>JASBNA010000009.1:0-600000 GCA_038087015.1 Cerrena zonata
CCCTCTCTTTCCCTAACACTCACCATCTCATCGTCCCAATGGCACAATGGGGACAAGGATACCAATACCCCATGCAAACTGGGTTTAACCCCCAACAACAGCAACAACAATTCCAGCAGCAGGGTTATCCTCAGGGAGGTATAGCCCCGCAGCCGACTGGCTTTCCAGGTCAGCAGCAACGTCTGCAACCACAACCGACCGGTTTCCCAGGTGGTTCAGGCTTTCAACAGCCTCAGCAGACAGGCTACCAACCTGGTCTAGTTCCGCAACAAACTGGATTCCCTGGTGGTAACTTCCAGCAAGGTGGTCTACCACCCGTTCCGCCGATTCCATCACAGTTCCAGCAACAGCAGCAAGTCCCTAATGTCACTGGTGGTAACTTCCTGAATGCTCAACCACAACAGAATCGTTTCCTCTCCCCATCACCTGGTCCTCTCACCGTTCAACCGACTGGGATGGGTGGAATGGGTGGTGGGCTTGGCGGAGGTATGAGGCCGTTAGTACCTCAAGTAACAGGTTTCATCGACCCTCGTCTTCAAATGATGACGAGTACCCTTCTACCCGCAAACCCATCGATGCCATATAACCCCGCTGGCGCGCCTCAATTCCAGCAACAGCAGAATCTCCAGCAGTCATTCTTACAACATAATCAGGCACAGAGAGGAACTGCGGCACCGAAGATTCCTTGGACGTTGAGCAAAGCGGAGAAGAAGATGTACGATCAGGTCTTTAGGGCTTGGGATACGAAGGGTGAAGGCTTCATCTCGGGACAGACTGCGCTTGACGTCTTCAATCAGAGCGGACTTGACAAGGGTGAGCTCGCAAAGATTTGGTATGTAATTAGCAGTGTATCCTATTGATGTTCCAGACCTGATCATGTTTAACGTGTTATTATAGGTCTTTGGCTGATCAAGATAATCGAGGCAAGCTGAACCTGCCGGAATTCCATGTGGCGATGGGCCTCATTTACCGACGTACGTTCAATTCTTCATAACGCATACTACTATTTCTGACAAATCCAAATAATAGGTCTGAATGGTAACATCGTTCCCGATGAGTTACCAGAAGAGCTCGTCCCTCCTTCACATCGTGACCTTGACGCCTCAGTCGACTTTCTCAAAGACATCCTCAAACACGACACACGCGCACGTTCACCCAACTACGATTCCTCTGCACCTGTTTCCAGACTCAAGGACAGGTCATTCACTGGTTCTTCTGCGCTCGGTGCAGGTAGTCGGCAAGACGCCACCGTATACAAGCATACTGACGAGAGCCCTCCGGGTGGTTTCTACACTCCTCGCTCGCGTCATGTGGACCGCAGTGCAATTCGCACTGCAAGCGAGAACGCCAGTCCTGCTGGAGATTTGGAGGATATGAAACGTCAACTGGAGAATACTGCCAAGATGCTTGATCGCTCTGTTGAGGATTCTAACGCGCGCACGGCTGAAGATGATGCATTGGAGAGGGAGATGTCGGATGTCCGGTATCGTATCAAGCGGATTCAGGACGATTTGGATTATGTTTCCCGTGGGCCGAGGTCGACTGCTAAGGACGAGGAAAGACGACGTTTGGAGAGGGAGTTGCTCAGTTTGATGCACGAGCGCGTTCCTGAGCTCGAGAGGAAAATCAAGGATCGTGAAGAGAGGAAGAAACGCGAACAGAGAGAATGGGATCGTGACCGTGACCGTCGTAATGAACGGTTTGGCAGGTTCAGTGATAGGGACGACCCGTATTCGCGTTATGATGATAGGGATAGGGACCGTGATCGTGATCGTGACTACAGGTCGTACGACAGGGAAGACCGCGACCGCGATTACAGGGACAAGGATCGGGAACGCGACTATGAGCGCGACAGACCTTATTCTCGGAATAGGGATAGAGACTATGACCGACCTCGTAGTCCACCTAGGACTCGTTCGCCTGCACCTCCTCCTGCACCACCTCCCGTCGCTGCTCGTGCTTCGCCAGCTCCCGCTTCTCCGGCTAGTGCTGCACCATCGACGAAGAACATGACACCTGAAGAACGTAAAGCGTTTATTCAGGCGGAAGCTCAGAGGAAGTTACAGGAGCGTATGCGTGCACTTGGTGTCACTACTACCGCTAGTCCTTCTCCAAAATTGGATACTAGTGTCGAGGATCGATTAGCTCAGGAGAAGAAAGAAGCTGAAGAGAGAGCGAAGGCAGCCGAAAAGGAAGCAGAGGACAGAGAGCGACTCAGACGAGAAAGATTGCAAAGGGAAGGTGTTTCGCCTACCGATGCTACACCACCCGCACCTCCCGTACCTCCAGTCCCAGCTGCTCCTGTGGCAGCACCCAAAGCACCTCCCCCAGCACCCAAACCTCGGGCTCCTGCTCCCCCTCCACCGCGTAAAGGATCTGCTCCTAAACCTCCCGCTGCTCGTATTGCACCACCGGCACCAGCACCAGCACCTCCGGCACCTCCTCCAGCCCCGGTACAGCCTGAAATTGACCCGGAGGAAGAGGCGTTCAAAGCTCGTGAGGCTGCCTTGAGAAAAGCCCGGGAGGAACGTTTGGAAAGACTTCGTCGGATGGAAGAGGAGGAAGAGGAAGCTGCTCGTCGTTTGGAAGAAGAGTTTAAGGCTCGAAGACAACAATTTGCTTCACCTCCGCCCGCTCCTGCTCCTGTCGCTGCTCCTCCCGCACCTCCCCCTCAACCTGCCGTCGTTTCTCCTCCAGTTGCACCTCCCGCCCCTCCTCCCGCTCCGCCTGCACCTCCTGCACCACCAGCTGTGTCTCCTCCAGTCGATAAGGCAAAGACGAATCCTTTCAGCAAGTTGATGCAAGAAGGAAGCTCGGTTACTAGCTCACCTGCTGCAAACGGTGGTACTAATCCATTCTTCAAAAATCAGGCTCCAACTTCGCCTCCTGCTCCGGCACCGCCACCTTCAATCCCACCACCCTCTAAGAGTCCTGCACCTCCCGCTGTGAAGACATCCTATAATACTGCTCCTGCTGAAAGTGACGACGATTGGGGAGACATTCAAGAGAAGGATGATGACGATAGTAGTGAGGACGAGTTGGATTCGTCCCGTGCTACGCGTAATAAACTTGCTCAGCAGCTCTTTGGTAGTATCATGCCTCCATCACGTCCTCAGTCTACTGCACCTGTTCCCTCTACACCTACACAAGCTGTTGCACCCCCACCACCATCTTCAGCCCCTCCCGCTCCTCCAGCTCCGGCTGCACCCCCAGCCCCTCCTGCTCCGGTCGCGCCTCCTGCACCAGCAGCGGTTGCAGCCCCTGCTCCCACTGGTGATCGTGGTGCCCTTTTGAGTGCTATTCAAGGTGGTGCACGTCTAAGGAAGGCAAAGACGAACGATCGTAGTGCTGCTCCCATTTCAGGCAAAGTTATCGGTGACGTTGCTCCTCCACCACATATCAACGCGGCTGTCAGACCACCTTCACCTCCCGCACCTGCCCCCGAACCTGAGTATGCTTCTAATCCTACTCTCGCACTACCACCTATGGTTGCTGGTGGAAGCACGTCAAGCACCGGTTCGAGAGGTAGCAACAGGGATTCCGTGGATTGGTATGCAGGCCTTGCGGCGGATACTGGAATTTCCGAAGCCCCATCTCATCTCCCCTCGATGGCGGAAGAAGAGGAAGAGAGTGCTCCTGTTCCTCAGATTCAGGTTGACTCTGAGGCTGACGCTTCTGATGCTTTGGAGGATGTCGACCGTTCTGTACAGTTCCGAGTGCGCACGTTGTATGCGTACGATGCACAACGTGTGGAGGAATTGAGTACGTATTTTCTTTCTACACTCGCTTTCGGTTGAAAGTCTGACAAGTTATATAGCATTCGATCGCAATCAGGTCGTTCTTGCTCATCCATCAAAATCTGGAGGTGATTGGTGGTACGGTTCTCTTGCCAAAGGTGGTTCTTCCGGTTTCTTCCCCAGCACCTACGTCCAGAAATATGAGACTTGTAAGAATTGCACGTTCTACTCATTCATTGGATCCTACTTACTGTGTTTACGATCAGCTACTGCTAAAGCTTTATATTCTTATGCCGCTGGCAATTCAGACGAGCTCTCATTCGAGGAAGGTGATGACCTCACTATTGTCGGCAAAGTCGATGCAGACTGGTGGGAGACAGAGAAGGATGGTGCTGTGTTTGTGGTTCCTGCTGCTTATTTGGAGATGATTGAGGGTTAGTTTTCATGTTCTTCCTCACGTTCCCTCGTTTACATTGCTATCCGGCGACAACAGGCTGAATACTTTCCTTTTTCTCTTTTTTCTCTTTTACATGTATCTCATCAATAACGCCCTTTCAAATACGCCGTAATTGATTTCAATCTACTAGACTCAGCTTTAACACCTCGTCCACTCCCCATCGTTGCTAACACTCAAGATTCAGTGGGCTTGGAGCCTACCGCTGATCAAACTTCTGAGCGAACTCCTACCGTCGCCAATATTGAGCGTGCTGAGGACTCCGACGATTCAGATGATTGGGATTCCGATGATGACGCTTTCACAACGGCTTCCGAATCACCTTCCTCGGATGACGAAGAACTCACAGAGGAACAGAGAAAGCTCGAACACGATGCCCGTGAAGCTGAACGTCTTCGAGTTCTTGAGGCGGCTGGATTGATCATTAAATCCGACAAAAAGCCACCTCCAAGGCCGGTTCGAACACGAAGTCGTCGTCGACGTCGTGAGCCTCCTGGTGTGCCTCAGGCTAAGCCACATACACACAAAGAACTACCTTCTTTACCAGAACCTGAAAGTCCTGACCACTCCCTGCGATTAGACGATGCATATGAACGATACGAAACATACAGGCAGAATCAGACCAATCTCAACCGATTGTCTGTAGCATCTATGGACAACATGAGTATACCGGGTAGTCCGAGTCCTTCTGGATCTCAACATAATATCCCTCGAAGCCCGTCGGCGGACGTGGAAAGTCGATCTCACTCTCATTTCTTACATTTCTTTGGGCGGAATAGAACGCCAGCTAACGATGGTGAAACTCGCGTAATGCCTGTCATTTCTGCTCCTATCCTTCAGAAGGACCCGAGTGCATCTCCGGATATTAGCGAAGACTTTGGAACGGTATATTTCACTCTATTTCTCAAGCAAAAGTTTGGCGTTGAGTTTATTTCTCGTTTGTTTTTCAGTCTTGGGCTAGTCTTGTAGACAAGTCGGCGCTACAAGAAATCCCACAGAAGGAACGTCGACGTCAAGAGGTACCTACTTCTCTATACCTGTTCGCTATTATGTCTTGCTAATCATGCATTTTAGGCAATATTCGAGTTTATTGCTACAGAAGCAGCCTATGTCCGTGATTTGCAGCTCATCGTTGAGGTATTTTATTCGTCAGTACTGTACACCAGGTCCATTAACTCATGCTTCTATTGTAGGTCTTCTATCGGAATCTTCTCCCCCTACTGGATCAGAAAGCTGTCACTGTCATATTCGCTAATGTCGAAGATATCCTGCTCGTAAACACGGTATTGTTCTTGCTCTCATATTAACTCGACAACAAGACTTACCGACTGCGACTAGACATTTTTGAGTTCCCTAGAAGAACGTCAGAGAGACTGTCGCTTGTACATCGACAAGATAGGTGACATTTTAAGGAACAATATGTCTAACATGGGCTTATATATGGTATAATCCCAACGTAATCAACTATTGATACGGTATACTGAAATATGATATAGGAGTATTGTGTCAACCAATCTACTGCGATAAAGGTCTTGCAATCTCTTCGACAGAATCGAGGTGATCTAGCGATGCATTTACAGGTATATCTTTATCTTCGTGCTCTGATAACATGTGTATTCACTCCATTCAGAAACTCCGTGATGATCCAGCAGTTCGCAATCTCGACCTCTCGAGTTACCTTCTGGTACCCAGTAAGTCATCGATCCTTACTAACGAAGTCCACCACTCATGCCCCATATCTTTATCATTAGTGCAACGTTTGACCCGATATCCACTCCTTATCAAACAGGTTTGCTTTATTCGCGCTCCTCGACATGTTCCATACTAACATGTACAAGATTATCCACTACACAGACCTCGAAGAAGATAAACGGCCCTGCGAACGCGCTTTAGACATGGCCCAGAGCATTCTAAACCATATCAATGAGACTATCCGCGAACAAGAAGGTCGTGAAAGGTTGAAGATCATCTCAAACGACCTCTGGATAGGTCAAGGGTGTGTTACCTAATTTCATCTCTTCGGAAGCGATTTTCTGACTCACGTTTTTATCAGACGTTTGGATCTGACTGAACCCACACGCAACATGGGAGCCAGAAAACTGCTGAGAGAAGGAGTTGTGACAAAGGCGAAGAGTGGCCGCAAACTATCTGCATTCCTCTGTAGCGATATTCTCGTTCTCACCGATGCAAACGCGAAATCCCTGTATCGCATGGTAAGACTCCTTTCTCTGAAACAAAGGGAGGAATACTCAAAACTAAACGTAGCCAATCCCACTTTCGGAGCTTCAAGTGTCTGAATACCCTGGCAATCGAGGTTCGTTGCAACGCATAGTTTGCTGAAATAATCTCATATTCTCCTCACAGATGATCTTGCCTTCCAATTATCATTGGCCTATCCTCGAGGAGGAGATAAGATTGGCCTTCGTGCTTCATCAGCTCGAGACTGCCAGCTTTGGATGTCAACTATAGAAAAAGCTTGCCACAATTGTCGTGAAGCCGACCGGCGTGCTTCAGCTCGCAGATCGAAAAGTCATGCATAATTGGCACACTTCTTATAATATCTAGAACATACCAGCTCATTTTGCTTCGTGGACATTATTTTTCATTCTCATCTCTGGTTCATTTACATCTTGGACAATATACGACTCATCTTTTCTTGCTGTTTGTATGTTACGTCAAGTAATCTTAGTCATATCTTACGTCTTCTGCTTAATAGGTGCTCGCACCATTGGAAAGATGACCCCAGGTTGTCGTCACCATCTAGCGAGGTTCTCTTCCCAGTAATTGGTCAAAATAATCTGATTTAAGCGCAAACCTACAGTGTCGTTAGAAATACAAGTTACCACGTAAATGAATGCTACATAGATTTGACGGAATATTCAATACAAATACCGGAAGCCCTTTCTCTTCTCCAAAGCTTGCTCAAATGTGATGCCCTCCAACCTAGCAGCCTCTTCGATTCGTTTCCTGCGTGCAACACTGATATCCAAAAGTTCCTTTCGATCCAGGTCCTGGTTCTCTTTTACCAGGATACATCGCATGACTACATCGAATAAGTCATCACGTCCCTCATCGTGAACATGAAACCACTTACTCAAAGCTAACACCCAAGCGAAAACCAAGGAGCCTATTCCGATAAACATAGAAGGATGATAGTTCGGACCCCATGTCGACTTCCATGCATATGACCCGATGCTATCTTCACCATTAGAACGAGATGTGAAAATATGATGGTAGACATACAGGTTTCCCAAGTTACCTAGCCCGTTAACAAGAGCAATGGCCGCGGACCTTTTTGCCGGAGGACGAGGGACGGCATTTGACAGCCATACCAGAGTGATCGCAAAACCTGATACGTTGAGAGCTGATATCAATATTCATTTTGGTAGAGCATTTGACTTGGAACCAGACCTGCAAATCCACACCCCATCAAGAACATTGCGACATATCGACCAGCCACAGACATGGTAGTAGTCGCGATGATGAAGCCGAGAATAACGACTAGCCACCATGTACTGATGTGGAAGAAACGCTCCCCGGTGCGGTCTGAATAGCGCAGGCAGAAAATGTTAGTAAGATTGTAGTTATAATAGAGAGGAGAGGAGCTCACCCGCATGCCACTCATTGAGGCAACAAATAATGGTGGCGAAGATCCACGGAGGAGCGGCCAGTAGGAGACTAATCGTAGTGTTGAACCCAAGAGTGGAAGTAAGCCTGGGTATATTGTGTTATTTGTTTTTTGAAGTGAATAATCCAATTATATTTTGAATATAGTGTATTAAGGCTCACGTTGGAAAGAAATTCTGGAAGCTCATGCCGAGGAGTTGCGCACAAGACATCAGAGCGAAGATAGGAACTTTGATGTCTTTCAATGCTTGAATCAGCCCTGTGAACATCCTATACAAGAAAATGTGAGATAAAACGAGCGGAATCACTCTCTAACGTACGACTCTTGACCGAGGTCTTCATCTGCTTCCCCAGCGTCCTCTGACAGTCGAATCTGAGCCAAACGTCGCTGAGCGGGCGACAGCCATCGAGTGTTGTGGGGCTATATCCCAATCATAGGTAAACTGTCGATTGGGGTTACAGTTTACTCACATAATCAGGCAACGCCCAGCTAGACAATTTGGTCGCTTTAGCGTATATCGGAAGAACGTATACACCGTACTCACATTGCCAGGAACCCAACACAAATCGTGAGGGAACCCTAAAGGATCAGGGTGTGATATGTCTGAAACCCGACAAGGAAACAAGAGTTGCGTACCTCGATATAAAAAAGCCTAGGCATGTGGTCAGTGTGGCATTTCCCTTGTCTCAAGGAACGTACCATCGCCAGGCACGAATTCCTCGTGCGCCTTCCATTCCAGATAGAATACCCGCAGCGATCAACTTTGATCAAACGAGTTGGTTGTCAGCATCCTCGAAACAAACTTTGAGCTTACTGACACTTCCGAGTGCATTTGATACCAAAAGCCCTCCAAACAGAATTGCAGATCTAAAGGCCAATTCCTGATTTTGCAAACAATCTATTTGAGTAGTAGGAAATACACTTTTCTTACTTACCTTCCGAGTATACCAGCACGATAGCAAATATATCGTCCCGGGATAGAAAGCAGCCTTTCATGGTATATAAGTAAATTTTATGTATCAACAAGAACAAGCATGGTGCCATTTTTACCTCCGGAAGTCCGATGAAAATTCGAGTGGCAAGAATTCCGGAGTAGTCCTTCGTAACCTGTGATATGTCGTTAGAAAACCACGACAAATGCAACAACAAAGGAAGTTGGCGTACACCAGTGAGCGCACTTGTCAGCCCCCATAGAATCACACAGCCAGGTATATAATATGAGGGTCTATCGGGAGGAGATTAGCTGAGGAACAGATCAGGATTTTCTGACTCTACCTGGATATCTTGTTCAAGATCATGTTTGATGGAATTTGTGCAGGAACGTATGTGACATAAAGAACAGCAAGAACGGTCGAGTATTGCACGTCTGGGTAGAGAGATGTAGTAAAAACTCCCTCTAGTCGTCTTATGCTTACCAGTGAGATGAAGATCATCCTGAAGACCTTCGATTCGTGCTGCGGTGACCGCGTTTCGCTTCATTCGCTCTATGTTAGGCTTTCCACATAGGTCAAATCACAAAACATACGTCGATATAATTCATCAGATAGATCAAGATCACAGTGGGCAGGAGTCGCATATCGAGAAGCCTCACAAGAAGCTTCTCATCCCGTTCGCGATTCTCCAGTGACGAAAGTTCTGCCTTAGGATCCTTGACTTCGATATGATCGATGGCAGCGTCATTCTTGTCTTCATCTTCCCAGATGTTGTCGGTTCTTGATTCGGTGGGCATGACAGAGGTCACGAAGAGAGAGGTAAGAGCCAGCTGTAGGTACAAATATAGGTCAGCCAGTAAGGAACGTGCTTTCCTCGCATTTAGTTCGGTCGCTTCCGGATGATGTGGAGTTTCCAGGTTCTTCTTCTAGCTCGCACATGACACCGGAAGGAGTCAGCCAAAGGAGGGACAGCCATTCGCGGAGGGTGAAGTCTTTGCGTGGTATTTGCATTGCAGACTCCAGGAAGTATGCCACTATCATCCTCATGGTTGAGATATGAAGAACGTATCTAGGAAATTTGACAGCTGACAGGTCAGCCGGCCAGGGAGTTTGGGGTAAGATACTACCATCTCGATACCGTTCGTACGACAGTTTCCCACTTCGTACGCCATTGTGTTGATGGTTCAACTTTCAGAGACGAATTTTACCTATTTCAAGAATGTTGTATTCAGTGGCTAAAGCAATTCGGGGATAGAAAGCGTTTCGACGGTGCCATGACTCTCGCCAGATTTATCGTCGACGCAACTCTCTTCTGGGAGATCTATAAAAGGCCGAACAGAGGGAAAGCTGCGGGGTTAGTATAAAATCCATTGATTACGTGGGTGACACAGTATAGCCTTGTAACGGTACAATCATCGAGTTGTGTTCACTGCTCAGCGAGAAGAAGGAACTTTTACGTAGCGCTGGCCACCGTCATCACCTATATTTAGAATATCTACTTGAAGCGAATCGATTCTCATTCGCGGATAATCACATGCCCTCCGTCATATATGGTGTTGGGATAGTTGTAAGCACCAAGAAAAACTGTTCAAGTTGATGCGAACATAGGTTCAAGAGATGAAACGTGAGGAAATGGAGAGATAAAAACTAATGTTTACATGAAGTTAAAGTGAGATAGCCGGGTAGGGAGATAGATGGATTGATGGGATTGTATGGTCACAAAAAAGGTGCATTTGATACAATTTACAAGGAGTGGACTCGTGTGATTAGAGTCGAATGTTTCGCTTCGAAATGGGTGGGCGTGTAGAATCAAAACGATTACGTCACGGAAAGGCAGTCAGTGGAAGTGGGGGAAAGCAGACAACGACCAGTCAATGTCAGTATAGACACTTTCTGGGAGACTCCAGAATGAAACGACGACGAGAACGAAGATACATATACGTGAGAAGCCAAATAGGATGGCGATGAAGGTGGTCAGAGGGAATATCCGTCCTGCGACCTTCTGGTATCTATATTCGATGCATCCAGCGATGCTGCCACATATTGTGACAATGATTTGTATTAGACAACATGATCGCCAGAGCCACTGGCCTGTGGTATTGATGAATTCGGTGTTCCAAAGCGGAATGGCGTGAATAGCCCCAATCAGGATACCTGCCAGGCTGAAGATACCACATGCAACTAAACAAAGTCTAAGTTGAATTTCATGATCTGTGCTGGTATATTGAAGTAAACTTACTTAGCCATGATTTGAGAGGATCGAAGAAAGCTCGGTTCAGGGGTGTAAAGCGAGCCCTGTTGTCAAGTCTTGTAGGAAGCTCGGACGAAGTAGTATTGGTCTCTTCGTCTGCAAGCGGAATGGGAGCGTAGGGCTGTCCGACCGATGTCGAAGTTGAAGAGGCCTTCATAATAGCCGAGGTAACGTTGTCGGGTTCTTTGACGGAATGAGGCTTGAACAGGTCATCTCGTAAAGTGATCCGTCCTTGTACATCGTATGGCTTGTGCAACCAACAAAGATAGGTGATTACCGAGCAAACAATGAATGCACATGTTGTGACCTCTAGTTCTGAGACTGCACGACCCTCCGCCAATCGTACGGCACATTGAATTAGCAGCCAAGATGCCTGGCATACGGTGAATAGCTTCACAAGTGTGTCCTGTTTGGATCGATCATTGATATCCTTCTCTATACGTACAACGTTGAGTTCGAATTCCGCCCCCTTTTGTTTCCTAATGCGTTCAAACCACTCGAAGAACTCCCGGCCACTGACCAGATGCTCTCCCTTCTCCAGCTCAAACCCACCCATATCAGCGAAGAACGCAAGCTTTGTTGTCCAATTTGGTTGCCCACAGCTACGCATGAAGATCACGCCATCTCTGGCACTCAGTCGTTCCAATGTTGCAAGGAAGACGATGGACTCGGGTGCGAAGATATTGAATACCATGAAAATGACCTTGTGCGCGACGGGTATCGTCATAAGCCAACACATGTAGTCAAAGCAAAGCAAAATCATCCGCATAACATTGCCTCGATTTTGATACTTTGCCCTTATTTGTTTCGCAAATTCCCTAGACTCTCCATTGGAGATATCGATGTGTATCGAAATATACACGCAGGTGAATATGATAGAAACGCATGTCCAAATGAGGTCCAAGGTCCCACGGGCTTCAGGACCTGGAACATAGCCAAGTCGATGGTCAGAGTCGGTGAACTGTGTCTTGTGACCAAAGTGAAAGACAACGGCAATAATGATAATTGTGGATGGCACGGATACGAATATGAGGGCGAGCGAGATTAGAAAGATGAGTTCCAGGTCAAATGCAAGGAAACCCTGGCCTGAGAAAGGCTTTCTGGACATCTGTCGAAGGTAGAGTTCGATGGAATACTACAGGATCACAATGAAGAGTCCAGATTACGTTGAATGCACGAGGTGTTGTTTTCGCAGTTCGCGTAGTTTGGGGTGGTCCCACGCATATGTGTTGGAAGATAGTCTTATACGACTCGTGTGCGCTTGAAGATTACCTTGACATGCTTGAAAACGCAGGTTGTCACTCGTGTGGGGGAGCCAGATTTAATAAGGAGACCAAAGTCGCAAAGAACCGAGGAATGAGGAGCTTTAGGCGGAGTGGCATTACACGCGCCATCCAGGAAGACATGTCATGTATTGCCTGGAATACTATCCAGACGCGGATGCTATATGAGAGATAAGAGACATGCAGGCAGACTGAAGTAAACCAAATCTTGTGTAGCTCAGTGGCCACTTACCTATTGTTCTTTGCATCAATCCGACCCTAGTCACGACATAGGATCAGAAACGAACTGGAGGGCGAGGCTCTCTTGAAGATCTTTCGATGTTCCAGTGTCCGACAGCTTGACACTATTGACAGCAGCGCTCGAATTGTCGTCGTTGAGTCTAAGATCTAGATCACTAAGACCGCTGACAGACTACTGTCCGTGATAAGGAGTAAATTAAGCGGGACAGCGGCCCGGGGGGAACGCTCCTCACCAATGCAACATCCCTCGGGTCGCGATGATAAGAATCGCATGGTTATGAGAAGTCAACAAAGGCAGAAGAGAGATGTATTTCACCAAGATATAAATGGTTCGTGACACAATGGGACATCAATGCATATACCCGATAGAAAGCTTGGAATATTAAGGCTTCTACGCAATAGTAAATGTGAATTCGCCGCATAGTGCAGGCTAGTAAAGTTGTCTTCAGTAAGGTATAGACACACAAAAGAAGTGCATGCATACCGTATCCGACATAGTCACTTCCTTAACGGGATCCATGTCTAATAAGCCTAAAAATCTTCCGTCTACGACAGTAGGTTCATATAGGGGAGGTGATGCTGGGTTGTCCTCAGTCACATCTAGAGGACGAAGCTTCTTTGAGAGTTTAGCTATTTCATATGCCTCAACACGGTACTCCTGGAAACGACGGGTTTAAGTCAAGGTTGTAACGAATCGTTTACCTAGGGACTTACTTCGGGACTACAGTTTCGGTTTGGCATGCATGAGATATTCATCATAATCTCTATCTTCGATTCATTGGGCCTGCTCAGTATAGGGGAAGCCATAGATTGAAAGCCCGGCAGTCTCAGAGAACCAGTAGGAGTAGACGGAAGCGAAGCCCTAGGAAATCTTCTAGACCCTCTACGCGGGGTTGAAATCCCTTTGGCCTTGGTCTTGGTGGTATTGGTACGATTCAAGGGTTGGGAAGACGCAGATGATGCTTCCGAGAAGTCCATAGGGAAGTCGGGGGAACCATTGACATTAGACTGTCTGAGGCCAACCATAGCCCTATCTGTCAGCTGCAATGGCATCCTGATCGGTAAGGGTGGAGGAACGAGGTCTTCTTCGAAATAAGGTTCAATTTCGTCGTCGTAGAATTCGATATCACCGTTTGGGCCACTATAGATAAAACTTGGCAGGTTGGAGAATGGGCCGACGGATGCTGGTAGAGGGGAGAGAGATTGGTTGGGAACGGTATGGGCTCGTCGTGGAGTCCGAGGTGGATTTTGGGGAGTTTGAGAGAATTGAGAAGGTGGCATATCTACAGACATAATGGGGGTGGATGGTGGGGTAGTTGAAGTTGAAAGCAGAGTGGCGACGCGTTTGGATTACCAACGTTTATAAGTCGATACCCTTTGACAGCTAATAAGCGGACTGGGCAAAGACAATTGTGATGGGAATACAATTCAAGGGATTAGCAACACACGTCAAAGGGTGCATGGGTTGGTCAATGCTTAAGCTCCGAGATACGTTTACCCCTATTTTCCCACCACCATTGTCACTATAGAGAAATTTGTGGTTGAATATGGAGGGTACTATATTTGAGGTATCTAATCACTTACGAAAGCCTGTTGGGTTTCTTTAGTTCTGACCCGGAAATCTGCCATATAACGAGTGATTCATAGTACTCTTTTCTGAGTTTCCAGTCCTCCTAGGTCACGCATTGCACCGATAGATACTTGGGAACGTCAGCCAAAACGGGGTCAGCTATTTACGGAGGGCGATGTCAAGAATACCCATATTACAACCTCGTTCTATACCATCGTACGCCCGTGGTTTCCCCCACTTCATGTGTCATTGTGTTGACAGTTCAACCTTGAGATATGACCCGGAGCGTTGTCAAGCTGTATTTCGTGGAAAGTAAGAACTGACATAGAATTGTTCAGTGGAATTGAGATGTTCTTTACATACGATTAGGATTCTGCCCGTGGTCCGTGATGGAGAGAAGTACGATGAGTCTTAACAACCTGATTGAATATGTGCAGTGCATGCTACCACGTCTATTACACGGGATCTTCCGTAAGTGCCTAATATGGTAGTCGCTACTGTCTTCCCGCGACTTCCATTGTCGACATCCCAACGACACACAGAACATACTGACAATTTGACGTGGTATTCGTAGAAGCGCATAGGTGCTTGTTGACATAGGTTTAGCTATGGAATGGAGAGCATCATGGACATCAGGGATGTGCGCTTACTTCACCCTTGTTCAGGAACGTCAAGCCCAATTATTACCAAACTTGATGGCGGCTTTTGTTCAACTTTGGGAAGGAATATCAATGAGACAAAATGTGCGAATGAGGTACGTTGTCTCCCGGCGGTGAAAGGAATTCCTATTGTTGAGCCGAACCGTCTGATCACAGCGGACAGAAACAGTCCATTTCGCCAGGTTTTCAGGACACAGTTTTATCTGGTACCTCCAATTTTCAGAAGATACGGAGCCATCGGAACCGGTCGCGGTTAGGAGGTAGAGAGGGCCTAAACTAATTCTATAATCCATACCTCGCTTCCGAAGTTCTCTCCGTCTGATCGAGACCCTCTACGACCCATGTACATTGCAAAGTATCCACAAATGAATGTAATACTGTATGTCCGTAGCACACCGAAGAATGGAGAGAGGATCTCCGCCGGAACCGACCTCCCTGAATGTGGGGATGAACCAAACAGGCATGTCACTGAGTAGGTGACGAGGGTCGGGCAACGGGCTAGTGATATGGGCTCAAGTCTTGATCCAGGAATAAATGGCGGCGTCGAAAAGGAGGCAGAAGGAATGGAGATGAACATAGGGATACAGAAAAGGTAATATTACAATCCGGAGGTATCAACTTATAACACTACAGAAATTGAAGCCAGAGGAAGTGTACAAATGAAAGAACCCGCACCGAAAGTCCATGAAACGTACATAGATATATGTACCTAATTATAGGCGTACAACAACAAAAAAGCAAAGAGTCTGTAAGCGAGAAGAAGGTGGAAGA
The DNA here is from genome assembly GCA_038087015.1 of Cerrena zonata. NCBI lineage: Eukaryota > Fungi > Basidiomycota > Agaricomycetes > Polyporales > Cerrenaceae > Cerrena > Cerrena zonata. Next base: position 15,526 of record JASBNA010000009.1, read on the forward strand.
GAGCTTTGAAAATCATAATCTCATAATTAGAAATCGATGGCTTCCTTGAATTTCGTACCACTCTCAAACTTGCGCATAGCGCGCACGGAGCCAGTATTGCTAAGCGAAGGTATTGAGAATTCTGCATGTTCCGGCGAGCGGACATGATAGGGTGTGTTGACGTTAACACTATTGAGAGAAACAGGAGACGAAGGTGAAGGAGTTAGGGTATGTGTCTCGGGGTGGAGAGATGGGGGTGGTATCGAGTGCCAGAGGTGGGACAGACAACTCGATAGAATCGGAAGTCATACTTCGTTCTACGTGGGGTCGAGGAGGCGAAGTGTACTGCGTGGAGATAGATCCATTATCTGTATATTGTGTTTCCTTCTTCGCCCCACTCAATTTCACGAAGGTGGGCGCGTAAGAGGGATTGAGGTCGGAAGCATCCCATTCATCATCGCCAGAGTTTGCACGAACCCAACCCTCCCGTTTCTTCCCAAATCCGAACCAGTTTTTGAACCTGGCTCGCATTCCCGGCGGACCGAGAGGAACGTCGTAAATACTTGTCTCGCGTTTGCCAGAATGTACACGACGAGCGTGCCGTTCGTGCCGTTCGTGCGGATCTTGTTGATGATCACGTAGTAGGAAAAAGACACCGACGCAGGATAGGACGACTATAGATGATAGGGCGACGACAAGGGCAATGAAACCCGCCGATGACCCTCCGATTTTTGGTATATTGGAATCGTGCTGTGGCTGAATCGTAATATGATCAATAAAATACGGCATAGAATACAGATGCTAGGAGCTCACTGCTGGATCATTTGAAGGAGAAGCCTGCGTGGTACTGTCCCCTCGTTTGAGCAGATGACGAAATGCGATGTCCCAAGTGTATCGGGATGAGGCTTCAACCGCGTTTAGGGGCCAGTTTCGGCCCTCAGTTTCTGGAGGTGGCATGACTGATTCGTGATGCAGAGTGTACGTGCGTTAGTAGAGGTCGTCAATATAAGTTCGTATTTTCAGTGGATGGCCGTTAGGATGCAAGCATTGTCACCATTCTTCGTGTGGATAGGCTGAGGAACATGTATCATGGCACGAGGAGTGACCTCACCATATGTGCGCCTATGGGGCTCGCAAACACCCGAAAGTGTACCCGTTTTCCCTTTTTGGTACCACCGCGTAGTACGTAGTAGTATGTGGTCTCCTAGTCGTACCCAGTAACAGCCAGTGTTACGCTACTGTGTACGTTTACTGAGCACCAATTGCGTTCTCTGACCTATCAAACATCCATAGTTGGTTGATGCAATTTCTTTTGATGCCAATTGCGTGCTGCGAAATTCAACGAGACATACCTTGTCATCAAGATTCCACGAATTTCCACGTGTTGCACTTTCCATCTCGAAATCGCGGGCAATCCTTCAAGGTTCAAGACCAATCGTCTTGTTAACGACTGGTGGCCGTGCTCCGAATCATATTCATAGATCAAACGCGTAGAACTTGGTCATGGAACTGACTACGGGCTTTCAAGCGCCCACTTCGGGCTTCCGAGATTTGACGGTTACCAATATCGAACGCTTCACTACGCCTTCGCAACCACAACAGAAGAATCGATGCAGTCAAGAAACACCTCGTCCTGGATGCAGTCAAGATATGACTGTCTGAATGGAGATGCTGTGATTCTTCGAATGGTGTATTTTACAAGATAGTACCCAAGTACCAACAAATGCGACCAATGACAAGATACTCTATGATCAAGATAGAAACCGATCCCGGGTATACGATTCATAGCGAATCATAGCTATACAAGTAAGTGAAGTAGATACAATGAAGATGAAGCGAATGCTGATGATGTGTGATTGGAATGGAATCAAGGAAAGCCCGAAACCAGACATTCGTCGAAATTTCGTCACTGGTCGTAACATGGTATATGACTACAGCTACACGACAATTTTGGTCATGAAGGGGGCGTAGAAAAGAAGAGGCATATGAACAAAGAAACGGTCGAAACACTCTGTAAGTCCTTTTTCATAAATGGGTATATGGTCGTAAACGCCTTGCCTGAAGCTCAAGGGCTGACATGGAACAAATCACTGAAGTTTAATTCGTCAGGAGGAGAGAGGATGTCGTACGCTTCCGGCATGATGTTCAGGGACTCCAAACCGGCTGCATATGCTTCCAAGTCTGCATCGACTCCGTAGCCACCGTTCGTCGAGGGATATTCTGGGAATGATTCGGTAACCATCCCCGTGCTCTGAACAAGGGCACCTTGCATCGTGTAGTGATTGTGGATGTCTGTATGGAATTCTGCCATTCTCGGTGTATGCTGTGCTCCCAACTCGTTCCCAGGACTGAGTGTCCCATTACCAGCGTTCGGAAGTATCGAGGATGGCGCTTGGGACGTAAACGAGTCTGCTTGAAGGGTCTGGTGCTCTAACCCAGGAGAGGAGTGCATGAAACCCCAAGTAGGGAGGCTGGAGGTCGAGGCGGCGGCTATTCCATTCCAGTTGGCCAACGACGAAGAAACAAGGTTGAGAGGGGAGGGAGGAATAGCGGATGTGGTGTTCGACCTCTGACGCCTCTGAATCAGCGGGACATTGGGAGCGGTAGTCAGCTCTGGGATCGAGCCCAAACCATCTCGGACCAGCATATCCGACATCATGGATGAGCCGGTGTTCTGGGGTGATAGGCCACCAGAGTACTATAGATCGGGAGGTATTATTTTCTGTACTCAAGAAAGTAAAACAACGCTGGTACTCACAGACATCAGACCATCATCGAAGGAGAGACTGTCAAATATTGCTGTATCCGGCGTGGAAGGAGTGGTGGGAGTAGAAGCCCAATATGAAGAAATGTCATCGACGAGATAGGGGCTGCAGGTACCGGAAGATCTCCCGCTTGACATGAAGATGGATGATGCTCGGGTGGAGGAAACAGCTCGTCTGGAAACTGTTACAGTCTCCGGCTCCAAATGGTACGTGCGCAAAGTTGGATACAAGCTTGGAGGGGGAGCACCGGACAAGGGGAGTGAATAGGAACGACGACGACGAACAGAGCGAGGGGGTGTCTTTACCCTGCGTGGAACTTCCTGTGGCTCAGGCGAGAACGACGCGAGGCTGACAGGATCCTCAGGAGGAGAGTTAAACTCCTCAGTGAATTCCCCGGCTCGAACGTGTTTCATCATGTGGGACATGACCTTCTGGTGACGAGTAGTGTTTGCTTGAGCAGGATGCACTGCCCTTTTCCTGCGAGGTTTGTAGCGGTAGTCAGGATATAACTTGGAATGCTCAACCTTGAGTTGGCCGGCCTTATCCCTGTAGACCTTTTTGTCAAACTGGGACATCTTCGACCATGCTTCAGAGGCTCGCTTTGAGAGCGTCTTTTCAGCAACAGACGTCTTAGAGTCCGCTGACCTCTGCTCCTGAGCGTGTTTACGAGAGTATTCGACGCGAAAGACCATGAAGGAGTTCAGGGGTCTAGGGACCCAATTGGGATTATGCTGGCGTTTTCTCGTGGCCCGTCGGTCGGTGGGAGTATCGGAAGCTCGACGATTTTGGGTCCCGATAATTGGTGGGGGTATCAAAGAAGCGTTTTTATGAGACGGTGGTCGTGCGGAGGGGGAATAGGTATGTTGTGGATGAGACAGCGGGAGTGAACTAGCAGGCGTGCCCGAAGGAGTAGAATCCCAGGACTGAAACGGAGAGAAGGGAGGCATATCAGCCTCTTCGTTGCCGATGGTAGAGGTCCAACCAAGTACTGGACCCATTGGAGAAGCGGTCTTGAATGAAGGTGAAGGGCTGACAATACCGGTGGCTGACAAGTGAAGGGGGGAGAAGGAACGAAAGGTAGAAATGACCAAAGGCGGCAAGAGGCCGCTATATATTTGATCTCCTGAGTCGGAATCGAGGGAAAGAGATGTCAGCCCTCGCGCAAGCTGATCAGCTACGCACGGTGGGTCCTACTCATTGTTCGACCACAAAGTTCTATACCTTCTTTGATCTCATTCGTTAGCACCCCGATCTCGCGGCTGCCTTACCATAAGCAGAACCCCGTTCCTGCTGGAGTCTGGATCTAATCGCGGAAGTCTAAACTTATGCCGACCCAGGGAGTTCCGAGCATTTTTCCTTTTCCACTTTGCCGAGGCAGGAGACATGAGGCTACCAGTCGTCGAAGCACCAGACCCCTAAACGCCCGCAGTATCGGTCTCTTCCCATCCGCGTGCCACCAACTCGCCATCTTGTGAGGCATCTACATGAACCTGATACTTGCATCTTTGGGGCAAATATCTTTTTTTGCCCTCTCGACTATATTTACCAATTCGTGTGGATAGTCAAAGCAGTGGTCAGGGAGCTTAACGCGTACGAAGCGCCGATGAACCACCATCGCTTCCGGTTAGCGCGTGAGTCTGGCTTAGCGTCATAGAAATTGCTTTCTACCGGAATTGCACCAACCCCAGAATCACAACAAAAGATGCCCACACTAACGATCACCAATCGGATGAGCCCGGTAGCTTTGACAATAACATTTCGTAGGTACTTTTGAAAGTAAACTTTCAATGTGACCGTGTTTTGGTTTTGGAGTATAAACTTTACCCTCCTCTCTCACTTTCGGTGAGCAGTCGGTCCCGCTTCTCCTTCCCGCGAACTGTGGCGTTATCATAGGCCCCTTTGTAGGCGACTTCGACCATCCGACAGCGATCATACTGTGCCCACGGGGGACCTCCGAGTTCCTCCTTAAGTACCACGAGTTATTGATGTACTCAGGGGGCTACCGATACCAGAAAGCAGTCGTTCACCCTGAGACAAATCTTTCTCGGCCCGAGATACCAGTTGTAGCTTGTGATGTCTACATACCTAGGTCGATGCTTCAACTTTTAAAGTAAGTTGCTTAAAACTTCTCTACAAACTTCTCTGCTCGTTCACTTTAATATGCGAACCGGCACAGGTATCCAATTTTTGGAATAATGCCGATATGTCATATAGGTTGAGTCTTAAATGCCGGTTCATTTAGTTACTCCAGGCACATACTATCAGCAACGCATATCAACTTATATCAACCCCTCCCAGGATCAGTGCTTATATACTAGAAATTACGCAAGCAACTCCTCTCCAACCTTATTTTGACGGTTTATTGGGTTCGCTTACCGTGCTGCTCTTAATGTGACTATACATTATATCATTTCGACTAGTGCAGGGAGCTACTCAGAATGGCTACGCAGGTAAGCCATATAAGTATTAAGACTATAGCCCCACTATCGTTTGTCGCCAGTTTCAAACAGTCCAGATCTTGTTGATAGCTAATCAGAACAAGGTCTTCGTGAACAGAATCAGAAGCGCCACATGCGTGAGAACGGGGTAACGTCGGATTCTTACATGTGAGGTGGATGAGCTGCTTGGAAGAGAATATGTAGCTCATCTATGGTCTAGGACATCCTCTCGTGTCCGAAATGTCCTACACAATGAACGGTTCCGCTTAAATGACTCAGACCTCAGAAGACCTCACGCAGTGGAATCTTCGGATTTCCTGATGTAAGGCGTTCAGTAGACAGCCTCTCGCTTACCTTGTAGAAGCATATGGTTCCAACTTTGCAGGCGAGGGGTCGTGTGCGAAATCAAGCAAGCAACTCAGCGAGGGCCTATTATGTGATTGCTTTCAACAGCTTGGTATCCCCATTCAGCAGAGCGTGGATACCGCATCACGAACTTCCGATGAACAATGAAGATCTGGTGTGGAAAAGTTCCCATTAAAGTAGACATGTGAACGTATCATGGTCTGTGATTATTAACCTACATTGCAGAATATGTCCTCTTGTGCACAGAGATATGGAGACTCGCTCGCGAAGACGTAAACGACTAGGTATACACCTTGCCCCACAGGAGCTTACAAGAGATATCGATCCCGGGCTGTGAAGGGTCACCCAGGATTGCGTCCCATTCCAGAATCCTGCTCGTCCTCTTTCCCAAGCATATTTCGTTCCCACTCGGATACTGACGGATGTGCCATAGCGGTTTTGCTGAGGCCCCCAAGTGCCTAGATCTCTTCTACTAAATTACCCAGAAAATGGGAGATTGAGTGACTTCCCGTAGGAAATTTAGAGACAACGTTTCTAAATCTTGGGTTGTGACCTGGTGTGACAGACGCCCATATCCAAACCGTGGGCACACACATCATCAATTTAGCGTCGAGTTTAGAGGCAATTTTAGAGGCATCGCTCTCATGTTGGACATGATACCATGGTAGTGGAGACTCTATCATTTTGCACTTGAATTTCTGGTTATTTCTCAGCACTATTCGACAGCAATGAATTTCGTGTGCACGAAACCCTTGTAAGACGATGAGATTATGAGGAGAATGCCTCAATGGAATCGGAGGGATCGTCATCGAGCTGTTGACCACGTAAGCGACGAGCAACATTTGCCGCGCATTGAATAATTATGCACCACCCGTATTACCATTTTGGGCTGTGCAATCTGAGATATGGGCGGTAAACTCACGCGAGTTTGCCTAATGGAGGTCGAACGCAATTTAGAGAGACGGTTTGGAATCAATAATACACATGGTCGTGGCGAAGCGACCCTGAAAAAGTGGGCTCTTATTCCACGGTATTCTAATCAGACGTTGGTGGACTCAAGTCATTGTTTTCGGGTACTTGAGTAGACACTGCCGCTTATCAACCCGGCGTTTCCTTTCATAGCACATCCGTCACCGAGCGTTAAGTGCAGATGTGCGGGAACGACGACACTGAATTTAGCCTATTATCGCAACCTGAGAACCTTGTTGATATCAAATTCCACTATACTGAACTCCTCGCGCGCGTAGAATGAATGGTGAAAAGACTGAAATGAGAGTCACTCTAACCGCTAACCCGTGGGTATCGTTATGGTCAGGAATGCGCGAGTCGGTCAGTGGGACTACGTCAGATGCCCTCCCGCGAACGGTGGAACGCCAAACTTGGGTATCCTGTTCTGATGGAACGTTCCGTTGAAAACTTAGCAGACCATCTACATAGGCACCTTGCCCCTCAGCTGAATGGCACCCAGGGTTATACAAACAGGCAGCTATAGTGGAACCGAATAGTAACCTCGTCAAACTAGCCGAGTATCAGATATCGAATATACTGCACTTTAGGAGCACTTTAAGTTGCTGAATGGAGCTATTACTTGCAACTTAGTGCTTCAAAGATAGTACACATATATGCGGGAGAATGGTACAAGAATCGAGTAGAAGGAACGGTTAATCACGGAGGAAGTTGAGATCAAACAAATATCCCAACTCGCGGAATGGCCCGGCATAACTTAAACACCTCTATAGGCATACGTAGACATCCGGCGAATAAAACCGCGTCAAAAACCGATAACATAATGTGGTACACGAGGGTACATGAAGAAGAAAGACTGGGAAAGGGAGAGTGAAGGCTAGTGAAGGGGAGGTGCATGATAAAGGATGTAAGTTCAGCACGAGATGCCGCCGGAATACGGTAAGACACTTCGATCCCAAGACCTGAAAGATAATTTAGCCTTGCCAGCCACCCGATGATTATCGGGATTCTGAATTCGAGTGATTAGCAATTTCATAGCGGTCAAATGAAAAGTACGACAACTCACTCATACTTCGTTACATATTCTCAGAAATTGCAAGCTGAAGTATGAACCTGTCTCACGACAGCGTCGATTCGTCCTAGATGTCCTAATCGTCCGTCTGTAAGCTGATTCAGCCCATCCTCGGATATATTGAAACCTTCATCAGTGTGATCGATGGCAAGGACGTTTATGCTCTTGTTCTTGTAAGTCAACTCCCAGCACGTCCCGCATGCCACAGAGTTCCAGGCGGAAACCGCAGCGGCTCCACCGATATTAGGGAAGTTCTGTAGAGAACCGTATGTTGTGTAGTTCATGGTGAGAAGGCCATTTTTGCCGTCTGAACAAGCAACTTAGTCAAGAGTCGTAGATGCTTGGTCGTATGAGTTATCGTATGAGACAATGGTCCCACATACGATTCCGGTGGCAGATAAGGCAGATAGGAGGACAGTAGTGAATTGCATGGTGAGACGTTTGAGGATTGACAGGGACGTGCAAAGTAGTAGAGGGAAGGATGAAAAAATGGCTGACCATTGGATACTTGAAACTTTGTATTCGGCTTGCATACCCTGTGGCTGGTACGTATACCAAGTGCATAGTTCAAGTGGAAATGCGGCTGGCAATTGTTCGCGCTTCCTTCAAAGAGTCTGACCATAAGCTTATGTTTGACTTACACAAGACGGACGTGAGATGAGAGCCAGCTATATGATACCTCTAACAAGGCGAGAGTCCAGAGAATCACTGCCGGTAGCACGAGAAGGCAACGGACGCATACGAAACCATGTGTGGTAGATTTGGAAACCTGAACATGCGTGTGCTCGACTGCGACAGACAATTTGACAAAAAAGGGCCGTGCGTGGAAGATTATGCACTAAGAGCACTGTCGGACGTTTCGGGACCCAGAATACCGCCAAGCTAGGAACGTCAACGTGGCCAGGACGACTAAAAACGAACTTGAGTCAGGTCGAGGTCAAAGACGAGATATTACACTCGGGAACGGATCGCTGCATATACTAACGAGCCCCAAGAGCGTAAGGAGTTTTAACGTTCCAGAGATCCGTAACGCTCCCACTAGACACGGAACAAATCCAACCGTTGATAGGGGTTGTATATCCTTTTGACCTATGTGCTCACTGAGATCCGAAAGTATAACATACGTGATTACTATCAAAACGGAGCTAGACATTGGCCTGTTAGTAAGGAGCTCTACAGTGGATGCGGTAGAGATACCTAGAGAGCAATTTGACATCGCAGTCAAGTTCATGTTTTAAAAATAAGAGTCAGAATAAGTTTGGTTGAGGCGTCACCGTGCTTGTTGTTACGGTGGTTAGGCGTAGCGGACACACGGCCCGACAACTTAGCTCGGGTTACACGGATTTGCCAAGGAACTATCCAAAAACGGCAAGTATCGTCGTTGCAGCTCTCTCAGAGGTTCGAAATATATGTTACGTATAATAACATTCATCGTCATATTCAATCGTATATTGGTCTTAGGTAGGTCTGCTTTAGTTTCATATGGATAAAATCCCATTCCTTCCATTCCACAAATTATTACATGTTATACAACATTCCGAAAGTCCGAAAATCCGAAATAGTCCATGAACTGATTATAGTGTCCATTGAGCGCTGGGTTTACTGAAGAAGAATAACATACTTGAGTGAGTAGTTTTTGAATACGAAGAAGATTGTATTAAACTTACGAGGCCGCAAGCAGATGCCGGGACCTGTTTGGCGTCAGCCTGGATAACACCCAAGTCGACAGCCTGCCCGTTGGTCAATTTATCCAATGCCTCTTGGGCGATGTTAAATCCATCACCGGCATGATCAATTGCCAAAACGTTGATGCTCTTTCCCTTGTAGGTTAATTGCCAACAGCTACCGCAGTTGGGGGAGTTGAAACCAGCAACGGCTTGAGCACCGCCGATGTTGGGGAAAGTTGGCAAATCGCCGAAGGTCTTGAATCCTTTGGTAAGGAGACCGTTGGCACCGTTTGAGCAGGAAACGGTGGCGAGGGAACCTTGGACATTGTCATAGGTATTGTCGTAGGTAACCTTGACAGCAAGGGAGGGGGCAGCGAGGACGAAGAGCGTCGCGAGGAGGGTGGTGAAGAATTGCATCGCGAGAAAAGTGCAAAGAAGATGGCTGAGTATTCTGCTGCGAAAGTATGGGTAGCGAATATGAGTAGAACTCGATGTCTTTTCCTCGCTGTAGAAAGTCCTATATATAGCGAAGCGAACGCTGGAAGCTTAAGTTACTAATGCAATTTCTAGACCTGAACGCCTTGGAAAACGGAGGAAGCAGACCGTACACGGCCATTGCAAAAAGGCTGGAGAGCGACCATAAGCTTGCAAGGCATCGGAAAACCTTAGACTCTGACCACAGTCGGACATCATTGCCGCAATGACTGCTAACTCGTGAGCAGACAGCTTTAGATTTATAATCCAGACAAGTCCAGATACCCCCTAGTACAGAAAGTGTCCAAAAGATGATCAGCTATGGCATCTTCGTATAGACCGTGACTGAATAGGAGTTCCTTGACGGCGAACGTTGCCGATAAGTCGACTCAAGCTGGAGGAAACAATATAGAAACTGACAGAGCGGGGAGAGATGGCGGCGCAACGCGTTTCGCTCACGCCTCGGAGAGAGCTAAGGTGGAGCGTAAGTTACATATTGTGTAGCGCAAGAGACCTCGTGAAGCAATGTCGCATTGTGGCAATTGATGCATTCTGCAGTTGAGCGGTGACAAATGACCGACTATATATTCTCCAGAGCATGTTAGTTCCGATCCGCTATTCAGAGCGCAAGGTGTATGGGTTTGAAAAAATACGACCGTAGTTATACCATTTCAGAGCAAGTTGAAGTTGAAGATAAAGTGAAGATGACCTTGCCAGAAGCCGACTTGTGCAATGCAAACAATGACAAATAACGCGATGGCGCTGAGCGCTAGTGTTTATTGCAAACTATTCTGCATGTAATCATTACAACTTGAACTCTCGCTCGTACCTCCATCTCTGTGGCTGTTTTTGTCGGTGCTGTAGAACAAACTTACTCAAATTAACATAGCATTTCTTGACTTGGTTGGATGCTATGGCCTCTGTAGCTGGTTCTTCGTCGCTTCCTGTTCTGCTGCCTCAAACACCCAAACCTTTCACCGAAGGGTCACAGCTAGAATGGAAACCAAAGCGCAACCTATCGATACCCCTCACAGCTCCTGTAGAGGACCCTATAACTCAAGAACAACAAATGGCCATGTCTAGGATAGGTCCAGATGGAAAAGTCAAGAAGGTGCGACCTAGAAGGACGGTAGACTACGGTGGACCAATCGGTCGCTGGGCACTTGTGAGCTTCTATTTTTCTTGCCTTTTATTGAATCTCCTTAATGTACCTTGTACAGTTAAGAAAACTACGGCCAAGTCCGACGTATGTGCCATACTTACGTCCCGCGCCACCATACATTATAGACGTACGATCGGAAAGAGTCCATGGATGTATCGTATCTCTAGCTGAAATATATAACATTTCTTATTACAGCTGCTTCCACCTAAAGCTTACCCCGAAAACGTTTCAACGTCATTATGCACCAAGTTCGTACATACTTCTACGAATAAGATTCGGTGTCCAGTCAACTGTGTGACGGTAAGCCCAGAAAGGCTAATTGTTATTTCATCCGATAGACACTCACATCGTCATATGAACAGTGGACCCCCGAGTCTCGTCGGATATTGACCGGCTCGACGAGCGGAGAGTTTACACTCTGGAATGGTCTCACTTTTAACTTCGAGACCATCCTGCAGGCTCATGACACCGCCGTGAGAGCTTTTGAGTTCTCTCATTCTGGGCAGTACCTCGCCTCTGCGGACCAAAGCGGTATCATCAAGTACTTCCAGCCCAATATGAACAACTTGACGGCTTGGACCGGACATCGGGAAGCCATTCGAGATTTAAGCTTCAGTCCTGATGACAGCATGTTTGCAACTGCCAGTGATGATTCCTCAATCAAAATCTGGTCGTTCGAAGAGAGTAGGGAAGAAAAGACGCTCACCGGTAAGTGGTAATATGAACGTTTATTGTAAGGAAGGCTCAGTATTTTGCTTTCAGGACACGGTTGGGATGTTAAATGTGTAAAATGGCATCCAACGAAAGGTCTACTTGTCTCCGGAAGTAAAGACAATATGATCAAGTTTTGGGACCCACGAACCGGAACCGCGCTGTCTACACTGTAAATGACCTATCTTCCCTCGTTCATATAACTTGTGTTAATTTTACCTTCATTCTAGCCATTACCATAAGAATACCGTGCAGGCATTGTCATGGTCCCCAGACGGTAATCTTGTGGCAAGTGCTTCTCGTGACCAAACAGTCAGAGTGTTCGATATCCGAGCAATGAAGGAATTCCGTGTCCTGAAAGGCCACAAGAAAGAAGTTTGCTGTAGGTCAACTCTTACATTACCAGTGTTTTGGTCTCAGACTAATGTCCTCGAATTATAGCTGTAGCATGGCATCCTGTTCATCCTATTCTCGTCTCTGGCGGTTCTGAGGGCTCAATTCTTCACTGGGATCTTTCCTCATCTACTGACCCACTCCCATCTCAATCTGCTTCACATGTTCCGGGACCACGAGCGACCCTATCACAAGCACACGATTCTAACGTGTGGTCCCTAACCTACCATCCACTTGGACATCTTCTCGCATCGGCCTCCAACGATCATACCACTCGTTTCTGGTGCCGTGAGAGACCAGGAGATGCTACATCCGTATTCTCTGGTGGGGGTGAGAAACCACCAGAAGTCGAAGGCGGAGGACAAGACGATGACGACGACGCATTTGTACCTGGATTCAGCTTCGCCCCAGGTATGGGATTACCTGGTAACCAATCATGGGACGACCAGCAAGGTCCCAATGGGTACGATGGTTATGGACGTGGTAGAGGTGGTCAAGGATATGGAGGACAACAGGATGGTGACGGAGAAGACAGTATACCTGGATTGGCTCCACCACAGATGGAGGGTAACGGGTCTGCTTCGGTTGCTGGTAGACAAAATGGTCCTCTTCCATCACAAGAGGATTTGTATCCCGGAGATGGTGAAGAATCATGGAGTCGTGGCGGAAGGGGAGGAGGAAGGGGAGGTAATAGATGGGGTGGTGGAGGCGGTGGTGGCAGCGGCGGCGGTGGACGGCGACGCTATTGAGTTGTGCTCTTTTGTGATCCTTTGTAGACTACTCTCTATGAGATCCTCGTATCATGACTGGGATTCAATATTCATTGGTATTGTTAGTAGTGTAACTCAACATTCGCAAGACGATTCCATTCTACGGATGCCACAAATGAGGATCTTTTTGGTGACCTGGAACGTGCTACTTTCAGAAGAAGAAATGGTAATCTCTGTGCAATTTAACATGGAACGTCGAAGATCGAGAGCCTAGTATAGGCGTAAAACATTTATTCCTCCAGGTCTTTGAAAAACGGGCTTGCAACGTTGAGAGACTCGGAGGCGCTTAATTTTACGCAGGTGCCGTCTCATCTTTACCGGTACCACCATGACGAATCACAACCTTCCGCCAGTAAGCGTCCAATGTAAATCTCAATGTGAAGGGAATCTCACACAACCATACAGAAGTCCCGTATTAGATACCTCGACAGCTAATTATCGCACCCAGCTGAAAAAAAGGAGCCTTGCTTGCCAAGTCGGAGGACGAGCGCTACAGGACTTACACGTTCGAAAGCTTTCAATCCAAGAACTCGATTTTTGTCTATTCTGTAGGCTCGGCGCATTCCTGTAACACAATCTGAGGATATCATTTTTCGTCAATGACATTGGTGCCTGAAAAAAACATGCTAACTCGAAACTTGACAGAACTCTTCTAACAGAGTTCTGTCAAATTCGGGATAGCATGTGAAATTCGAAGATTCCCTGGACTCCATATTACCATCCGCCGGCGAGTCTCCCCTGGATGTTTATCCCTACCACAGAATGCCTACATTTACACTTCAGACATTTATATGTCCTATTCTTACAGTATGATACCAACTTCCATGGTGCACCCGACCACGGGCGTGACATTTTCTTGGACTACATAGCGAATCAGGAACCTTACCGCCAAGAAGGATGGAGTGTGGACTCCAAGGCTAGATGGACATCCAAGAAATACCAAGATTCCAACTCGAATGAACGTGCGTTGTATACAGTATCATTTCAGACCTGCCCAGGATCCCTTGTAGCGCAGAGAGAATGTATAAAGATGAGATACCATTGTATTTTTTGACATCCGTAGCCCTACAGTCACCAGCAGGACATCCCCCAAGATGCCTTTACATCAATATGGTACGCCAGTGTAATTTTACTTACTGAACACATTGTATACTCACATATCGTCTGATAGACTACAGTGCGTTCTTAATCGATCTGACTCTATATCATATTGCTGACATCCATACCTAGTTCTGGCTATCGGAACAATGTTCGCTGCACTCGATGCGTTCATGATTGGTGCTAATGATGTTGCTAATAGCTTCGCCAGTGAGTTCTTAATCATGGGTCGCCAGCTTCCTAGTATAGCTTAACATATCGCACCTAGCTTCGGTTTCTTCCAAATCACTGACGTTGAAGCAAGCATGTTTGGCTGCGATGGTGATGGAATTCCTGGTATGTCTCCTTACTCCCTTCCTCCATCTCCATCTGATCTCAACTTATTGTAGGGTGGTGTTCTTGTCGGAGCTCGTGTGGCTGATACTATCAAGAATGGAGTTATCTCCTCTACCCTGTTCCAAGGGAACCCCGGTGTCCAGATGCTCGGCTTTGCCTGTGCACTCGTATCGTCCTCCAGTACGTATCGTGCTATAGTCACCATCCCCTTTAGCTGACATCTATTATAGTCTGGTTGACGATCTGTACTCGCTTCAGCTGGCCCGTGTCTACAACGTATTCTATCGTCTCAGCTGTTGCTGGTGTCGGTGTTGCTCTTGGTGGTATCGACGCTCCCAACTGGGGCTGGAACGGAGGCAAGGGTATTGCTACTATTTTTGCAGGGTTTGGGATCGGCAAGTCACAAGATGGCTATCATATCAGATCAAGTTTCTTACTCCTCGATTACAGCTCCGGCTATCTCTGCTGCGTTCGGTGCCATTGTCTATCTTCTTATCAAGTATGTCGTCCTTGTGCGCGACAACCCAACTCGGTGGGGTCTCTATACGGCCCCGTTCTTTTTCTTCACACTTACAGCAGTCTTGACCTTAAGTATCAGTAAGTGTTCGAATACATATGGTCATTCCACAACTTATCAATTTCATTCAGTCTACAAGGGTGCTCCGTCATTGGGTCTCACTAGTCTTGAGCCTAATGTAATGGCTGCGGCTGTTGTTGGCACGGCCTTCTGTTATTATGACCCTCTCTATCATTTTTTGGATTCCCTTTGCCTACGCCAAAGTTGTAAAGAAGGACTACAGTAAGTACTGTGTCTATTTCTTTCAGGCACTCTTAACGTATTTCTTCCTTAGCTATTCGCTGGTATCACTTTTTCCTCGGGCCTCTTCTATGGAGGCGTGAAGCACCTACGGACTCCGGCCATCACAACGGTCCCAGTGCTATTCCAGACTACAGAGTTAATCGTAAGAACGAATCAGAAGGTAAGATATGGCAATCTACTCAATATCGGCAATGTAGCTAAGACCTCTGGTAGCGCCAGAGCCTAAAACGGCTGAAGATACAGACGTTGATTCCGAAAAGAATTCTTCACATATTGCTCCACAGCAGGCAAATAAACGCTCACCTTTGAGCGAGCAAGTTGAAGATCCTCATCCCATCGAAGGCTCTTGGATTGAGCCCCAGAACCTTTGGATCATCGCGAGATACAAAGCTATTCCATGGCTCGTCACCCTATTCACTCACGGCACGAGCGTCGACATCCACGATCTGCAGGTTCAAGAAGGAAGCAAAGAGGCCAGCAGAATGCAAGAAATGTACGACAGGGCGAAACAGTATCCTAACGATACTGAGCACCTCTACTCGTTCATGCAAGTCATGACGGCCTGTACAGCTTCTTTTGCTCACGGAGGTAGGTTGAGCATACGTTTCATACCTGACAGGATCTAACATTATTTGTAGCGAATGATTTGTCCAATGCTATCGGACCGTTTGCGGTAATCTATCACGTATGGAAAACTGGGGAGATTGCGGACAAGAAAAGTCCTGTCGAGATTTGGAATTTGGTATTCGGCGCTGTTTGCCTGTGTATTGGATTGGCTACATGTATGTTACTTTCTTTTTCTCTACTTCATGACGCAGCTGACTTCAATGTTTATCAACTAATAGATGGATATAATATCATGCGTGTTCTAGGAAACAGAATCACGCTGCACTCGCCGTCGAGGGGTTTTTCTATGGAGTTGGGCGCCTCCATTACAGTAATTCTTGCGTCTCAATATGGTCTCCCGGTGTCGGTCAGTGTTTTCTCAACGTATCTATCTTTTGTTGCTGTCCTGACCTTTAACTCTCAAAGACGACGATGTGTATTATCGGATCAACAATCGGTGTTGCTCTTTGCAACGGGGACTGGCGGGCAACCAATTGGCGGGCTATTCTCTGGATCTTCAGCGGATGGGTTTTGACTGTCCCCATCGTGGCTACTGGTGCCGGATGCTTAATGGCTATCATCCTAAACGCACCCCATTTTTAGAGAGGTGTGGGGTTAATGATTTGACGTTCATGATGTCGTCTTGTATGTAGAATCCGTACGACTTTCAAGTAATGTATAATTATTGAATAAGGGCATCGTGCTATTTGTAAAACATCGATCGACTACTAGCATACTTATTGGAACGAGTGGTAAATTGAAATCGTGTTTTGATGTTGATTTAAAGGCGGAGTAGCAGTACATGATGAAGGAATGTTGATCAGGTAAACATAGAACCAGAAGGATGGGTGAATCAGGGAAACTCGGCGTGTATGTTAAGTTTCTTCAGGATGAAGATGAGATCAGTCCTCATTAGGACGGGCCCTCTCCGGAGCCCAGGTATCTGGGGAGAACCATGCTGGTTTGGATGGGATAAAGGTTCTCGGTATGAACGGAGTTAATTGCCGTAGTGGAACGAGCAATAGAGACCTATATGTCAAAGACCAGCTCAGTGAGGATCACTTGTCTGAGCAATAAATACTGACCATGTTTGATGCCTCAGCGCGAACGTGTAGGTATAATAGGGCTCCTCAACCTTGATTGTGACCTCATATGAGATCCTAAAACGAGGACGAGCAGTGTCAGTACATGAACGACGTGATCCAAATCAGTTCATCGGCTTACGTTAGGCTAGGGTATGTTAGTCCACTCATAGTGGCGAGGCGTTGTGAGGTAGTGGCCAAAACTGATCGAGAATATATACACAGCTGGATTATGCCTAGAATTTCGTCGTGAGAGCACGATGGAGAGTCCGTGCTTTGGGGTTCGACGGATAGAGTATTGCTAAACAGGTGGGAAGACCATCACCGTGACGGTTGTTGGTTACTGCTCGCGTTCATCGCGTTCTAGGGTGGGAGTAAGGTCGCGACTTCGAATACAACGGCACCACCTGTCAGAAATAATTCGAGCATCAGAACAACGAGGCATGTGGGTACCGTGTGTTGATAAATTGAATACAACCTACCCGACGCGTCTGGGAGCAGGTCTCAGCTGAGGTTGAAAAGTTGCAGGCGATTAGCGCGAAGAGGTCCTTCGATTCTTGCCCAACAAGGACTATACGTCCCGAGGGGTTCTTCGCGGCCTTGTCCGCGTTGAGCGAGGCGTATCGGCGGAAACTAGGGTGCCTAGTCGTTTGTTAAGTATTACGCAACGACTCGTAGTTCTGCAGAGGGAATATCCGCATGGATCGCGACATCTGAGAATCTTGATTGTTTAGAAGACTCGGAGGTCGCAGTCTCCCCGAGAGAGAGAAAGGACGGAAGGCCACTGGCATAATGGTATGTGCTGAGAAATGAACCGTGAGTAAAGACAATTGAGAGAAGTGCCACTCAAGTGAGGAGGACAGAGTCCAAAATGTCCCATATCTCCGATTTACTGCACATCATCTCCTTCTCTTGCTCTCGTCTGCCCTCGGGGAAACACTGTCGCATGGACCACCAATACCCCTCTTCCTGAGCTATTTAATGAATGTTATTACGGTGCGGCGCGTAGGGTGAGTAAGACGGTTGATCCCTGTGGACCGATCGAAAGGGAGGAGGTAAGGACACTTCCAACGTGTCCTTACCTCCTCCCTTTCGATCGCTTCACAGAGTGGACCCTGCCAACGAATTGCTGCCCCAACATTTGGATAGCAAGGTGCCTCGCGGGACGACAGAAGTTTGTTCTCCAGAGCACCATCCAGTTACATTGGAACGTACCTTCGTATCCATCCCCTCTCGTCTGCTTCCCCTGCATATCTCGCCACGGTTGCGCTGCCTCTCGACGTCGGAACCTTCTCTCAACGTTATACCCAGTGTACGGAACGACGTTAACGTGGATAGGACGGTCGATCTGTGTCGTATTTTGAGTGGACTTTGAAATCTGTTGGACCAAATCCTACAGCGATAAAAGGTGAGTTTCGACCACGACCTTGAATAAAATTGATGAATGGTGTAACCTATCGGACATGTAGATCATGACGCAGGGCGATGATGTACCTGCAGGGGGTTCGAAAGAGTCTTTCAGGACGATCGATACCTGGACTAGTTCATCGTTATTATTATTCAAGACAAGTAGATAGGGCGGTTGAATGTCGTGAAAGTGACAATTTCAAAGCTTACTGGTCTCAAGAAAAGGTAAGTACGTCGTCTTGAAAGCTTGGAGATACGGTAACCGACGCATAGTCAATTTATTTGTCTTTACTCACATTTTGCCTACAAGCAGAACCACACAGTGTTCATTACCCTTAGGGGTAGTGGACATTGTTGTGATTTGCTCACCCTAATAGAAAGGGGACCCCTATTTACAATCAATGTTACCAGGGCTATACAGCTACAGAAAACCTGACATACCAGAAATACTAAGAGGTGAGTAAGCCATAGTTATGGTTATAGAGCCTGATATGACTGATGATTAACAACAGTGAAAGCCATGCCATGGTAGAGAGGAACAGCAAGGTCTCCCAACAATGCGAGATAACATGACCCAGCAATCGTAGAAAATCAAGCATAATTTCTACGTCAGGCAAGTTTTTCCCCCCTGGGATGGTATGCGTACGAGTCGATCCGGAACGGATGCCTACCAGCCTAAGAATAGCGAACTCTCGTAAATTGAAACCCAGGTTTCGATTCGAGGTTTGTCAAGCAGCTCGAGTCTGAAGAACGACTTGGACTCAGAAGGGAACGACTTGGACCTGAGTCCAAGTCGTTCTTCAAGTCGAAGTTGCGCGAGAGGCTGTGCGATCGATCACTGTGCTGGTCGAAGTCGAGTTGAACTTGGAAGTTGCCACGACACGCCGACTCGGAAATGCTCTCAGGCTAGTCTACGAGTCGTCCACTCTGTTTGACATAAACGGTGACAATACGAACCAGAGACCAAACTGCTAATAACGAACCTACTTACCTGCAAAGCTGCCAACTGTACTCTCACCTCTTCCTCCGACATTGCGATATTTCTCATGATTCGTCCCAGCGTACCTCCCTGTCCTGTATCCAACTCTATAGCAGCAAACACTACCAACCTCTTTTCAAGGAATGTAACCACCCTCCGTCAATGTGTCACCCAATCACCATCTTCTGAGTTCTCACCAAGCTTGACTGTCCCATTCTTCCTTCCTATAACCGCCTAACACACACGATCCACTCAATTCTTCAACACCGCCCCTCCTACCTACTCCGTCGGACCAATCATAAGCGAAGCCATCAGCGGACGAAGATTATGCTGAGCAATGTCCCAAAGGAGAGCTCTTGTCGACACAATGTTCGTCCTCCAAATCGCACAAGAACGCCATTCAATAAGCTGGAATCGATCCTTCAACAAGATCTGGGATCCAACGTTCAATGCTCCCAATGGTTATACGAAAAGCTCGGGCACCTCTTGCTCACTCACTTTCCGAAACAGAGTCACGAACATCTTCCCCATACCTTCCTACATAAGTATGTATCACAAGGTGGTTCGCTCATAGACATATCCTCCATGGTCCAATCGAATATCTGTTTCCTGAGAAATTATGCCTGTATCGACTCCTGAATGCTGATGGAACTATGAACAAGGATATCCGAGACCCCATCGCAGTAGTTGTTGGTTTTGGTCGAAGGTATGTCTCAAATAGTAATAATGGTGGACCACTTTGAATAATCGTATCATGATGTTCAAAATACGCCTGGGATGTTTTACGAGCTCGAATGCGCTCCTGATCATTACGCCCTGCACACTCCATACTTTCGACATCGACCCCGCACCAGATGCCGACGGGAGACCTATACAGGCAGAGTTTACTTCGGAGTCTGGGATGATATGGCGAGTATATATCGACTAGCTTTGTTAATACAGAGATAGAAAATGAGAATACGATCTTAGTATGTCTGAACCATTTCTTGTTCGGTGAAGGCTCGTTCTCTCGCCGCCGGTACCTTGACCGACGAGTAATTGGTAGTAAAACATACAGTATTGATTGCTTCTCGACGATGTACAGTGGAAGCAAAAGCTACATTGTCCAGTAATCCCGTCCTAGAACCCCTTCGGTCCTTCCACTCCCTTCTTCATCTCTCGTTCAACGATCTCAACTCTCTCCGCCTCGGAATCGGCATCGCCCAACTTGCGTAGACTAGTGCGTAGAAAATAACTCATGAATATGCATCCTCACGGTAACCATATAAAACGAATACTCACCCCTTGACGAGAATCACGGGAGACACTGCAATGAAGCGTAAGAAGCTATATAGTGCGACATGGAAGAGGACCTACCAAGAGCTCCGGCAACGGAACAAGCCACGCGCAACACCAACACTCCCAGAGAATCATTCAGCTTGGACTATACAAAGGTAAGGAGAGACAAGGCCTGAGGAGACAGAATACATACGTTGAAGAGGTAAACGCAGAAAGTAGCCAGAGTCCTATTCGCGTTGTGTGACATTGTGTACAAAGCAAACATCAAGGAATACCACTAACCAGAGCAGCGATGGGAGACGAAACATCCCACTCAAGTACGAAAGAGTACGGTGTGTGTTCGAAACAGGCACTTCTCCGAATTGGAGCGAACATCTATCCAGTGCGTACGAAGTCAGAGGATACTTGTCTTGCTCTTCGGAAGACTTGTCAACCCGCATTTCGAATAGCCGGGATACGATTATTGTGACGAATAGGAATGAGAAGACGAAACCTGATGCAGCGATATGGTACTAGGGAAAGACTGTGAGTGGGATGGTATGTCGTGGTAATACGTGACTTACGAGGAACCATTCGCGAATCGTGGATATATTGAAGGATTGGACGCCGTACCTGAAGGCCTACTAAGTCAGGTACGAGATTTAGAATGAGGTTTGACTCACGCAGCACCTGCAAAAACATGAGTCGTTTCATAACATCCGAGGCGATAAATATGGATATGACTTACGTAGGTCCCAGACTTGTGATTCGAAACGGGGGTTAGAAGCGTCGAGGTAATAGGAAGAGAGAAAACGTACTCCATAATCCACCGACAATGATGAACTGTAAAAGAAGTTGAGCTGCTTGCTCAAGGCATCGAAGAAAACAAGCACTCACTAGTTCCACTGCGAACGATAGGTTCCAGGCACGAGCTATGGGTGCTACGGTCAATAAGAGCAGAGTGGAAGGACAACGGCACGACATACAATGCTTGGCAAGAATGAGTGACTGAAGTTGGGTCAAGAAAAGAATGGTAGACTGTTCGAAGAGAGTGTGTCAGGTCCCGGTTCCATTGACGCCTTGTCCTTTATCGCAGTAATGTCTGTACGCCACGTAGACCGAGGCGTAGTTCGAAAAACTTAGAACACTGAATAACAATAAGTGCGATCAGTAGTGAAATCTCAGTTATGTTTATTTCAGGGGCATACTTGATAATCGTGACCTAAATCAAACTCGTTAGACGGGAAAGAGAGCGGTGATATACGGATTGAGACTCACTACAAAGGTACCAAATGGCAAATGGGACTTCCTGGTCAGACTAGCCTCCCGCAGGTAGCGAGTGGTTTGCCATATGAAAGCGCCACAAGTGCTGTGATGGCGTGAGTCTCTTACGCCGATGTGTTGTTTAGAGCCACTCACCTTGCAGAAGCAACAAGAAGATAGGGTACAAAATCAGAAAGAGGTAACGAGTCAAGAGAAGAAGTAAGATTTGGGTTTATTGGCGTAGCGGTCATGATGGAAACAGAGTATGGGTTATGAGGTGTATGAAGATGGAATGGTCGTTGGTGCATATGGTGTAGCAAACATTCTACCCACATAAATAGCCATCCAGATACCAAGCTGTACGAACCCGGACCTCAAGGACAAAAGGTCCTTATCTGATAGAAACCTCTGCATAATAGACAAGGGTCTAGGTATCGTCAGGAAACAGGGCGTGTCCACCTGATCTGTTACTTGTCCATTGTTCTCACTCACGTGTATCCGATCCCAGTGTGTCTGGCAAACGCACTCACTGGACGGTTTGGGAAATATTGTATTCCTAGGGTGGTAATGGTAGTAGTCGTCATCCGTTCGTAAGCGGCGAAGAGTACGATATAGGTGCTGTGGTATTCCGGATCAAAATCCACAGACCCTACTTATCATCCGAACCAGAGCAGCCATGAGTAAAGGGTCTGCATCAGAGAACGACAGATGTTATCTCATGTTATCATGAGCCTCAAGGTAGCCGCACAGCATGGGATACTCGGCGAACAGTCCATGAAAGGGGAAGAAACAGCCCCAAAATGCTGTCCTCATTTCGAGCAACGATAGAATCCGAATAAGCAACAAGGCAATATGGAGGGGTAACCAGCGTGATACGATAGTTGCAACGGCTATGAAGATGTGCCTCTGGACTTTCTCAACTTCCTCGGCTCTGAGCTGTCTTCTGTGGTCTCTACCTTCCGCTCTTTTAACTTTCCGCCACTTTCGGAGAGTGTATCTGCCGTAGGCTTGGATCCCTTTGGCAACGATGAATCTTCGTCAATTTCCATCTGTTCTACATCTTCGCCATATAAAGAATCGAAAGGCACAAATCGGTGTTTGAGGACCTCCTTGGGGTATGTGGGACGTGGAAGGTTCGGATGAGGAGTATGGCGTGGGCAGCGCAGGGCATGGGGAAAGAACGAAGTGCGGTGTAGGTAGTTTCGGGGCTGTGATAGTATAATTCTTAATACACGTATACTTAGTGGACTTACCGGCATATAGCTTCCCTCCCTTCTTAGCCCTTGGTACCAACACAGAGAGGTCTTGACTTCCTCCCCGCCAACAGGATCGTTGGTATCATCACATAGATACCACACGTCGTATGAGTTCTTGGAACTCGAAAGTACATCAAGCGATAAGTCGCTCAACGCCTTTGGTTTGACCTGTCACAGATATTCACAACGAGGCGCAACCTGTTTCCAACAAACAATCACATACCGTATCTGGTAATCTGCAAAGGGGGTCTAGAACAACATTTAGATGGGAATAGTCAGAGTGAATTGGTGAGTGCGTTCCCTGGTTACCCTGGTGGAGGCTTATACTCCTGGTGGTCGATGTTCGTGCCCTCATTCCTACCGTGAGGGGCTATGACAGCGGAGGGCTGGGGCTTGCTCTTTCTTTTCGACTTGTCTTTGTGCCTTTATAATAGAATCTATAGAGCTCATATCGTTTATTTGTGGTAAGGAAATGGTATGGAGAACACTGGCAGGACATGCCAGTGGGGAAATCGGTGGGTCGGACTTTGCCGACGTGATCGACAAGTTGTGTCCGTCTGTTTGGCAAGAGCATCTTGCAATTGGATATAGATGGTAGTCGGTGGCGGCGGGGGGTCCTGGCTTGGACCGTCTTCGTTCCCAACAGGTTTTCAAATCTCAGTTTATCACAATACGGGTGGTTCTACTTGTTACCGTCTAGCTCACGGCGTAAACCGAGTGTCATACGATGTTACTGCTGCTACTATGGTTGAACATATGTAAGCCTTCGAATTCCAAATCCATTTTTTTCATCGTGACACAGTTGACTGGGGACTACATCATTTATTATTAGTACGTGTTACCCCGATAACGTTCTTTTTTCTACAGTATCAACAACCATGAACACACAACTTTTCCTCTAACGGTGAAATGTACAACTGAGGAGTCGAACGCTCTCAGTACATCGACTCAGATAGCATGTAAATAACTTGTTCGCAAAACGAACACATAACAGGCTGAGTGAAAGAAGTAACAAGTTTTATTCCGTGGTAAGAATCGAGTCCACGGAACGAAGCGCTATACTAGTATAATCTTGGTTGACTACACGTGAGAAATTGGGATGGTCTTGGGATCGAAGTCAATGTACTCGACTAGCAAATATATCGCGGCGGGTTTATCTCATTACTTCCACTTATATCTCGGCTTCCAGGCTTTTACATAGCCAAGGCCTTAACTATCGTCATGCAAGTAACAAATATTCATTACTTAAGATAACCAAGAAACACCCGTGTATACTACTTCGAGGACAAGATGACATAAGAACCACTATCAAAAAATGAACCTAATACATCCACATTCTAACAAAAATTAAGAGAACTTAATCATCGATGGCGAGGATCCTTCGGAAGTGTGGTGCGAGATACCATCTTGCGGGTGTACCCCCTGTAACACGGCAAATGACGAGCAGCACTCTCTTCGTAATCGAGGTGCGGTGGTGGCGATGGTGGCGACGACGAGT
The DNA here is from genome assembly GCA_038087015.1 of Cerrena zonata. Taxonomy (NCBI): domain Eukaryota; kingdom Fungi; phylum Basidiomycota; class Agaricomycetes; order Polyporales; family Cerrenaceae; genus Cerrena; species Cerrena zonata. Next base: position 39,891 of record JASBNA010000009.1, read on the forward strand.
ATGTCAAAGATGGGGGTAGAGATGGGGAGGGAGAGAGAGAGGGAGAGCGTGATGGGAAGCGCGCTGCGGTGAGAATTGGGTTGTAGCGGGGAGAAGAGGTGAACGCCTCTATAAAACCACTCGATACAAGTGCGGGTGTTCGGAATGAAGAGTGGTGGGCCATAGTATATGGACCATACCGATGATGTATAAAGTCACACCTCTCCTCGATTTGATGTGAAGGTGCCTGAGGAGACGGCATTACTAGAGACTGCCCGTAGGCCGATGACGGGAATGGAGGGTATCTCATCGAAGATGCACTGTGATTATACAAATCTTGGGGATACATCAGCTGAGACGCGGCAGAGCTGGTAGAAGAGCTCGGTGTTGTCATTGGCGAAGGAGGGGTGCTGAGGAGAGGTGGGCTAGGCGAGTACCTATCAGAGGGTGAGGCGGAGGAGGAAGGAACGCAGGAGGAGGCGGAAGAGGAGGAAGCCACGGGAGAAAAACATCGGTCAATGGCCAACAGCTCATCGAGGCAGAAACGATGCCCCATTGACGTTTGTATCCTTATCATCTTAGCCCGCAGAGTGGGATCTAACAGATCCTTCCACTCGATATTTACACTAAAATATGGCATACCGGCTGGTGAAAAGAGGAGAACCGCTCCTTCGATCGGCGGGGCTTTGCGAGGGTCGATACAGTCACTGAGGACCTTTGGACACCCTTGCCGGAAATCGTTGTACACGACGTTGAAGATTTTGTCGTCGTGACTTGCCCTGAGGTTCCGGATGGCTCCTTTTTCAGTGTAGAGATAACTGTGGTAGTTACGCTGGTGCACCTTCTCGCGGTGTTCGTCCCACTCCTTAGGGGAAGTGAAAGTTTTTGGGCACCGGTCGCTTGATGGTAGTCGTTCAGTGCATCTCATGGGGTGTTCGACGAAGCTGAAAGCATCATAAAGAGAGGTACTATGCTTAAAAATTATGAGAAACACTTACTGGCCAGCGATATGTTTTATAAGGTTGTGAAGAACCCTCTCAAACTTCAAATCACAAAATGGACATCCAACGAACTCCCTAGTAAGGGCATAAGTGTAGTCACGACTAGTCTACTCGACATGGAGACTCACTCTACATTGGTATGGATATTCCTCCAATGACGAGACCGGTCGCCGAGGTTCTTGATGGTGGTGTTGCATGTCGAGCACCAGAATACTGTCTCTTCGATCCGTTGAAGAGGGATTCGGGGCTGGGGACCGAACCCTAGAGCATATGTTGGATTCTGGAGAGGTGCATGGTAAGAGAGAGGAAATATCGATGGGAATGTACTTTACCACAGCCGTCAACTGATCATTGTCAGTGGAAGAGTGGACAGAACAACTTCGTATCTGTGCGAGGGTATCAGTAGACGTAGTGTGTGGTCACTCAACCGAGTGGCATACCTTGGCTTTGCATTGACACTTGGATTGACTTTTTGTCTTCGGGGCTGGAGGCATTGTTGGGTAAGAGGGTAGGTGGGGTATCAATGGGCGGGGGAATATGAGGGGGTCAGCTTATGATATGGTCAAGTCGTGAACAGCTCGAGTTGAAAACAATGGACGGGGATGGGGTGGCATCCTATTCAAGACCAGATCTAGATCCTTCTACGCGAGGGATCCTTTCTTCGTTCCCTAATATCCACTCTCGGTATAGCACGAAGAGGGGACGGCGGAAAACAACGTTGCTTCGTGCCCCATTTCTCGGAGACCAATCGCTAAAAGCGTAGGCGGAAAAAAACAAGGTATTTGGTCGGGTGTAGATCCTCATCAACGATCATCACCATGTCTATCCCCTGGGAGTACCGTATTTGGCGGACCTGCTAGGTCCAGCCGACTGCACCTGACCGAGGGTTCACCTTGCGCTGTGCGTCTGTCGCATAGGGATTGTCCGAGTCGAGTCCGCCGTATCTCTTCCTGAGATCGGAACAATGACACGACCACGACACATGGCGTGCCACAGAGCCTGCGCCCTCGTATTTTGGACCTCTTCTGTACCCCCTCACTGTCTCGTTTCTGCTGCTCGTCTGAAATCCTCAATATCCATCTACTAATCGGCCTCCCCCCTGGATCCATTCTACTTGCACGCCTCAGTTTTGCTTTGCTATCTTCCTGTTACCTCGTCAAGTTGAACACGGCGTATTTGGCTTGAGTCTCCATGAACCACTTGGGTGACCCTCCGCCGCATAGTATTGGAACTAAAGCAACAGTGGAAATGAGCTCGGAGATCGTTTCTATACCATCTTCGCCGCCCCTAGTTGTCCGACGTACAGCAGTCGCTATTGCGAGGTGGCTCCCTTTTGCGTTACACCGAAAGGTACAGATAGGAAGCCGGTATGGATGTCCCGTTGTGGGGAACTATAGAGGGCTCGGATCTGGAGTAAAGAGGGAGTATCCAGGGATGTCAGGCAGAGCTATCGTGGCGATGGTGAGTGGCTCATTGGGTCTGTATTCGGAAGTGGCACTAAAGTGCCACATCTACACACCACAGGATACATGATGGCGGTCTTTTATACCCATACCAAGGTAGGCGGGGTTGCTAGTGGGTGATACTAGTGGACAAGAGTGAGTATTTAAGTTATTCTTGCGATCAAGTCAAGCCGCGAGGACGACTGCAAAATGACGGAGTCTTGTCTAGGTCAACCAACGATGTCCTTCTTTCGACCATGCTCTGGGAAGCACCCAATCAAATATCGTGAACAGCGGTATAGTATGCTATACCACTGCGACATCCGATCGATATCTAATCATTTGACTACAGGGATAGAAGACCGGAGCCGGATATATGTTTTTGCAGGAAACCGAGACTACGACAAGGAAGTTGAGCCCGTTCTTTCGAGGGAGTTGCAAAAACAGTTGATGTTTAAGTCAGGCTCCATAGGTACACACGACCCACGTTATCTGATGAAGGTAAGCTATGTGGTCCTCAGAGAAATCCGACGATGAGTCCTAATTGTTTACAGACATTACTTTCCAATTTCTCGCATATGAAATTGTCAAAAGTATGTGCACATCCTGCACGTCCTTTTGACACTTTCATATGTGAGAAACCCTCATCCCCGGTGCTAATGCGTTGACAATCGCCTCTTGTCCCACACGCAAAATAGTCCATCAAAGCGAGCATGATGACAAGTTGAGATTGGATCGTCAGGACAGCACTTGTTTCCATTCGCTCAGACTATCGGAGGAAGTTGTTTCCTAGGTAAGTCCTTCATCAGCTCTTCTAGTTTGGGACTAAGTAACTTCTCACCGTGGCCGACAGTTTGGTAAATTACCAGTATCCATCCCAGATGGATACATATGGGATGCATGGATTCAGCAAGTATGCATTCCAGTTGATAAGTACTAGCTTGAGTTTGGAGAAGTGGTACATTATGATGCTTCAGATCTTTCGAAGAAGACTCGACTCAAAGCGTCGGACGTCGAGCGAGACTACACACCGTAGCTGTTGACGATCGATCGGAGCGCTTCCCGCCAGCACCCACTAAGTACGTTCAAGTTATCGAAAGTTAAACGTAAAGCTTGAGCTCGAGCGGCATATAATAAAACATTGGATGTTATTTAGGTATAAATACGCATTAAAGTGGACTATGAGGAGCAGTACAAATCTGTATTCAAGTTGTTTCTCACAATCCATTATCACTAATATTGTTGCGTTCTCAACTCCAAAAAGCATGCCGGTGTTGAGAATCTCCACACTGGCATGCTTTTTCAATTCTGACAACCATGTGCAAAGTACATACTAGTAGTTGTTTTGAACATGGGGAGAAAATTGGATAACGACTACATCACACCACCGAAGCCATTCTGTCGGCTCCTGATACCCAGTAGTATAGTACAGCAGGCTCGGCAGCAGAACCACATCTCTATCCCCCGTACCCTTGTCTATAAACCATTCATGCGGTAAAACAGAACACAGATGGCTGCGTGCAGATCCACATCAAATTCTATCTCCGTATTGTCTCCTTGTCCCGAGAGACTAGACAGCTCGGGCTGCGCTTGCGTATACGTGCGCGCTTCTCGCATAAGAAGCCGGCCTCAAATCTATAGCATCGATACCCCAGCATCAGAACAACGAGAATATGAAGGCTCAGAGCGCGTGATAGCTCGAGGGAGCTCTAACCCATTTACATGATCTCCTCCCCCGACACTTTGCCTTGTCAATACTGCTATGCCTGCTTCGGCGAGAACTTCTTACCTGTAGTTTCTGGCCCGTAATATTCACAAGTCAGAGTCCACATGTTGAAGAGCCACTTGAGCATCAAAGCAGAGAAGACACCATTCTCCGCCGCCATCAACACCAACGCGTATCAATCGATATCGGACATGCTTGTTCTTTTTCTCCGAAGTCCAATGATTAGTACATAAACTATGACAACGAAAGAAGGCCGAGGTTGTATATTGCCATCGAAAATCTCAACGTGCCTGGAGCATATGAGATAGAAGAAATTCAAGGAACGGTCCCCCAAAACGATGGGGCTTACGTTCGCGTATGTGGTTGGGCGCGCCGAGATACCATCCTCGATATCGCCACCGTTGTGAGACAGACGGCCTATTTGCTTGATGCACTTGCCGACTTGCCGAATATTTTGCCTCGACTTAAACCGCAATAGGCATAGAAAAACTGCGCCTCCCTTGGGTGTCTTCATGAGAGTGTATCTTATGCCTCTTTCGTGTACTGGGACAAGATACATTTAGAAAGTATATACCTGTATTCCGGTCAGTATCAAATCCAGGCACAGAATATCATTACTTAGCACCTATGCACTAGTGAGAACTTCTATCGCCACAGACGTGTGTTGGACATGATACCAAACACATGTGTATTTGGAAACGACTTCTATTTGATGTCGAGTTCGATTGGATCCCCAACGAGGCTTGCCCTTAGCAGGTGCAGGTAAGAGGTGAAGTTTTCTTTACGGCATATATTCGAATGTCCTGTGAGCAGTTGGCATGGTTCTCCTTGGGCCATATCGAGTTCGATTTGGACAGACTTCTAAGGGGTCATGAACAAGGGTGTTGTAAGCTCAAGTTTGAGCGCCGGGGCCGTATCCAAGAAGTCCATTTCCGTTGTCGAAGAAGAGGTCTTCCTCAAGATCTCGCCAATATCAATGTCGTACAGTCGTCTTACAAGACCTCTTGCCCAAAGACAGCCGCGCGTTGTTGTGCAGCGGAAATATCCGGGCCACAATGACTTCCAAAAAAGGGTTGTTTGGCAACGGCCTTAAAGACAAACAAAGAATCTCCTCAACTCCACTAAGTCGGCGAGCCTGAGCGAGGGCCGTCTGAACATAGAAGTATACTACTATCTCCATAAAATACACTTTATACCCTTAGCATCAAATGATCACCAAACGACAGCCCTGTTATCTTGCCACGCCTGATGACGATACAAAGTATCGCCCCAAACCCCATTAAACTTCTCAGGTCTACACAAAAACAACTGCTCTATCAAAACTTGAATAGACCCTTCACAGCTCGATAAAGGGAGACGAAGAAGGCAGAGGGAGACCTTCGTGATCCATTCTGTAATGGTCTGCATATTCGTAGGAATAATTAACAACTGGAAGATTATAATATTATACGCAACACTTACGGTGCTGTTATCGCGGGTGTAGCCGGGAGCGATTCGAACTCAGAATCATCGCGTGCTACGGAGACTTTGTTTATTCTAAAGTAGAGATGGTAAGTATAAGATTATGGTCCAGAATAGTAACATACTGGATTTGTAGCGGTTGATTCTGGCAGTCTTGTCTTCCTTCTGGAAATTGTGATAGGAATGAGGAGCTCATGATGTACAGGGTAGAGATGACGAATTATGGGGAGCTAGCCAATGTGTCGTTGTACCTCTAGCCAAGTTAAATATTGCGAAGCACTAGTAGACGTCCCAAGTGTTCAAAAATCGAGGCCGCCGAGTGATTGGGTAAAGTTTTCGTCCGACGTGGCCTGGGACAAGAACGCAAGCACATCTTCGAAGACGACGGCTTCTCCTGTCAAGAGAAATAGAGCATCAGAACAACGGGGCATGTGGATACCGTGTGGTGATAAATTGAATACCACTTACCGACGCGTCTACTGCTAGGTCCCAGCTGAGGTTGAAGCGGTTAGCGCGAAGAATTCCTACCAATAGGGACAATACATTCCAAGGCTTTGTGCACGGCGTCGTCCGCGTTCGGTGAGGCATATCGGCGGAGATCCACGTTACTGGTTTTGTGTCGAAGATTACGCAACACTTTGTACTCTTGTAGTGTACAAGAGTGTCTGCGGGGGTGTGGACATTGAACTTGGAGAACGATTGGTTCGAAGGCACATTCATGTCCGCGTCGGTCGTAGTCGTCTCGAAGATGGTCTGAACACAATGAGCAAGGTGATAGTTAGAATGAGCCTAAGGAAGAAGGGGATGAGACGTCGGTACTTAGACAAGGATAACTCAACACCCTCGCTGTCCAGCCGATCCCATTCCCACCCTCTTCTCCCCCCTCTCCCACTCTCCATTCGCCTCGCCCTCTCCCTACCTCTTGCCTCTTTTCCACCGGTCTTGCACTCTGCGAGAATGACTACCACCTGATTTGAACGGCAACGATCTTCCAGCAGCCCTACAATAACTGGCACTCAGGCTATGGAAACACGACGCATGACTCTCGCAGTCTACCGGTCATTTGTCGTCAATTTGACGACGTCGAATTGGGATCAGGTCCAAGGGGTATTGCTTGTGCTTGTCGCTGGTAGGGAGTATAAGAAGTGAGTTCAATCCCTTGGCATGTACTCAAGGAAAACTTACGAATGGCGATAGAATATCATATACCTTAGGTTTCCAACCACGATACGAAGGATCTGTCAGGCTGATTTTCTCTATCGTCACCGTATCCCAGGTCGGTGGTCTCTGCATTAGCAACGTCCCCTTGTCTATCGGTCATAGGTTCAATCGCAGATATTGCAGACAATCAACGAGATGGGCCGCGATCCCCATAGGTACGCTTTTGAAGTACTCGTGGGCCTGGTACCCTTGAAGGGATAGAGATACGAATACAACCGCAATGGTGATAGGTCGTGCATCACGCTCGTAGGAGGTTATGACCTAGGTGAGTTTCAACCGTTTGTGTACGTAGCAGTGCAGAAGAACTTACGAGGTAACACCCTGCCAGACTATTGATTCAGAAGGTTGGTAGCGATTATTAGGACCATAGGTAACTCACTTTTGTTGGGAAAGAATCGAAAAGATTGACCGATTTTATCGATAGGATTCCCCATTGCGCGACAACCGAGCAGAAGATATGGATAGCGAAGATTATATTGGATAGAGGTCCTAGCAAGTTCTACTTGTAAGTAAATAACATTGAAAACCAGTGAACTCAACTTACCGATTCCATGTCGCCCTAGAAAGCAACACCAAATGTGTTCAGTACCATACATGGTGCTGAATACACTTGCATGTAGCTTACTCTACACATAGTTGCTGCTTTCGATCAATTCCATCATGATCATGCTATATGAATTTTTGTGAGTGCATTCTTTGGAGTATTCAGAGAACAACCAAACTTTGCTCCTACCATGAACTTTGTCATAGCGTCCTGCCCAATGAACCATCCTCGCATCCAGGATAGCTCACAAGTGGTGGCTAGATGTTGGGGAGGACAACAGGATTCCTAAGCAGCAAAGGTAGAGATCTAATGATAAATCTAGGTCAGGCAAGTCTGGCCCTATCGACTGGTACTGTTGCACAAGCTACCGCCATTGTCCGTGACTGTATACGGTCGTGCACATGACGGTATTGAGAGGCAGAAGACCAGAGACACAAAGTAGTGGATTAAGATTGACGTGAACATCTCGACTGACCGACTCGGAATCCAAGTCGTTCCCCAAGCTGCGTAGTACTAAGAACGTGTAGATTTAAGTTCCTTTGATCGATCTGGTCGCTGCCATAACGGAAATTACGAAAGAGGCTGATGAAATGCTCAGGCGCTATTGATTCTTGCTGCTACCACCTCCTACCACACACGCAACCATTCACGTCTGAATTGATACATCGACTCTCTCGCTCCTCCCACCCAAACATAGCTCTAGACCTGTGTTTTATCGTCCTCCCTGAGCACAACGATGGCGACTGGAAGTGCAAGACGACGATGCCGACCGAGAATGAAGCTGCCAACGAACCGTGATGTCAGCTTGGAAGTACTTCGACCGTACACCCTCTCACTGGGACAATCCATACCTCAACCTCACACATCGCTCCCTTCATCATGATTCACCTCAGCACATCCGCATTCGCCAGTCTCGGTGGTTTATCGCTAACCTTCCAAGTCATGGTCACTTTCCCAATCCTCGACATACCCCGAGTAAATGCTGGACGGACACGCATGTGAATCCTCGGGAAGGCCAAACATCCTTTGGCAAGCAATATCTTCTCGTAACTCTCTTCGCTGCTCACGCTGTGTCGGATATACTCAAACGACTTCTTACCTCTTCACCAATGTGTCGTCGTTTTACTAGCCTCCTCACCACTGCAGGCTATCCTGCTACCCTCTTCGCCCGCCCACTAGAAACCACCCCATACATGCTCTCTAAGTCTCGCAAAACTCGACCTCGACCTCGTCAAAGTTGGACTGCCGACCTAGCAAAGCTGGTTCCTCTACGTCGGGCTAACGACACATTTGTGTGCTGCTGCAGGAGCGAATATCATGTAGTTTTTGAGAGTCGACTCATGGAAACGAACGTCCTGTACTTGATGTCCTGCGAACCATTATGGATGGTTCCATTTTTTGTCAGAAAGGTTCGAAGTGTTCTGTCGATATTTTTGGTATATACAGCCTCAGAATATAACTATCATTTTCAACAACTGCGTAGTGTGCGTGTCAATTGTATTCTCAATTGATATCTTCAACGTATCCAATCATACGCTTCATACATGAAGTGTTGTTTGTGCCAGTTGCCATTCAACGCATCAGAACCACATCAAACTGGTTGTGATTACATTTACAACGGCCTTCTCTGTGATTTATGTATGTGCGATCCGAGCATAATGAAGATTGGTATACAAGTACAATCAAGCATGTGTTACAAGTGTTCGTTCCATTCGTTCCATTCGTTTGTCGCTGTGCGTTACTGCGTGTCTGGTCATGGAAGCCACTACGGAGTAATAGGGATCAACGTTTCGACCTCATACTCATCGCTCTCATTGTTGGGACTATTCGAAACGTTAGCGTGTAGTCATTATTAGAATCATGAATACGACTCACACGTCATAGGGCCCTTGATATCCTTCACTCGGGAGTGTTCGATACTCTTCCTCATCAAAACAACCCTGACACTTGCCCACGCAAGCAATAAGACACCGAAAGCGACTGGGATCAACCAATACAAGGGGCTCAGATGGACTGAACCACCAAAGACGACGTGTAGTGGAGGTGTGTAGATTATGAACATGCCGAGACATGCTCCTGCGAGAATACCGAGGAAATTGTAGTAGTTTCCGACGATCGATTTGCCGAAGGGGTAGGAGAACTTGGCCTTTACTGCGAAGACCTGGAAACGGAAACTCAAATACATCTCGGATACTCGCAAACAAATGAAGAATGCTTACGCTGAATCACCAAATGATCAGGTCCGACAGGTACAATGTGTGGAGTGTTTCGTAAGCAGAAGTATAATGCGGTCGATACATACCAATGGATTGGGCATGACAGAAAGTATCAACCTGTTTCGATGGACTCAAGAGGACCCCTTTATAGTTCACGAAATCCGGGCTAGACTTCGTGAAGAAACCTACAGAAAGTCGCCAGATCCAGAACCAGAGTATAGTGAAATGGACGTACTACCGTCCAGTTGCGCTTCTCTGAGTCTGAAATCGAGTCAATACCAACTCCAGCCTTCGCACTTCATACAATGAATTACTCACGCCCCGAGCATCTCAATGATGCCAGCTTCGACATATGCGTTACTCAACAGTTTCCCATCGACTAGCATTTCACCCTCCGTCCGCTCTAAGGTATCTTCCCAGAATGACTTGGTGAATGGAGCTTGGATGCATGACTTTAGAATGGAGAGCTTCTCGGGAGGGATGATATCTGTTGTGTTTCGATGTCTCGGCGGAGCGTCTTAGTTCTGCGAAGGGCACGTTTCTTGATTGAGAGTGTAGAGTTACCGTTGACTGTCGCAAGGTGTACGTATACCGTCCTCTGTTTCAGGTATATCCCAGCCAAATGGCAGCCCGTATATGTCCTTATATGAGCAATATAATTGGTATACAAACTAAATGCTAACTCACAGATGACCAAGACGAAGACGCGAACAGTGGCAACGGGATAGGCGCGACAACATCTAGGATACACTGTTAGTTGACGATTTCAAACAGTAACCACAGTAACATACAAAGAAGTTACAGAATGAATTTGGCTAGACTGTGCGAGATGGTGTACATGTGGTTAACAGCGAATGGTGCTGTTGAGCCGGGTACGAATGTGTTGACGCACTGGACAAATTGTTTGAGATCGACGAACATTTAGTGACCTTCAGCAGCACCATTTATTTTGAGGTCTATGAGAATAGGTAATATTATCAAAGACTTATGGACGTACCAACTACCGATGCACAGTGGCATCCTCTGCTGTGTCAGATTGCGATAACAGAAGGAAGTACCGAAGATCTAGGGTTACGATACAAGTATGAGTGCTAAGTCTGGAGATTTAACATTATTCCATCCATCGAGCTTCCAAGAAGATGCTGCCAACGATACGTAGACTCGAAGAGTAGGCTATAACTTGAATGAATGTCAGACAAGTAGTATCATGGGCCGATATCTGCCGATATGCGCTAGAACGGCAACGCCCGGCTCAGACATTGTGCTCACGCTTACACTTCCTAAAATGGTTTGTTTGGCAAGAGCCTTAGAAACAAACAAACGCACCATCAGCCACGGTAAAAACGCAATAAAATATTTTCAATACATACACCTTCAAATGAGGCTATATCATAACCACACCCAAAAACGAAACCAAAACGAGTGAAGTGGTATCCACACCATTGACCATATCTCATCTTAATACCCAACTCCTCGCAGCACTGCTCCTCCAGAGTCCAGACTCTCATAGACAGCCTCCTTGCCTTCTCTCTACTTCGTGACTCAGCTGACTTCTTTACTTTTAAATCAATAGATGGATATAATATCGTGCGTGTTCTAGAAAACAGAGTCACGCTGCATTCGCTGTCAAGGGGGTTCTCTATGGAGCTGCTAGGTGCCTCCATTATAGCAATTTTTGCGTCTCAACACGACCCTCTTCCAGTCTCCACAACATATCTCTTGTTGCTTCCCTGACCTTTATTTTTCAAGATTCAAAGACGTCTAGATTCAGAAATTGGTGTCGCTCTTTTCAACGGAGACTAGCGTGCCACCGATTCGCGGTCTACTCTCCGCATCTTCAGCAGATGGGTCTTGACTGCCCCCACTGTTGCCACTAGTGCCAGATGCTTGATGGCTATCGTGCTAAATGCATCTCATTTCTAGTCTTCCAGAATTTACGCTGTTGACAATCTTGACATTCGTGATGGCGTCGTGGTATATGTAAAGTTTGCGCGATCTGTACAATCATTTACTTATGTTATTCATAAAACTGAATCGGTCAAGTGTTTGTGTGTCCACTGGAGTGAGTAAACAAGTGATATCTCCCAAACATGGCACATAGGTGTATATACCCATTATGCGCAGTGAGGTCATTTACATCAATATCTACTTATATATATGGAGGTCTAGCCGGGCCAAGGAAGCTCGGCGTGTATTTCAAGCTTCCCGTTGGAGATGAGGCCCGAGGCTCGCTAATACCTATCCGGAGCCCATGAATCCGGGGAGAACGGGTGGGGTGGGACAAGCCCCGGCGGTAGGACTGAGGAGAATATCGTCCTTAGGGACTCAATCAAGAGTGGCCTATAAATGACAGGCTTAGTGGGGAGAGCGATTAGTTCAAGAGTAGATGAGCACTGACCACGAGGAATGAGCAACTTGGACGGCGTAAGTGACTGTAGGTTCTTCGATCACGACTTTGACTTCGTAAGATATACTAAAATGATAATGAGTAGGGTTAATATAAGAATAAAATTGTCCCATACGTACACTGGGCCATAGGATGTAACGTCGCTCATGATGACGGGGAGCTGGGAGGTAGCTGGGAGGTAGCAGTCCGAGCTAATCAGAATTATATACAAAAACATCTGACACCTAGAATTTCGTCGTGTGAGCGTGATGGTGAGTCCGTTCCTTGGGGTTCAACCGATCGAGTATTCCCAGATAATTGGGAAGATCATGACCGTGATCGCTGTTGGCTACTGCTCGCGTTCATCGCGTTCTAGAGTGAGACTAAGGTCGTGGCTTCGAAGACGACGGCTTCTTCTGTCAAGAGAAATCGAGCATCAGAATAACGGGGCATGTGGATACCGTGCGCTGATAAATTGAATACCACTTACCGACGCGTCTACTGCTAGGTCCCAGCTGAGGTCGAAGCGATTAGCGCGAAGAGGTCCTGCGCTTTCCTACCAATAAGGACTATACCTTCCGAGGTCTTGTGTACGGCCTTCTCCGCGTTCGGTCAGGCATATCGGCGGAGATCCATGTTCCTGGTATTGTGTCAAAGATTACGCAGCGGTTTGTACTCTTGCAGTGTGTGGAAATGTCTGGGGAGGCGTAAATTTTGAACTGAGAAAGTAGATTGTTTCGAAAGCACGCCCGTGTCCGCATCGGTCGTAGTCGCATCGAGGACGATCTGAACACGATAAGCAACTTGAAGGTGATAGCTTGGATGAGGTAAGGAAGAATGAGATGAGAGTTGACCACTCGGACGAGGGTAGCTCTACGCCCTCGGTGTCCAGCCGATTGCGTTCCCACCCTCTCCTCCCCCTTTTGCTACTCTCCATTCGCCTCACCCTCATCCTACCTCTGCACTCGTCTTGCGTCCTGTGGAGGACGCGAATGACTACCACCCAGCTTGGCCAGCAACGGAAACACGACACATGACTCTCCCAGTCTACGCTTTTTTTACTGTCGATTTAATGTCGAGTTAGGATCGGGTCCAAGGGGTATTGCTTGTGCTTGTCGCTAGTGGGGGAAGATATAAGGAGTGAGTTCAATCCCTTGGCAAGTACCAAAAGAACACTTACGAATGGCGATAGAATATCATATACCTTATGTTTCCGGCCACGATACGGAGGATCTGTCAGGCTGATATTCTCTATAATCGTCCGTACCCCAGGTCGGTAGTCTCCACATCTGCAACGTCGCCCTGTCTATCGGTCATAGGCTCGATCGCATATACTGCAGGCTATCAACGAGATGGGCCGCGATCCCCATAGGTACGCTTTTGAAGTACTCGCGGGCCTGGTACCCGTGAAGGGATAGAGAAACGAGTACGACCACAATGCTCGTAGGTCATACGTGATTATCTCCGTCTCTTTGCGAATCATATTGAGATTGATTAGGACATAATAAAGCCACAATTCAACGTTGTAGGAATCGCAAGGCGAGAGATCGAAGTTCGTTAGCAGTATCGCATTTCCACGGAGGCACGAATACAAGCTGCTGAGTCCTGTCTTCCTCGAGTGTTGGATGATACAGCCAATGGCTGTGACTCAAAATTGAAGATCTACATACGATAAGTCAGTGTGAGTAAAAAAGAGGATGTATTTCTACTGACTATGCCGTGTTCCTCTAGAAGAAAACACAAGCGATTCAGTACCATTGTGGTATTGAATCATTTGTGTTTGCTTACCTTGTTTTCATCTTTTACTCATTGATCTAGGGAGACATTGATGCCATTACAGATTACAGAAGTAGGTTAATCATGTCCTCAAAGATCTTGGTGTAAACCTGACCTTCTGTGGCTAATTTTGGAGGGGTCTCCACAGGCTAGGAAGAGAACAAGGTGAAGAAGACATCTCGACAACAGAGAACTCAAGGTATGTATGAGCAATGGCCAAAGATCGCATGAGATGTGCTAATCAGGCAGATCTCGCCCTTTACATTGGTACGTGACCCATTGCCTTCTCACAGACGTCTATTTAACTGCAGCGTTTGTATGTCGATCTGCGGGAGGCCGTGCCATTGCTTGCAGAGCAAGGTTGAGTCCAAAACTAGTAGAGCCAAGTAGCTGAGTTACGCTTGACGTGCGACTTCCAGACTCCAGAGCTACAAGTTCGTCGTTCTTAGTTACATGAACCTAGTGTTGAAGCAAGCACCTTGATCGATCAACTCAGAGTCGTCGCCGGCCGACTTGCAAGAAGTTCACACAAGACTGGCGCCATCGGTTCTTCGAGCAACACGAACTTGCACCTTTCCGTCGACCAAACACCCTCGCGCATTAGGCTTGTGTATAAGTCCAGTATATCTTCATCTCCAAGCACCACGACGACGGCAATTGGAAGCAAGCAGAAGACCACGATGTCAACACCAGAGCATGCTGCTGCCGACTCCGACGAACCCAATCGACACTCGCAAAGCAATCGACATACCCTCCAAAATTATCTCACTAGGACAGCCCATGCTTCCACCCCATTTATCGCAACGTTCGTCATAATTCACCTCAGCGCACCCGCATTCGCCAATCTCGGTAGTTCATCACTGGCCTCACAAGTCATGGCAAGTCACTATTCTAATCCTCGACATACCTCCAATGGACGTTTGACCAACACACCTATAGATCCTTGGCAGAGAATACTACCAAACATCCTTCGGCGAGCGATATCTTCTTATAGCCCCCTTCGCTGCTCACACTATCTCGGGCATACTCAAACGACTTCTTACCCCTTCATCAATGCGCCGCAGATTCACCAGTCTTCTCAGCATTACAGGCTACTCGGCTCTCCTCTTCTTCCTTCCCGTCCATTACCTTACTCATAGAATCTACCCCTCTGATCCCACTCCTCCTATCTACTCTGTCGGACCAGCCGAGCTCGACTTTGAATTCGTCAAAGTCGGACTACAAACCTGGCCTTGGCGAAGCTGGCTCCTGTACATCGGCTTGACGACATGCGTTGCCTGGCACGCCGCCGCAGGAGCGAATATCATCTGGTCTACGTGGTTGAGACCTTATCTTGGACCGGGGAAGAGCATGAAGAGTCGTCTCGTGCAGACAAGTTTAGGCGTCCTACCTGCTCTGTCAGGATTGTACTTTATGTCGCAGGAGCCATTATTTGCGTTTTCATCTCTTGCGGAAAGGTTTCAGAGTGCCCTTTCAACGTCTTTTGTATACAGAATCTGAAGACAATAGACTTTGACCTTGTTAAGACGTTCGTTCGAACTTTGTGTGACAATATATACAGCCATGATTTCATTCGACTGGTGACTGGTGTTTTTTTCGAATCCTGATCCCATCTGTTCTGCAGGTAACACGGACGATGAGTGAAAGCATGAACCTGCCCAATCTCAGAAACCATCCTGTACTGTCGCGAGAGAATTACTAACAGCTGCGGCTGGTTGACTTCCAAAACTAAATGAAATCGGCTTTTACTTGCGCACACCAGAGGTAGAAAATGAAGTATCTATAGTGAAAAATGCCGTAGATAAAAACCGAAACATGATGCCAACAAGAAGTCGTCAATGATGGAATACTGATCCTACGTATTGGAAAATTGAAAACAACTATGGTACAAGATGGAAGAAAAGAGACAATCCGAAGACCAAGAAACTCGTAAAGGTTCAACACGGGCCTAACACCCAAAGAAAAAATGCGAGGGACGCCGAAAAGTCTAGAGCGTGGTTGTATGTAGATATGGTTATGATATGTATGGGTGTATAAGAGGTAATGATGGTAAGCAAAGAAACGTAGGTGGCGATGGGATGACGGAGGTCGTTACTGCATAGCAAATTTTTGTGCGAACAACGTCTCTGTCATCTGGGTAGGGGGGATGGGGATTGGGGATGGTGATGAAGAAAAGAGAGACAAAACCAAAAGTCCGCAGGTTTAATAAACATAGAGGAGAAATTGACAAATACCGAGGATGGAAACATCATGATAGGAAATAGAGAGATTGGAAATAGAAAACCCTAGTTCCGTGTATGTATGTGAGAATCGTAGGAATGATAAAGATAAAAAGTGGGGCCGACAAGGAGACAGTTATCCCTCCTCCGTCGATTTTGTGGGTCTGACGAGTATTCCAAAACTGGCATGAGGTGGGTCGTAAATCGTAATGTGGGGATTGTGCTGAATCGTTGTTGACTCTTCAAAATGGGTCGCCGTACGCTGAAATGTGGTGCGTTCCGGATGAACAAGGGCGCTTCGAGCGGAATTGTTCGTAAGTGGAGAGGAAATGGTGGTCAGTCTCTATGGTCTCGGTGAATGGGAGATATCTATGAGGATGGTGTGACGATGCTCCCCATGCAATATGAAGGTAATGCGAATGTAAGATGTGACGATAATCTATAAAGGGAAAAATGAGAAACCTAGATGAAAGGGCTTATGCACGTGGTTATCACGAACCTAACTAGTGAACGAAGGCAACGGAAGGAGTAGGCGTCGTTGTGCCACTCCCGCTCATGCATGCCACATCATCGTAGCTGGAAGACCTCGTAGGTGTATGTCCAGGTGACAGATGGTAGTTGCCCGAAGGATTGGGCGAGGACAAAAGTTCTTCGACACTCGAGGCAGAGTGTGAACGTTGAAGTGCGTCAATGGGCACATCAAGCATCGAATCGGATCCCGTGTAGAAACAGAACCTATGTTAACAAACCAGGTGAGCTTAGAGTACGGCACCAGAGTAAAAAATACACACCTGTTCAAGAACATGCTATAGCTACTCGCCTCGGGTATGTCATCCGCATACAATTGTGCAGGCTTATCCGCAGGTGAATACATTGGCGAGCTCGTAGCAGACGAACTCTGTGAGCTCTCGCTATTCGAAGAGATACTTGGGGTCGACTCTTCACTGCCACCCAAGTGAGTAAGATGCCACTTCGGTGACAGATACTCCTCTCGAGGTTCGCTGACGGCGACAGGGACACTAGGGCTACACCCATTGGTGGGTGGGAATGAGTTGTACCTGAAAGCTGGCTCAGAACGAGGAGCGGGAGGTGTAGACGGGGGAGTCCGTTTGACAGCAGTTGCTGTGGATGCGACGCCCAGGTCAAAGTATCCGCGCTGGTGGTTTCTCGGCTGAATGCGACGAGAAAGAACAGTCTGAGGAACAGGTGTTCCCTCGGAATCTGAGCCTGTGTAGAAAAGACCTGATGGTGTACTGTCTTCGTTATCTGCGATTCTAGGAGAACCACGAGTAATGAACTTCGCATCGAGGGTCTTCTTGTCAGGTGAGGCTCGACGCGAGAAAGAAGGGTGTGTATTTGTCCTGGGACGCTCCTCCGAAAAAGGCGAACCAGCCTTCCACGGACTCTTCAGAGAAGCAGAGAAATCGTATCGGGACGAGAGAGGAACACCGGACCGCAAGGTGAAGCTATCCGACGCACTGACCGTCCTCCTCGACATTCCAGTCCTAGGAGACAATCCTTTCGAGCTTGCGACTTCTTCTAGCCTGTTGTGCAACTCTCCGGGGGATGGTGCAGAGCTACTGTCCGTTGACGTAGAAAGTTTCTGGAGAGTCAGCTTGGGCATACCAAGGCCGGAAGGCGGTTGCTTCTTCTTCGCAAACTTGACCTGATAGTTCTGTCCCCCATTGTTATCCCAAAGCTCACGCCCAGCGGCAGTGTATCGAACAGCCAAGAAAAGAGTCTTGTCCTCAATCCGCTTCAACATGTCGTTCAAGCGGATCGAAAATGCGAATCGATCGAATACTCCACCAGGAATACTCTCGACATATCTCGCTGTGACCTCACTTGTGGTTTGCCACCAGTCGAATGTGAAACGGACTGCGACCCACTTCTCAAAAGCAATATTCTGAACGCGTACTTTTCCGTGAATGCTACTGCCGTCGTCGGAAAGTGTGAGTGACTCGAGGGCCACTTCAGCGGTGTCAGATATCCGAGGAGGAAGGTTGGTCACATTGATGGCAAGGGATCTACGGGTACGTTCTTCGTCGGACATACCACCATAGATGAATGAAGGGAAGTCACTGTCTGTTCCACTGGTGTCGTCGGTGGGGCTGCCCTCTCGAGAGATGGCAAGAGGCTTCTGTTCCGCCAAGAACAGCTTCACATGTTCGAGCTGGGCATCAAAGTGGACACTCTTGATGTGAGTGGGGGTGCTTGGCTCGCTCTTGACAGCCATTGGTCCAGTAACAACGGACAAGTCACCACGCACGATGGGTCTGCGCGATTTGAGAGAACTCTTGAGAGGCTCTCCCGACTTCTTACGACCAAGCGAGAGTGCCATCGGTCGAATGACGGGAGCGGGAGCAGTGGCAGGAGCGCCCTCAGACGAAAAGCCAGCAGAGGGCTGTTGGAGCTCAGTCAAATCCAAGCGTAGATGGCTGCCTTTCTTAGAAGATGAAGCACGAGGAGTATCATCATCACGAGCAGTCTCTGAATCCGAGCCTTTGCGTGACGGCCAAGCGATCCGACTCGCTTCAGACTTTGCAGTCAGGAAAGCGGGAGTTGGGGTCGACTGTTCAGGTGGGCAGACCAGGTGTTTTGGGGCTACACGGGTGCGACGCTTAGAACCAGACATCTCCACATACGATGTTTCTGAGCCTGAAGAACTACTCGCGTCATCTCGGTGTTCGGGCTTGGCTTCCGATGATACGGACTGGAATGAGAGACTCGGTGGCGTAGGTGGATGAATAACGAGCTTAGTCTGTGTCTGAGATGGACTAACAAAGAGGCTTTGAAGCGTCGTGACGGCGGAGGTACCAACTATGGATGGAGTGCGAGACGTGGGTGGAGTTCGACGAGGGATGCGGGGGAGAGGGGCACTAGCAGTGTTCGAGTCTCGATTATAGGAACGATCCATATAGACGTAAGAGTTCATAAGATAGGATGGCGGGGGATTGTAGACTGCTGCAGAAGTCATAGATATGGGCTGTGGAGCAGGGGAGACCTGTAAATTGATCGAAGTCAGCGGGTTTGGCGTGAATGAGGTCACAAGGTGCCACAATGCAAATAAAGTGGGGGCTTTGTAGGTTACGGGTACGAAGTCAAACAACCATAATATAAGAGGAGGCCGGATCTCGGTGGGGGGATATAGTTATGATTTGAAGTTGGTGGCGGCGGGATGTTGATGGGGCTGTGATGGGATCGCGTAGTTGTCAAACAACGAGATACCCATAACGTTTTGGGTTTTCTTTGGATTGGCGAACAAAAAAGGACCGACATACAAGAAAGAGAAGAGCAAAGCTAGAAGTACTCACCAGCTAGAGATAAATGTAACGTCGACGAACGAGACGGAGTCCGACGTTGGGAAGACACGAAAGCAGGCGTGTCACGAAACCGATTCAGGAATGCCGCAGGTCAAAGCCGAATGGTTCGGGTTGAAGCAAGGTGACGCAGAGGGTCCGGTACGGGGACGCGAGTGGGTGATGGCTTGCAAGTGCGAGAGGGGGAAACGCTGGAAAAGCCG
The DNA here is from genome assembly GCA_038087015.1 of Cerrena zonata. Classification (NCBI taxonomy): domain Eukaryota; kingdom Fungi; phylum Basidiomycota; class Agaricomycetes; order Polyporales; family Cerrenaceae; genus Cerrena; species Cerrena zonata. Next base: position 59,385 of record JASBNA010000009.1, read on the forward strand.
ACCAAAGCGTGTGCTTTAAGGTCAGGCTGGAACAGGAGGAGCGACGTAGAGGACCGTATGGATTGCTCGCAATCTACAAAGCCCAGGCTAAGGTCAATACGTCGGGGCCTTCGCCCCTGTCTCGGTCGGGGTCTCAGCTTAAGGGGAGAGTGCTCACCACTTGTACGCACGAAGCTGCCTCCTGCGTGGGTGTGCTTCGTGTCCGTCGTCTTCAGCGTTGTGCTCGACTCGGCCCCTTGAGGGAGAGGATGGCGGGAGGAGGGAAAGACTCGTTGGGGACGCAAAAGCAAACCGCGGGCAACGAGATAAGTCCAAACTTCTCAATCAGGCGCCCAAAGATTGTCTACGCTCTTGACAAATCAACCTTACCGTATCCAGGAATAGCCTTTTCCTTATTTTCTGCATCCCGATTCCATCTCCGCTGCTCCTGTCGCAGATCCACAGGCAGAAGATTGGGTTTTCGTGCTCCGCGGCCCCACGAAACTCTGCCCCCTTCGGCAGGCGGTCGAGTCCACTCTCGCCTTGGCGGCAATGTGCAACACAGCATACAGCACTCTCTCACCATCGTGCAATTTTTCGAACTATCGAACGGGTCGAACGTGCAAGTCGAGAACATCCAGTGGAGTATCCGCGCATGCTTCGTCCATTGTCCTTGAGAATCTCGTCGTTCAGCCAAACTCAAGCTCTGGTCACTGCCCCTCCGATGATGACTGTGCTGTAGTCTGCTGTAGTCACCGAGTGTCGCCGACGCAGCTCAGTCCGGGACCAAAATTACTATCGCCATATGTAGCAGCACGCAAAGCAATTCCGTCTTCCTAATCTAGCGCTTGATAACAGAAATCTTTGTTTCTCCCATGCCATTCTCGCGATTCAATTCGGAATCTCGTCTCATCTCGTTCAATTCAGTCGTATCAGCAAGGCACCGGCTTACGAACCTCTCACCTTGTCCATCGCAACTTTTCGGAGTGCTACTTTCTTGCTTCAGCGATGGAGTCGACGGCCGTATGTTGACACTGACTTGCAGTGACAGCAACCCCCATCGGTGATCACTCCAAGGTTTATACTCTTTTGTTCCCCAAATCCCCAACCTCCACTAGACAGCCGGTGGACGATTCGAAATTCAAATATCCATTCCCACTCCATCGGTGGCGTTATCTTGCGCCTTCTCACAGCTTCTCACTACTGATGCTTCTCTGTCTCAACACTGATTGTACGTATAGATAAGGGTCTTGCAGCGTCTTCTCGAGTTCGCGGAAACGGTTTGTACATAATGGCTTATGCGCTTATGTTTTCCTATGTTCGTAAATTAAACCATGATTCCCGACTTTATTCAGTTGTGTTGCTAGACGTCCACATCCATCAACAAATCAACAACTTGTTCAACAAACTTGACCTGATAGTATCAATTTACGGACCGAAAGGCTGATAGTCTGCGCTCACCATCTCCACGGTCTATAACTCCACTCCTTCAGACTTTCTGTAGAGTTGTATCGAAGAGAACAGATGGATCCAGAATTTTCCCTCATCTATCTTCTACGTTCCCTCCAACAGTGTTCTCGTCCCACTCTCCAGGAACGCCAGCATGAAACACCATCGATCACCACATTATCTTCAACATTCCAATATCCCCATGGATTCAAACCTGATATTTAACCCATTCATCAAGTTCCTGATACAGTATTTCCTCCTCACATTCTCTATCGCCGCAAAAGCTTATCATCTTACTTACCTAACGCCCGTTTTCCGACATTCCCAAGTCATATCCCGAAGAGCGCAACAAACTCTAACAAGTCGGAAGATGGCGCCACAACGTATTCGCACACCCTACAGCTTTCAGGTACCCGGTCCGACTCCCCTACCTTTCCATTTTCCATTTTATGCGATTTGTATCATGGATATGTGGATTTTGAATTTCATTTTTCGAACATATTCACAGTGGACTCCTGACTATCTGTCAATGTAGCCACCGTCTCGCTGACATCGAATGAAAATACCATCCTTACAAGGGGTTTCTCCACTGTCATATTCCGCTCTTTCGCCATCCTGGGTGATAAGAATGCTCTCTGAGCCTGGGAAGATCATCCCTCTTGCCATTGCTTTGTTCCCCTTCCCATACTATCTACCGATTCTCCACGAGAACCTCTCAACGCTCGAAGTCTATTTTACACGACTTCCTCAATTCTTGTTGTCGGTCCGACACTCCTTATCCTATTTGTTTCAGCACTTTTATAGCGCATCGGCCCTCAACCCGACACTATCAACTTCAAGGAGACGATCTTCTCAGTCATGATTCCTATGCTAAGCTTAGTAGCTGACAGAGACACATAGGCCTTTACCTCGTTTCCTATCCTGCCAACGCCGACATTTACTAATCTTACACCATCGAAATCCTTACGAATAACATGTTATTTTCTTGTGAAGATCCCCGACCCAGACTTTATCCACCGGAATTCTATTCATGGCGGGCCTCCGCTTATGGATCGTCACTATCCCGTCGGCATTTACATGGTCCCCTCCTTCTATATGGTAATGTCCCCAAATCGATGGGAGGTTCTCTTCCTCGAAGCTTGAGTTTGAGTTTGAAACTCTAAATGACTGACAAGGCGATGAACGTGAAAAGTGAAGGAGGGCCGAAAGACCCGATGTCGAGTCTTCTTTGGCAGCGAGGCTGAGGGTGTCAACGTTTCAAGAAGATCATAGCTTGGGAACGTTTGATTATGGACCCTGTAGTCGCTCCATTCGCGCCGATTGTTTTTCATAAAGTTCTTCCAGTGCGACACAAAGACGAGCTGTTATAGATTAGACACACTTGGCCTATCAACCTGCCGGCACCTTTCAAATATCTGGTTTCTCTATACAATTGGATGTAACACGTTCTAGCTCGAATTTCAGCTGATCCTTTGCGATACAATCGATACGCCCGTAAGGTACCCCATGTCCTGAGCATTACACCACTACGTTGGAGCTAACGACCAATATAGTATCCAGCTTTCCTTTTTTGGGTAGAGACTCAAACAGATGACCAGAACGTGTTCCAAATATGCAGTCACATTTTTTGCTAATGGATATGGCTGGTCAATGGCTGGTCTTAAGTTAATGCGCAGCAAATGTCAGCTCCAAGCAACACCAAGGAGGTGGCGATTGCAAAGTCATTGCAACATCTTGGTCTGGGGTCGTGTTCTGAGAAACTCAGATGACCCGAGGAAGAGGCGTCCCTGTGTTGAGAAGTCTATTTCCCCGCATGAGGGTCCACCCTGTTTACCCGAGACCCACAACCCTTCCTACGTCTCACTCGTAATCCCAACAAGCTTCCCAAATGGCGTCCACACCTCCTTATTCTCGATTCCATGAATTCCTACTTCGTACAACCCAGCCCCTCTGTTCTCGAGCCACTTCTGTTCTTGTTCGTCTTTAGGTGTGCTCACCTTCAACAGCACAGGTGTCTTGTTACTACCAGGAGAGCGTAGGTGGAGTGTACGTGACCCTGTGTCCGAATCGAGGTTCGTAGTTTCGGAGGACACCCCAGTAACAATAGCAAATTGCTCAAAAAGATTGGGGAGGTCTTCCTGCGAGGTTAGGAGTCGAACGTAAGCAATCCCACTTGCGTTATTTGGGTGTGTTACTTCATGCAACTCATGTGGTACCTAAACGACATGCACCAAAACGGAAACATGCATTCAAGTCAGTTAACGTTACACTCTACACCCCTGAACCACATCGACGGTGAAACAAATGTCATCATAGACACACAGAAAACATACTAAAACGCGGGGATGTAATGCGGAGAACAACTCTAAAACTTACACGAAACTCTCTCGGAGTCAAATCCCCGCAAAAGAACGGTAATCGACCCCTAATGTCTGAATCATTCCCAATGACGGTTGGATTCTCCAAGTCGGTTAGTGCATTAGCTTTAGTCGGTTCCGGGGCGGTGATCAACCATTCGAGTTTCTTCCCATCCACTCTCGTTCTCCCTCCTTTAACTTCGTTGTGATATTGAACGTTCACATTGGAAGATGATGCGCGTTCGTTGATGGTTGAGGCGATGGAGGGGACACCGTTGTTGCCTAGGAAAGCAAAGTCGATATATCCGTTTTCTTTCTTGGCCCATGGGTGGTCCTTGCGAGCTTGATGCTCGGGAGTATTGGGTGGATAGTCTGAGAGGGGATGAGTGAAAGAGATGAGTTCGAGATAGACCCCATCTTTGAAGGCCTTCGTTAAGAGAAGGCTCAGTTTCCTTCGGTTTCGGAAGTGACTGGAAGTAAACGTACAACTAGGGCGTTCTCTGTAAAGCCATCCGCATGTGTCCCTCCAGGTGTTACACTATGAATAGCATGTATCACCTTCACCTATATCATGAGATAAGGGTTAGCACGTACCTGAACCCTAGCTCTTCCCAATTAGTGATAGTATCTTGAAGTGATCCTGGTGGACTCAAGTGTACGATATGATCCAATACGTTAGTCGAAGGTTCACGAGTCGCCATAGCAAGCTGACAGTCAGGATAGCTGCAAATTGTGAAGTCGAGAGCTATTGCGAACGTGTAAACATGTTTGTCACTCGGGATTTATATGGAGGTGACGTCGTTCGATGGCGCCATCATGATATTGTTTAGACTAAGCTGGTGTGTACGATTTGTGACCAATCAGGTACATAGTATTCAACGATAGTTGTCGTCGATGTAAGTCGAATGTTGGGATGTCGCGGCCATACAACAAGCACAAAAGTATGGGAAACTTGTGTTTGACACCCATGATGAGTATTTCGCGGCGTCGAGATAGACTTGTTGTCATGAAACCAGTTGATGGGTACATTCAAGAGACATAGTCATATCTTTCCGTCAGTTATAGGTGAATGGGCCGAGCATAATCGCAACTAAGTGACTAGACTTTAGTGGTAGTCCGGGAACAGGTAGTGTTGTTGAAAGTGGTAAGGCGGCCATCAACCAGATCGATCGGTATTAGCCGTCTCTCCGAGTCTCGTAAACAAACGGTTCTTCCGCGACTTCACTTGCGGAGTCTTGCTATTCGTGTTTCAATGTCAACTCTCTATTCTCTATCGAGCCTCATGCTCAATATCCTATCCACAATTTGACATCAAGCACATCACCATAAAGTACCGGTACCTCTGGCGGATGATCATCCCAACACTCACCTTTTCCATTCCGAGGTGGGATCACTACGGGTTTCTTACAGCCTTCTGTTTCTTTTGCTATATGAGCAACATTACTCCTGTCCTCAATGCCTTTCCGGATAATGCACTCTGTCAATGACGGAGCGTGCCGAAGCGATGGTCAGCTGTGAATGAGTAGTTGTGACCAAACTCTACGCTCTCAGTTAGGGAGCGGAGGTCTAGTGGATGCAGCTGCTTTATACTGTGAGATCCGAAGGGATTATGGGTTCCAGATGCTCTATGTCTGAGTCCTCGGACTATCTGCTATGGTGTTGATTCACCTTGTACAACAAAAGGAACAACGCATTCGTGATGCGGCTGTTGTTCTTTCGCCAGCAGTACTTTTGTTCTTCTGTGTTTGTCTCTTACTATGTTCCAACGTCTGGTATACGAGGATCGGAGATTGCTCGCCTGGTGTCGACCCACTGTTTGTGACAACAACTTCTCGCCACGTGGGATTCCTAATCTGGACTGAGTGGTTGACGAAAATATCTCACTAACGCTGAGGTGTTTTAGCTGTTCGTCCGCTACTTTTGAGGCGCAATTCCAGAATGTACGTTAGGTCCAATCATGCCTCGCATGTGGCCATTCTCGTGTCCCGATAAGCCAGCTGCTTTCGGGAAATTGCTGAATTTTTTCGCGTCCGCGCAAAGTGCCCTCGAGCGTGAAAAGAAATGGTGATGCTGATGGGGTCTATTGACCTACCTACCCGTTCGGTCTCCCACCCATAAGAGCAGGAGAGCGTCCTTTTTCGCCAGCTGTGCACATCTCCTATCACCCCTCTCTGAGGCTCTCCCACTATGGACAGTGCTCCAGCAAAAAGCCCTCATGTTTCGCCCACGCCTGACGAAGAGATTCAAGCCACGCGGGCTGTTGTCTTTCCGGATGAACAAGGAGAGATCCACGAAGAGAAGCTTCACCATCTTCGTCCCAAGGGTGTGGAGATGAAGCGTGAGATGACAAAGGAAGATAAGGAACTGGCAGCTGCAGGTTACGAACATCTTGACGAAGAAAAGCACAAGGGAAAGGATGGCGACAAAGCAGACCTAGAGAATGTCGATATCTACGAGCACAGTCTTAGCTTTACCGAGCTCGGTGCTGCTCTTGAAACCTCCCCGGACACCAAAGACCCAGCGCAATCCCCTGGACTCACTAACGACGAAGCTAAGGCCAGGCTTGCGCGGGACGGTCAAAATGTCCTAACACCTCCTAAGAAAAAGTCGGCCCTCCAAAAGGTGTGTAGATCTCGATACGCTTCAATATGACGCGCAGATCTCAGATACAATCTCGTTGACAGTACATGGACTGTTTGATGACAATGTTCAATATTCTCTTGATCATTGCCGGCATCCTAGAATACGTACTTCTTGGTATCGATTTTAAGGTATGCCGGCTACTTAGTGTTGCACACTTAACTTTTAATAAATCACCATTCTAGAATAACTTCGCCAACACCTATCTTGGAGGCATCCTTATCGCAGTGGCATTCCTGAATGCGTTCATCGAGTTCTACCAACTACAGAAGTCCGAAGCTATTCTTGCATCCTTCTTGGCTATGATCCCTCCCTCGTGCCATGCTGTCCGAGATGGAGCCTTGGTCTCTATTCCTGCAGCAGACCTTGTAAAGGGTGATATCGTCCTAATCGTAAGTTTATCTGTTTATTTCATGTCATCTAAGACCTCGCCATTAAACTCGTTGATTGTAGCGTTCTGGTGATAAAACGCCTGCAGACTTGATCATATTTGCTTCGACTGATCTCAAAGTGGACAACAGTAGCTTAACTGGAGAGTCAGAACCTCAGGAACGATTCCCCCTACCTGATGGTTCGAAGTCTCGGCCTGTTGAAGCTGAAAATCTGGTATGCTTGACACTCGATTGGGTATATACGACTTCTCACTAGCTACAATAGGTTTTTAATTCGACTTTGGTCGTGAACGGCGAAGGTTGGGGTGGTAAGCTTTCTCTACCTATTTCTTACTATCATTTCGCTCACAATTGTCTATAGTTGTTGTTCGTACTGGTGATCACACCTTGATTGGTAAGTTCATTTCTCCGACGCTTCGCATCGTATTCTTACTCGAGCTCGTTTCAGGACAAATTGCCAACCTGACTGGCGGGGAGTCTGGCAACAAAAGTCCACTCTCTATCGAGATGTACGTAACTATTACTATGACCCAACATACCACTTTAACACGTCGTATCAGAGGTCAATTCGTGATGATGGTCTCCGCCATAGCAATCCTCTTTGCTGTAGTCTTTTTCGTCGTTGGAATAACCACTGCGTACAAAGGTAAAGGCGCACAAACTGTAACATTTGCAGTGTCGATTCTGGTCGCTTTCGTGCCTGAAGGTCTTCCCTCAGTCGTCACACTACTGTCAGTATGCTTTCGATATCTGCGTAGCCGCGATTCTAACATAGTTTTCATTATATAGTTTGTCCATCGCAGCCAAAAGAATGGCCGCTCAGAATGTACTTGTTAAGGATCTTCAAGGAGTAGAAACGCTTGGTATGCATACCCGTATTCTTGTATAAACCGATCCCTCTAATACTCTTATAGGCTCTGTATGTCCTCAATAGCTTTGGCTTAGGTTATTTCTGACGATTGTTTAGCTTACGTTACTTGCTACGGACAAGACTGGTACACTGACGCGAAACCAGATGACAGTACGGACAGAACTCCATATTCCTCCTCGAAATATAATCTTACCTGTTTACAGGTTACAAACATTTGGAGTGGCGAGAAGATGTACTCTGCGTTCCAGGTAAACTCGCTTTGCATAATAACTCCATCCATTTTCTGAATATCTACGCACAGTCCAACAACGACAACGAGGATACTTTGCCGTTCTCTATCGATGCTCCTGGAATGCGAGAAACAGTTGACATCGCAGCTCTCAATTCTCGTGTCAAGTTCGATAAAACAGATGTTCCTTTTGATCAACGACAAATCCTAGGAGATGCTACCGAAACTGGCTTGACGAGATTTGCTGGACGCTATCTGCCAGACTACGATGGGCATCAGAAAAAGCACCCTAAGGTCTTCGAAATCCCCTTCAACTCAACTAATAAATGGGCCCTTGTGATCGTGAGTGATTGCGGACATTATGGTTACCTACCCGACTGACAATGACACCCACCTGCATTAGTTGAACAAGAAACACGAGAATGGAGATCTGACATCGTATATCAAGGGTGCACCAGAACGTGTGCTAGCCAAATGCACTACCTACCTCAAAGATGGAAAGATGCTCCCTATCACTGACGAATTCCGCAAGGAGTACGACGAGGCATACAACGTAAGGCGGCTCTACCTCATCTGGTTCTTCGATATTCTTAATGTACCTCTTCTAGTACATGGCGTCTCGAGGTCATCGTGTCATCGCAAACGCACAAAAACTGCTTTCTTCACCCGAGTACAATCCGAACACACCGTTTGCTAAAACGGATGGCAACTACCCTAGCGCAGAATACTGTTTTATATCATTGACATCCCTTGAAGACCCTCCTAAACACGGTGTTCGTGAAGCCATCGGAACCCTTCGTATGGCTGGAATTAAAGTCATGATGGTTACCGGTACGTATAATGTCTACTTCATACACCCGATTCGTCTCATTCGAAATGATACCCTCTAGGTGATCACCCTAAGACGGCTGAAGCTATCGCTCGCAAGATCAACTTGATCCTTGGAGAGACAAGGGAAACACTAGCAGACAAGACTGGTCGTCCTATCGAGGAAATCTATGACGACGAAGTTGAGGCTGTGGTTGTTCACGGTGACGATATAGACAGTCTTCAAGGTTGGCAATGGGACCAAAGTTCGTTTCACTGTCCTCGACGTCATTCCACCAGTATACTAATAAACGCCATTCAGTTTTCGCTAAGCAGGAAATTGTTTTTGCTCGCACTTCACCTCAACACAAACTCGAGATCGTCAAACGTGCACAGGCCCTTGGTCACATCGTTGGAGTGTAAGCTGCTCTTGGTTATGTTGCTTTAGATTGAACTCATTCCTCGCAGAACCGGAGATGGTGTCAATGACTCCCCTGCGTTGAAGAAGGTTAGTACCAGGTACCAGTGAGTTGAATACTGATAACTCACAGTGATCTTTCATAGGCCGATCTTGGTATCGCGATGAATATCTCGGGCTCTGATGTATCTAAAGAAGCAGCAAACATGATCCTCCTCGGTATGGACTAGCTTTTTCAGACCAGTGAAATGTATTGACCATCGTATTTTAGACGATAACTTCGCTTCGACAGTCAGTACGTACATTATTGCATGATATTCCTACCCATTCTGATATACCTCAAAAACAGAGGGTGTTGCCGAAGGTCGTCAAATCTTCGTCAACCTCAAACGATCTATTCAGTATGTCAACGCATTAGTGTCTTGTTCAACAGCACCACTCACTGTTCTTCATAGGTACACCATCTCACACAGTACACCCGAAGTCATCCCACAACTTCTTTGTATGTTCTTTCTTTCGACTAGCCTTTGCAGCCCTCGGCTAACAAACTCCATCCTAGATGTTGTTGTACCCATCCCGTTGCCTCTGTCCGCCATTCTCATTTTGGTCATCGGTGAGTTAGTATCTGCCGTCCATACCTACTTATTGCTCATACAATGAGGACAGATCTGGGCTTCGAACTTTTCGTCGCTCTGTCGTTCGCTTGGGACAAGCCTGAAACGGAGGATGGTCTCATGCGCATGATGCCTCGAAAACCAGGTATGCGCTTTCTACTCCTCCATTCGGATATTCGGTACTCAAGATATACACACCCTGTGACAGTGAACGACAACTCTATTCTTTCCATCAAGAAGCGTGCCCTTCGCAGAACCAAGACGCTCCGTCGAGATACCGAAACGCAACAGATCATTCCTCCCTCGAAGCTCTCCAACCTTAAGTCACGTATTCAAGCACCATTCACTAGGGCATTCTGGGAAGATACCTTAGAGCGAACAGAGGGTGAAACCTTGGTGGACGGAAAACTGTTGAGTTACGCCTATCTCGAAGCTGGTGTCATTGAGATGCTCGGGGCGTGAGTGATTTATTGTATGAAGTATAAATACAGGGATAGATATTGACTCGACCTCAGGTTGGTGTCGTACTTCGTGGTATTCTTCAAGAATGGGTTCTCTCCAAGTGATCTCAGAAGAGCGCAGCTGGACGGGAGTACGTCTATTTCACTATACTTTGGTTCTGGATCTGACCACTTTCTGTAGGTTTCTTCACGAAGTCTAGTCCGGATTTCGTCAATTACAAAGGGGAACTATTGAGTGCATCAAAACAGGTCGACGCCTTCGGTCAAGCCCAATCCATTGGTATGTGATTTCTATCTATTATAATACACTTCTACTTACGAATTTCCACAGTGTACCTGTCCGTCTTCATCATCCAGTGCTTCAACGTAAGTATCCTTCATTTGGTTGCGAGTATCTAAGACGTAATTCGGTCTCCGTTTCCAGGTATTCGCAGTAAAGGCCAAGTTCTCCTACCCCTTCGGCAAATCGATCGTCGGAAACTACTACAACTTCCTCGGTATTCTCGCAGGAGCATGTCTCGGCATGTTTATCATCTACACACCTCCCCTTCATGTCGTCTTTGGCGGTTCAGTCCATCTGAGCCCCTTGTATTGGTTGATCCCAGTCGCTTTCGGTGTCTTATTGCTTGCGTGGGCAAGTGTCAGGGTTGTTTTGATGAGGAAGAGTATCGAACACTCCCGAGTGAAGGATATCAAGGGCCTTATGATGTGTGAGTCGTATTCGTGATTCCGATAATGACTACACGCTAACGTTTCGAATAGTCCCAACAATGAGAACGATGAGTATGAGGTCGAAACACTGACCCTTATACTCCGTAAATGCTTCCACGACCAGACACGCAGTAACGCACAACGACAAACACATTTCACGAATGGAACGAACACTAGTAACGCATGCTTGATTGTACTTATATACCAATGTTCATTATGCTCGGATCGTATATACATAAATCACAGAGAAGGCCGTTGTAAATGTACTCACAGCCAGTTTGGTGTGGTTCTGATGCGTTGAATGGCAACTGGCACGAACGACACTTGGCGACTGTATGGATGAAACGTATGACTGGAATATGCCGATTGTATTCTCAAATTCGTGTTCAATACGAATTTGAGAATACAAACAACAAGCACACTGTGAAGTTGTTGAAAACAATAGTTATATTCTGAGGCTGTATATACAGAAAATATTGACAGAACACTTTGAACCTTTCCGACAAAGATGAAAATGGTGCACCAGGGAAAACATATCGTTGGCCGACGTAGAGGAACCAGCTTTGCCAGGTCTGCGGTCCGACTTTGACGAACTCGAAGTCGAGCTCTACTAGTCCGACAGAGTAGAACAGGAAGAGTGAGATTAGGGGGATAGTGTCTATGAGTTATGTGGTGGACGGGAATGAAGAGGAGAGCCGGGTAGCCTGTGATGCCGAGAAGACTGGTGAGTCGGTGACGCATTGGTGCAGGATTAGAAGGCGTTTGAGTATACCCGACGTGGTGTGTGCAGCGAAGGAAGCCATGAGAAGATATTGCTTTTCAAAGAATGTTGTTTGGTACTCTCAAGGATTCACATGCGTGTCCGGCAAACGTTTATTCGAGGTATGTCGGCGATTGGAATGGTGACTATGACTTAGGAGGCCAGCGATGGACCACTGAGATTGGCGAGTGCGGGTGCGCTGAGGTGAATCATAACGAATGTTGCGATGAATGGGGTGGAAGCATGGGTTGTCCTGGTAGGATACTTTCAAGTTTGGAGGGTATGTCAATAGCTTTGCGAGTGTGGACTGGATTCGTCGGAGTCGGCAGCAGTATGCTCTGGTGTTGACATCCTGGTCTTTGGCTTGCTTCCAATTGGCGTCGTGGTAGTGCATGGAGATGAAGATATACAGGACTTATACATAGACCTGATGCGTGAGGGTGTTCGATTAACGAAGAGATGCAACTTGTTCGTGGTACTCGGAGAACCTATGGCGCCAGTCTTGTGCGAACTTCTTGCAAGGTCGGCGACGGCTCTGATCGATCAAGGTGCCAGTGCGTGCTTCGTAGCTAGGAACGAGCTCAGACGTAAGCTCCAAGTTCGTTCTCGGCGACCGTGACTTAGTCACTTGTCGGATCTGCTGTTTCGGTATCTGCTCAACTTTCATCTGCAGATAATGACATGACCTCCTGCAGACTGTTATGCAATCCGATTTCCGGTAGACGTCTGTCACGGTAAAAAGGCAATGGGTCACTAGCATGTACCGATGTAGGGGGCAGGATTTGCCTGATTAGAACATCTCTCATGATCATTGCACGTACGTACCCTGAGTCCTCTGCCGTCGAGACATCTTCTTGATCTTATTTTCTATCACCAGAAGTTAGGGTTACTATCTTAGAATATGTCTTTGAAGAATCAACCCACCTTCTGTATTGGCATCAATCCAGCCTGAAGGAACCAGGAGCAATTTGCAGACATGCACTCTCAAAAGGCAAGCAAACGCAAAAGATCCAATACCAAAATGGTACTGAATCTTTTGTATTTGTTTGTAGAGGAAACTCAGGATGGTTAGTAGAAATATCCTGTCCCTTCCTCACTCAGAGTGACTTGTCGTATGTAGATCTTCCAAGGGTCACAGTCACTGGTCATATCATCGGCACTCGAGCAATGCAGCACTCAGCTTATATGTGTATGTGTATGGACCCACACCGATGCTGGTAAATTTCGATATCCTGCCTCGCGGTTCCTGCAGCATTACATAGTGGCTTTATTCCGTTACGATTGACAAAGAGTTGGAGATTATATCGCACGACCTAATCCCATTGCGGTCGTACTCGTATCTCTATCCCTTCACAGGTACCAGGCCCACGAATACTTCAAAAGCGTACCTATGGGGATCGCGGCCCATCTCGTTGATCGTCTGCGGTATCTGCGATTGAACCTATGACCGATAGACGAGGGGTCGTTGCTAATGCAGAGACCACTGACCTGGGGTACAGTGACGATAGAGAAAACCAGTCTGACAGATCCTCCGTATTGTGGTTTGAAGCCTACGGTATATGATATTCTATCGCCATTCGTAAGTTTTCCTTTAGTACATGCCAAGGGATTGAACTCACTCCTTATACTCCCCACCAGCGACAAGCACAAGCAATACCCCTTGGACCTGATCCCAATTCGACGTCGTCAAATTGACGACAAATGAGCGGTAGACTGCGAGAGTCATGTGTCGTGTTTCCATAGCCTGAGTGCCAGTTATTGTAGGGCTGCTGGAAGATCGTTGCCGTTCAAATCAGGTGGTAGTCATTCTCGCAGAGTGCATGACCGGCGCAAAGGAGGCAAGAGGTAGGGAGAGGGCGAGGCGAATGGAGAGTGGGAGAGGGGGGAGAAGAGGGTGGGTATGGGATCGGACAGCGAGGGTGTTGAACTACCCTTGTCGTACCGACGTCTCATCCCCCTCTTCCTTAGGCCCATTCTAACCGCCACCTTTCTCATTGTGTTCGAACCGTCTTCGAGACGACTACGACCGACGCGGACATGAATGTGCCTTCGAACCAATCGTTCTCCAAGTTCACGATCCACACCCCCGCAGACACTCCTGTACACTACAAGAGTACAAACCGTTGCGTAATCTTCGACATAAAACTAGCAACGTGAATCTCCGCCGATATGCCTCACCGAACGCGGACGACGCCGTGCACAAGGCCTTGGAATGTATTGTCCTTATTGGTAGGAAAGCGCAGGACCTCTTCGCGCTAATCGCTTCAACCTCAGCTGGGACCTAGCAGCAGACGCGTCGGTAAGTGGTATTCAATTTATCACCACACGGTATCCACATGCCCCGTTATTCTGATGCTCGATTTCTCTTGACAGGAGAAGCCGCCGTCTTCGAAGTCATGACCTTAGTTTCACCCTAGAACGCGATGAACGCGAGCAGTAACCAACAGCGATCACGGTCATGATCTTCCCAATTATCTGGGAATACTCGATTCGTTGAACCCCAAGGAACGGACTCACCATCACGCTCACACGACGAAATTCTAGGTGTCAGGTGTTTTTGTATATAATTCTGATTAGCTCGGACTGCTACCTCCCAGCTACCTCCCAGCTCCCCGTCATCATGAGCGACGTTACATCCTATGGCCCAATGTACGTATGGGACAATGTTATTCTTATATTAACCCTACTCATTCTCATTTTAGAATTTCTTACAAAGTTTTGATTGAGGTTGAGGAACCTACGCTTATCGGCCTATAAATAACGGGATTAGTGGGGAGACCAATTGTTCTCCCCACCAATCCCATTATTTATAGGCCGATGTTGATTGAGGCCTTAAGGACAATATTCCCCTCAGTACTACCACCGGGTTTCGTCCCACCCCACCCGTTTCCCCCGGATTCATGGGCTCCGGATAGGTACTAGTGTGCCTCGGGCCTCATCTCCAACGGGAAGCTTGAAATACATGCCGAGCTTCCTTGGCCCGGCCAGACCTCCATATATATAAGTAGATATCGATGTAAATGACCTCACTGCGCATAATGGGTATATACACCTATGTGCCATGTTTGGGAGAGACCATTTGTTTACTGACTCCAATGGGCACACAAACAATTGACCGATTCAGTTTTATGAATAACATGAGTAAATGATTGTACAGATCGCGCAAACTTTACATATACCACGACGCCATCACGAATATCAAGATTATCAACAGCGTAAATTCTAGAAGACCAGAAATGAGATGCATTTAGCACGATAGCCATCAAGCATCTGGCACTAGTGGCAACAGTGGGGACAGTCAAGACCCATCTGCTGAAGATGCGGAGAGTAGACTGCGAATCGGTGGCACGCTAGTCTCCGTTGAAAAGAGCGACACCGATTTCTGAATCTAGAAGTCTTTGAATCTTGAAAAATAAAGGTCAGGGAAGCAACAAGAGATATGTTGTGGAGACTGGAAGAGGGCCGTGTTGAGACGCAAAAATTGCTATAATGGAGGCACCTAGCAGCTCCATAGACAGCGAATGCAGCGTGACTCTGTTTTCTAGAACATGCACGATATTATATCCATCTATTGGTTTAAAAGTAAGGAAGTCAGCTGGGTCACGAAGTAGAGAGAAGGCAAGGAGGTTGTCTATGAGAGTCTGGACTCTGGAGGAGCAGTGCTGCGAGGAGTTGGGTACTAGAATAAGATATGGTCAATGGTGTGGATACCACTTCACTCGTTTCGGTTTCGTTTTTGGGTGTGGTTATGATATAGCCTCATTTGAAGGTGTATGTATTGAAAATATGTTATTGCGTTTTTACTGTGGCTGGTGGTGCGTTTGTTTGTTTCTAAGGCTCTTGCCAAATAAACCATTTTAGGAAGTGTAAGCGTGCGGCTCGGCCATTGCCGTTCTAGCGCATATCGGCAGATATCGGCCCATGATACTACTACCTGTTCGACATTCAACATTGTAACCTACTCTCTACGTATCGTTGGCAGCATCTTCTTGGAGGCTCGGAGTATGAGATAATGTTATTTAGCACTCATACTTGTATCGTAACCCTAGATCTTCGGTACTTCCTTCTGGCATCACAATCCGACACAGCAGAGGATGCCATGCATCGGTAGTTGGTACGTCCATAAGTCTTTGATAATATTACCTATTCTCATAGACCTCAAAATAGATGGTGCTGCTGAAGGTCACTAAATGTTCGTCGATCTCAAACAATTTGTCCAGTGCGTCAACACATTCGTACCCGGCTCAACAGCACCATTCGCTGTTAACCACATGTACATCATCTCGCACAGTCTAGCAAAATTCATTCTGTAACTTCTTTGTATGTTACTGTGGTTACTGTTTAAAATCGTCAACTAACAGTGTATCCTAGATGTTGTCGCGCCTATCCCGTTGCCACTGTTCGCGTCTTCGTCTTGGTCATCTGTGAGTTAGCATTTAGTTTGTATACCAATTATATTGCTCATACAAGGACATATATGGGCTGCCATTTGGCTGGGATATACTTGAAACAGAGGACGGTAGACGTACACCCTGCGACAGTCAACGGTAACTCTACACTCTCCATCAAGAAACGTGCCCTTCGCAGAACTAAGACGCTCCGCCGAGACATCGAAACACAACAGATGTCATCCCTCCCTCGAAGCTCTCCATCCTTAAGTCATGCATCCAAGCGCCATTCACCAAGTCATTCTGGGAAGATACCTTAGAGCGGACGGAGGGTGAAATGCTAGTCGATGGGAAACTGTTGAGTAACGCATATGTCGAAGCTGGCATCATTGAGATGCTCAAGGCGTGAGTAATTCATTGTATGAAGTGCGAAGGCTGGAGTTGGTATTGACTTGATTTCAGACTCAGAGAAGCGCAACTGGACGGTAGTACGTCCATTTCACTATACTCTGGTTCTGGATCTGGCGACTTTCTGTAGGTTTCTTCACGAAGTCTAGCCCGGATTTCGTGAACTATAAAGGGGCCCTCTTGAGTCCATCGAAATAGGTTGATGCGCTCAGTTAAACCCAATCCATTGGTATGTAACTTCCATCGACCGCATCATACTTCTGCTTACAAAACACTCCACACAGTGTACCTGTCGGACTTGACCATTTAGGGATTCAGCGTAAGAATTCTTCATTTGTTTGCGAGTATCCGAGATGTATTTGAGTTTCTGTTTTCAGGTATTCGCAGTAAAGGCCAAGTTCTCCTACCCTTTCGGCAAATCGATCGTCGGAAACTACTACAATTTCCTCGGTATTCTCGTAGGTGCATGTCTCGGCATATTTATCACCTACACACTTCTACTACATGTCGTCTTTGGTGGTTCAGTCCATCTGAGCCCCTTGTATTGGCTGATCCCAGTCCCTTTTGGTGTCCTATTGCTTGTGTGGGCAAGTATCAGGGTTGTTTTGATGAGGAAGAGTATCAAACACTCCCGAGTGAAGGATATCAAGGACCCTATGATGTGTGAGTTGTATTCATGATTCTGATAATGGCTACACGCTAACGTTTCGAATAGTCCCAACAATGAGAACGATGAGTATGAGATCGAAACACTGACCCTTATACTCCGTAACGGCTTCCATGACCAGACACGCAGTAACGCACAACGACAAACACATTTCACGAATGGAACGAACATTAGTAACATATGCTTGATTGTACTTGTATACCAATGTTCATTATGCTCGGATCGTACATACATCAATCACAGAGAACGCCGTTGTAAATGTAATCACAACCAGTTTGATGTGGTTCTGATGCGTTGAATGGCAGCTGGCACAAACAACACTTCATGTATAAAGCGTATAGTTGGATACGTTGAAGATATCAATTGAGGATACAATTGACACGCACACTACGCAGTTGCTGAAAATGATAGTTATATTTTGAGGCTGTATATACCAAAAATATCGCCAGAACACTTCGAACCTTTCTGACAAAAAACGGAACCATCCACAATGGTTCGCAGGACATCAAGTACGGGAAGTTCGTTTCCATGAGTCGACTCTCAAAAACTACATGATATTCGCTCCTGCAGCAGCACACAAATGTGTCGTTAGCCCGACGTAGAGGAACCAGCTTTGCTAGGTCGGCAGTTCAACTTTGACGAAGTCGAGGTCGAGTTTTGCGAGACTTAGAGAGCATGTAGGGGGTGGTTTCTAGTGGGCGGGCGAAGAGGGTAGCAGGAAAGCCTGCAGTGGTGCGGAGGCTAGTAAAACGACGACGCATTGGTGAGGGGTAAGAAGTCGTTTGAGTATGCCCGACACAGCGTGAACAGCGAAGAGAGTTACAAGAAGATATTGCTTGCCAAAGGATGTTTGGCCTTCCCGAGGATTCACATGCGTGTCCGTCCAGCATTTACTCGGGGTATGTCGAGGATTGGGAAAGTGACCATGACTTGGAAGGTTAGCGATAAACCACCGAGACTGGCGAATGCGGATGTGCTGAGGTGAATCATGATGAAGGGAGCGATGTGTGAGGTTGAGGTATGGATTGTCCCAGTGAGAGGGTGTACGGTCGAAGTACTTCCAAGCTGACATCACGGTTCGTTGGCAGCTTCATTCTCGGTCGGCATCGTCGTCTTGCACTTCCAGTCGCCATCGTTGTGCTCAGGGAGGACGATAGAACACAAGTCTAGAGCTATGTTTGGGTGGGAGGAGCGAGAGAGTCGATGTATCATTTCAGACGTGAATCGTTGCGTGTGTGGTAGGAGGTGGTAGGAACAACCAATGGCGCCTGAGCCTTTCGTCAGCCTCTTTCGTAAGTTTCGTTATGGCGGCGACTAGATCGATCAGATGGACCAGAATCTGAACGTTCTTACTACGCAGCTTGGGGAACGACTTGGATTCCGAGTCGGTCAGTCGAGATGTTCACGTCAATGTTAATCCACTGCTTTGTCTCTCTGGTCTTCTGCCTCTCAATACCGTCATGTGCACGATCGTATACAGTCACGGACAATGGCGGTAGCTTGTGCAACAGTACCAGTCGATAGGGCCTGACTTGCCTGACCTAGATTTATCATTAGATCTCTACCTTTGCTGCTCAGGAATCCTGATATCCTCCCCAACATCTGGCCACCACTTGTGAGCTATCCTGGATGCAAGGATGATTTATTGGGCAGGACACTATGACAAAGTTCACAGTAGGAGCAAACATTCTCTGAACACTCTCAGGAAGAATACACTCACAAAAATTCGGATAGCGAGATGTAATTGATACAAAGCAGCACCTATGTGTAGAGTAAGGTAAGCTACACACAAATGGATTCAATACCTTGTGAGGTACTGAAACCATTTGTGGGTTGCTTTTAGGGGTGACATGGAATCAGTACGTTGAATTCATTTTGATTATCAATGTTAATTACTTACGAGTAGGTCTTGCTAGGGCCTTCATCCAATATAACCATCCATATCCATATCTTCTGCTCGGTTGTCGCTCAATGGGGAATCCTATCGATAAAATCAGTAAATCTTTTCGATTCTTTCCAAACAAAAGTGAGTTACCTATGGTCCTAATAATCGCTACCAACCTTCTGAATCAATAGTCTGGCAGGGTGTTACCTCATAAGTTCTTCTGCACTGCTACGTACACAAACGGTCGAAACTCACCTAGGTCATAACCTCCTACGAGCGTGATGCACGACCTATCACCATTGCGGTCGTACTCGTATCTCTATCCCTTCACAGGTACCAGGCCCGCGAGTACGTCAAAAGCGTACCTATGGGGATCGCGGCCCATCTCGTTGATTGTCTGCAATATCTGCGATTGAATATATGACCGATAGACGAGGGGACGTTGCTAATGCAGAGACCACCGACCTGGGGTATGGTGACGATAGAGAATATCAGCCTGACAGATCCTTCGTATCGTGGTTGGAAACCTAAGGTATATGATATTCTATCGCCATTTGTAAGTTTTCCTTTAGTACATGCCAAGGGATTGAACTCACTCCTTATACTCCTCACCAGCGACAAGCACAAGCAATACCCCTTGGACCTGATCCCAATTCGACGTCGTCAAATTGACGACAAATGACCGGTAGACTGCGAGAGTCATGTGTCGTGTTTCCATAGCCTGAGTGCCAGTTATTGTAGGGCTGCTGGAAGATCGTTGCCGTTCAAATCAGGTGGTAGTCATTCTCGCAGAGTGCAAGACCGGCGCAAAGGAGGCAAGAGGTAGGGAGAGGGCTCGGCGAATGGAGAGTGGGGAGAAGAGGGTGGGAATGGGATCGGCTGGACAGCGAGGGTGTTGAGCTATCCTTGTCTAAGTACCGACGTCTCGTCCCCTTCTTCCTTAGGCTCATTCTAACTATCACCTTGCTCATTGTGTTCAGACCGTCTTCGAGACGACTACGACCGACGTGGACATGAATATGCCTTCGAACCAATCGTTCTCCAAGTTCACGATCCACACCCTTGCAGACACTCCTGTACACTACAAGAGTACAAACCGTTGCGTAATCCTCGACACAAAACCAGCGACACGGATCTCCGCCGATATGCCTCACCGAACACGGACAAGGCCGTGCACAAGATCTCGGAATGTATAGTCCTTATTGGTAGGAAAGCGCAGAATCTCTTCGCGCTAATCGCTTCAACCTCAGCTGGGACCTAGCAGTAGACGCGTCGGTAAGTGGTATTCAATTTATCACCACACGGTATCCACATGCCCCGTTGTTCTGATGCTCTATTTCTCTTGACAGGAGAAGCCGTCGTCTTTGAAGGTGTGCTTGCGTTCTTGTCCCAGGCCACGCCGGACGAAAACTTTACCCCATCACCCGGCGGCCTCGACTTTTGAACACTTGGGACATCTACCAGTGCTTCGCAATATTTAACTTGGCTAGAGGTACAACGACACATTGGCTAGCTCCCCATAATTCGTCATCTCTACCCTGTACATCATGAGCTCCTCATTCCTATCACAGTTTCCGGAAGGAAGACAAGACTGCCAGTGTCAACCGCTACAAATCCAGTATGTTACTATTCTGGACCATAATCTTATACTTACCATCTCTACTTTAGAATAAACAAAGTCTCCGTAGCACGCGATGATTCTGAGTTCGAATCGCTCCCGGCTACACCCACGATAATAGCACCGTAAGTGTTGCGTATAATATTATGATCTTCCAGTTGTTAATTATTCCTACGAATATGCAGACCATTACAGAATGGATCACGAAGGTCTCCCTCTGCCTTCTTCGTCTCCCTTTATCGAGCTGTGAAGGGTCTATTCAAGTTTTGATAGAGCAGTTGTTTTTGTGTAGACCTGAGAAGTTTAATGGGGTTTGGGGCGATATTTTGTATCATCATGAGGCGTGGCAAGATAACAGGGTTGTCGTTTGGTGATGATTTGATGCTAAGGGTATAAAGTGTATTTTATGGAGATAGTAGTATACTTCTATGTTCAGACGGCCCTCGCTCAGGCTCGCCGACTTAGTGGAGTTGAGGAGATTCTTTGTTTGTCTTTAAGGCCGTTGCCAAACAACCCTTTTTTGGAAGTCATTGTGGCCCGGATATTTCCGCTGCACAACAACGCGCGGCTGTCTTTGGGTGAGAGGTCTTGTAAGACGACTGTACGACATTGATATTGGCGAGATCTTGAGGAAGACCTCTTCTTCGACAACGGAAATGGACTTCTTGGATACGGCCCCGGCGCTCAAACTTGAGCTTACAACACCCTTGTTCCTGACCCCTTAGAAGTCTGTCCAAATCGAACTCGATATGGCCCAAGGAGAACCATGCCAACTGCTCACAGGACATTCGAATATATGCCGTAAAGAAAACTTCACCTCTTACCTGCACCTGCTCAGGGCAAGCCTCGTTGGGGATCAAATCGAACTCGACATCAAATAGAAGACCTTTCCAAATACACATGTGTTTGGTATCATGTCCAACACACATCTGTGGCGATAGAAGTTCTCACTAGTGCATAGGTGCTAAGTAATGATATTCTGTGCCTGGATGTGATACTGACCGGAATACAGGTATATACGTTCTAAATGTATCTTGTCCCAGTACACGAAAGAGGCATGGTATACACTCTCACGAAGACACCCAAGGAAGGCGTAGTTTTTCTATGCCTATCGCGGTTTAAGTCGAGGAAAAATAGTCGGCAAGTCGGCAAGTGCATCAAGCAAATAGACCGCCTGTCTCACAACGGTAGCGATATCGAGGTTGGTATCTCGGCGCGCCCAACCACATATGCGAACGTAAGCCCCATCGTTTTTGGGACCGTTCCTTGAATTTCTTCTATCTCATATGCTCCAGGCACGTTGAGATTTTCGATGGCAATATACAACCTCGGCCTTCTTTCGTTGTCATAGTTTATGTACTAATCATTGGACTTCGGAGAAAAAGAACAAGCATGTCCGATATCGATTGATACGCGTTGGTGTTGATGGCGGCGGAGAATGGTGTCTTCTCTGCTTTGATGCTCAAGTGGCTCTTCAACATGTGGACTCTGACTTGTGAATATTACGGGCCAGAAACTACAGGTAAGAAGTTCTCGCCGAAGCAGGCATAGCAGTATTGACAAGGCAAAGTGTCGGGGGAGGAGATCATGTAAATGGGTTAGAGCTCCTTCGAGCTATCACGCGCTCTGAGCCTTCATATTCTCGTTGTTCTGATGCTGGGGTACCGATGCTATAGATTTGAGGCCGGCTTCTTATGCGAGAAGCGCGCATGTATACGCAAGCGCAGCCCGAGCTGTCTAGTCTCTCGGGACAAGGAGACAATATGGAGATAGAATTTGATGTGGATCTGCACGCAGCCACTTGTGTTCTGTTTTACCGCATGAATGGTTTATAGACAAGGGTATGAGGGAACAGAGATGTGGTTCTGCTGCTGAGCCTACTATACTATACTGGGTATCAGGAGCCGACAGAATGGCTTCGGAGGGTGGTGTGATGTAGTTGTTATCCAATTTTCTCCCCATGTCCAAAACCATGTACCACCTACTTTCACATGGTCCTGGAACTCGAGGGATGCAGTACTAACGCAGGGCCCGTTCTTCTTCAAGTCGAGAATGGAATAGTGTTAATGATAATGGAATATGAGAGATAGCCTATGATCGTACTTATGCATGTATAATATTTCAGGATCTGATATTTATTACCTACACGCTCGAAAATCGGAGCCCATGGTTACTAAACGGCGTTCAATAACGTTGATGCTACCAGTGGCGGGAAGCGCTCCGATCGATCGTCGACAGTGTGTAGGCTCGCCGCTCGACGTCCGACGCTCTGAATGACCGAGTCTCCCAGTGAAGCGTCATGATGCAATACTTCTCTCACTCTGACTAGTAGTTGTCGACTGGAACACATACTGGAGGGTGAATCCATGCATCTCATATACATATCTCCCTTGAAGACTACTCATCGAGGTATCCATGGACGGTCGACCATCCGAGTCTGCGATGGGTGAATTACTACCAAACTGTTGGCCATGGCAAGTTAGTCCTAAACTAGAAGAGCTGCCTCGGGACTTGACAACAATATCCGAACGTATGAGCGGGTGGGAGCGAGCGCCACATTGGCGACCGAATGACAACATGTCATTACGCTCCCTTTGAAGGGCCATTTGCGATGCACTTTGCAGGAGAAGAGGTGGCTGTCAACGCGTTAGCACCAAAGACGAGGGTCTCTCGAAAATGAAATTATTAAAAGTATGTGCACATCCTGCCTCATCGAGCTTGCTCGTACCGTAAACAATATGACTGCAACCCTATAACCATTTAAGACTCGTCGTTGGATTCCTCTCAGAGGAACGCATAGCTTACCTTCACTAGAAAACGTGAGTCGTATATACCTATGGGACATGAGTTGAGCCTAACTTCGACGTTTTTTTCTCATTTCCTGAAAGAACACGGCGTCCTCACCGTCATTGTCGTATTTTCGGTTTCCTGCAGAAACACATATCTGGCTCTCGGCTTCTATTCATAGAACTAAATATTAGATATGCATCAAACCTCGCACTGGAAGTGTTAGTGGTATAACATACTGTATCACTGTTCGCGGTATTTGATTGGGTCCTTCATAGGATATAGTCGAAAAAGAGTATTATTGGTTGACCTGGGCAAGACGACAAAGATCTTATCCCATTATTTTGCAACTGTCCTTGCGCGGCCTGACTTAATCGCAAGGGCGATATAAGTACTCACTCTAGGCCAGCGTCCCAGAGGAAGTACTTATCAACCACCAGACAACTAGCAAACTCGCCACTTTTAGGGTGTGTGTAGAATATTATTGTTATGATAGTAGCCTGCAGTGTGTATATGTGGCGCTTTAGTGCCACTGCTGGATACAGGAGAATCGGTGAGCCACTTACCATTATCATTATCGTACTAGTAGGGCCTGACCTCCCAGGACAGCTCCTCTTCACTTCAGATCTAACCCCTCTGCAGCTAATCACGACGAGGCGTCCATCTAATTTCATCCGGTCCCCTGTTTCGTACCTCTCGGTGTAACGCGAACTTAGAGAACCGCCACGTAATAGCGACTATCGTACGTCAGACAACCCAGGGCAGCAGAGATTGCATGGAAGCGACCTTCGAGCTCATTCTCACTGTCGCTCCCGTTCCAATACTATACGGCGGAGGGCCAGCCGAGTGGCCTATGGAGACACAAGCCGAATACGACATATTCAACATGACGAAGTGGCGAAAAGAGAGCAAAGCGAAACTGAGGCGCACAAGTAGAATGGATGCAGAGGGGAGGCCGTTTAGTTGACGGATATTGAGGATTTCAGGCGAGCAGCAGAAACGAGGCAGTGAGGGGGTACAGAAGAGGTCCAAAATACGAGGGTGCAGGCTCTGTGGCACGCCATGTGTCGTGGTCGTGTCATTGTTCCGATCTCAGGAAGAGATACGGCGGACTCGACTCGGACAATCCCTATGCGACAGACGCACAACGCAAGGTGAACCCTCGGTCAGGTGCAGTCGGCTGGACCTAGCAGGTCCGCCAACTACGGTACTCCCAGGGGATAGACATGGTGATGATCGTTGATGAGGATCTACACCCGACCAAATACCTTGTTTTTTTCCGCCTACGCTTTTAGCGATTGGTCTCCGAGAAATGGGGCACGAAGCAACGTTGTTTTCCGCCGTCCCCTCTTCGTGCTATACCGAGAGTGGATATTAGGGAACGAAGAAAGGATCCCTCGCGTAGAAGGATCTAGATCTGGTCTTGAATAGGATGCCACCCCATCCCCGTCCATTGTTTTCAACTCGAGCTGTTCACGACTTGACCATATCATAAGCTGACCCCCTCATATTCCCCCGCCCATTGATACCCCACCTACCCTCTTACCCAACAATGCCTCCAGCCCCGAAGACAAAAAGTCAATCCAAGTGTCAATGCAAAGCCAAGGTATGCCACTCGGTTGAGTGACTACACACTACGTCTACTGATACCCTCGCACAGATACGAAGTTGTTCTGTCCACTCTTCCACTGACAATGATCAGTTGACGGCTGTGGTAAAGTACATTCTCATCGACATTTCCTCTCTCTTACCATGCACCTCTCCAGAATCCAACATATGCTCTAGGGTTCGGTCCCCAGCCCCGAATCCCTCTTCAACGGATCGAAGAGACAGTATTCTGGTGCTCGACATGCAACACCACCATCAAGAACCTCGGCGACCGGTCTCGTCATTGGAGGAATATCCATACCAATGTAGAGTGAGTCTCCATGTCGAGTAGACTAGTCGTGACTACACTTATGCCCTTACTAGGGAGTTCCTTGGATGTCCATTTTGTGATTTGAAGTTCGAGAGGGTTCTTCACAACCTTATAAAACATATCGCTGGCCAGTAAGTGTTTCTCATAATTTTTAACCATAGTACCTCTCTTTATGATGCTTTCAGCTTCGTCGAACACCCCATGAGATGCACTGAACGACTACCATCAAGCGACCGGTGCCCAAAAACTTTCACTTCCCCTAAGGAGTGGGACGAACACCGCGAGAAGGTGCACCAGCGTAACTACCACAGTTATCTCTACACTGAGAAAGGAGCCATCCGGAACCTCAGGGCAAGCCACAACGACAAAATCTTCAACATCGTGTACAACGATTTCCGGCAAGGGTGTCCAGAGGTCCTCAGTGACTGTATCGACCCTCGCAAAGCCCCGCCGATCGAAGGAGCGGTTCTCCTCTTTTCACCAGCCGGTATGCCATATTTTAGTGTAAATATCGAGTGGAAGGATCTGTTAGATCCCACTCTGCGGGCTAAGATGATAAGGATACAAACGTCAATGGGGCATCGTTTCTGCCTCGATGAGCTGTTGGCCATTGACCGACGTTTTTCTCCCGTGGCTTCCTCCTCTTCCGCCTCCTCCTGCGTTCCTTCCTCCTCCGCCTCACCCTCTGATAGGTACTCGCCTAGCCCACCTCTCCTCAGCACCCCTCCTTCGCCAATGACAACACCGAGCTCTTCTACCAGCTCTGCCGCGTCTCAGCTGATGTATCCCCAAGATTTGTATAATCACAGTGCATCTTCGATGAGATACCCTCCATTCCCGTCATCGGCCTACGGGCAGTCTCTAGTAATGCCGTCTCCTCAGGCATCTTCACATCAAATCGAGGAGAGGTGTGACTTTATACATCATCGGTATGGTCCATATACTATGGCCCACCACTCTTCATTCCGAACACCCGCACTTGTATCGAGTGGTTTTATAGAGGCGTTCACCTCTTCTCCCCGCTACAACCCAATTCTCACCGCAGCGCGCTTCCCATCACGCTCTCCCTCTCTCTCCCCCTCCCCATCTCTACCCCCATCTTTGACATACTCGTCGTCGCCACCATCGCCGCCACCGCACCTCAATTACGAAGAGAGTGCTGCTCGTCATTTGCCGTGTTACAGGGGGTACACCCGCAAGATGGTATCTCGCACCACACTTCCGAAGGATCCTCGCCATCGATGATTAAGTTCTCTTAATTTTTGTTAGAATGTGGATGTATTAGGTTCATTTTTTGATAGTGGTTCTTATGTCATCTTGTCCTCGAAGTAGTATACACGGGTGTTTCTTGGTTATCTTAAGTAATGAATATTTGTTACTTGCATGACGATAGTTAAGGCCTTGGCTATGTAAAAGCCTGGAAGCCGAGATATAAGTGGAAGTAATGAGATAAACCCGCCGCGATATATTTGCTAGTCGAGTACATTGACTTCGATCCCAAGACCATCCCAATTTCTCACGTGTAGTCAACCAAGATTATACTAGTATAGCGCTTCGTTCCGTGGACTCGATTCTTACCACGGAATAAAACTTGTTACTTCTTTCACTCAGCCTGTTATGTGTTCGTTTTGCGAACAAGTTATTTACATGCTATCTGAGTCGATGTACTGAGAGCGTTCGACTCCTCAGTTGTACATTTCACCGTTAGAGGAAAAGTTGTGTGTTCATGGTTGTTGATACTGTAGAAAAAAGAACGTTATCGGGGTAACACGTACTAATAATAAATGATGTAGTCCCCAGTCAACTGTGTCACGATGAAAAAAATGGATTTGGAATTCGAAGACTTACATATGTTCAACCATAGTAGCAGCAGTAACATCGTATGACACTCGGTTTACGCCGTGAGCTAGACGGTAACAAGTAGAACCACCCGTATTGTGATAAACTGAGATTTGAAAACCTGTTGGGAACGAAGACGGTCAAGCCAGGACCCCCCGCCGCCACCGACTACCATCTATATCCAATTGCAAGATGCTCTTGCCAAACAGACGGACACAACTTGTCGATCACGTCGGCAAAGTCCGACCCACCGATTTCCTCACTGGCATGTCCTGCCAGTGTTCTCCATACCATTTCCTTACCACAAATAAACGATATGAGCTCTATAGATTCTATTATAAAGGCACAAAGACAAGTCGAAAAGAAAGAGCAAGCCCCAGCCCTCCGCTGTCGTAGCCCCTCATGGTAGAAATGAGGGCACGAACATCGACCACCAGGAGTATAAGCCTCCACCAGGGTAACCAGGGAACGCACTCACCAATTCACTCTGACTATTCCCATCTAAATGTTGTTCTATACCCCCTTTGCAGATTACCAGATACGGTATGTGATTGTTTGTTGGAAACAGGTTGCGCCTCGTTGTGAATATCTGTGACAGGTCAAACCAAAGGCGTTGAGCGACTTATCGCTTGATGTACTTTCGAGTTCCAAGAACTTCATACGACGTGTGGTATCTATGTGATGATACCAACGATCCTGTTGGCGGGGAGGAAGTCAAGACCTCTCTGTGTTGGTACCAAGGGCTAAGAAGGGAGGGAAGCTATATGCCGGTAAGTCCACTAAGTATACGTGTATTAAGAATTATACTATCACAGCCCCGAAACTACCTACACCGCACTTCGTTCTTTCCCCATGCCCTGCGCTGCCCACGCCATACTCCTCATCCGAACCTTCCACGTCCCACATACCCCAAGGAGGTCCTCAAACACCGATTTGTGCCTTTCGATTCTTTATATGGCGAAGATGTAGAACAGATGGAAATTGACGAAGATTCATCGTTGCCAAAGGGATCCAAGCCTACGGCAGATACACTCTCCGAAAGTGGCGGAAAGTTAAAAGAGCGGAAGGTAGAGACCACAGAAGACAGCTCAGAGCCGAGGAAGTTGAGAAAGTCCAGAGGCACATCTTCATAGCCGTTGCAACTATCGTATCACGCTGGTTACCCCTCCATATTGCCTTGTTGCTTATTCGGATTCTATTGTTGCTCGAAATGAGGACAGCATTTTGGGGCTGTTTCTTCCCCTTTCATGGACATTCGCCGAATATCCCATGCTGTGCGGCTACCTTGAGGTTCATGATAACAGAGAATAACATCTGTTGTTCTCTGATGCAGACCCTTTACTCATGGCTCCTTGGTTCGGATGATAAGTAGGGTCCTGTGGGATTTTGATCCGGGATACCACAGCACCTATATCGTACTCTTCGCCGCTTACGAACGGATGACGACTACTACCATAACCACCCCAGGAATACAATGTTTCCCAAACCGTCCAGTGAGTGCGTTTGCCAGACACACAGGGATCGGATACACGTGAGTGAGAACAATGGACAAGTAACAGATCAGGTGGACACGCCCTGTTTCCTGACGATACCTAGACCCTTGTCTATTATGCAGAGGTTTCTATCAGATAAGGACCTTTTATCCTTGAGGTCCGGGTTCGTACAGCTTGGTATCTGGATGGCTATTTAAGTGGGTAGTATGTTTGCTACACCATATGCACCAACGACCATTCCATCTTCATATACCTCATAACCCATACTCCTGTTTCCATCATGACCGCTACGTCAATAAACCCAAATCTTACTTCTTCTCTTGACTCGTTACCTCTTTCTGATTTTGTACCCTATCTTCTTGTTGCTTCTGCAAGGTGAGTGGCTCTAAACAACACGTCGGTGTAAGAGACTCACGCCATCACAGCACTTGTGGCGCTTTCATATGGCAAACCACTCGCTACGTGCGGGAGGCTAGTCTGACCAGGAAGTCCCATTTGCCATTTGGTACCTTTGTAGTGAGTCTCAATCCGTATATCACCGCTCTCTTTCCCTGTCTAACGAGTTTGATTTAGGTCACGATTATCAAGTATGCCCCTGAAATAAACATCACTGAGATTTCACTACTGATCGCAGTTATTATTATTCAGTGTTCTAAGTTTTTCGAACTACGCCTCGGTCTACGTGGCGTACAGACATTACTTCGATAAAGGACAAGGCGTCACCCTTGGGGATAGCCTTGACCAAATACATTGGTGAGCAGTGCAATCCGATATACGCCTCTTGCTTCTAACATTTCGCTATCTAGGGGCCTACGGGTACATAGTTCATTTCCTTTTGCGCTGTACAATCGTTACTGACATCTTAGGACGCCTTTAGACCATGCTTACGCTTACTGTTAGTACACAACCGTCTTTAGAAATGAACCGGGACCTGACACACTCACTCCGAACAGTCTACCATTCTTTTCTTGACCCAACTTCAGTCGCTCATTCTTGCCAAGCATTGTATGTCGTGCCGTTGTCCTTCCACTCTGCTCTCATTGACCGTACCACCCGTAGCTCGTGCCTGGAACCTATCGTTCGCAGTGGAACTAGTGAGTGCTTGTTTTCTTCGATGTCTTGAGCAAGCAGCTCAACTTCTTTCACAGTTCATCATTGTCGGTGGATTATGGAGTACGTTTTCTCCCTTCCTATTATCCCGACGCTTCTAACCCCCGTTTCGAATCGCAAGTCTGGGACCTATGTAAGTCATCTTTGTTGTCTGGGATATTGTGAAACAATTCATGTTTTTGCAGGTGCTGCGTGAGTCAAACCTCATTCTCAATCTTGTACCTGACTTAGTAGACCTTCAGGTATGGCGTCCAATCCTTCAATATATCCACCATTCGTGAATGGTTCCTCGTAAGTCACATATTACTACACGAGAGCATCTCACTCACAATGTTGCCATAGTACCATATCGCTGCATCAGGTTTCGTCTTCTCATTCCTATTCGTCACAATAATCGTATCTCGGCTCTTCGAAATGCGGGTTGACAAGTCTTCCGAAGAGCAAGACCATCATCCTCTGACCTCGTACGCACTGGATAGATGTTCGCTCCAATTCGGAGAAGTGCCTGTTTCGAACACACACCGCACCCTTTCGTACTTGAGTGGGATGTTTCGTCTCCCATCGCTGCTCTGGTTAGTGATATCCCCTTACGTTTACTTCGTACACAATTTCACACAACGCGAGTAGGACTCTGGCTACTTTCTGCGTTTACCTCTTCGACGTATGTATTCTGTCTCCTCATGCCTTGTCTCTACTTACCCTTGTATGATCCAAGCTGAATGATTCTCTGGGAGTGTTGGTGTTGCGCGTGGCTTGTTCCGTTGTCGGAGCTCTTGGTAAGTCCTCTTCCATGTCGCTATCGATAGCTTCTTACACATTCTCGCAGTGTCTCCCGTGATTCTCGTCAAGGGGTGAGTACTCATTTCATGTTGCTATGAGGGCGTATATTGAGGGGTTATTTTCTACTAAAAATAGTCTACGTAAGTTGGGCGATGCTGATTTCGAGGTTAAGAGAGTTGAGATCGTTGAACGAGAGATGAAGAAGGGAGTGGAAGGAGCAAAGGGGTTCTAGGACGGGATTACTGGACAATGTAGCTTTTGCTTCCACTGTACGTCGTCGAGAAGCAATCAATACTGGATGTTTTCCCACCACTTGCTCGTCGGTCACTGTAGCAGCGGCGAGAGAACGAGCCTTCACCGAACAAGAAATGGTTCAAACATACTAAGATCGTATTCTCATTTTCTATCATTATTAACAAAGCTAGTCGATATATACTTGCCATATCATCCCAGACTCCGAAGTAAACTCCGCCTGTATAGGTCTCCTGTCGGCATCTGGTGCGGGGACGATGTCGACAGTATGGAGTGTGCAGGGCGTAATGATCAGAAGCGCATTCGAGCTCGTAAAACATCCTAGGCGTATGTCTCCTTTCCAACGGGAAGCTTATAATACACGCCGAGCTTCCTTGACCCAACCAGACCCCATATATATATCAGTCAATATCAATCTAAATACACCTATATGCCATGATTTAAGGGATACCACTTGTTCACTCGCTCCAGTAAGCACACCAGTGATTAACCGATTCCGGTTTATGTATAATATGAGTACTGGTAAATGATTGTACAAATCGCGCAAACTTTACATATATCGCGAGACCATCACGAACGTCAAGATTGTTAACCTCGTAAACTCTGACAGACTAGAAATGAGATGCATTTAGTACTATAGCCATCAAGCATCCGACACTAGTGGCAACGTTAACAATAGGGACAGTTAGGACCATCCGCCGCTAAAGATGCAAAGAGTAGACCGCGACTTGGTTGCACGCCAGTCTCCGTTGCAAAGAGCGATACTGATTGTTGAGCCAAGACGTCTTTGAATCTTGAGAAATATAGGACAGGGAAGCAACAAGAGATATGTTGTGGAGACTGGCAAACCGTGTTCAAGTTGAGACGCAAGACTCGGAATTCCTGTAATCGGCGGAGGCGCCTAGCAGCTCCATAGAGAATCCCCTCGACGGCGGACGCAGCGTGATTCTGTTTTCTAGAACACGCATGATACTATATCTATCTATTGGTTTAAAAGTAAGGAAGTCAGCTGGGTCACGAAGTAGAGAGAAGGCAAGGAGGTTATCTATGAGAGTCTGGACTCTGGAGGAGCAGTGCTGCGAGGAGTTGGGTATTAGAATGAGATATGGTCAATGGTGTGGATACCACTTCACTCGTTTCGGTTTCGTTTTTGGGTGTGGTTATGATATAGCCTCATTTGAAGGTGTATGTATTGAAAATATGTTATTGCATTTTTACTGTGGCTGGTGGTGCGTTTATTTATTTCTAAGGCTCTTGCCAAACAAACCATTTTAGGAAGTGTAAGTGTGAGCACAATGTCTGAGCCGGGCATTGCCGTTCTAGCGCATATCGGCCCATGATACTACTACCTGTTCGACATTCAACATTGTAACCTACTCTCTACGTATCGCTTGCAGCATCTTCTTGGAGGCTCGGAGTTTGGGATAATGTTATTTAACACTCATACTTGTATCGTAACCCTAGATCTTCGGTACTTCCTTCTGGTATCACAATCCGACACAGCAGACATCGATAGTTGGTACGTCCATATGTCTTTGATAACATTACCTGTTCTGATAAACCTCAAAATAGAGGGTGCTGCTGAAGGTCACCAAATGTTCGTCAATCTCAAATGATTTATCCAGTACGTCAACACATTCGTACCCGGTTCAACAGCACCATTCGCTGTTGACCACATGTACACCATCTTGCACGGTACAGTCGAATTCATTCCATAACCTCTTTGTATGTTACTCCGGTTGACGTTTGAAATCCTCAACTAACAGTGTATCCTAGATGTTGTCGCGCCTATCCCGTTGCCACTGTTCGCGTCTTCGTTTTGGTCATCTGTGAGTTAGCATTTAGTTTGTATACCAATTATTGTTCGTAAAAGAGCATATATGAGTTGTCATTCGCTCGGGAGAGGCCTGAACAGAGGACGGTAGATGTACACCCTGCGACAGTCAACGGTGACTCTACACTCTCCATCAAGAAACGTACCCTTCGCAGGACTAAGACGCTCCGCGAGACACCGAAACACAACAGATCATGCCTCCCTCGAAGTTCTCTGTCCTTTAATCGTGCATCCAAGCGCCGTTCACTAGGTTACTCTGGGAAGATACCTTAGAGCGGACGGAAGTTGAAACGCTAGTCAATAACTTAGGCCTATGTCGAAGCTAGCGTCATTGAGACGGTTGGAACATGAACAATTCATTATATAAAGTGCGAAGGCTAGAGTTAGTATTAATTCGATTTCAGGCTCAGAAGAGCACAGCTAGACGGTAGTACGTCGATTTCACTCTTCACTGTTTCCGAGTCTGACAACCTTTTGAAGGCTTCTTCACTAAGTCTAGTTTGGATTTCGTGAACTATAAAGGGGACCTTTTGAGTGCATCGAAACAGGTTGATGCTTTTGGTCATGCCCAATCCATTGGTATGATTCAGCGTAAGCATTCTTCATTCGTTTGCGAGTATCTGAGATGTATTTCCGTTTCCGTTTTTAGGTTTTCGCAGTAAAGACCAAGTTCTCCTACCCGCCTCGGCAAATCGATCGTCGGGAACTACTACAACTTCCTCGGTATTCTCGCAGGAGCATGTCTCGGCATGTTTATCATCTACACACCTCCCCTTCATGTCGTCTTTGGCGGTTCAGTCCATCTGAGCCCCTTGTATTGGTTGATCCCAGTCGCTTTCGGTGTCTTATTGCTTGCGTGGGCAAGTGTCAGGGTTGTTTTGATGAGGAAGAGTATCGAACACTCCCGAGTGAAGGATATCAAGGGTCTTATGATGTGTGAGTCGTATTCATGATTCCGATAATGACTGCACGCTAACGTTCCAAATAGTCCCAACAATGAGAACGATGAGTATGAGATCGAAACACTGACCCTTATACTCCGTAAAGGCTTCCATGACCAGACACGCAGTAACGCACAACGACAAACACATTTCACGAATGGAACGAACCCTAATAACGCATGCTTGATTGTACTTGTATACCAATGTTCATTATGCTCGGATCATACATACATAAATTACAGAGAACGCCGTTGTAAATGTAATCACAACCAGTTTGATGTGGTTCTGATGCGTTGAATGGCAACTGGCACAAACAACACTTCATGTATGAAGCGTGTGGTTGGATACGTTGAAGATATCAATTGAGGATACAATTGACACGCACACTACGCAGTTGTTGAAAATGATACTTATATTCTGAGGCTGTATATACCAAAAATATCGACAGAACACCTCGAACCTTTCCGACAAAAAATGGAACCATCCATAATGGTTCGCAGGACATCAAGTACAGGACGTTCGTTTCCATGAGTCGGCACTCAAAGATTACATGATATTCGCTCCTGCAGCAGCGCACCAATGTCGTTAGCCCGACGTAGAGGAACCAGCTTTGCTAGGTCGGCAGTTCAACTTTGACGAACTCGAAGTCGAGTTTTGCGAGACTTAGAGAGCAGGTAGGGGGTGGTTTCTGGTGGGCGGGGAGAAGAGGGTAGCAGGATAGCCTGCGGTGGTGAGGAGGCTAGTAAAACGACGACACGTTGGTGAAGAGACAAGAAGTCGTTTGAGTATGCCCGACACAGCGTGAGCAGCGAAGAGAGTTATGAGAAGATATTGCTTACCAAAGGATGTTTGGCCTTCCCGAGGATTCACATGCGTGTCCGTCCAGCATTTATTCGGGGTATGTCGAGGATTGGGAAAGTGACCATGACTTGGAAGGCTAGCGATGAACCACCGAGATTGGCGAATGCGGATGCGCTGAGGTGAATCACGACGAAGGTAGCGATGTGTGAGGTTGAGGTATAGACTGTCCCAGTAAGACGGTGTACGGTTGAAGTACTTCCGACCAGACATCACGGTTCGTTGGCAGCTTCATTCTCGGTCAGCATCGTTGTCTTGTACTTCCAGCCGCCATCGTTGTGCTCAGGGAGGACGATAAAACACAGGTCTAGAGCTATGTTTGGGTGGGAGGAGCGAGAGAGTCGATGTATCATTTCAGACGTGAATCGTTGCGTGTGTGGTAGGAGGTGGTAGGAACAACCAATGGCGCCTGAGCCTTTCGTCAGCCTCTTTCGTAAGTTTCGTTATGGCGGCGACTAGATCGATCAAAGGAACTTAAATCTACACGTTCTTACTACGCAGCTTGGGGAACGACTTCAAGTTGGATTCCGAGTCGGGCAGTCGCGATGTTCACGTCAATGTCAATCCGTTGCTTTGCGTCTCTGGTCTTCTGCCTCTCAACACCGTCATGCACGACCGTGTACAGTCACGGACGATTGCGGTAGCTTGTGCAACAGTACCAGTCGATAGGGCCGGACTTGCCTGACCTAGATTTATCATTAGATCTCTACCTTTGCTGCTTAGGAATCCTGTTGTCCTCCCCAACATCTAGCCACCACTTGTGAGCTATCCTGGATGCGAGGATGGTTCATTGGGCAGGACGCTATGACAAAGTTCATGGTAGGAGCAAAGTTTGGTTGTTCTCTGAATACTCCAAAGAATGCACTCACAAAAATTCATATAGCATGATCATGATGGAATTGATCGAAAGCAGCAACTATGTGTAGAGTAAGCTACATGCAAGTGTATTCAGCACCATGTATGGTACTGAACACATTTGGTGTTGCTTTCTAGGGCGACATGGAATCGGTAAGTTGAGTTCACTGGTTTTCAATGTTATTTACTTACAAGTAGAACTTGCTAGGAACTCTATCCAATATAATCTTCGCTATCCATATCTTCTGCTCGGTTGTCGCGCAATGGGGAATCCTATCGATAAAATCGGTCAATCTTTTCGATTCTTTCCCAACAAAAGTGAGTTACCTATGGTCCTAATAATCGCTACCAACTTTCTGAATCAATAGTCTGGCAGGGCGTTACCTCGTAAGTTCTTCTGCACTGCTACGTACACAAACGGTCGAAACCCACCTAGGTCATAACCTCCTACGAGCGTGATGCACGACCTATCACCATTGCGGCCGTACTCGTATCTCTATCCCTTCAAGGGTACCAGGCCCGCGAGTACGTCAAAAGCGTACCTATGGGGATCGCGGCCCATCTCGTTGATTGTCTGCAGTATCTGCGATTGAACCTATGACCGATAGACAAGGGGTCGTTGCTAATGCAGAGACCACCGACCTGGGGTACGGGCGATTATAGAGAATATCAGCCCGACAGATTCTCCGTATCGTGGTCGGAAACCTAAGGTGTATGATATTCTATCGCCATTCGTAAGTTTTCCTTTAGTACATGCCAAGGGATTGAACTCACTCCTTATACTCCTCACCAGCGACAAGCACAAGCAATACCCCTTGGACCTGATCCCAATTCGACGTCGTCAAATTGACGACAAATGACCGGTAGACTGCGAGAGTCATGTGTCGTGTTTCCATAGCCTGAGTGCCAGTTATTGTAGGGCTGCTGGCCGTTCAAATCAGGTGGTAGTCATTCTCGCAGAGTGCAAGACCGGCGCAAAGGAGGCAAGAGGTAGGGAGAGGGCGAGGCGAATGGAGAGTGGGAGAGGGGGGAGAAGAGGGTGGGAATGGGATCGGCTGGACAGCGAGGGTGTTGAGCTATCCTTGTCTAAGTACCGACGTCTCGTCCCCTTCTTCCTTAGGCTCATTCTAACTATCACCTTGCTCATTGTGTTCAGACCATCTTCGAGACGACTACGACCGACGCGGACATGAATGTGCCTTCGAACCAATCGTTCTCCAAGCTCACGATCCACACCCCCGCAGACACTCTTGTACACTATAAGAGTACAAAGTGTTGCGTAATCTTCGACACAAAACCAGCAACGTGGATCTCCGCCGATATGCCTCACCGAACGCGGACGACGCCGTGCACAAGGCCTTGGAATGTATTGTCCCTATTGGTAGGAATTCTTCGCGCTAATCGCTTCAACCTCAGCTGGGACCTAGCAGTAGACGCGTCGGTAAGTGGTATTCAATTTATCACCACACGGTATCCACATGCCCCGTTGTTCTGATGCTCTATTTCTCTTGACAGGAGCAGCCGTCGTCTTCGAAGATGTGCTTGCGTTCTTGTCCCAGGCCACGTCGGACGAAAACTTTACCCAATCACCCGGCGGCCTCGACTTTTGAACACTTGGGACGTCTACCAGTGCTTCGCAATATTTAACTTGGCTAGAGGTACGACGACACATTGACCAACCCACCATAATTCGTCCTCTCTACCCTGTACATCATGAGCTCCTCATTCCTATCACAGTTTCCGGAAGGAAGACAAGACTGTCAGAATCAACCGCTACAAATCCAGTATGTTACTATTCTGGTCCATAATCTTATACTTACCATCTCTGCGTTAGGATAAACAAAGTATCCGTAGAACGCAATGATTCTGAGTTCGAATCGCTCCCGGCTACACCCACGATAATAGCACCGTAAGTGTTGCGTATAATATTATGATCTTCCAGTTGTTAATTATTCCTACGAATATGCAGACCATTACAGAATGGATCGCGAAGGTCTCCCTCTGGGTTCTTCGTCTCCCTTTATCGAGCTGTGAAGGGTCTATTCAAGCTTTGATAGAGCAGTTGTTTTTGTGTAGACCCGAGAAGTGTAATGGGGTTTGGGGCGATACTTTGTATCATCATCAGGCGTGGCAAGATAACAGGGTTGTCGTTTGGTGATGATTTGATGCTAAGGGTATAAAGTGTATTTTATGGAGATGGCAGTATACTTCTATGTTCAGACGGCCCTCGCTCAGGCTCGCCGACTTAGTGGAGTTGAGGAGATTCTTTGTTTGTCTTTAAGGCCGTTGCCAAACAACCCTTTTTTGGAAGTCATTGTGGCCCGGATATTTCCGCTGCCCAACAACGCGCGGCTGTCTTTGGGCAAGAGGTCTTGTAAGACGACTGTACGACGTTGATACTGGCGAGATCGTGAGGAAGACCTCATCCTCGACGACGGAAATGAACTTTTTGGATACGCGCATAGCGCTCAGACTCGAGCCTACAGAACCCTCGTTCCTGACCCCCAGAAGTCTGTCCAAGCCGAACCCGATATAGGGCCCAAGGAGAACTGTGCCAACTGCTCACGGGACATTTGAAGCTATGCCATGAAGAAAACTTTGCCTCTCACCTGCACCCTCGTGAGGGATCACATCAAATAGAAGACCTTTCCAAATACACATGTGTTTGTATCATGTCCAATACACGTCTGCGGCAATAGAAGTTCTCGCTAGTGCATAGGTGCGAAGCAATGATATCCTGTGCCTGGATGTGATACTGACCAGAATACAGGTATATACTTTCTATATGTATCTTGGAGGGGTACACGAAAGAGACTTTCTCACGAAGACACCCAAGGGAGGCGCAGTTTTTCTATGCCTATCGCAAATCCAGACAAGATAGACGGCAAGTCGGCAAGTGCATCAAACAAATAGATCGTCTGTCTCACACCGGTGGCGATATCGAAGATGGTATTCCAGCGTGCCCAACCACATATGCGAACGTAAGCCCCATCGTTTTTTGGACCTTTCCTTGAATTTTTCAGAATGGCTTCTATCTCATATGCTCCAGGCACATCGAGATGTTCGATGGTAATATATGGGGCCTCGGTTTTCTTTCGTTGTCATAGTTTATGTACTAACCGTTGTGCTTCGGAGAAAAAGAACAAGCATGACCGATCTCGATTGATGCACATTGATGTTGACGGCGGCGAAGAGTGGCATCTTATCTGCTTGCAACGTAGCACAAGAAATGTGATGTTGAAAATGGGAAAAATACTACAGGTAAAGTACTCTCGTCATAGCGAGGATGATAGTACTGACAAGACAGTAAACAAG
The DNA here is from genome assembly GCA_038087015.1 of Cerrena zonata. Classification (NCBI taxonomy): domain Eukaryota; kingdom Fungi; phylum Basidiomycota; class Agaricomycetes; order Polyporales; family Cerrenaceae; genus Cerrena; species Cerrena zonata. The sequence continues at coordinate 98,021 of JASBNA010000009.1, forward strand.
TGTCGCGGGAGGAAATTAGATAGATGAAATCCCCACGTGCTGATACGCGTTTTGTGCCTCTATGTTCTCGTTGTTCTGATGCTGCGGTACCGATACTATAGATTTGATTTACACGAGCGCAATTCGAGCTGTCTGCTCTCTTGGGACTAGGAGATGATGGTTTGATCGCACTAGAAATCCGAATACTCCTCTGCCTGGCTAGTATCAGCCACTAGACAACCAGAAGCCTCGCCAACCTTTAGTAGAAGATCATCGTTGAAGTATCATGACACTTTTGGTGCCGCTCCAGTGAGCCACTCGGCCACTCAAGCGCACAAGCGCTGCCTGACATCCTAGGACATCGCCTCAAATCCAATCCCTCTATGTTTCCCCATGACGGGACACGTATCCTATACCTATTGCACCTCTCGGTGTAACATGAAAGGGAATCAGAGGGTCAGCCAAGTGATTCAGGGAGGTTCAAGTCGAGTACAGCATATTCACATTGGATGATGCGGCGGAAAGAGAGGAAACCAAGCGTGCAGGGAAAATGGTAGGCAGAGAGTAGGCTATGTGGTGAGTGTATATGGGCGACCCAAGACGAGCAGCAGAAAATAGAACGTGAGGCAGTACAGAAGAGATCCCAAAAACGAGAGCGCGGGCTCTGTGGCACTATTGCCATGTGTTGGGGTCGTGCCACTGTTCCGATCTCAGGAAGAGATACGGTGGACTCGACTCGGACAATTCCTATACGACAGGCGCACAACGCAAGGTGGACCCTCGGTCAGGTGCAGTCGGCTGGACCTGGGAGGTCCGCTAACTACGGTACTCCCAGGCAAGGAACACGGCGATAATCGTTGATGAGGATCTGCACCCGACTAAATACCTTGTATTTTTTTTTCTTGCACTTTTAGCGATTGGTCTCCGAGAAACGGGGCACGCAGCAACGTCGTTTTCCGCCATCGCCTCTTCGCGCTATTCCATAGGTGGATATTAGTGAACGGAAAAGAATGCTAGAAGAATCCCTCGCGTAGGAGGATCCGGATATGGATGTGAATAAGACAACGCCTCGTCCTCATCCCATTGTTTTCTCAGCTCGAACTAACCACAATTGACGCAGGGTATTTATCTCTTGCTTCGTTGCCTCGTACCTTTACATCTCCCCTTACCACCCCCACATACTGCCCTCGCAACGATGCCTCGCGTACTCCATTCCACTGTCCGATCCAAAGGTCCACAGAAAGCCAAAGCCAAGGCCAAGGTACGCCACTTAGTACTATTGAGTGGCTTCTACTGACATTTCACAGCCAAAGCACAAGTCGTCTGCGTGTGTTTTAGCTGATAAGCAACACGACCATTGCCAGAGCGAGCATGGTCTATCGTTGGTAGGTTATATTCTATCAATATTTTCACATCTCTCATTGTACTTTTATTCATCTAGGACCCGCCTTTAGGGTTTGGTGAACAATCTAAGCCCGACCTTCAATCTCAACCTGACCCTCGATCTAACACCGGAAAACTCTTGTTTTGGTGCCTGACTTGCGGCGAGACATTGCAGCAGAAAAGTGACTGGTCTCGCCATTGGAAAACACTACACTCCAATATTGGGTGAGTCGTTTCGCCAAATGTACATATCACTAGACTCACACCCTATGTAGTACTTTTGTCGGCTGCCCTTTCTGCCCACTAAAGTTCGATAGGATATTGAGTAACATTGTTCCCCACATCATAGCCCAGTAAGTATTTCTCATTTGATTTATTGTATGCCTTTTCCTTACAAAGCCATCCAGTTTTCAAAATGACGGCATGATGTGCACCGAGAGGTTACCATCGGGTCACCTTTGCGCGGAGACCTTCGAATCCCCCCAGCTTTGGGACAGTCATCGGGCGGCGGCTCACCAGCACCACCACAACGCATATCTCTATACCAGGTCGTTACGGATAGACGGCTCCCGCCGAAATCTTAAGGCGACACATACCAAACACACATATAATATTGTATATGACGAGTTCCTGAGAGGATGTCCACCAGCCCTCAAGAACCGCATCAACATCGTCCATCCCCCAATTAAGGGGGCGGTGCTGGTCTTCTCGCCAGCCGGTGTACCATACTACCTCCTCCGCATCAAGTGGAGAGACCTTCTCAACCGTACCCTTCGCGCCAACTTATTCAGCCTACAAACCGCGTTGGGACACCGCTTCTGTCTCGAAGAGTTAGAAGCTATCGGTCGACGCTTCTCTCCCTCTGCACCCTCTTCCCAGTCTCTCGTCCATGAATCCTCCTCCTCTGCTACTGCCACTGCGGTCACCACCACCGTTCCCTTCTCCTCTTATAGATACCCGCCTATACTCCCTCCGGCCAAGTCGCCTTCGCCCACGCCCACAACCACTCTCTTCGACGGGTCACCTGTCGACCAAGCCGTATACCCTCAGGAGTGTACAAATACAAATTTTGTATCTACTCCCTCTTTCACCTCTTTCACCACTGTCGACACCATCCCTTTCACCTCGTACAGGTATCCGCCTATACCCCCTCCTGCCACATTCTCACTGGCTGCCACAGCCACTAGCGTCGGGGCATACCCGAGTCATCCTAGAGGGGTGCATGGTCGAAGTCGAGGCTATACAACTCCCATGAGGATTCCTCCGTTCCCATCGTCGACTTACGGGGAGCCTCAGATGCCGTTGTATCAGACAGAGGATCGAGATGGATATACGCACCGATATCCTTACGCTCACTGCTCTCCCGCACTATCTGGTACATCGAGTGGTCTTACCGGTGCTTTCTCTTCCGAGTCCTATTCCCGTTCCGATCCCATTCCAACCCACACAGATCACAGAGGGTACTCATTTGACTCGAGTTCTATATCCTCTACACCGTCCTCGTCGTATTCATTGTCATCACCATCATCGTCTATGTCACCACACTTCGACCGTGAGCAAAGCATGGTTCGTGACTCGCCGCCGCCTCGTTACAACGGTTATGCATCCAAAAAGGTGTCTCGGTACTCACCTTACTTCTGAACCGTCCTTAATACGTAGGATGATTAGTCTCAGGTTATAGTGTCCAATTCCATTCAATATTTCTGAGTTGTCAAATTCGACAAATTATGCTTTTTCGTCGCTGACCAATAACAGTACATATATTTTTATATCGTTAGTATCCAAGGTTCTTAATACACGTCTAGTTCCTTGCATTTTTGTGTGGTGAAAATGGGACTGAAAATCGAAGGCGACTATCACTCCGTTCCGATTCCTTTTTGCCAACCTGCCATGGGGTCATCAGTGGTTAGCCGCAAAAACAAGGAGCACAATGGTAAGATGCTATGATGAACAGTCACACATAATATTGAGCATTATCAAATGACGTAAGAAAACTAATGGAAGGCTTCTGAGTGTAAAACAGATCCATAGAGGTCCAAATTCAGGCTTCAAGTTAGCGGCCATACGTGACGATCGTTACGTTGATGGCTCGAATATTTGGGCGTTTATAATGACAAACAGATGGAAACAACTTCTTGATCACATCGGCAAAGTCCGATCTCTAATATTTCCTCAGTGTTAAGGTGGTCTCTGTACCACCAACGAACAATATGAGTTCCGCAGATACTGGCTCCAAAAAACAAAAGGACAAGTCAAAAAGAAAGAGCACGTCTCAACCCTCCGTTGTCATTACCCCTCACGGCAAGAACGAGGGCACGAATACCGACTGGGAGTACAAACCTCCACCGGGAGCTGCGCTCGTTAATCATGCTGTAGATGCTGGGGAGTTTGACTATGAATCCTTAAAGGGTCAAGAAGAACATCTAGAGATGTGGATAATCAGAGTACCGGATACGGTATGTGATCGTTCGTTGTAAACAGATTGCGCCTCGTTGTGAATATTTGTGACAGGTTAGGCCAAAAGCGTTAAGTAACCTATCACTTGACGTACCTTCGGGTTCCAAGACCTCGAAGGTTGGATCGCTCGAAAGAAAGCACGCCTCATACGACGTATGGTATCTAGGTGATGATACTAATGATGCTGTCGGCGGAGAGGAGGTCAAAAACCTCTCTGTGTTGGTACCAAGGGCTAAGAAGGGAGGGAAGCTATACGCCGGTGAGTCTGCTAAGTATACTTGTATTACTCGATACATTCTCATACTATTGCAGCTCCAAAACTACCTACACGGCACTTCGTTCTTTCGGCACGCCCACCACTGCCCACGCCAGATCCCTCATCCGAATCTTCATCACAAGACTCCCTTACTATTCAACACAAGAATCCTCCACGTCCCACATACCCTAAGGAGGTTCTCAAACACCGCTTCGTACCTTTCGGCTCTCTATATTGCGAAGGTGTAGAACAAATGGAGGTTGACGAAGAGCCATCGTTACCAAAGGGATCGAAACCTCCGGCAGATACACACCCCGAAAGTGGCGGAAAGCCCAAAAAGCGGAAGACAGAGACCGCAGAAGACAGTTCTGAGCCGAGGAAGTCGAGAAAGTCTAAAGGCACCTCTTCATAGCAGCTGTAACCGTCGTATCATGCTGGTTTCCTCCATACCGCCTTGTTGCTTACTCGGATTCCATTACTGTGACCTACACCCTATCGTTGCTCGAAACGAGGAGTGCATGTTGAGGCTGTTGCTTCCCATCTTAGAGACGTTCATCGAATATCCCATGCTGTGCGGCTGCCTTGAGGCTCATGATAACATAGGATAACATGGGATAACATCTGTCGTTCTCTGATGCAGACCCTTTACTCATGGCTCCTTGGTTCGGGTGATAAGTAGGGTCCTGTGAGATTTTGATCCGGGATGCCACAGCACCTATGTCGTACGCCTCGTCGCTGACAAGCGAATGCCGATTGCTACCATTACCACCCCAGGAATACAATATGTCCCAAATCATCCAATGAGTGCGTTTGCCAGACACACAGGGATCGGATACACGTGAGTGAGAACAATGGACAAGCAATAGATCAGGTGGACACGCCCTGTTTCCTGACGATACCTGGATCCTTGTCTATTATACCTGAAGTCTCTATCAGATGGGGATATCCTGTCCTCGAGGTCCGGGTTCGTACAGCTTGGTGTCTGGATGGCTATTTAAGTGGGTAGAATGTTTGCTACACCATATGCATCAACGACCATTCCATCTTCATACACCTCATAACCCATACTCTGTTTCCATCATGACCGCTACGCCAATAAACCCAAATCTTACTTCTTCTCTTGACTCGTTACCTCTTTCTGATTTTGTACCCTATCTTCTTGTTGCCTCTGCAAGGTGGGTCGCTCTGAGCCACACATCGTACGTCAACATAAGAAACTCACACCATCGCAGCACTTGTGGCGCTTTCATATGGCAAACCACTCGCTACCTGCGGGAGGCTAGCCTGACTAGGAAGTCCCATTTGCCATTTGGCACCTTTGTAGTGAGCCTCAACCTGTATACTACCACTCTTTTCCCTGTCTAACGAGTCCGATATAGGTCACGATTATCAAGTATGTCGAAATGATTCATGACCCATACACTATTATTGAACGCAATTATTTAGTGTTCTAAGTCTCCTGAACTATGCCTCAGTCTACGTGGCGTACAGACATTACCGGGATAAAGGACAGGGCGTCACCTTTGGGGATAGCCTTGACCAAATACATTGGTGAGCCGTCTAATCCCATATACACTGCTTGTTTCTGACATTCTTTTGTCTAGGGGCCTACGGGTACATTGTTTATTTCCTTCTGTGCTTTACAATCGATGCTGACATCCTCGCATGCATTTAGACCATGCTTGCTCTTACTGTTAGTACATACTCGTCTCTAGGAATGAACCGGGACCTGACACACTCTCTTCGAACAGTCTACCATTCTTTTCTTGACCCAACTTCAGTCGCTCATTCTTGCCAAGCATTGTACGTTGCATTGTTATTCTTCGATTCTGCTCTTATTTACTACATCATCTACAGCTCGTGCCTGGAACCTATCGTTCGCAGCCGAACTAGTGAGTGCTTGTTTCCTTCGATGCCATGAGCAAACATCCTAATTCTCGTCCAGTTCGTTATTGTCGGTGGATTATGGAGTGCGTTTCCTCTATTTCTGTTGTCTCGACGCTTCTGACGAACTTCTCGAATTGCAAGTTTGGGACCTACGTAAGTCGTCTTTGTTGTCTCGGATGCTGTGAAACGACTCATAGCTTTTTGCAGGTGCTGCGTGAGTCAGTTCTCCATCTCATTACGGTATCCAACTCAGCAGACATCAGGTATGGCGTCCAATCCTTCAACATATCCACGATTCGCGAATGGTTTCTCGTAAGTCACAGATCACTACGACATATCATGCCACTCACAGTGTTGTCACAGTATCATATCGCTCTGTCCGGTTTCGTCTTTTCATTCCTGATCGTCACAATAATCGTATCCCGGCTATTCGAAATGCGGGTTGACAAGTCTTCCGATGAGCAAGACAAGTATCCTCTGACCTCGTACGCGCTGGATAGATGTTCGCTTCAATTCGGAGAAGTGCCTGTTTCGAACACACACCGTACCCTTTCGTTCTTGAGTGGAATGCTTCGCCTCCCATCGTTGCTCTGGTTAGTAATATTCCCTGACGTTCGCTTCGTACACTGATTCACATAACTGCAATAGGACTCTGGCTACTTTCTGCGTTTACCTCTTCGACGTATGTATTCTGTCCCCTCATACCTTGTCTCTACTTACCGTTATGTAGTCCAAGCTGAATGATTCTCTGGGAGTGTTGGTGTTGCGCGTGGCTTGTTCCGTTGCCGGAGCTCTTGGTAGGTCCTCTTCCGTGTCGCCCTGTATATCTTCTTACGCCTCATTGTAGTGTCGCCCGTGATTCTCGTCAAGGGGTGAGTATTCGTTTTATATGGTTATCGTGAGGATGCATATTCATGAATTATTTTTTACAAAATAGTCTACGCAAGTTGGGCGATGCTGATTTCGAGGCGGAGGGAGTTGAAATCGCTGAACGAGAGATGAAGAAGGGAGTGGAAGGACCGAAGGGGTTCTAGGACGGGATTACTGGACAATGTAGCTTTTGCTTCCACTGTACATTGTCGAGAAGCAATCAATACTGGATGTTTTCCCCCAACTTACTCGCTGATCAATGCATCGGCGGCAGGAGAACGAACTTTCAGAGAACAAGGGAATGGTTCAGGCATGCTAAGACCGAATTTTCACTTTCTGTTCCTGTAGTAAACAAGGTATTTATGTTTCTACTCACCATATCATTCCTGGCTTCAAACGGAATTCTGCCTTTATAGGTTTCCCATCGGCATCTAATGCGGGGACGATGTTGAAGGTATGGAGTATGGAGGACATGCTGATAAAGAGCGAGTTCGAGCTCAAGAAACGTCCAGGGCATATTCTATACGATCCGTCAATAAGGCCCACTAGCACCGCTGTTCGGGACATACCTTCTTCCTATACCAAAGGCTACTACACTGGGGTCAAGGATATCCTTGTTCATAGTTCCGTCATCATTCAGGAATCGATGTGGACGGAATTGCTCAGGACACGGATATTCGACTGGATCGTGGAGAATATGCCTAAGAGCAAATCAGCTTGTCATACTTATATGTATGTGAGCGAGTGTGATTCTTGCATACCAGGCGTTCTGTGGTATAGTTTGGTATCTTGAGTTATAAGTTAACGGAGAGGAAATCTGCTTACACCCAAGACAACTGCTCCCTTGGGAATGTAATATCCGCGATACTCGTCGTTGGAAGTTGTAGTATGAGGTAAAGCTGTTACAAAAGATGTATCAGTGATACAGAAATTATCCATGGTGGTTTATACTACCAAAGGGCGTGACCGGTTCCCAACGAAGCACCTCTTTCAGAACTGCTTCGATGTAAGGTAGATTGGGTCTGTCTTCCAACGTCGGAAGTCTCGAGGAACCAACCACCCTGTCCAGTTCTGCTTGAGCTCGTTTCTGGAATTCGGGATGCGTCAGCATCGCATAAAAGAACACATGTAGTGTGGGCGAGTTCTGATAATCGGGTTAGAATTGTTAGTGTACAATGCTCTCTCCTTATTGTGAGACTAACCGTATCAACCCCAGCTGAAACAACCTGTTAGTTTATATTTTGACCCAAAAACCCAATAAACGTACCACCAAATGCAGTAGCTAGTGCCCAACGGATCTCTAAATCTTGTTTCTCTTCGATGTGTGTATTGCCTAGAGTATCCAGGATGCTTGTCACCACCGACGGTTGTGCGCTTCCTTCTTCCTGTATACACTACATAATGGACGGCGAAGATAATGAAGCAAATAGCTTACCATACTCGCCTTCGCAAAATTGTACGGAAGATCCCGAGCGTTGTACATATTCTGTCGCCATCCTGCTGCAAGTCTCTGGAATTGCGCACCTGGAAGCCAAGCTGGAACATACTTCACTGACGCAAAAGTGAACCCTGGCATTGAATGGAAGATTTTCAAGGAGAAACGTACAGAATGGTAGATAGTCGACCCAGAATCGACCCGGTTGTGCCGCTTGGTTGAATCCATATTGCCATTCTTCCGCCTGTATAAGATATTCGTTGGATTCATCTTCGATATGGACCCCATACGTGATAGTCATTATCAGGGAAGCGAAAAAGCTGGACAATATACTTGTAAGTGCTGGAGTATCTAGGGTCACGGAGTTTATGTTTTCACGAACAAACGTGTATGGTCATAGAATCTCCCTGGACTGGATTTGAGACGTTTCAATAGAATACGAGTAATCTCGAATTGGACGTCGTCATATTTTCGTAGAGCGGCAGGACTGTAATGTTGCTGGAAGATAGTGCGGTACCGCCGCAATCTATCATCGTTGTTCGTCAAGTCAACTGCTGTCTTCATATCCATACTAGAACAAACATTAGCTTATGCGGAACTGTCGTACCTTTGTCTCTAAACGCACAGTTCAGTCAACATAGTAGATTGGTACCTATCTGAGTAAATTGCGCCACGTTTCTCGAACAGATCTGCAATGATCTCCATAGATGAAAGCACAACGACGTGCAGGTTCATTATCTTGAAATGCATGATGTCTCCTGCGTGCATTTGGGTGTATATTTAGGCGAATGCATAAGATTTGGGATACTCACCATACTTCGCGGAGAGGGTTGAGTAATCTAACCATGGTGCATCATCACCAACGTCGAGAAGATTCCCTATTACTGGAAGCGTCGGTGGTCCAGGAGGGAAATGCAAGCCGTTTGGGTTGTTTTCGGTGCTACGTCGTATACTCCACAGATAAAACGCTGTCACAAACAATATACCAGAAACCACGACGTCAGTCAGAGTGAGCATATTGGCCTATCGGTGTGGCACTATAACAGAAGAGAAGTTGTGAGCTCTCAAGATAGCTCCTTGATATACCCATAAGTAGACGCACCTTTGATTTCGATAGAACCTAGGCTATCGAGGTTTCTATTAGTCAGGATGATGAAGGTTGTTATCTGACGAGCGTGCTATCACCATTGAGATATGGGTTTCCAGAAGAACTCATAGAAGCATGAAGGTGTTCACTAAAGTTTCTACTGTCCGCAAATGTACAGCGCAGATGGAGATATGATGCATCGAGTTCGTGCGGAGGTCATCATATCGGTAGCGGCGGCGTGACGACGCTAGTCCCCGACTCCTCACTGTGAATAATTATAGTGTGGATTGAGGGATATTACAGGCAGAAGATAGGATATGGGAGGGTGAAAACAGTGTCGGAAAGCATCCCAGATAGGGACTCAGACTAGCTTGTGATCGCTTCTCTCACTGCAAACTGTAACTTCTACATCACAGCATCTGCACATGAATGGTCATAAGGTCAGTACTCGGACATTCAGCGTCACTAATACTGCTAACCTGCATAACTAAATGTGGGAGACTGATAACGCGTTTCGTAGCGTTTTGCAATGTTCGAGACCCACGCACTCCTACTCCTTGCTTTCACTCGGAGTCGAGAATTGCTTTACAATTCACATACATTTTGAACAGCTATCGTCGGGAAAGGCCGGGGCATCGATGAAGTCGTCCGGAGACAACCGTGAGAGCGTGTTCGGAAAATCCCGAATTATATCACCCTGGTGTCACCGGTGATGTTTCCTTTCACCGTTATGAACTGCTCTAGGGCTGAACAAGTCGTAGGTTGCAACATAGTTTTGGCGGTAAGCTATGACCGTCAACCAAACAGTTCTAAAATACATTGTTGTACTCACACACCAGCCTGTATTCTCACCTTTTCCTGAAATAGATACCTGTCCTAGTCGTTGTTGGTTCGAATGGTCAATCCCTGCCGTACAAAACGATACAATGGTACCCTGAACACCATGGCAAGCTGACTCTCAGATTCAATAGATCCCATTTCTTCATAGTATAATGACAGGAACGATAGTGGTATTCTTCTCGGCTCTAACATCCTCAGCAAAAATAACCCAAATTTCTGAGTAGTTGACTCTACTTTGACCGACTATTACTAGTGCTATGTGTGACCCAGAGAAAGTACTCAGACATCTCACACCATCCGGAAGCGACGGAGGTCAACGCGAGGGAAGAACATTCCTCACTCGCTGGCCTATATCTTAGCTCACGGTTGGCCCTTGCGTCTCTCTTCGAGACCTCCGCCATGCCCACTAAACCAAGAAGCAACAGTATCTGCAGAGACGAAGACAAGAATGGCGCCCTTATTGAGCATATTGAAGCTATCGATTCTGATGCGGAGCTGCTCTTATTGGAGGATCGCGAGCGGGCTGAGAAGCGTCTTGTGAGGCTTCTAGACATGCGACTTCTGCCCACAATCATCCTGATATTCCTCATGAATTACATTGACGTGCGTTGTTCCACTGAATCGATCTGGGATGTCTAACAGCTTGCGTTAAATAAGCGAAATGCCATCACTGCAGCTAGAATTGAGGGTCTTCAGAGCGATCTCCGTCTCACTGGTAAGCGTTTTTCATGATGGGGAAGGTTCATTATTAACACTTGTTAGACGAACAATACTCGACCGTCCTGGCTGTCCTGTTCGCTACATACATTCCCGCACAAATACCGTCGAACATTATTTTAAACAGGATATCGAGGTATGTATATAGACCGTATGACGTTTGAATGCTGGTTACTAACTTATTGCATTAGACCGTCATATTATATCCCGGGCTGTGCAATATTGTGGGGATTGATCAGTGCATTGACTGGTGTACGTGATATAGAACTTTGGTTTGAGTCTTAGATCTAATTATTTATTATTACAGTTTACGAAGGATTACTCTGGGATCATTGCTACTCGTCTCTTCCTCGGGGTTCCGGAGGTACGTTTTCTATCTGTGCTGGCAGGTATAGTGCTCACTTGTACATTTTCCGAAGGCTGCTTTCTACCCTGGGGCGATATATTTATTATCATGCTGGTATACTCGGAAGGTAAGCAAAGGGCTTATTTTACCGAGCATGCAAAATAGACCGTTTCCTACAATAGGAGCTGGCTTTTCGGTCTGCGATTCTATATGGGGGGCTTTTACTCTCAAATGGCCTCGGAAGTGTAAGTAACTCAAGGTTCACTCCAAAAATGCTATCAATTAACTCTCCTTGATCGAAGTTGATTGCTGCGGGTATTCTATCTGGAATGGAAGGCGTACGAGGAATCCGTGCCTGGCGGTGGTACGTATCTCGGGCCACCGTGACAAGAGAAAGGTCACACTGACCACTAACACATACTCTTAGGCTTTTTTATATCGAGGTACGCACTTGTTTTCTCACGCATACTGTGTCCTTATTCTGTAGGGTTCTATTACTATTTGTGTTGGGTTCCTGGCGATGTGAGTCCAATGTAATCTCTTCTTTCAATGTACGTTGAACAGAGATGATTTCAGTTGGGCATTGCCTGACTACGTAAGTCAGCTCGCCACTTAATCGTCCGTCTACTTATGGTCGGGACTTAGCCTCACAACACTCGATGGTTGACTCCCGCTCAGCGACGTCTGGCCCAGATTAGACTTTCGGACGACGCTGGCGAAGCAGATGAAGATCTCGGTCACGAATCGTACGTATGGCATTTGATATGACAATGTATCCAGCTCATTGAGTCTCGCACTCGTGCAGGGTATTTATAGGATTAATCCAAGCACTCAAAGACACCAAAGTCCATATCTTTATCCTTATTTCTTGTGCGGAACTTCTGGGCATGAGTTTCCAGAATTTCTTCCCGACGTGAGTTTTATCACCGTATTTCAAATCATTGTGTTATTGATGTCGAAAATACATAACATATGCGATTAGGCTTACTTCTACCCTGGGATTCAACACCATGATTAGTCTTCTTCTGGCTGCCCCTCCGTGGATCTTGGCCACCGTCGTTTCTTGTCTCAATGCATGGCATGCGGGTGAGTCCCCCTACTTTCCAACAGATCATTTTCTGTAATCCTTGTAACATTTTATATTTATTCTTAGATCGCACCGGAGAACGTTTCTTCCACATTAGTACATGGTGGCTAGTCGTCATCCTCGGCTTCATCATCGCAACCTCTACCATGTCTGTGGCTGGTCGATATGTCGCAATGTTCTTCATGGCATCTGGGTTCTCAGGTCTGTTTTCGAGTCAAATCGTTCTATTAAAGTGAACCTTGACATCAACTCTCGACGTATCAGGCTTTGCGATCACTCTGGTGTGGTTGTCAAACACCGTCCCTCGTCCTCCAGCAAAACGATCCGCAGCCATTGCTCTTGTAAACGGGCTAGGTAACTTGGGAAATCTGTACGCCATCCACTATACTCTCACATCTCCGTCTAATGGTGAACATAGGATCGGATCATATGCATGGAAGTCAACATGGGGTCCCGACTATCATCCTTCCATGTTTATTGGAATAGGCTCCCTGGCGTTCGCGTGGGTTCTAGCGTTGAGTAAGTGGCTTTATACTTCACGCTCGGGGATGTATTGATTGATTCGTTGCAGTAATGCGATATATCCTGGTAAAAGAGAATCAGGACCTGGATCGAAGGGATCTTATGGATCTTAGTAGTGCACACAGGAAACGAATCGAAGAAGCCGCTAGGTTAGAGGGTATCACATTCGAGCAAGCTCTGGAGAAGAGGAAAGGCTTCCGGTATCTGTATTGAACGTTGTGTGAACTTTGGTAGTATTTAAGAATCAAACGCATTGTATTTGTAGCGATGTTGTAGCTTGGCATTTCACATGGTGATATTTTGACAGGATACCAAGTAGGCAGGTTCTTGCGGCGGCCTATTGAGCCATCTCTGATTCTTTGGGCTTGCACTGGAAAGTTTTCGAAGGTGCAAAGACCCGAAACGAAGTTAAACAAAGTGTTAAGGGTGAAAAAATGACCTGGTTCGGTATCGATGAGACGTCCGTGTTCACATGAATATTTACGTGTCTCACCAGTAGTTTTCAGTATGTCGACTAAGGGTAATTCACAACTGCGCCGTTGAGAGCCGGTAGGATGCAAATCATTTTTGCGAGAAAGTTCGCTTATGAAGTCAAGTAGCCAAGCAAGAGCATCATAATTGAATATGTTGTCCATATCCACGAACGTGAATGGATTCCGGGGAAGCACTGCTCCGTGATTATCGCAACAGGATTGGGTCTGGTCGATATTCCAACAGAGTCATAAATGACCAATCACCTTTTAGGACAAACACTCAACTTTGCGTCGACGAGACCTCTTTTTTAACCCTTCATCATCTTAATCTTTGTCCAATGGGGAGGAAGAACGGGACAGATGAGTAGTCTGGCTTAGTGGAAAGATGATGCTTCGCGACATATTGATGGAGGCTGAGGAGACGTTTCAGTGTGTTCGAGAGCAGTTACGTTATGTTTGGAACCTTCTTCTAAGGGTTGCATGCCGAAAAGTCAGATATACTGAGACAAATCATGAGGAGTATCGCAATGTCGGAGGAAGAGGTGAGAGTACAGTTGGCAGCTTTGCAGGTAAGTAGGTTCGTCATTAGCAGTTTGGTCTCTGGTTCGTATTGTCACCGTTTATGTCGAGCAGAGTGGACGACTCGTAGACTAGCTTGAGAGCATTTCCGAGTCGGCGTGTCGTGGCAACTTCCAAGTTCAACTCGACTTCGACCAGCACAGCGATCGATCGCACAGCCTCTCGCGCAACTTCGACTTGAAGAACGACTTGGACCTGAGTCCAAGTCGTTCTTCAGACTCGGGTTGCTTGACAAACCTCAGTTCGACACCCGGGCTTCAGTTCACGAGAGTTCGCCATTCTTGGGCTAGTAGGCATCCGTTCCGGATCGACTCGTACGCATACCGTCCCAGGGGGGAAAACTTGCCTGACATAGAAATCGACCTTGATCTTCTGTAATTGCTGGGTTATGTGGACTCACATTGTCGAAATAATTTGTTGTTCCTCTCAATCATGGCATGGCTTTACTGTCATTAATAATCAGCTCCAGTACCATAACTATGGATTACTCACCATCACAGACCAAAAAAGCCTACCTGTACATGTTACAAATAGCACCTTGGGTATGTCAGTTTTTTTGTATTCTCACAACTCTGGTAACATGGATTTCAAGTAGGATAGGGTGAGCAATTCACAACAACATCCACTACCCCTGAGGGTAATGAATGTTGTGTGGTTTGTTTGTAGGCAAAATGTGAGTAAAGACAAATAAATTGACTATGCATCGGTTACCGTCTCATCATGTATCTCCTAGCTTTCAAGACGACGTACTTTTTCTTGAGACCAGTAAGCTTTCAAGATGATGTACCTTTTCTTGAAACTGGCAATAAGCTTTGAAATTGTCACTTTCACGACATTCAACTGCCCTGTCTACTTGTCTTGAATAACAATAACGGTGAACTAGTCCAGGTATCGATCGTCCTGGAAGACCCCCCCCCCCCCGAACCCCCTGCAGGCATATCATCGCCCTGTGCCATAATATACCTGTTCGGTAGTTATACCAATCCTCAATTTTATGCAGGAACATGATCAAAACTCACACCTTATCGCTGTAGGATTTGGCCCAACAAATTCCGAAGTCCACTCAATATACAATACAGATCGAGCGTCCTGTTCACATTAGCGTCGTTTCGTACACTGGGTCTAATGTCGAGAGAGGGTCCCGACGTTGAATAGGCAGCGAAACCATGGCGGAATACACAGGGGAAACGGACGAGAGGTTGAGATGGATACAAAGGTGCGTTCCGATGTGACTGGATGGTGCTCTGGAGAACAAACCTCTGACGGTGAGCAAGGCACCTTGCTAGCCAAATGTTGTGCCAGCAATTTATTGGCAAAGTCCACGGTAAGGACACATTGGAGTTTGTTTTCGTCTAAGTGACATAATCTCAACCGTATGCGCGCCGCATCGTAATAAAACTCGTTGAATAGCCCCGAGAGGTCTATGCAGCCGAACTAGTGAGTGCTTGTTTTCTTCGATGTCTTGAGCAAGCAGCTCAACTTCTTTCGCAGTTCATCATTGTCGGTGGATTATGGAGTACGTTTTCTTTCTTCCTATTACTCCGACGCTTCTAACCCTCATTTTGAATCGTAAGTCTGGGACCTACGTAAGTCATCTTTGTTGTCTGGGATATTGTGAAATAATTCATGTTTTTGCAGGTGCCGCGTGAGTCAATTCTCAATCTCATTTCTAGCACCCAATTCAGCAGACATTCAGGTATGGCGTCCAATCCTTCAACATATCCACCATTCGCGAATGGTTCCTCGTAAGTCACGTATTACCACGACATACCATCCCACTCACGGTCTTGCCCTAGTACCGTGTCGCTCCATCAGGTTTCGTCTTCTCATTCCTATTTGTCACAATAATCGTATCTCGGCTATTCGAAATGCGGGTTGACAAGCCTTCCGAAGAGCAAGACAAGTATCCTCTGACCTCGTACGCACTGGATAGATGTTCTCTTCAATTCGGAGAAGTGCCTGTTTCGAACACACACCGTATTCTTTCGTACTTGAGTGGGATGCTTCGTCTCCCGTCGCTGCTCTGGTTAGTGACATTCCCTGATGTTTTCTACGTACACAATTTCACACAACGCGAATAGGACTCTGGCTACTTTCTGCGTTTACCTCTTCGACGTATGTGCTCTCTTCTTCTATGGCTTGTCTCGACTAAACCTTGTATAGTCTAAGTTGAATGATTCTCTGGGAGTGTTGGTGTTGCGCGTGGCTTGTTCCGTTGCCGAAGCTCTTGGTAAGTCCTCTTCCATGTCGCTATCTATAGCTTCTTACACATTCTCGCAGTGTCTCCCGTGATCCTCGTCGAGGGGTGAATACTCGTTTCATGTTGCCATGAGGGCGTATATTGAGGGGTTATTTTCTACTAACATAGTCTACGCAAGTTGGGCAATGCCGACTTCGAGGCGGAGAGAGTTGAGCTCGTTGAACGAGAGATGAAGAAGGGAGTGGAAGGAGAGAAGGGGTTCTAGGACGGGATTACTGGACAATGTAGGTTTTGCTTCTATTGTACATCGTCGAGAAGCAATCAATACTGTATGTTTTCCTACCACTTGCTCGTCGGTCAAGGTACCGGCGGCGAGAGAATGAGCCTTTACCGAACAAGAAATGGTTCAGACATACTAAGATCGTATTCTTATTTTCCATCATTATTAACAAAGCTAGTCGATATATACTCGCCATATCATCCTAGACTCGAAATAAACTCTGCCTGTATAGGTCTCCTGTCGGCATCTAGTGTGGGGACGATGTCGAAAGTATGGAGTGTGCAGGGCGTAATGATAAGGAGCGCATTCGAGCTCGTAAAATATCCTGGGCGTATTTTTGAACACCATGATACGATTATTCAAAGTGGTCCACCATTATTACTATTTGAGACATACCTTCGACCAAAGCCAACAGCTACTGCGATGGGGTCTCGGATATCCTTGCTAATAGTTCCATCAGCATTCAGGAGTCGATATAGGCGTAATTCCTCAGGAAACGGATATTCGATTGGACCATGGAGGATATATCTACGAGCGAACCACCTTGTGATACATACTTATGTAGGAAGGTATGGGGAAGATGTTCGTGACTCTGTTTCGGCAAGTGAGTGAGCAAGAGGTGCCCGAGCTTTTCGTATAACCATTGGGAGCGTTGAACGTTGGATCCCAGATCTTGTTGAACGATCGACTCCAGCTTATTGAATAGCGTTCTTGTGCGATTTGGAGGACGAACATTGTGTCGACAAGAGCTCTTCTTTGGGAAATTATCCAGCTTATTCTTCGTCCACTGATGGATTCGCTCATGATTGGTCGGACGGAGCAGGTAGGAGGGGTGGTGTTGAAGAATTAAGTGGATCGTTTAGGCGGTTATAGGAAGGAAGAATGGGACAGTGAGAACTCAGAAGATGGTGATCCGGGGACACATTGACGGAGGGTGGTACGTTACATTCCTTGAAAAGAGGTTGGTAGCGTTTGCTGCTACAGTTGGATACAGGTCAGGGTACGCTGGGAAGAATATTGCAATGTCGGAGGAAGGGATGAGAGTACAGTTGGCAGCTTTGCAGATAAGTAGGTTCGTCATTAGCAGTTTGGTCTCTGGTTCGTATTGTCACCGTTTATGTCAAAGAAAGTGGACGGCTCGTAGACTAGCCTGAGAGCATTTCCGAGTCGGCGTGTCGTGGCAACTTCCAAGTTCAACTCGACTTCGCTGCACAGTGATCGATCGCACAGCCTCGAGCGCAACTTCGTCTTGAAGGACTCAGACTCGGGTTGCCTGACAAACCTCAAATCGACACCTAGGCTTCAATCCACGAGAGTTCGTCATTCTTAGGCTAATAGGCATCCGTTCCTGATCGACTCGTATGCGTACCGTCCCAGGGGGGAAAACTTGCCTGACGTAGAAATCGACCTTGATCTTCTGTAATTCAAGCTGCTGAGTCATGCGATCTCGCATCGTTGAAATAATTTGTTGTTCCTCTCTACCATGACATGGCTTTACTGTTGTTAATAATCAGCTCCAGTACCATAACTATGGATTACTCACCATCACAGACCAAAAAGCTCGCTTGTACATGTTACAAATAGCACCTTAGGTATGTTGGTTTTTTTGTACTCTCACAACTCTGGTAACATGGATTGCAACTAGTCGGATAGGGTGAGCAATTCACAACAACATCCACTACCCCCGAGGGTAATGAATGTTGTATGGGTTGCTTTTAGGCAAAATGTGAGTAAAGACAAATCAATCGAATATGCATCGCTACCATCTCATCACAGATATCCAAGGTTCTCGAGACGATGTCCCTTTTCTTGAGACCAGTAAGCTTTGAAATTGTCGCTTTCACAAAGTTCGATTACCCTGTCTACTTGTCTTGAATAATAATAACGATGAACTAGTCCAGGTATCGATCGTCCTGAAAGACTCTTTGGAACCCCCTGCAAGTACATCATCGCCCTGCGTCACGATCTACCTGTCCGATTCATCAATTTTATGCAAGGTCATAGTCGAAACTCACCTTTTATCGCTGTAGGATTTGGTCCCACAGATTTCAAAGTCCACTCAATATACGGTACGGATCGAGCGTCCTGTCCACATTAGCGTCGTTTCGTACGCTGGGTCTAATGTCGAGAGAGGGTCTCGATGTTGAAGAGGCAGCGCAACCGTGGCGAGATATACAGAGGAAACAGACAAGAGGGGATGGATACGAAGGTACGTTCCGATGTAACTGGATGGTACTCTGCAGAACAAACTTCTGCCGTTGTGCGAGGCACCTTGCTAGCCAAATGTTGGGGCAGCAATTTGTTGGCAGGGTCCACGAAGCGATGGAAAGGGAGGGAGTATGGACACGTTGGAGTTTGTCTTCGCACAAGTGACACAATCTCAACCGTATGCGCGCCGCATCGTAATAAAATTCGTTGAATAGCCCCAAGAGGGGAGTATCAGTGGTCTATGCGGCAGTGTTTCCCAAGGGCAAGAGCAAGAGAAGGAGGTGATGGGCAGTAAATCGGGGAAATAGGACACGTTGGACTCTGGCCTCCTCGCTTGAGTGGCACCTCCCTCAATTGTCTTTACTCACGGTTCATTTCTCAGCACATACTGTTATGACAGTGACCTTCCGTCATTTCTCTCCCTCGGGGAGACTGCGACCTCCGAGTCTTCTAAACAATCAAGATTCTTAGACGTCGCGATCCACGCCTCTACGGATATTCCCTCTGCAGAACTACGAGTCGTTGCGTAATACTTAACAAACGACTAGGCACCCTAGTTTCCGCCGATACGCCTCGCTCGACGCGGACAAGGCCGCGAAGAACCCCTCGGGACGTATAGTCCTTGTTGGGCAGGAACTGAAGGACCTCCTCGCGCTAATCGCCTGCAAGTTTTTCAACTCCAGCTGAGACCTACTGCTAGACGCGTCGGGTAGGTCGTATTCAATATATCAACACACGGTACCCACATTCCCCATTGTTCTGATGCTCGAACTATTTTCTGACAGGAGGTACCGTTGTATTCGAAGCCGCGACCTTACTCCCACCCTAGAACGCGATGAACGCGAGCAGTAACCAACAACGATCACGATAATGGTCTTCCCAATTATTTGGAGATGCTCTATCCGTTGGACCCCAAAGAACGGACTTCACTATCACGCTCACGCGACGAAGTTCTGAGTGCCAGCCGTTTTTGTATATATTCCTGATCAGTTCGGACTACTGCCCCCCAGCTACCTCCCGGCTCTCCGTCATCATGAGCGACGTTACATCCCCTCGTCCTACGTACGTATGGGACAATGTTACTCGTATATCAACCCCACTCATTCTCATTTCAGGATCACCTACGAGGTGAAGGTTGAAGTCGAGGAACCTGCCCTCAATTACACCGTCCAAGTCTCCCATTCGTCATGGTTAGTACTCACATACTCTCGGACTAGCTGCTTTCATAACTGAGCTCGTTATTTATAGGAAATTGCTGATTGAAGCCTTGTGTACGATATTCCCCTCAATACCACTAGGGCTCGTCCCATCTCACCCGTTCTCTCCGGACTCATGGGCTCCAGATAGGCACTACTGAGCCTAGGGTCATCTTCGTCTCTAACGGGAACCTCAAAATACACGCCATGTATCCCTGCCGCAGTCACACCTCTATGTTAAGGCCGCAATCTACTGCTACTTTTATACCCAGCGACTTTCAATGTACTTACTGTGTGTGGTTGGAATATACACATATACGCCGTGTTTCACTCTGATGAGCACATCACTGACTGGGACATGATACTGTTAACATCGCACAAACTCTACACGTACGACGACATCACACCATAAACCTCGTAACCCTCTGAGGGTGATAGTCTCTAAGTGTCCGACACCAGTAGCCGCAATGGGAACGGTCAAAACCCATCCGCTGAAGATCCAGAGAATGACCCGCCATTTGGTTGCATGTCATTCTTCGTTGTAAGGAGCGACGTCGATTATTGAATTGATAATGCACCCCGTCATCTTTAAGGGGGAGAAGGACTACTTCGAGGCTACCACATGTTCACACAATTTCCTCGCCTGATAGTAATACAACATCGGTTAACCAGGAGCATTCTCGATGACGATAGAACGCTGATAACTTGTGAAAAACGCGATACGGATTGAAGTCTCCCATTCATGTACCTAACAACATATCTTACAATACGAGCCAACTGTCATACATATACTATCCATATTCTGAGACGACTAAAAAAACCAGCTACCTCCCGTCCCCATGGCCACGAACCCCTACTTTGTATGCAGAAATATCTCGCTCATAAAACTCAATCAGTAACAGCAAAATCATCCCTCAAAGCAGTAATGGAAGGCGCGAAGAAGTACTCGCCGCCTTTGGAAATAACCCACTCCTCAGGAAGACTGAGAGTTGCAGGTCTGGTTACGAGGATCGGTACCGGCTATGGTACGTGAAGTGGGATCCGTTGCCTGACCAATGATGGGGTCGAATCCTGATTTAATCCCTTTAGGAGGGAAATCGGGGGCGTTGGCCCAAGCTATTTTCATGATGAGTCTCATGAAGGTCATATACTACACAAGACCCCTTACTTCGTTGGATGAATTCAAAGCCCTTTGCAATATCGCTTTGATAACACCTAAAGAGAAGACCACGATCTTGTGAAGTTTTTCCACTTGCTTCCTCTGAGGAAGAAACTTCAGGTCCGAATGGAATGCCGCGCCTGATAATTCGCTGAGGCTCTGTAGGGATACCCAATTGTCCGAGATCGTTACGCGGATTGGTTTTTCGAACGTGAGCGGCGAATGGACAGCGGTCTTGATTTTCGAAGTCACCGGGGCAGTCATACCGGAAGAGGTTGTTTCGTTGAAAATCAGCACCCAAAGCAGGGTCGTCTGCCGTCGGAGCCAAGTCCAAAGGGGCCCCTTTTATCAAGAAGGTCATAGTTACATTAGTGCATGAATCTAAGAGACAATGATATAATTTACCGCTTTTCCATCGCCCAACCAATCGAGCACCCAAGAGCTCACTACCAACGTCAGGAGGAGGTCCCTGGATGGGATTTTTCTTTAAGAACGTATTGAACTCTGGTACGAGTTGGAACAGGTAGCGAAAGACCATGAAACTTCCCCCAGTTGCCCACGAAGGTCGTTGTTTCTTGAGTGGATCGGTATCGTGACCAAGAATGATGAAGCCTGGTCTGATGAGGTCCTGTCCTGGCAAAGGTTGGTTGTCGAAACCTTGAACACCAGGGTTAGATATGCCGTCTCAGAACCCGAAACTATGTAATTGTTGATTAGCTTGGTTATATTACGAAAACCATGATGACATACTGCTCGTGCCCTTTTTGCGGGGGTGGTCGTACGTTTCCGGTAACACGGTGAACCTCCTTAATCGTTGCGTGATCCGTACCGGTGCCCAAGATACGCTGGATGTCACCCAACGTGGACTCAATCGTCGCCTCAGAGTCACCAGCAACGACCAGAACACCATGCACTTCGTTCTTGAATGCCGGTAGCCAATTGGGATCGACTTTGTCCCCAAGATCTTCAGCGATATTACGTTGGCCTGTTTCGAATGAGCTATCTTGGATCGAGTCCTTTATTCCGAGCTACATAATAAAGTCAACTAGTGACTCTAATGATGTAAAGAACAAAACAAAAACGCGAACCTTGGTGATGCCAAACTGAGAAAAAGCAATTGCGACTCCAACGGCCGGTATAGTTTTAGGGTCACGTCCCTCGGCAAGGGCATTCGCTTTATGTTCCGCAATATCTTTACGGGTGTCTGTGGCTTGAGTGGTTGTGGTGATAAAAGGAACGACCTGGGACAATTGTACGCGGAAGGCATCGACATTGTCATTGATCGTGAAGAAGACAAGGGTCTCCAAACGCTTAGGGAAACCTGTTCTAAACCATGGTGATGTTAGTCATTTATGCTCGCCTAAGTAGACGTAAAAGACATACAAGATATCGCCCTGAATATCGTCGAGGTCAAGGGGGGGAGTATCTACCACTGACATATCGATTTATGAAAGAGCGAAGTAAGCTACGGAGTGACTGGAGAAAGAAGAGGCCGAGTTTTTTTGCTCGTCTTTTATATCTCCAGGACACACAGCACGGTGCCAGGTCTAGAATGAGTGTCCGAAATCGGGCAGGCGAGTCAGACAGACGGTACTGACTGGAGAACTTCGCTCAACGTCGAAGAATCGGGGTTATCATTCTATGACAGCCAGAATAACTCCCAAAGGAGTAAATTCTCCACTTGTGGACACTGAAGTAGCTGAAAACGACTTGTATATCGAGGCCAAGAGCCTATAAGGGGCAGACCATTCGTACAATATTTGTGTGATAACATACCTCTGTGATGCGGCCGAGTGGCCAGTCTTTTGAGCAGAAGGCGGACGACAATGTACGATGACGAGGTGTCATGTCGAATACCGAAAGGCTTCCTTTTATCAGATACACTTTGTCTTAATGGAGAATCACAAACCTTCTACTCGCGTCACGGCGCGAATAGACTTGGTATACGCTGAGCACCGAAAGGGCCTAGGCGTAGATGTGGCTTCGCATAACTTGCAATAACGGAGTGTACGTCCGCATCGAGCATGATCCTTGTGTTGTTCCATACGATGAATGAGATATCCCCATGCACCTAGCACGTTGCCTAGAAATAGAAGCAGAAAGTGGGCGGGATGTCAAAAGAAGCGGCAAAGTGCGACGATGGTTACACTGGAAACCCCCACGAGCAAACAAACATGCCAAACACGGAAGAGTATAGAAAGGGTAGAAGGGTCCAAAATAGAGTATCAACGATACCAGCCATAGAGTCGCTATCGCCTGCTTGTCGCAAACATTGTTCATGACAAACACCAGAAACAAATGGGACGATAAGCATAAACGTATCCTAGAGAATTGAACAATCGTTTGTCGAGACAAACTGGCTCGCGCCAGCCTCCTTCCAACAAACAACTTCTGTTCCTCCGACAGAAGCACGGAAAAATGCTTGATCCAACTCCGCATATGGCTTTACACCTGTACGGTCGACTGTCTGACTCCATCGCATTATCGACATCAAGAATTGCATCATCATTGACGAAGCAATGATTATGTCCCAGGGTATCTTCGGTATAGATGATCCTGATCATAATCATAGAGCGTCGTTGCCCTTGTTCCGTACTTCATTTGGGACGCCTAAGAGAAATAACCTTCACTGGATAAGTACATGAGCGATAACGACTCCATAATTGAAATCCATGAACGCACCTGACACTTAAAGCAGCCTCGACGCATAAGAGACTTTTCACGCTAGCGTTTACACTCAGTCGTAGAAAGATGAGTCCCAAACTTCAATATATCATCATGACAACAAGACACGGTACACCAATTTCTGAAGAGATCAAATGGTCAGGCGTCCGGGTAGAAACGAGCAGACCAATACATACAGTAATCTATAGTCCAAGTTTACTTATCGAGAAGTTCACCTGCATGGGGACGAAGTTGTATCACGCAAGAAAATGGCTCCGGATGACTGTATCAGCTCGCTAAGATCAGAGAAGGTAACACAACGTAAGGAATAATAAGCTCGTACCATATCATTCCAGGCTTCATGCGAAGCTCATGGATTATCGAATTTTCATCCTTATCCACTGTGGGTGAGATATTGAATGTATGTAGTAAACATGCAATAGTGGCGAAGAGAGCATTCAAACTGAGGTATCTTCCAGGGCATATTCTGTAAGGAAATGTTAGGATAGAAGCAATCTACATGAGAGAGGTGGTGACTCATGACCTTCTTCCAAAACCGAAGCAGGCTACACTCGGATCCATTGTTGCTTCATTGAGAGTTCCATCCGGATTGAGGAACCTTTCAGGTCGAAACTCGTCCGGGCTGGGGTACTGTGCGGAATCATGCAATATATGCCTGGTTTATGTCAAATCAACGATGATAAAGCTCGTGCACGAATCCAAAACGGACCAAGCATTCTGGACATAAATTATTAAAAGGCACGAAGATATACGACAAGCAACATTAAACGTACCCCTAGTACAATGGATCCTTTGGGGATTCGGTATCCATGATATTCGTCCTCAGCAGCAGTGAAATGAGGGAGAGCTACAAATTTTAGGAAAATATACGCATAAATAATGATAGACATACCAAGCGGAGTGACGGGGTTCCAACGCAGTAATTCCTTTAAGATGGCTTCGATATATGGTAGCTTGGCTCGGTCGTCCATTATAGGCAGCCTGTTGAGTCCAACTACTCGCTCTAATTCTTCTTGGGCTTTCTTTTGAACTCCAGGATGCGTAAGCATCGCGTAGAAAAATATTTGAAGAGTTGGAGCGCTCTAATTGAAGCAGGTCAACAAATTTTCTAGGAGTAATATTGCGATGTTCAATACCGTATCGACACCAGCTAAAACGTGTACATAGTGTGTTAATAGATAATATTCATGTGAGATAACGGAAGCGTACCTCCAAAAGCAGTAGCAATGCTATGACGAATCAAAAGTTCTTTTTCCGTTCTGTCTTCATTATCTTCGATGCTATCTAAAGCATCTGTGACTACACATGGTATCGCAGTATCGTCTGCCTGTTTGTGATACTAAAGGTCATTTAAATGATGGCCGGAATTGAATTGGCCACCTACCATGCTTGCCTTCGCGACATTGAAAGTGTGATCACGAGCCTTGTACATATTTTCACGCCATTTTGCGGCTGAACGTTTGAATGCCGCACCAGGGAACCATTCGGGGATGTATTTCACTGTGTAGTTGAACAGCTGGGATGTTAGGACCAGAACGGGGCAGACAAAAATAGGTATACTGACAGATTGGGAAATAGTCCACCCAGAAACGTCCGGGGAGGATAGCCTGGTTGAAACCATGCTGCCAGGCTTCGGCGGCGATGAGGTGTTCGTTTGACTCGTCTTCGATGGTAATTCCATACGTGACGTTCAAGAGCATCGCAGCAAACACACTGGGAAATAGTCAGAAAATGACAAGGCTGGACATATAATGATGGTACATACAATCTCGCATGACCGAAGAAGTTCTCAGGATGATTGCGAAGGCGGACCAAAAATCTTTGAACGTTATCAAGAATGATCCCTTCGTACTTCTCGACGGCGGCGGCGCTGTAGTAATGATGGAACGTCTTGCGTCTTTGACGCCATGGTTCGCCGTAGTTCATCCGTCCGAATGACCATTCCATTCCCATCCTATCGTCGACAGGTGCATGAGTAAGGGTCTACAAGGGTACGAGACCGAAGCATAGAGAACCCACAACTCGTTGAGCATCACCGAATAGAATCTGTTGGAGTATAGTGCAGAGCGTTTGTCAAAGAGGTCCGAAGCTACTTCTGCTGAGCTGACGAGAATAGTGTGTCTATTTAATACTTTGAGGTGAACGAGATCACCTAGAAGATTGTTCAGTATCGGACGAGGAATACCCTCCGTATCCTCAACTCACCATATTTCGCTGCCATTCGCGAAAATGAAAGCCACGGTGCGCCTCGAGGTGAGTTGAATAGATGACCCACAAGCGGTAGACCATCTGGACCAGGAGGAAATGAAGGTCCTCTCGCATTATTGTACAAGTTTCTCAGATAGAGAATCGCTATGCCAAGCACCAGGGTTCCAAGCACAACTGAGGGTAGGACTGTGATGAGCATTGTCAGGGTATGCTCCTATCGTCCAAGCAAGATAGACGACAGATAAGGCTATAGAGTGACTGGCATGTCTTCGACTTGGCGCAGACCTTTCTAAATGGAGTGACGAGGATCCCTTCAGCTGAGTACATATGAGCGGTCCGTTGGGGCTCCTTTTGGTAGACAGGTTCATGATTGCGTTATGAGCTCCTAAGCTCTACGGTGTATTCAACCCAGACAACTGGTGATCCAGTTATGAGCAGGTGGTTATCAACATGAGAGTTTTGGGCATACTCACGATGTCAAGTTAAATTGGAGGAACTCGGCTATACGGTTCTGACTGTTTCCCACGAAAATTCAAGCTACGCGTCTTGTCGCGATTGCGTAGAGAGAAACACTAGAATATAACGCCCGTGGTCACCACGGTCACATGCAGCTCAAACGCAGCCTACAGCAAGCTGACACTTGCTGAAAATAATTCATAGAGGGCCTTCGGCCCTCTGGAAATAAATTATTTATTCTGAGTAGGGCACGGTGTGCCCTTGTATACTATATTTGTACTAATTAAATTATTTACTTTTCAAAGTATGAGGAATTTTAATGGAAATAATATTTTGACAGATTGGCTTATAATGTATGCTCGGGCCAATTGGTCATCGAATGTCGAGTATGATTATTAAACGTTTAGCATCAATCGTAGGCACAAAATACTCAGTATAATACAGGATTCACAAACCCCTCGGTTATTTCTCCTTCCATCGGAAAATCATCTCCTACATAGTCAGTGGCTACTCAAGAAGAGCTTCTGCTCCTGGCCGAATCTTGATATTGCACGGGAAATGTTCCGGATGGCTGTATTTGATTTCAGTATCGAAATCTAGGATCCCTTTATGTCTTACGTACCATATCACTCCTGCTGCCAGGCGGAGCTCAACCTGAAGAGGTTTTCCGTCTGGACCTAAAGCTGGAGTAATGTCAAAGGTATGAAGAGTACCGGCCATTGCGAGGAACATTGAATCCATCGAGATAAATCTTCCGGGGCAGATTCTGTAAATATGGAAAATTTAAGA
This sequence comes from Cerrena zonata, assembly GCA_038087015.1. Classification (NCBI taxonomy): domain Eukaryota; kingdom Fungi; phylum Basidiomycota; class Agaricomycetes; order Polyporales; family Cerrenaceae; genus Cerrena; species Cerrena zonata. Next base: position 125,120 of record JASBNA010000009.1, read on the forward strand.
CTGATACGACGAGACACAGATGCATGGTGTTCTTTACCTTCTACCAAATCCGAAGCACGCAATTGTTGGGTCAGGTACGTCCGGATTTATTGTCCCGTCTGTATTCAGGTACCGTTTAGGATTGAAGGCATGAGGATTAGGATACAAGGCTGGATCATGCAGGATTTTCCTGACACAATATTTGAATATCTAACAAGAATCTGGAACCAGTGTATCGTATGGTTACATACCAAGCATTCTAGAAAGGCAAGGCGTACTTCAATACAGGTAAGATTTGAACCAAACGGCGACTTACACCAATCACGACGGAGTTCTTGGGGATAAAAAAACCGTTATATATATCATCCGTTTTCGTGTAATGGGGTAATGCTAAAATACTGTCAACAGCATGTTAGGTAACCTTTCAGTAACATACCGAGTGGAGTAGCAGGATGCAGCCGCAACGTCTCCTTCATGATGGACTCCGTGAACGGCAGTCGTTCGCGATCTTCGAGAGTGGGTAGTCGGTCCGGCCCAACGATCTTGCGAAGTTCTTCCTGAGCCTGTTTTTGAATCTCGGGGTACATTAGCATCAAGTAGAAGAAGAAATGCATAGTGGGAGCGCTCTATAGCATAATTGATTATCAGTTTGTCTCCAATGAGTCTAGTAAAATTCGACTGACAGTGTCGACACCAGCTAATCCCAAGCCATTATGAGTGGATACCAAATTATACTAAGTGTAGTGACGGAATAGCAACTCACCCCCGAATGAGACACCAAAACTATCCCTTGCAGTGGTTTCGTGATCGTATTCGACCGAACCTTCATACTCAGGAACATATTCTAGGACTCTTGTTACAGCACAAGGTATGGCGGATCCGGTGGTCTATGGAAGAGTCAGATTTAATCAACCTTGCATGAGATAATACGTACGTATGCTTCTTTGGCCTCATCAAACGGGCCATCTCTGGATTTATACATATGACGCTTCCATTCTGCAAACAGCCTCTTGAAATGCGCTCCCGGAAACCATTCTGGTATATATTGCACTATCAGAATGGTCAGCTGTTACTTTTCACGTTATAGTGACATCCATCACTCACGAAACGGGAGGAAATCGACCCAGAATCGACCTGGCTCTATTGCTTGATTGAATCCCTCGTCCCAAGCCTCTGCCGCAGCAACATGTTTGTTATTTGCATCTGCAATCTTAAGCCCGTAGATTACATCCATTAAAATGGCGGCAAAGACGCTACAGCCGATCTTTGAGTATTTCTCCAGACAAAAGATGAAGTAAAACTCACAAGCGAGAATGATCGAAGAATTTCTCAGGTGTGTCGCGCAATCGCCTTAGATATTCAGTGACATGTTCGGCTTCTTGAGCACCATATTCTTGGGCAACATTTGAGCCTAAATATTGGTGGAATACCTTTCGTTTTCGTCTCCACTCATCGTTGTAACTGATCATAGAGAAAGCCCATCCCATTTCCATTCTATATAATTAATGATGGATTGACGACCCAAGCGGGTATGGAAACATACAATTTCCCCATCGTCACGGATAAAAAGCGATCAGAGTAAATTATTCCTCGTTTCTCAAACAGCTCTGTTGCTGCTTCAAGAGACGAAACGATAATGATATGTTGGCTCATTACTTTGAAATGCATAACGTCACCTAGTAAAGACTGTCAGAATACGTATAATAAAGTGACGTTATAAGGGTTCTGTACCATATTTCTCAGCCAAGGTACCGAACGCTACCCAGGTGGAATTGTTACTCGGCATATTGAAGAGATTTCCAACTAACGGTAAGGAGGGTGGTCCTGGAGGAAGAGGTGCATTGTTGGCATTGTCACGGTGCCACCAGAGGTATGCAACTACAGCCAGCATTCCGAGGATGATCAAGACAAGCGTAGTATTCAATGTCATTGTCGTATCGGTTGGCTAGAGATGTTGCACAAGCGGCGCGTGGAATGAGGGACAGAAACAACACTTGCAACATACGCTGGATAACACTGATATGGGTGGGTTTAGATAGGACCCAATCAATATCATAAATACACCCCATGACTTAACGGAAGTAGTTGGATGACCCATAAGTCTACAGAATTGGACTACATCAAGGCGAAGAAGCTCTAATGAGGTGTCGATCCACGGCTAACCGGCCACGCATGACAGTTCAGGTCATTTCAGGTTTGTGGTTTCTCATGAACTTTAAATCATGCCGTAGATCTCGGGAGTATTGTTAAGAGGCTGCTTAATCCAGTAATTCAGCAAAGAACACAAACGACATATCATATCGAGTACCCATTCCAAGCATGACATAAGTATTGAACCTTATACGATAGTTTCGAAGAAAACCCACACAAGTAGGCTGAGTTAGGCGGAGTGTTTCCCAAGACAGAGAGCAAGCGATGGAGCTCCCATAAGCTTTCTCCTTGAGGCAGACCACCAGAAGATCGACACCATCAGAAGTTTGAGGTCCCATATTACGTTGTTCGTGATGCAGACACTTCGAGCTCGAGAAGTATAGTAGATCCGTTTGAAAAAGCGAATGTCTTCGAAAGTGAAGTCAACGATGCTGAGTTTATTCGCGGAGCACTGGTAGGAGATTTCACTGATATGATTGAGGACAAAAGACTACCAGTGGCAGGAGACGGATCGGCAATTGCCCTTGAGGCGCCTAATGCAATTGACCATTTTCGGACATGGTTCGTACATTCTTGAACTCAGAACCACCAACGCTCCTCAACCTGAACAGAACTTAGAGTCAATAACTCTGAATAGAAATTTACCATCATAACTGTGCGTATAATGACAAAAGGTTGTCTTTGTATCAACAGCTAATGAAGAGCCTCTACTTTGCTCAGGCCTGCCCTTCTTCTTACTTTACCGAATCGTACACCTCGAGCAATCATATCTGACACCAGATACTACGACTTTGGTGGCCTGAGTATACGTTTATAACAGTCACCTACCCGCGACTCTATGACATATGGAGCGTCCACGTTTAGCAACGTTCTCTTCATCGTCCTATTTTGACGACCGCGGTCCACATGGATACGCTCAACCAATCACTGAGCACGTCAATGTAGGTATATGTGCATTGTTACAACTTCACCTGCTCATTTTCATAGCCCCACTCGCGACCTATAGTGTCATATTACTTCCCAAAAGGAGTAGGCGCTCAACATTATGGTGTAAGTATGTGTGTAAACATGTTCGTGGGACGCTCGATACTAAGTTTTCCCGTAGGAACACCATCCCATGAAACCTCACCGTTTAACCTTAACAAACGCATTGGTCCTGGGATATGGACTCGATAAACAAATACACCACATCTATAATCCGCGGTCGGCTACTCAGGCTGAACTTGAAGCCTACCACGATCACGACTACATCGATTTTCTTTCCCGGTGGGTCCTGTGACAAATTATTAATCTCATTTGACTAAAGTGCGAATGAAGTGTCACTCCTCAGAATCAAAATGAAATGAGGCACCTCATCGAAACGTTCAACTGTGTCGAGGATTGCCCCATTTTCTCAGATATGTACGACTTTTGTCGAATGTATGCTGGAAGTTCTCTTGCAGCAGCCAGAAAACTCTGTGCTGGTACCACTGATATCTCTATCAACTGGTCTGGGGGCTTACATCATGCCAAAAAAGCTGAAGCTTCAGGATTTTGCTACATTAACGACATTGTACTTTCAATCTTAGAACTCCTCAGGTAAATATTCACATCCCGTATCCATTGTAACTTTGTTTGAACTATATGTCAGATATTTCCCCCGAGTTCTGTATATTGACATTGACATCCATCATGGTGACGGTGTCGAACATGCCTTCTACCATTCAAACCGCGTCATGACTGTATCGTTTCACAAATATACAGGAGACTTCTTCCCAGGAACAGGGAAGTTAGACGACAATGGGACGGGTGTCGGGAAACACTTCTGTCTCAACGTTCCCCTTCAAGACGGAATCGATGACGACATGTACTTGACTCTCTTCAAAACTGTGATAGATGATACTGTCACCGCATATCGACCGTCGGCTATCGTGCTGCAATGTGGAGCAGATTCGCTGGGGTGTGATCGACTGGGAGCCTTCAACCTTTCTATCGCAGCCCATGGAGAATGTGTCAACTTCGTTCGAAAGTACAACGTTCCTCTCTTGGTTCTTGGCGGAGGTGGTTACACAATAAAGAATGTCAGCAGATGCTGGACATACGAGACCTCTGTGCTAGTTGGTGCTGCCGTTCCCGATGAACTCCCATCCACAATCTACGATTCATTCTTTCGTGACTCTCACTGGAAACTGCACCCCCCACTTACAGGAAAGGTAGACAATTTGAATACTGCTGCGTCATTGCAACGAATCAGTATCGCCATTCGTACCAAACTTCGGTACTTGCAGGGTGCACCCAGTATACAAATGCAGGAAATTCCGCCTGATTTGGGAGGGTGGTTAGCCGACGAGCAACGGACACGTGAGGAGAAGGACGAGGATAAAGGTACTGCACTCGCAGGAGAACGACGAGAAGATCGGTCGATTGCTAGAAATGAATTTTTCGAGAGCGAAAATGACGTTGACCAAGACGAGCCAGTATCCGCACCACCTTCACGTGCGCGGGGCGCAACGTCGGGTCGCAGAGCACGAGGAGGAAGACGGGGACGAGGGAGGGGTAGGGGTCGTGGTGCAGCCGCCTCTACGGCTAGCAAGGATGACGGGGATGACGACGGAGATGAAGCGACGCCCGCCCCTCGAGCACGAGGTAGAGGTAGAGGTAGGGGACGTGGAAGAGGGCGCGGAAAGGCAGTGAGTGAGAAAGACAAGGAGAGAGATAAGGAAAAGGAAAGGGAAAGAGACAGGGAGTCAGAAACAGAGATCGCTAATATGATTTTGGAGAAGGAGTCCACACCAACGACATCTGCATCTTTAGACGTGGATGTCTCATGATATGTTTTCTGTCAGAAGCAAGGCTTGAGTACTGCTTTTGAATATCAATATATTATTATACTTACTGTAATGAATGGAGGCACGATGTTGAGCATTAGAGAACTCTGAGCTGTGTTGTGATAAAAAGAAAAAAAATCTCAACGACGCCAGCAGGATTCGAACCTGCGACCCCAGAGGGGAATAGATGAATCTACTGGCAGTACTTTGCCTGTGTAATTCTAATCTATCGCCTTAACCACTTGGCTATAGCGCCTTCAAACGTCGCCCTTATATAATATTAGGATTAGATTGATCCAGATTTAGTCCACTACAGCTTTAATTTAGTAATTGTCAAATATTATTACTAGTAATATTAATTAGTAATTGCTGCAACTTCCGAGTCGTTCCCTTTCAAGTTCATCCTACCCATGATAGCTAAACCTCCAGTATAATCTGAGAACACCTTTCCAAATCGCTTCATGATACAACATGTAAGTGGACCCTTACTGATTCACATTTCTTCATTCTTAGTCTTATTCTATGCCGTATGCTATATAGCTTCAAGTTAGGCATTCAGTGTTATAGACTAAAACCAACATATAAAGTTGCTAAATCTCATGGAACGCTTGTATCAGTCTCATGTCTAAAGCACGCTCGTATTCTTCTTTGGTGTATCTGCACCGCTAAAGTTCTGTCTGGGGCATCTGACTGACGTGTCACATAACGTTCATCCGCGGTTCCAATCATGACAAGTAGAAGAACATATCTGGTCAATCTCTCTTATGTAACTTGTCAAGCGTGCCAGTGCTTCTAGATTGCTGCTGACGCTGTACATGTGTAAGGCATCTATTGGAGGCTCTCGAGAGGCTCTCACCCATGCAGACTACTCTCTTACCTCTACCAATATGTCATATTCTCTTTCTTCAGTTTTCATTTTCCTCGCCTCTCTCGCGATAGTACTTATCCGAAAGCGCAATGTTAATTCCAAAGGTCATCCCTTACCTCCCGGTCCCCCTCCACTTCCTGTGGTAGGAAACCTATTTGATCTGCCCCGCACCTCACCTTGGCTCACTTTTGCGGCATTGTCGCGAAAGTATGGTGGGTAGCATACACCGCCGTTACAATGACAACCATGCTAATATATTATCAGGTGATGTCATCCATCTTAAGGCACTAAACCAGAGTATCATCGTTGTTTCTTCACTTGAGGCAGCCACAGACTTGTTCGAAAAGCGTGCAACAATCTACTCCGATAGGTATCAGTCTGTCATGTTGACAGATTTGTGAGTTCATTGTTCTAATCACATCGTCTTAGTGCTAATTACATTACCCCAGAATTCAAGTAGGATGGTCATTTCCATTTTTGAACTACGGCGAAAAATGGAGAAAGAATAGAAAAGTCTTTCACCAATACCTAGGGTCTCATGCAGTCCGGAAGTACGACCACAAGCAATCTAACCAAGTTCGAGAGTTCTTAAGACGATTGCGTCTCGAACCTGACCAGTTTTTCGAACATGCTCATCTGTAAGTACTCTATATTGTCCAATCCCATGCGTTGATACAATAATAGAGTCATAGCCTACTTGCTGCGATAATGATGGATATCATCTATGGTATCCAGATTACAGATGTCACGAACAAACATGTTCAAGAAGCCGAAGCATGGGGCCAGAGCATCAACCAAGCTCTGGAACCAGGCCGTTTCTGGGTTGATTTTATGCCATTCTGTAAGTCCTTTATCTTCGTGGATGATCTGTGTGATTTACTCTACTTTCCTGTACGTTACAGTGAAATATGTCCCTCAATGGTTTCCCGGAGCTCATTTCAAGCGATTGGTTGCTGACTGGCGGCAAAGTATGCACAATTCCCGTGATGGTCCTTTTTCCGAAGCCAAATCAGCACACTATGTACGCCTTTATACTTTTGTTACTGCGTCTATCTAACTCAGGTGTGAAGAACAATGGTTCTACGAGTTCTTCAGTAGTTACAACCGCCTTAGACGATATTTTAGAAGATCCGCAGCGGCTCGAAAAAGAACTTACTATAAGGGACAGCGTAGGTACAGCATTCGTAGGTGAGTCGTTGCCCCATAACTATTGACTTATCCCGTTAACCCAATCGCGCAGCCGGTGTTGATACTGTAAGCAAACCTTTCGACATCAAATAACCCAAAGACTGAATAATTCAGCAGAGTGCTCCTACTTTACAACTATTCTTCTTTGCAATGATGTCTCATCCCGATGTCCAGAAGAAAGCTCAAGCCGAACTCGATATAGTTGTCGGCGCAGAAAGACTTCCAACATTAAACGACAGAGATAACCTTCCCTTTGTTCAAGCCATCCTTAAGGAAACACTCAGATGGATACCAGTCGCACCTCTCGGTACGATCGTCTGGCAGCTACCAATGAAATACTACTAACTTGACTGGGAGATTCAGGTGTTCCTCATTATACGTCAACCGATGATATATATCGTGGGTATCACATCCCGAAAGGCTCCGTTGTCATTGGGGTAAGTCCGCTCCTTTTCTGCCATCAAATATATATATTTAGTCTCACCCGGTGAATTAGAGTGTGTGGTGTGTATTTCTGTTTTGAATATCATTGTAATATGTCGGTCTGAGGCTCCCTCAAGGCAGATTTTACACGATCCAGACCAATATCCTGAGCCCGAACGATTCAAGCCAGAAAGATATTTGTCATCAGACGGGAGTTTGAACTTAGATATCCAAGACCCTGGTGTGGCATGCTTTGGTTTTGGTCGAAGGTAAACTCCGAATTATCATTTCATTTATGTTATTGAACTACTAACCCTATTCTCAAGAATTTGTCCAGGGAAGTACCTAGCGGAAAATACATTATTCCTTGCCATAGCCTGCACGTTGCATCTCTTCGACATCAAGCCTGCAAAGGGCCCTAATGGGGAGTCCCTTACAACAGAACTTCGCATGCACGATAATTTTGTTCCGTGAGTGTAACATCACTTTTAATAAGCTCAAAGATGCCATGATTCACCAAATTTTCTAGTCAACCGAAGGCGTTCCCTTGTTCAATAGTGTTGCGCCCAGGGGCTGAGGAACTCATTACTTGATGATGTAGAATCCATATCATTCATGGTTACGCCCTGGTGGTTATTTCTTATGTTCTATGCTTACATCTTTGCAATGTGCATTACGCCCTTTCCACTGTGGGAACAACTGATTGGCACTTCGCCCAATCTTTTGCATTTCAAGTTGAACCACTCCAAGAGTCTATTCGGAGCAATCACAGGGGATCCCGTACCAGATTGGTGGTTCCGTTAAAACCCCACTATTGCCCGTGAGGCGTTAATCCGCTCGGTGACATGTATATAAGTAGTCTTGCAGATTCCGAGTTGGTATACTGTATTGACCTGATCATCTCGCTCAGATGCCAACTATTCTCATCTCCGTTTTGATTTCATTCGTCATTGGTATTGCTTTCACAGTTGTCGTTCTTAGGAAGGGTGATGATAATCATAAACGTCTCCCTTTGCCTCCGGGACCGTCCCCTCTTCCTATAGTGGGTAACCTTTTCGATATGCCCAGGGAGTCTTCTTGGACAGCTTTCGCGGCTATGTCACGGAAATACGGTGCGTATTAGTACAAATCATTCTATTGAATTATACTGAATACCGCAAAGGAGACATCATGCATCTCAAAGCAATCAACCAGCATATAATTGTCGTTTCTTCGTCGGAAGTAGCTGCAGATCTATTCGAGAAACGAGCAGCGATATACTCTGATAGATACCAGTCTGTTATGATGACCGACCTGTGAGTTCTTCTTGATACACCACAATGCTAAAGCTATTGATTGTCTTAGGATGGAAATCGGATGGTCGTTCACGATTATGGATTACAACGAGGAATGGCGAAAGAAACGGAAAGTCTTCCATCAATACCTTGGTGCAAACGCAATTCGGGCATACGATAATCAGCAATTTGACCATGTACGAGAGTTTTTGAGGCAGTTACACCGACAACCCGAAAAGTCCTCCGAACATGCTCATTTGTGAGTTTCCGTGTCAGTCTCTTGCTCTCAAGGGCTTAAGATCGATATCAATTATAGCCTCTTCTCTGCTATACTAATGGACACTATTTATGGCATTCCAATCGCAGATATCACAAACATACACGTCGCGGAAGCTGAAAAATCGGTAGAAGGTTTCAATGAAGCAATCGAACCTGGCCGTTTCTGGGTCGATTTTTTGCCGCTCTGTACGTCCCTCACCGCTACAAAGACACTGTGGAACTGACTCTAATATAGTAAAATATGTTCCTGATTGGTTTCCGGGAGCCAACTTCCAGAGATTGGCTGCGGACTGGCGGCTGCACATGTTTAAGGCTCGCGACGGACCTTTTTACGAAACAAAGTCAGCCTACGTAAGTGAAATATAGAGCTTCCATTTCGTTATCTCATTGTTCACCAATCTACAGACCGCAGGATCTGCAAGACCTTCTGTAGTAGCGACTATTCTGGAAGATATCTCAGACGACCTTCAGCCTGAACAAGAGCGCATAATCAACGATAGTGTAGGAACAGCCTTCGCAGGTGATTGTTATCATTACTCTTTCGGTACCTCGATAAACTCATTTCAATTTCATGCGCAGCTGGTGTTAATACTGTAAGTGCTAAGCTCACTTTAAATTTGACACATTAAGTCTCTTGAATACCAATAAATATCCCTCATTTTTCAGAGCGCTCCTACTCTGCAAATATTCCTCTTCGCTATGTTAACAAACCTCGAGGTTCAAAGGAAGGCTCAAGCAGAACTAGACGCAGTTGTCGGCAGAGATAGACTCCCGACGCTAAACGACAAGGATAACCTTCCCATCATCGAGGCGATTCTGAGGGAAACACTCAGGTGGATGCCTGTGGTACCTCTTGGTAAAATAATCCTTCGTTGCACTGACCACAATCTGACCGACATGTTGACCACTTAGCTATCCCGCATTATACGTCGGCGAGTGATGAATATCGTGGATATTACATTCCAAAGGGCTCAATTGTGATTGGGGTACGTCATTTCATGTTATCCCAGCACACCTGTCGCCTTGCGTGAATATTGATATTGATATACCGTCTGAATTAGAACTCGTGGTAAGGTTGCAAGTACCTTGTTATACTTATCTAAAACTATTCCGTAGGCATATCCTGCATAATCCGGATGACTACCCCGAGCCCGAACTATTTAAGCCTGAGCGATACCTAGCAGCAGACGGAAGTATAAATCCAGATGTGATGGATCCGAGTGCATCATGCTTTGGCTATGGCCGAAGGTAGGCGTGAATATACTTTCTCGTTAGTACCCGACTGCTGACGATATTGCTCTATTTTGAAGGATCTGTCCCGGAAGGTTTTTGAGTCTTAACGCTTTGTTCTTAGCAATGGCTTGTACTTTGCATGTTTTCAATATTGAACCTGAAGAGGGACCAGACGGGACACCTCTCAAGACAGAAATCCGAATGACTGGTAACTTTATTCCGTGAGTGTTTGACATATATTAGGACACCCTCATAAAAATAACACGTAGCTCAGACATCCAAAAATACCACCATGCTCGGTCAAAGAACGTCCAGAGGCCGAGGTCCTTTTCGCCCAATGATGTTATAGTATTTGTTGAATATTTGCTATTATTTTGATTACTTTTCAAGTCTCAGTCTTTGGGACTCGGGAGTCATAAGGATACAACCCCATTTCTTAAGTCTTACAGCGAGCTGGGATTTTAACGACTAATAGTACGCGACAAAAGCAAAAGTCAACAAGTGATAGCCGCCTGCCAGTGAAGGTCTAGCTATTGCCATGAGTCATTCTTGCTTACGCGCCCGTGGAGGCCTAGATGATCATCGAGGTGGCTGCAAGTTGATGACGATCGAGTGCTATACATTGAACAATTTGAGTCTATACCAGTAACCACTTGCGCAGTATCTGGACTAAGAACATATTCCTTTGTTCTTTTTTACCCCTCACCAGAAGAAACTTATCATATCATAGCCAAGACCGCCATCCGAAGAACTCAAGATGATAACTCGTTATACACGAGTTTGGCTTTCTGCCCTCTTACTCGCTGCTCTCGTAGCCCATGTCCGTGCTTCATCAGGAGATAGAGCAGACATGTACCAAACGTGTGTACTCCTATGTACGAAACGCGTATGTGCAGACGATGCACCCCATTGGTCTTCACTGGTGTCGCGACTGACGCGGTGGACGTGTGCGGATGATTGCAAGTACAATTGTATGCACCATCTCACCGACCAGGCTCTTGAACAAGGAACTCGAGTACATCAATACTATGGAAAGTGGCCATTCTGGCGTTTCCTCGGAATGCAAGAACCCGCTTCAGTCATTTTCTCAATATTCAACTTGCTCTATCACGCGAAAGGGTACTCCGAAATTCGGGATAGGGTGCCGAATGGGCACCCTCTGAAGCCATACTACCTTGGCTTTGCACTAGTTAGCATCAATTCTTGGATATGGTCTGCGGTGTTTCATACACGAGGTTCGTGTCGTGCATCCTTCATTCGGATATTATGCTAATTTGTGACCGCAGATCTGCCAACGACAGAGAAACTTGATTATTTCTCAGCAGCAGCTTCCATCCTATTTTCTTTCTATGCCACAGTCATCCGTCTATTCCACCTCTACAGGGATGACCGAGAACGATTGACAAGAGCAGACCCTTCAACACAAATTATCCGAAGACTATGGACTGCACTATGTCTCGTCATATTCATCGCACACATATCATACCTCACCCTTCTTCCAAGCTTCGATTACTCCTATAACATGGCATTCAACCTCGCATTTGGGATGTCCCACAACCTTCTTTGGTTCCTTTACTCCCTTCCCCCAGCTGCTCACCTCGTCAAGAGGTTCCCCACGCGCCCTCGATCATATCGACCTTCGTACGCCTACAAACCAGCGATGCTCGTCCTCCTCACAACAGGGGCAATGACATTTGAATTGTTGGACTTTTCACCATGGTTCAGAGTAATTGATGCGCATGCGTTGTGGCATCTTGCTACCGTACCAATCGCTGCTCTATGGTACGAGTTCCTGATAGAGGATTCGTTAGATGATGGCTGGAGAGCGTACCACCACTAGAGGTCAGTTGTACTCCTATTCTATTCTATCACATGTGTCTTAAAAATATTCGGACAGCTGTCTGAAGGGAGAGTGGATCTATCGTTGCGCTTGCATGCAATATTTCCTTCGTTTTGTACGTGTCCACGTCACCGTACCCGATTTCTTTGATGAATCGATCCTCGATGTGTAGCGGTATAATTTATTTTTCATCAAACGGACTTTGTTGCAATTATTTTCGCGCATCATGACACTGGGATGACAAACATGAATTTGCATGAGTCATTTGTGCTTTCTTGATAGCTCTCGTTGGATTCGAGGAACCATTATTCTACAATTCTTCCTCCCCCCTTACCCAGGAGATTGGTCTATATTATACATACGCACACACGACCTTACACGACCTTACACTCCACCGTCTTTCACAACAAACCCAATGCCATATCCCAGAAACCCTTCTCTAACCTTGTGCACTTCTCCCAAACCGAAGTCCACTCCTTCAGTCTTGCCGGAGATGGCGGGTCTGCTTCAGCCATTTGCTCGATAGTTTCTATCACCATCGCAAAGTGCCGATTCATCAAATATTTGTCAGATGTGAAAATACTACGAATACTGACCTATCCCGAGCTTGACAGCTCCCTGGTAATGTTCTCCGCCATAGTCTTCCATCCATTTTGCGTATGGATTCCCTTCGGTGAGTACCCACGTTTCGGGTTTTAGAGATTCCTTTTTGAGCCAGAGCCCCACCTCGCCGTATCCCAGTAGGCAAGCAGCAACTGCCATTAGGAGTCTATTGGCATCACCTGTTACAATCATGAGGCACGGCGAATTATCATTATCAGAAGGGGACCAAATACTGACCCTGCAGGCCAACATCGAGGATATAAGCTCCATAGGCGGTTGTGGATGGTGATTCTATCGTGGATTCGAGTTCTTGTTCTGAAATCCCCCATTGAGCACAAAAGGCCTTGTGGTTTTGGACTTCGTTGATGACGTTAATGATTGTCTTGGTCGCATTGTCGATTGCACTGTACGTGGACGATTTTGCAACAAGGAGACTTAAGTGATATTGTAAGTATTCGATATGGAACGTTTGGGATTATGAATATACCCATATGCGCGAGCGTAATATCTTAGATATAGATAATCTTGCCTGGATATACAAGATTAATATTCTAGACGAAGGAGTGCAGAAAGTTGGAGATGTTCGGCGTACTTGACGAAGTGGAGGAAACATTCCCTAGGCAGTGCCCCCCGAGCCAGTTGCTTGACGAATTCATGTTCCACATATTCTTTCCAAATGCCTGCTGTAGACTTGATGAGTGACCTGGTAAATGGATGAGGTACAGTGTTTGTCGGTCTATTGTTTGTATGAGTTCTGGTGCCTAAGACCGATATGCACGGGAACCACTAACTTAGGGATACTCCTCAGAGTGATCGAGTGCATATGATTGAGTGGGCCATGACCAGACCCCAGAGGAGCTGCAGTTTCAATCGCACGATGTGTGTAAGCAGTACCAAGCCGAACCGCTTCTACCACTGTACGTCGTCATGATCAGGACTACTAAATATATTGTGAAGAATACAATACAGCGTACAAGAAACACCGCGGCTGAGAGCACAAACGATCGCTGCGGACAATGTGCATCCCGTTCCATGGGTACTTGTAGAATCGATCCGAGGGCGCAGGAACAGTGTAACATTCTCAGTGTCCCTGAGGACGTCCACTACCAGAGGGCGAGAGGTAAGGTCCTCTTCGGAAATTTGAAGAATTTCCATGTTCTCTTCCAGGAGACCATCACGGATAACAGTAAGGTCCGGGTGTTTGACAGCTAGTTCGGAGACATCCTGAATTGAAGAGGTTACATGTCCACCTTTGAGCAGAACCGCTTTAGGACCTAAAGTTAACAGAACCTCCGATGCAGTAAGCATTTCTGCCAAATTCGTGATAGTCGATGGGAGATTGCGAGTCGACAAGATGAGTTCTGCTTCCGACTTGTTCGGTGTGATCAGAGTAGCCAAAGGGAAGAGTTCTGTAATCATGTCATCGACCGCCTCAGGCTGCAAAAGCGTATGTCCCGAAGTCGAGACGCAAACAGGGTCACAGACTAAAGGGGGCATATTAGTTCCAAAGTGTGTTCGCAACGTATCCGTGATGGCACGTATGACATTGGAGTCAAAGAGCATCCCGGTCTTGATACTCTGGATGCCTAGGTCTTCCAGCACAGAACGCAGCTGGATATTTCGGGATGAAGATAAGAGTTTGTTCTAGCAAAGAAGCAACGGTCTGTGACCGTACGGACTTGCTGAGCGACGAACTCGGGTGGACATGATTGCACAGACTGTACACCAGTCGTGTTCTGTGCCGTGAGGGCAGTTATGACACTAGTCCCATAGCATCCGTGGGCAGTGAAGGTCTTCAGGTCGGCCTGGACAATTTTAATTGATTTGACATGAATAATGACGTCAACTTGGAAGTGTCGAAGGACATACCTGGATACCTGCACCTCCGCTAGGATCAGTTCCTGCTATTGTTAGGACAGGAGTGTTGGGCATCCTGACAGTTGTGTTTTAGACAGATTAACACAAAAAGGTAGGCAGAGGCAGTCGAGTCAGCTCCAAGAGTCATTTTGTACAAACCTCAGTTTTTGAAGGATATTATCGAGAAAAAGGTTTGCAGCTTGCTTGTCAGCATTCATGGTGTAGCGGTAACATTGGGTCTTCCCATGGCCTAGCTCCGGGTTCGACTCCCGGTGGATGCATCCTCTTTGTAAACCCCTTGTGGTATCTTTTATCCTGGACTATATCTAGTTTTTTTTGCAATGAAATCATGTATTCCGGCATACATCGTAAAGAACATCTACTATCGAGCATCTAGCATCAAAGCAGGGAGTCAAATGAAGTCTCCAGCAATACGTACAACGTATCGTATATCAGGATACCAGTATCGTTAGCAACGCATTCAAGCAGCAAAAGAAAAACAAGGATAACACGATGATGCATCGAGCATTATTACGTAGATAACGGGTGAATGAAAGCAAGTAATTAAATAGAATCGACAGCCTACAAGGCAAAGTCGATGGCTGGGTAGACGTTATGCCACGCCAGATGTTAGTGGGGCCAACGAGCGAGTCGGTGAATGAGCGAGGTTTGCTGCATTATGCGTGTGCGTGTGTCAGTAAAGACTGGGTGAGATTGCGACGGATAACCGAAGCAGTTGCGTTAGTAAATATCTCTCCGAAAGCGGGGGTACGTGGAAGGGGGTTGTGACTGTCGTAGATGTCGCTTATGTTGGCTTAGAGTGATTCGGTAATGGCAATGGAGAAATCCGCAAAATGGACGTCCTGATCTTTGGGTGTAGCCCAAGAGCTATCGGCACCTATTGGGAGAAGGTTAGGAGACGTTTAATATCGATGACAGGAAATCAAACCGTACCTCCAAAGAAGGTCTGCATCATCATTCCTCGAATGCGACCGGCGTCACCGTCACGGAGGACCAAACCGCCAACGTTGATGACACTCTTGCCCTCAACGAAGACTTCGAGTTCACCATTCTGCTGGCCAGCGTCGTTGAGACGGACGCGCTGACTGATAGTGTTCCAGTCGCCTGTCTTCCACTGGAATGAGTTACGTCCAACAGATGCTCCGTAGGTGGGGTTGCAATGAGATTCAGGGGCGATGTTGCAAACGTTGTCATTAGCCTTGAAGGAAGGAGGAAGGTAGGTGTACATTTCTCCAGCTCCGCCTGTGCGCCACATGAATCGGGCAGAGAAACACGCATCGTTCCTGCTACCACCAGAGCACGACTTAGATCCCTCCTCGCTATCACCACCATCTATAAAATATTTGTGCGATCAGTTTCAATGACTTCCGAATCGCAATGCTGTGTTACTTACAGATACCGGGCATCTTTCCACCCTTGACAAAGTCGAAACCATCGGGGAAGAAAACGGAGTAGCCGAAGGTGACTTCCTTGGCAGTTGTGAGGTCGACGTTGGAAGGTCCGGGGCCGTAGAAGGAAAGACCACCACGAGGGGTGTGCGAGGGGATGAATGAACCCTGAGGGAAGTGGGCAAGCATAGCACTCTTTCCGGCATGTTCGACATAGACAGGTGCAATGTCCTTGAGCATGCTGTTGGGGCGGAAAGTGGAGTCTTGCATGGGAAGCACCTTGGAGGCTCCCTGAGCCGTTGTCCAGAATTGTTTCTGGCTAACGGGGAGTAGGGCCCGAATGAGAGTACTGGCGCTAAGCAAGGTGTTTGCGGGGGCAGCAGCCGACGAGGATGAGCTGGGGCGAGTCGATGAGGAGGATGAGACAGATGGAGCGGATGCAGACGATGCAGCTGCGGAGGTTGAGGCAGCAGCAATACTGCTGGTCACCGGTGCGCTACTAGGAGTAGCAATGCTAGCAATAGAACTACTGGCAAGTTCGGTGTTCGCGGCAACGGCACTAGCAAAAGATGAAAGAGTCTTTCCGGTGTGCTTGCATCGTCCCCGGAGACCATGAGGAGCAGAATAAACCGAGGCAACGCTGAAAGCGAGTGCAGTAACGAGAGTCATGAAAACAAACATCTTCCCTTGAGTTCGTACGGGTGTGTTTTCGTTAATGATTGACGGGACGAGTAAACACGGAGGTAAAGACAGCTATAAAAGAGAGAGCTGTTTGGAAAGAATGACTAGTGCAACGACAGCACAACGAGGCGTGAGGAGGGGAGGAATAGGTGGACGGAGAAGGAGAAATGAAGGAACAAGGATCCCTCGGTTCAAACATCCATCTTATATATGGGCTTGGCACGGCGTCCTCCATGGGGCTTCTGATTTGCCGAAAACAGGTTTTACACAACATTCTAGAGGCTCTTTTACCTCCTATTCGTACTTCGATTGCTGTCTGGTATGTCGCTTTGTCTCAGGATTAAGAAATCGTATTGTCATTGGAAGGTTTGCTCCCGAACAAGTGAACGAAGACAGTCATTGTTCTCCTATTTCATTGAGCGTCTGCAAGAGAATAAGTCAAAGAAGCCCCACTTCGGCGACAGCGTCTAGTGATACGGCAAGTTACGATAACCTTTTGTGTTGGTACCTCATAGCAACCTTGCTTTGCAGGAGTGCTGGACATGAGAGGATTATATACAGCAGCGAATTACGACATCTAAATTGGGTAGTTTGCTGCATGATCGTAGAAGGAAGCTCAATCGATCGTACCCATAATTATCTCGGGAGGCTATAATGACACCTGGTGATTTAAACTCGAAGGTCATGTATAAATAAAGTTTACAATTTTTACCTTCAATATATTACAAGTTACAGGCTGCATCCTTCCCAGAGGAACACCAAGGGTATCTACGGCTAAAGGGAGGTCATAGAGATATAGGAGCATGATCATGATGTGGCGAAGTTGGTAACAAAGCAAGGAGATGTCGGGTAAGAGAGCTATATGATTATGAGATAAATACTTTCACAGCTTCTGGGTTATCGCAACAGAAAAGTCGGAAAAGTATGCGTCTTGATCTGTAGGCGAGGCCCAGGAGGAGTCGGAACCTGTGGCGATAAATAGGATAGATTTCGATGAGACCTCATCAGACAAGACACGAGGTACCACCTACCTCCGAAGAAAGTCTGGAACTGCATGCCTCGAATGCGTCCGTCAGCGGAGTTCCTGAGAACCAGACCACCAACATTTACAACACTCTTCCCAGCAACGAACAGTTCCAACTCTCCGTTGGCTTGTCCAACATCGTTCAATCTGACTCTTTGAGAGACCGTGGTTCTAGCCCCGGTCTTCCACGTGAACGAGCCACGGCCTACGGATGCGCCGTATACATCGTTGCAGGTGGAGAACGGGGGAATATCACACACGGCTTGATTCTCGGTGAAATCGGGAGGGAGATAAGTGTAGAGTTCTCCTGCGCCGTTAGTTCGCCACATGAGGCGAGCAGACCAGCAGCCGTCATCGCGACGGCCGCCAGAGCAAGAAACGGCTTCGCTATCACTGTTTCCACCATCTAAACGTTCACAAGAATTAGGTATATTCCCAATGTGACACAGAGATATTTTCACCAATCGACGCGCATACATATTGTATGTGCATGAGGTAAAAGTGAAATTTGAATGAAATTCAAATGGAAGAAGGACCTACATAACCCCGGAACCTTGCCTCCCTTCACAAAGTTAAATCCAGATGGAAAGTAGGCAGTATAGCCAAAAGTGGCTTCCTTTGCCGTTGTCAGGTCAACGCTAGCGGGACCGGGGGCATAGAACGAAAAACCTCCTTGGGGGGAGTGTGAGAATGTGTACGAGCCGGCCGGAAAATGTGCTTTCATCGACAACTTTCCGTCAGGTGCATTCACATAGTCGTGAGGAAGAGCTGTAATTATGTTGTGTGGGCGGAAAGTGGCATCTGACAACGGGGATGTTGTTGCGCCAGAAATCGAAGAAGTGGTCCAGTAGGAAGTCTGCGGCGACACTGGGAAGAGGGGGCTTGATAGAGAGGCACGAGCAGTCAGGTTGTGAGCCCCGTCTGTCGGTAGAGAGAACACGATAGCCGGGAGAAGTGCGAGAGTGGCAGAGAGAAGTTTGAAGGAGAACATGGTCCCAAAGTTCGTGCAGAGCAATAGTAGAGCTGGGCTTCGATGCTGAGTGTAGTTGCACCTGGTAGGTACTTAAATACCACTCAGGAACCTCGAACACGTTCATTTTCATAAGTAAACCTTCGGGGAGATAGGGCAGACGAATCAGTGAGAGAAAGTCAGAAGGTGAGGGCCAGACCATGAGAGCATATGTTCGTCATAGTATTCTTGTACATGTGAAGTTCATCACAGCCAGCTGGTTCGTCAGAAGATGATGAATAAATCGCGGGGAAGAGTCACGACCATAAGCTCGTCTGAGAAGCTGTGACCCCAATATGAATCAGTGTGTGCAAAAGTGCCTTTGAAAACAAGTGAGGAGTACACGTGAAGATCATACCACCAATGATGACCCAAAGTTCGTTGTAGCGCTGTTTTGATAGAAGAGAGAGGACATAAGGTGCATTCAGTTGTTGACATTGAGTTGACAGAGGTGTTCACCTCTGTCTCGCAAGGTTGCCGACATAGGCCTCTACTGAGGATGTGGTTGATGAACGGGCCGATAGGATATCAATACCATATGGGCCTGCAAGGGAAAGTGTGTTGGATTGTTGCGCTGACAACACCAAGATAGTTTGTCTTCGACGATAGGACCTGCCGACCTGCAGCCTAAAAGAGGCGCCATGAAAATTATTCGGGATGTTCCAGCGTTGGTAAAGTTGTAATGTCCCATTATTCGCTGGCATGCTCGTGTTAGGCATGTGTTGCAGCGGAGGTGAAATATGAATGGGTGAAGTATAGACCGTCATTTTCACCGTGGTACCTGAGAATATGAACTTGAAATGTTTGTCTAGAGAGAAAAAAATGAGTGGGTCAATCATCGGTGTATTGTTCGGGAGAGTCGCGGAGCATTTGCCTTTCTTGTGCATTCCGCCACTTCGACGGGCATCTTCAAGGAAGAATGTTCGTAGTTTTAAATTCCTTCATTACCATTTGTTGGACAATGCTTATGTCACAGAATGCAGAGTACTGGCCAATCATAAAATTGGATGAACGCTCGCGCAAGATAGTCCTAAAGTAAATAAAAGTTGCTTTGAAGACAAGAGAATATACATACGATACCGCATATGACCGGTGTCAATACAAAGTCGACGGAACCCCCGAGATTCTAGCGACCGTCTGTACAAGTATCAATGAAGTAACACCTCAGGATACAGATGCGAAACACGTGTAAGGATCCGGTGCGAGGAACGAGTGAGTCCATCTGGCTGTAAATGTCGACGACAGACATCAGAAACGGGGAGTTCTTCCTTCTTCGGAGACTTCCAGCTCTTCACGGTGAAGCGTGGTGCCATAATATGAGGGTAAAGAACTCGATTCCATACATGTAGAGGGTTGAGAGCTGAGGAACCCCAGAATGCGACCATCTCCGAGTCGGCTACTAGTTCTCACACAGGCTTCCCAACTGGGAAGGATGAGGCCGCAGTACATTCTAAACGAACAATTGAATATTTGGGTCAATCATCGGTAGGAAAATGGGAGGGCTCGATAAGAAAAAAAATACCAAAACTAACTTCATTGTTATGATGCAATCAAGGTGTCGCTCAGAGAAGCCTAGTAAGATGTTGCTGCTTTTCGCCAAAGATTGGACTAAGGAAGTATTGATATCAAGTTTTAGTGTCAGATATGTATATTTCGGTAAATATTCCCCTTTTGATTCCTTTTGTTCAGACATCTCGAAGAGTGAGAAATAAAAGACAGGTGGCTGGTGACAGGGGTTGAATATGATAGGACCAGTTCAGTTACAGTAGAGTCTCCGTTAAAACTCCGATTCGATCCGGCTCGTCTCGCCAATTTGTTCTGCAATACAGCGCCTTCAAGTGGCTTGAAGTTCACCCTGAGGCGGTTGGTCTTGACAATGACAGTCGCCACTTATGTTTAGTTCTAGCCACTCTGGTGATACCGCGATGCTCGTTGGCTGGTAGGTGCGCTGAAGTATAGTTCTGTCATGTCCTACCGAATCCAGTTGGTTATTCAATTTACCAAGTTTCGGTATAACTCGTTTTCAAAGCTATACATGCACAGCAGATGTGTTCAATGAACTACCGAGATGCAGTTCCTGTGGCGAGCCCTAATCCAAAAAAACCAATCATGTTGCATACGCTCAGTGGAGTTCATCCTGAACTTTGCGGCATAAGGGAAAGCCAACTCCCAAGTTTCAAGCTTGACAACCTCAACACTGTTTCCGCTTCCGCCATCGGACTTCCATACTAATACGCCGCGCTTTTCAGATTTGAATGTAGGTAGAACTATTTGTTGGCTGGGAAACAATTATCCTTACTGACGATGTCGATGTCAGACACAATAGGGTATGTTTGCATTTTCGAAATGTTCCTCGGACTTACCCGTTCCGACGTAAGTTTCCGCCTTGTTCTCAAACAAGTACTGTCTAACTTAACATCGAAACACTTTGAATACGAAACAGAGTGTATTATGAATACTTTCGTTTGGCCCGGACGAACCCATCCCGCTTTGCGTAACGCTTATCGGCATTTAAGCTCAACCTTGGGCTGCAATACGGGTTTCCGGTTCTGATCTAATCGTCCCGATCGTCCTCTCCTAGCTATTTATGCCATCCATGCCTCTGCTTTTCATCGGCGGTGCGGAATCACAAACTCAAGGCACCCCGTTCCATCTCTTGCAAACCGGCTAGCAAGATCATAACTCGATTGATCCGATGCCTTGACACTAGTCTACGGGGCTGGCGGTGATGAGTTCGCTCGTTAGCTTTGTACGCTAGATGGAAAAAGCAAGCCATCGACTAATTTACTGTGCTATGTCCGGTATTCGGAGTGACTGTGTCGGTAGACTCAGTACATACAACCGTACTGTTGTTTGGGCTGAACCATACCTATGGCTTGTTCAATTTCGTTCGGTGTCTCAGCAGATACATCGGGCCTGAACCTTAGATTGACCCCCCGTTGACTGATTGTATGCTGTCACCCTTTCATGGTAGATCATTAACGACGTGAGTTACTAATATCCTCGTATCATACCTGTTAGACTTGAATAAAGTTCACTCATGTGCATCCAGAGTGACGTTTTCACGCCTATTTGTCAGTGTTCCTGGGGATGTCTTCTCGGCATACGCCCTTTCTTGTCCTTTCTGTCACATCCCTCCCGCTTGTGTGTGTTAACACAACAGTGTTAGCCCCTCAAATTGGGTATATGTATTTCTTCCTGGCTACATTTGGATAATCGCTAGA
This sequence comes from Cerrena zonata, assembly GCA_038087015.1. Lineage (NCBI taxonomy): Eukaryota > Fungi > Basidiomycota > Agaricomycetes > Polyporales > Cerrenaceae > Cerrena > Cerrena zonata. The sequence goes on from JASBNA010000009.1 coordinate 146,969, forward strand.
CCAGTTACGTGTGAGTGAGCCGTCGCATGGTGTTATTACTTCCTACTCTTTCAAGTTTCCCACTGATGGGCTCGGATCATGCTCCCAGGATGCTTAGATTATTATTTACACCCCCGGGGAACATACCAGCGTTCGGTATATGGGATCAAATAAGGCGCTCTGGCTGTGGTTCACAAAGGTTAGAGATGCTGACTAGAATGGAGCCTAAAGCGGTAGGTGTTTATACTCAGAACCAGGATCGAGGTCTGCTAAGTCAGGCTACAATTCTATGGCGCGGCCCAGGCATGTTCGTATAAATAACGCTTCGACTTCTCGATCCTCATCCAAGCTGCCTCGTTTCGACCATGTCCTCCACTATCACACAGCTGCTGCCCTCACCTACTCTTAATGGCCTTACATTGGCTCTGATATCGGTCGTCACATACATCTTGTATGTGCGATACGTCCATAATAGGTTATGTCGATATCAGCCAGGCCCACGGCCTCTTCCCTTCTTTGGGAACATCCTCCAGCTCCCGATGGAGTATCAAGAACGTCGCATGATGGAGTGGGGGAAGACCTTCGGTAGGTGTACCTTTCTGTGATCGACTCTATCCTGGTGCTGAAGCGCTGCGTCGACCAGGTGATATCATCTATGCGCGATTTTTCTCCACCCATACCATTGTGATCAACTCGCCCAAAGTTGCTCACGAACTTCTCGAAAAGCGGAGTGCGAACTATTCTGATAGGCCCCCCATGGTCCTACACAGTGAGATGTAAGACTCATTATCGAAGATATAACGTGTGTATACTGATGTTGTCTTGATGCAGAATGGGTCATGGTAAGATGCTGACTCACACACGTTACGGCGACCGGCTCCGTAAATTGCGCAAGTGGACCCACGATGCTTTTATGCTAAAGGCGGCACTCAAGACATACGAAGACATTCAGACAAGGGAAACATACATCCTGCTCGCCGGCCTCATCGAGTCTCCGGATGAATTTGTTTCTCATTTTACGAGGTATGTAGTTGCTCCATTGCCGCTGTCATTGATCATGCATACTGACAAAATCAACATCAAACAGGTTCACCGCAGCGACTGTGGCTGAGATAGCCTATGGTCTCACCGTCAGATCCCTTGACGACGAGTACATTCATCTTGCTGATCGGACAGCATCAGAAACAGTCGAAGCAGGAAGGTACGTCGACTTCTTCGGTGCCGACGAGGTGCACTTCATATCCTTATTTTCTCGTAGCGCTGGTAGTATGCTAGTGGACTTCTTTCCAATACGTGGGTCTAAGTTATGCCTTACCCTACGTTCTACCAAGTATCTAACCTCGATTTACAGTAAAACATTACCCTCTTTGGCTCCCTGGTTCGGGATGGAAACGGAATGCTCTGCGAATTCGAGACCTTGCAAAGGCAATGAATGACGTCCCATTCAATCGGGTAAAGGATGACATGGTCAGTGATCGCACTTGTCTTCTGTCTTCTGTTATTGAACTTATACTTTACCGCTCATCTTAGGAGAAGGGAGTCGCTAGGCATTCGTTCGTGTCGGGTCTTCTTGAGAAATTTGAGGCAAATGGAAATTTAACCGAAGAAGACGAAGACGATATCAAGTGTGCTGCTGGCGTTCTGTACGGTGGTAAGTTCTGTCGCTTACTATTCTCTCCTACATCGCTTTAAATACCATCTCTCTGTTTCGCAGCGGGTACGGAAACGGTAAGATGCGATCATCTGTTATGATAGCTCGCTCATACTCATCGGCATCTCCTGATAGACGGCCAATGTTTTCACGGCGTTCCTTCTAGCTATGACAATGTTCCCAAGAGTGTTTAGAAAGGCGCAAGCTGAGATAGATCGTGTCATCGGCTCGGACCGCCTCCCCGGCTTCAATGACAGAGATTCGTTGCCATACCTAGAGTGCATTATCCGTGAAGTCTATCGGTAAGTTTATGTGAACCGATATCTCTTGCCAAAGTCTTCTGACCCATCTTTTGAATGGCAGCTGGCATCCGCCTACGCCACTAGGTAAAAGTTAACCCTTACTTCCGATTGTTGCGGGTGATTATTCAAATGTGTCAATGCGTAGGTATTCCGCATTACTCCATGAAGGACGACGAGTACCGAGGCCGTATCATCCCTGCAAACTCATTAATGATCGCGAACATATGGTGCGCTCCGCGTTTTGCTTCTATGTCAACGATATTAACTGCCTTGAAGGGGAATGACAAGAGACCCAGATAACTTCCCTGATGCAGAGGATTTCTATCCCGAGCGGTTCGATACTCCTGAATGGACATCAAAGTCACAACCGGACTCAGCCTTGCCTCATGATCCACGAAACCTGGTGTTCGGATTCGGACGCAGGTATGTTGGCCTCAAACATCCGGCATTCAATATAAACTAACACCTTGAAGACAATGCCCAGCACGGAACTTTGCTGATAGTAATGTTTTCCTGGTGCTTGCACACCTCATTGCAACAATGGACATCTCAAAGGCCCAAGACGAGCGCGGCATCGACATCCACCCCGAGCATGTGTGCAAGTCGGGCTTTGTGCAGTGAGTTATATAAACATGAACGTTCCCGGAAACTTTCGACTAACAAGATCATCAGTCATATCCTGCCATTCCGATGTAGCATTCGACCTAGATCACCTCAAACCGCCCGGTTGATCATGCAACTACGGAGCGCATACGAGTCTGACAGCTCTGTTCCCAATGCATAGTTTAGTATGTAAATACATCTACATTAATTTTTGCTGTTGTTGTTTGTAGTACATTTCGAATCTTAATCACCTTCATAGATCTCAATAACTGTTCCTTTCATTGGATCTAAAGCTTCTAGCCCTGACGCAGACGTCGCATATACTACGTGACTGTCTGCACAAGGCTCGTTTAGGGCAGGTACTTTGGCGCTTCTCTCTCATGGCGTCTGCTATAAATTTTCTTTTTCTTTACAACCCACGACCTCCTGGCTCTGCTAGTCCTTTTTATCTGTCTCTCGTACGCGATGTATATTGCACTCTGGTGAATAAAGTCTCTTTCAATGTCTTTGCTTGACTCCCTCCTCCTTTTCTCAATGGTGGCGTGCTATACTGAATGGCCCACTTGCTCTCGTTTCTTTTCGTCTGAACTTTCCCACTCTCTTATGCCTAGGGACACGGCTCACTGTGCCTTCGTCACCTTTACTTGTGAAGTGGAAGAAAAAACCAATCTGGGTCCACGCTTGACCACCCAGTCTTCGGACTTATTTATATGGGTAGTCGAGTACTAAACCGCGGCTTACACTTCATTATCTTATTACCTGTCTATCACGGCTCTTGATCTCAACAATACATTTTGCTCACGATTCTCTACTCGAATTTGAAACCATTCTTCTGTTGCGTCGTCTTGAGGCCGTCTTACTAAGGTAAAACGACTGGTGCGGTTCTTTCCGAGTACTCAACGTATTTGGACGCCACGTTATCCGTAGTATTAAGGTTGACCAGGATGGTACTCCTAGTACTAGACTGTCATCATCGCATTTCGGTTGGAGACGTGTATATAAGTATGCTTGAAGTGTCCTGAGGAAAAGCATCACTCATACAATTACAGAACTACAATGTCTTCAGAAGCTCATAGTCATACACATGTCCACACCCCACACACCCATGACTACGTTGCAGCAAACCAAGCACATTTCAATGCCATTGCAGAATCTTTCGATGAATTTCCTGGAGCCAAGGAATTGGCTAAGAGGGTCGTAAATGCAATGTTGACCAAGTTTCCAGGATGGTTCAACGAGGATACCACCACGGCGATGGACTTTGCCTGTGGGACCGGCAAGTATATTTCTATGAATATTGGGATAAGAACTGACTCAGTATTTCTAGGACTTATATCGAGGGAACTCATTCCTCATGTGAACTCCATAGTTGGTGTGGACATTACGCAAGGACTCGTCGATCAGTATAACTTGCGAGTCTCAAACCAAGGTTTGGAGCCTTCCGAGATGAAGGCGATCCGCACCGAGTTAAAGCAAAATGACGAGCAACTTGGTGATACCAAGTTCGATGTCATTGTGGTTTGTTTCGATAGTTCGCGATGATGTTTATGTGGTGCTAAAATCATTGTTGTGTAGTGCTCAGCGTCTTATCACCATCTCGAAGATGTTGAAGGAATGACTCGTACATTGGTGTCGTACCTAAAGCCTGGAGGTGCCCTCCTTGTGGCTGATGTCATGAAGAGGACTGACGGTCGCGAGATTTTTCATAAGGATCATCATCATGTAGTTGCCCATACAAGTGGTTTTGGAGAGGATGACATGAAGGGTATCTTCACTCAAGGTGGACTTGGTGACTACGAATTCAGTCACATCTTCTCAGCCAAGCTGGGAGGACACGAGCAGGACGTGTTCCTCGCGAAAGGTGTCAAACCTGCGTAATACATTGGTATATTGGGGTATATTCCACCGGTCCTATTGATACACAAGTTTATGAATACTGCAGAGTACATTAGTGTCTATCGAAGAGAAATACATCCACCGAATCGCTTTTTCGCAGCAGCATCCATCTTAGCTTTCACGTTACCGAATGCCCTCCACCAAACGCGACCCACCACTTCAGTTGTGTATGGTTTCTTTGGCTTGATATCAGGGCCATAATGATGACCCTCCCAAGCACCGAAGTGTCTTCTGATGAGAACTAACCACCACTTGACGACAGCGACAGCGTTCTCAAAGCCATAGTCAGAACTACCATCCACGCATCGCACCAGAAACTTCGCAAAATAATCCACGTCCTTCTGGTTCGGAGGGTGATCGATAAAACCTCGAATCCACTGTTCAATGACGTTCTGTAGATCATCCTTTTCACTGAAAGATAGTTTCTCCGCCTTGGTCTTTCCTTGTTGTCTAAGAGCAGGCCTTTCAGGATATTCAGCCTTCGGTGGTGGAGGTGGGACGTATTTAGGTCTTTTCCGGGGTCCCTTGCGACGCAAGACAATAGGACGAAGTCGTTTGCGTTGAGTTGGGAAGGTGACTCCCATCTTTCCGGTCTTCTTGAACCGAGCACCAGCTAACTGCTCACGTTGAAGATCAGGAGGGAGCACAGAGAAGACGGCAGGATCGATGTTTAATCTCCGGAGTTCAGCATCGGTAACATTAGCACGGCTGACGAATCGGGTCTTGTTGAACAATGTACTCTTACTCCCCGGGAGTGCTGCTCTACTACGAGGAGCGAGTTGTCTTGTGATTCGAGCGAGGTTGGGGCGTTCCGGTTCCTTGAACATGACCCTCTTCACTGGACGTCCCGGTAACATGACTTGCTTCCTCTCTTGCTCCTTGATCGGAGAGACAGGGGCAGGAGGCTCGGGAGGAATTGAACGCCTCTGGTACTCTGCTTCCAACTCTGCACGGATGTCCTCAGGTAGGGCGTCAAAGACCGATCTGTCGACCTGAGAAAAATTGGGCAAATCCAGCATCGCCCCTAAAGCTCCTGGTTTAGTGGGTTCGGGTATAGGTACCATATCTTCGAAATGGAGGGATCGTTGAACTGTGCGATCAATCGCTTTAGGTACCATTCCAATGTTATCAGCTAGTCCAGATGTCTTGGTCCCATCGACAGGTTGGAAAGGCAGTCTTGCCTGACCAGGTTCAGCGTCGACCTCTCCGGATGCTTTCTCTAGTTTCTGAACTTGTATCCCAATCCCACGAAGTTCCTTGGGGTCAAAATTGAAGCTCTTGAGGAGTCTCCATGCGTGTTCGCCTATCACCTTATCATCACTTGTTGGGCGACCACCTGAGGCTACGAGTTGTGCTTGCTTGGTGAATGTTTCGCAGACACCATGACCCAAGAACTGAGCCCTTAGTCAGCAGGAGTAGTGAGTGAAAAGCGTCAAACTGACCTTTGGTGCCTCTTTGGGTGCAGCTTGATCCCGAATCATGATCTTGACTGTGAGGGAGCGTCCAAGTACATCAATGTCTTTCATCCGTTTTGAAACCTCTTGAGCCAGTTGAAATACAAATATTTCGGCTTGTTGGTTATTCTCGAAACGTATCCCATACTATTAAAACAAATTCAATCCACTGCGCAGACTCCACAGCTCGCATTTCACGACTTACATTAATATCGCACGACACACTCTTCCGTTGTTTGTCGGACTCCAATTTCCTATCATCGATTCCTCGAATAGCCTTGTAAAGCGTTTCCCCGGTTCCTTTGCCTAGCGCATCGCAGAGCACAGCTCGACTTTTCTTGGCCAGTTCGCCCAAGTTCGTCGCTCCGAGTTTCTCTTCAGCCTTTTGTCTGGTAGCATGACCAAATCCGTGGAGATCTTTGATATCCAACGGCGCTAGGAAGTCTACGGCATCTTGGGGATGTATGTGATAGGAACCGGCAGGTTTGGCCTTTCGTGAAGCGAGACGAGCTAGCATGATGTTGTTGGCTATACCAATACTGACTGGAAAAGAGGGTAGTTTAGCTTCGGCTTCGGAACGAGGATCTCACAGGAGAAGGTTAGTCACCTTCACAGTTAGTGGTACGCTTGACTTGTGCACGGATGGCTTCCGCAAAGTCCTTAGCGGGGTCTACGACCTGAGTCGAGGAATTCCCTTGACTTCTTGCAATCTCTGACTTGATTCGACGTACACTTGTAGTGACCTCAACCAATGCCTCATCAACAGATACTGCTTGCAGGTCATCCGCATGCGCCATTAAGATGGTATAGAACTGAAGAGAGAACTTTTTATACCTGCACGTTATAAGGATCAGCGTGATTTGTAAGTAGATATTTCTCAGGAAACCTACAGTTCAAACTCATATGGAATTGTTAAGACTTGAGGGCATAGTTTTCGTGCTTGTTGAAGACTAGGATAGAGAGACGTCAACTTCAGATTTGTAATCAAGTAGGATACACAAACCTCATTCCACCTTTGATACCGAATTCTCTGGCTTCGTAACTGGCACTCGCAATCTCGCTAGTGCTCGCCAACCCTCCTTGATTACCCTGAGAATGGCAGACTACAACAGGCTTCCCTCGCAGGTGCGGCCTGTCGATCAAACCTGCTGATACGAAGAAACTGTCGAAGTCGCAATGCATAATAACTCGGTCTTCAGAATCGTCGATGGCTTTCTCTTTCCCCTTCCTGCTCGGAGAGCGCATCACCAACTGGGCGTCCTTCATGCTGACTTCGTTACCACCGTCTACCCATCCCTTGCCTCCCATATTCTGCTGCACAACCTTCCTAACAGCTTCAACACCACCATCTTCGGTGGGCATGTCGAGGTCAGTACCATTCTCAGCACGCTCCATAGCTTCGGAAACAAGACTTTTCAATTCTGCCTTCCAACTCGAGAGATGGTGTAACCGAGAATTCTTGTAATATCCTTCGATAAAATCAGGAGCGATAGAAGTGTGAGCAGCACGCCAGACCGGGTCTGCCATAGCTCGTTCAGCATGAGGGTTGGGCTTATGAGACGCATAACTAGGGACACCCTTGGCTGGTTCGAGTGTCGTGGGGTCGGTTGTATACAGTGGTAAAGGATTCGGCGGCGACTTGGTGGGAGTTTGGGGTGAAGACCCTCCATGTAAGAGAACACTAGTATCTTCCAGCTGGGATGATTGCTGGGGTGGGCCACTGTCGAGAGCAACGATACTACTTCTTGGCGCCGTAGAGCTTTGCGTAGCGAAGTCGAAAATCGATTTCTGAGGTGCTCGTTTGCCTTGTTCTTGTTCAAGACGTTCATTCGCTTGGTACCTAAAGCCAGACCAAGGAAGTAAAGTCCCAGCGTTCACACTTTCAGTGAGCCATTCCGGACGGACGACTTTCATATGTTGGAATTCCTTGATCTTGTTAGGGGTTAGATAGCACGTAATGATATGAGTACTAGGAAGACGTTACTTAGATACACATAGAATGAAAGGAGAACACCACTACTTACACTAGCCCCTTCTTGTCCAAGTAGGGATGATATATACCACCGTACTTGATGATAAGTTGACGAAGGTCCTGTACGGAAGGCTCAGTCCAACCGTTAATCTGCAAGTAGTTACGGGCTTTAGAGTCACAGCATGTACGATTAACTGGGAGTACACATACATAGATTTGCAAGCCGTTGAATATCTTATTGGTGGTGCCTATGTCCTGTAATTCAGTATTCTGAACTTGTAGTTTGGCACGCTTTCGGGCCATGTACTCTCCGAAACCGCCAAAAGTGGCAGCACCATACGTGTCAGAGTTAAGGTATCCAGACTTTGTCTTGTCATCGTCGATCGAGGATAGGATTCTGTGGTGAACTGGAGACTCGTGCAAGTCTTCAGGTTCATCTAGGTCTGGTGAACGAGGTCGTTTCAAATTTGGCTTGGGTTGGGTTGTTGGGAAGCCTGGAGTCAGGTTACTTGTATCATCGTTGTGCGTGACAATATCTCCTGGGAGAACAGCATGAGATAATGCTTCCAAGAACTCAGGGTCGTCTTCCTCAAAGTAGTCTGAAGATGCCGTGCTCTGTGTGTTTGTTGCTGCCATTCATGTCCAGGTGTAAGAGTGTTAATGTTCAGTTATTCGCTATTATTTCGGGTATTAAGGGTATCGCATACGAGTTACATGAAGTCAAAGGTGAAAGTGGTGGTAGCTGGTTAACATGGACAAGTGAGTCCTGGAGATTTCGTCATGTCAACCCTAACCTCAAGAAGGACCCTGACTGCACAGCGTTTGGCGCACGACTCGGGCATGCTTCACCCAACACCAGAATGTATCTGTTTCAACAACCATCCTATACCTTGTTCATTGTCTGTACAACAAGTTCTGCTTGGGACTGAGGACCTTCAGCCGAACGACAGAAATTTCTACCAACACTGCTTACAAAGGAGTATCGCTTCGCTTCATAACAACACCGCATAGTGCGCGCTGCGCTGCACCGCCGGTTCACTCCCTATCACTGTCCTATACTTACCAGCTGCCAGCGAAGTGCTTGTGTATTCTGTCTCTGATTATCTTTCAACATGCCCGAAGGATACGATTATTTGTTCAAATTACTTCTTATTGGTGACTCTGGTGTCGGAAAGGTATGAAATATATCCTCACGTGCTGGCAGAATGAATTGAGCTCAAGACATTGTGGTCTACATAGTCATGTCTGCTTCTAAGATTCGCGGAGAACTCGTTCACAGATAGTTACTTGAGTACCATTGGTGTCGACTTCAAGATTCGTACTGTGGAGTTGGAGGGGAAGATGTTTAAATTGCAGATCGTACGTATCATTGTGCTTGGCATCCTGTGGCTGGGTACTGACCTGATGTATAGTGGGATACGGCTGGTTCGTACTAGATCTGTTTGTGCGATCAACCATTATACTCATTGGTATGAACAGGACAGGAGAGGTTCCGTACCATTTCGCAAGCGTATTACAGGGGAGCCCATGGTATTGTAGTGGTCTATGATGTAACAGACGGAGGTACGCGGCGATATCTTTCAAAGTCATTCGATCATAACCTTACAGTACAATATACAAACAGAGTCCTTTGAACACGTCAAAGGATGGCTAACAGAAATTGAACGACACGCGTCGGAAGGCGTCAGAAAATTGCTCATTGGCAACAAGTCGGACCTCGTTGACAAGAAGGTTATCGAATACGGCGTCGCCAAGGTATTTCTTATTTCTTGTTTCTGATTGCCCGAAGTATAATACAAACACTGCAACAGGACTTCGCGGATGAGAAACAACTTCCTTTCCTTGAAACGTCAGCAAAGAACTCGACAAATGTTGAAGAAGCATTCCTTGCGCTAGCAAAGGAAATTCGGGACAGGTAAATTATTTCAATACGAGGAAACTTTACACCTTACCTTGTTCTCATCGCTTCTTTAGTGCTGACTCGCAACCGGATATTTCGTCAAACGCGAACAAGAGCAACATTGTCGCGCCCGGTCGTCCGTTGGACGCAGAAGAGTCATCAGGGGGATGCCAGTGTTGAAATAGCACAGCGCACTTCCCGGTATATGTGTATCCCATATCTATAATTGTCTTGTATATCTCAACCTATATATGCTGCTTTGTAGTATCTTTTTTTAGGTCTGGGCTTGACTATTATCCCGCCTTTGTCCGCAAATGGTCAGCGACGGAGCCATTACTGTTTGTGATTCGCCTATTGGTCAAGAAGCTTGGGCGCTTGAGAATCCTTTCCTAATTTGGAACAATAAGTTTGGCGAGCCTATTGTCCTTCGCGTCGGCAGTTGTGCGCATTGTGTTGAGATTATAATAATAAGAGGACCTAGCGACGATGCTCCGTATCCTTCTTGGACCCCCGAGGCTGCTCAGCCGTTTTTTCGTTTTCTCTTCCTACTACCACCACCTGTTTCTCCTGGCGAGAGAGTCGCCACCATGATCTCCAACTTACTTGCTCTCATTCCAATCGTTTTAGGCACAACTGTTGGTACGTCACCTTGTCCAGATGTCATTCTGAGTAGTCTTGTACTGACAGCTAGGAACGACAGCCGCACAGTCTAATCCTTCTATCGTCTGCGTTGCAGGTCAATGCCTCCAGGGGTTCACGAACATCACGAGTGAGTGTGTCCTTGTATTCTATTTGGGATAGTGTACTGAACTCCCCTCTAGTCGGTGCAACGCTATCAACTCCCGGTAGCTCAGCGTCAGTTCAACTGCTACCAGGGCAATACACCTCCGACACGAATCCACAACTTCTCCATACACTCCTAACATCATCATCTGCAACACTAGCACCATCTCCCGGCTTCAACAACTCTACCACCGTATCGCTTCCGCTTACTGTCGCGCTTGAAGCAGGTGTTGCTGCCTACGCGCAAGCGAACTACTCTGGTGCAGGAACATTCACTCAACTTCCTCAAACCAATGGCTCGCTCAGCTCGACGTCAATTTCAGCTGGTTCTCTTATGCTGTCGTCGAATGTCTGGACAGCAGTGTCCTCTGGTTCAGCTTCAAGTGATCGTCTCATTCTCTGGGACTCAATACCAGACCTTTCCCAACTCCCATCAGGAGCGTCTGCCGCCAAATCCTCCCTTTCCATCCTCGAGATTCAATCCTCTGCATGTTCTCCTCCCTGCTCAGGAGCAGGTATCTGTTCCGCATCAGGAACATGTACTTGTCCTACCGGTTTTACAGGTTCCTCTTGTGAATCGTGCGCGCAAGGCTTCTTCGGTCCGAATTGCCAACCATGCCCCCAAGGTTGTACATCTTGTGACGAGGGCATTTCCGGCACGGGTCGGTGTCTTTCTCCTCAAGTTTCGAACCCTCCCTCGTCATGCAACTGCCTAAACGGGGTTTGTGGCTCGAACGGGCAGTGTTCATGTAACGCGGGGTGGACGAGTGCAGATAACGGAACTGCTTGTGCGAATGCGCCCAAGGCTTTTTCTTGTCATCCGACGGCAATTGTCAAGCTTGCCAGCTAGGCTGTACCCAGTGCGCTGACCAAACCGGGAACTGCATTTCATGCAAGACCGGATTCACTCAAGACGCTAATGATCGTACAAAATGCATCAGCACCCAAACTGCGACATCAACGGGAACTACCTGTCCCGATGGAAGTTTCAGCAACGGAACGGCTTGTGCCCCCTGCTCTCCGCTTTGCCAAACTTGTACGGGCGCAACCTCGAATGATTGTGTTATTTGTGGAGCTGGAAAGTATTCGTTAAACGGCAACTGTGTGGCCGCCGATGGGAATGGTGTTTGCGAGGGATCTAGTATGATTGCAGATAACAATAAACACGAATGTGATAGTAAGTGGCTTTCTATCCTCCCGCTTGATGGTGGTGTACAATTCGTCTGATGAAATTCTTTCTCGGAATAGGTTGTCCGGCAAAGTGCACGTCATGCAAGATCCCCAACTTCAATGTCGCATCCACAGTAAATCAGCTCCAGTGCACTGGATGTTTGCCTGGGTTCGTATTATCGCAAGGGAAATGTGTAGAGAATTGCCCATCTGGAACTTTCCTCAATCCGCAAGATAATCTCACCTGTACCGGTATGTCGCAATTTCCGATGACTCGTGTCACTCCTCCTCTAATTGTATTCGAAACACAGCTTGTGACTCTTCCTGTGGGACTTGTGTAGGATCAGCGACCTTCTGCCTGACGTGCGCCAACAATCAGCTCGCATCCAATGGGAAATGCGTCGCTTCATGTCCATCCAACACTTTCAGTTCTTCCGGATCTTGCATTCCGTGTCATCCAGATTGCGCATCTTGTTCTGGATCTTCATTCAACCAATGTTCCAGCTGCCCTTCCAGTCGTCCTGTTCTCACCAGCGGCCGATGCCTTCCTACCTGCAGCAAGTCACAGTTTTTCGATAAGACATCATCCTCCTGTCAGTCTTGTGACTCGAGCTGTTCGAGCTGCTCTGGATCTGGTCCAAACAATTGTTTGGCGTGTTCTAGCTCAAGCCAGATCCTACGAGGTGGTACTTGTGTATCTAGCACATGTTCCTCCTCCACAAGCATCGTTCCAGGATTGGGTATATGCCTTTCGGACTTAGTTGTTGTCCCCGTCTCTTCTGGAACCAGCAGCGCTATTCCTCTTCCGACAGTCACAGGTCTCGATACCCCAATTGCTCCAACCACGTCAAGCCGCTCGTTGAAGTGGTGGGAGATACTCCTCATGGCCTTGGGATGTGCGTTCATCTTCCTGATGTTCTTGATGTGCTGGCGTCGCCGGGCACGCAAACGGCGCGCTCAAGCCACAGTTGCATTCGCCCAGGCCAAACGGCTTACGCCGCAGAACAACTGGAGATGGCGCTTGGTCAGGTTTGGTGAACGTTTGTTTGGACACAAGCCGAGCCAACGGTTTGTGCCACCTGAGCAACAGCAGAACTTCAAGATGGAAAAACTCAAAGCGGCTGAAGAAGCACGATACAGTAGGGATATGGACAAGCTCCTCGATTCCTACGATTATTCGAGATACTCGAAGGCTGGCTCCAGTCGAGGGCCTTCACCGCTTCCTTCTCTTCGAGATTACAACCACAACAGGACAGCCGCAGCACATCCCAATCGTCTTTCTGGAACATCGTTGTCTGCTGGTTCGATATACTCTCAAGTAACGGGCATGCCTCGCAAGGCCGCCGAACCAAGACAGCCAGTGAAGAATGCACGCGACTTGCTTCCATCCAGATTTTCTGGTACATCTTATACAAATTCTACTCGGTCAGATCCCCTCCCACCCCCGCCGCCGCTTAATCTCATTGAGATTGACCGTCCGCCGACACCCGCGCAGGAATACGCGAGGCTAGTCAGTACTAACCAGGTACCTCCTCGTGGTTCGTATTGGCTTATGCCTAATGACACGGGGAATACGAACGTTTCACGTAACCCTTTCAGACGATGATGCATTTGGATAATCCTCATGGACATATCATGTAATTTTTTACCACACATTTCTACTTCACGATACTATACCTTTTTGCATTACGATTTCGGACATTGTATAGACACCCCTTTCATTTACCATTCGTTATTATACCACCAACGTACCATACATTCAGTCGTGTAGTACTAGTGTCGCATGTATCCATAATCTAGGCTTAACGTGCGTTACGATTATGAAATATCTTCGAGAAATTCTGCCGCCGGATAGTGGTCAGCAAGCCGGACATCGAATAAGTAAGAAATTTCGCAGTAGAAATTATGCATGCACCGTGGTCCTCGTTTTCGTACACCTGTCAATGCTTATTGAACGTACCGCATGATTATCTATCTTGTTAACTTCAACCAACATCATCAACATCTCCCGCGACGTTGTGCAGGGTACATGATAGCTGTCATTTCAACAAGCTTCCAAGAATCCCAGCGATAGTATTCAAATGACCACGAACACAACAGGTACAGGAACTCTGCTTCCGGGGCATCATTTCCCCGATTATCAAAGTATGCGGTTATTTTGCGAAGGGGTGTACGTACCGCGAAGCAGCGGTGTAATAGCTTAAAATTGGGGCGGCATCTGCCTGGTACAGTACGTGAGCTCATCTAGCACGGGGCCAAGAGGTATAATAACGGAGTTAGTAATCTTCACGCGCGCTGTATAAAGAGAAGTGGGAATGGCAATTCGACGTCCGGATGCGAACCTACTCAAGATACGCTTCTCACCCAAGTAAGGTGATCGATCCCGATCTCAGGTCGAAGACAATGAAATCTGGAGCTGAACATCCATGTAGAAGAAGCATAGCATGCAGCAAGATTGTGTCTCTCCAGAATCTCGTAAATGCATAGATATAGGAGCTTCTTGAATCGATCCACAACTCGTGCTGCGGCTGTACAGACGGACTCGTCGGTACTCTCCGTTATTAGATGCCACCGACCCGTCATCTGCTGGTATACAGATGCTAGATCCATAAAACGCAAGGCACGGCGTATCTATCCCCAACTGGGCGAGCGAGACCTCAGATGCAGCCCTGAATCTGAGTGAACCTGACACGCAATCTGCAAAGAAGCAATCACGTTAGAAGGCCAATGACGAAAGTACCCAAATGGAGTGCACTAACCCACCGTATTGTAAATGAAATACTTGACATTGGATAAAATGTATTAGCAATGATCGTCGACGTCAAAGTAACAAGTACGAGGTCCACATAATGAGTTTGGAAGAGTGTCTTGGACCTTGGGGATATCAAAGCATAAGCAAGGATAGGTAGTTGAGCTTGGTAATAGTGCAATCAAAGTGCAATATTATTGACTCCCTCCAGCCATAAAGTTAAGTAAGAAACTCTAAACGAGACTGGTTTGGGAAAGAGATGTTCCTATCCTGGTTGTATGTAAAAGATCATGCCGTAGGCGGCAAAATACGTATGGTTGGAACTCTAGGCATTCGCGGAAATGAGGGCGCAGAACAACGGTATTGTCACCGTAATGATTCCATGTTACGTTGCGAGAACACCATTCTCTGCGGCTGCAAGTATAGTCATCCGCTATAACTGTGCTAAATGAGGTACCAGTAAGCCCATGAATGCTGATGTTTCTACCTAAGAGAACCCAGTTCATGGTTACTAAGAAACCCCGGTCTAATATTGTGAGCGTACACATCCAGAAATAACTTCCGTGTCTGAAGTCACCAGGAATGAGAACACACCAAAAGGAGCGCCAGAAAAGCGCTAGGCAAACCGGATGAAGGTTCGTTCACCCTCTGGCAAGGTCGCAGGCATTGTCCGATGACAGGTTCTATAAGCAACGTAGGTTTCCTCATGACACCATTCCCTGAGAACGAAGCGGTCAAGAGAGAGCTGGCATAAGTTGATTGAATCGGATTAGACCCTGTCTTCCAGTGACCCAGCTATTTTGTGAATGACAGTAATCCGTACCGATGAAACACGGAAACTGAAGGATTCTATCAAGATATTGAAATGAGCATACTATAATCCAGTTAGACTTTTCTCAGATGATAAAACGGTAGCGTGGATCTCCGACTGATACAACAGGAGGAACCGTGTGATAAATTCGTTCCGTATCTGCGAAGAAAGGGTACATTTGAGAACTCTAGAAGACACATGTTCAATAGCGGTGGCGTTAAACACAGAGTTCGAGATCAGCACATACTTAGAATACTACCTTGAGGAGTCGAGGTCGAGTCCGCTAAAACCGCGTGGTAGAAGAAGGAGAGGAAGGAGGCAGGGTGACCTCCAGCTTACTGCCACTGCCAGTGTCGTCAGAGAAGATTATGTAATACATTCTTTCTAGACAAGGAACGATTTAAAATTCCTTTGGGTGCTGGCACTTTCAAATATACAGTGATGTCTGAAGGTAGGTCTATGTTGAAGTCTAACTAAATCGGTAGAATCAGATCTCGCTGTCCAGAAATTTAATTGTGGCTGAAACCCAGTTCTTGGATGGGACAACAAACTGCTGCACCTTCGGATCGCATGGTATCATGAATTGCCTATCATAGGTCTCTACAACACCGATGACCTTGCAAATTTGTATATACGTTTGCATGCCGCCGAGCCTGAGATTGCCATGTACAGCCGCTTGAGCAATTTCCGGAGGTCCAAATTACCCTGTGTCCTTCGACTATGGCCAACATCCCAACTTCCTCAAGTTCCCAGCGGAGATTCGGAACTTCGATGCACTGTGATGCAATAAAGTGTCAACGGATTGGGACGATTAGCGAGATGCTGCCGCACAAAGACTGTCTCAATTCACGGACTAGTTTTCAACCTACCCCCTGTGTCCTCCTCTCGCTGTCTTTTTCGGCACTCTAGAACTGCAGTTTCCAGAAGAATTGTGGTGCAGGCATTGAAGCAGACCCCCAAATCGTGGGCTTCTCATGATTCGAAGATTTCTGATCCATCGTGCCCAATGTTCGTTTCTAAAGGCTGTGGTCGTCGCCCAAACTCATTCCGTGCCGTAGATATTCTCGTCTCTGGCAGAGCATTGTTTTCTTGACCCAAATCCCATGGATGGCCTATATAAACTCAGTCTCGCTCGGAGGGCACCATAACAACTCCAAGAAGTTGGTGCCCTCGTCCCTACAATCCATCATATCCATGTCGATGTCCACTGTTCTTACTTGCCGTTCGCCGTCTGACTGTCGCTCGTTGACTACTGGCGTAACTGTTACCGTCAAGACAGCACGCTCCTACTTTGCTTCGCTTGGTGGGTGTGCTTACTTGTCGCAGATGAATTGATCTAAACTTATCCAACATAGCACGCTCTTCGATACTATCATTCCTAGTACGCGCCATTACTGTTGGATACCTCTGCATAGAAGATCAAGAGGGTACCCACGAGTTCGGCATATGTACCAAGACAAACAGTGTTGTTCGCCTCCGAGTAATCAGCCATGAATTCTGGACAAGAATATTTATGTGAGTAACTAAGACAATCTTTGACTAACGCTGGGTACTTACGTCTCTAAAAAAGGTCCGGGGATCTTGGGTGTGAGTTCTATTGTTTCAGAGTTCTATTCCTGAGCTCACATCATCATATGCCGCAATGGCAATATAGTCAGCGAGGCTTATATCATGGGCGAAATCGAAGTTGAAGACCTACAAGCTGTTATGGATGTGAGTAACTGGTGTGAACTTACGTTCTCTGCATGGTGCCTGATCTTCTCTTTCCTTTCCTTCGGTGTATTAGCTATGGCTTCAGAACCAATCAAGTATGACCGGGCTATCATCCGTCGTGGGTCGTCTATCCTCGGTGCTTTCCGGCTTCACGAATGCGGTATTTGGCCAAACTCGTTCCCAAGCTCGCCTGAACGCCATTGCAAGTTATGACCAGTCCAACGAGTTGTTCAAAGTAAGTTCACATCGCTCATTAATCAAACCTACTCTTCGAACAATAACCTTCTTCATCGTCTACAGGCATTCCTAAGCACAGAGATGATGTATTCTTGCGCTCTCTGGAGTGATGCCGAAGGTGGTGTTCATGGGGATCTTGCGTCTGGGTCGTCCCCGAATGACCTGGAGATGGCTCAAGCCAGGAAAATCCATTACGTGTTGAAGAAGGCGCGTGTACGCCCAGGACATCGAATTTTAGAGTTCGGGTCTGGATGGGGCGGTCTTGCAATTGAAGTAAGTCGGCTATAATGCCCAAATTCTTATAGGACTCACGATAAGCTATCTAGGCTGCCCGTTCATACGGTTGCGAGGTTGATACTCTCACTCTCTCAGCAGAACAGAAGGCTCTCGCAGAAGAGCGGATACATGCTGCCGGGTTGGACGGCCGCATTCGAGTTCATCTCTTAGATTACCGAGACATTCCCTCTTCATTCAAGCATGCATTCGATGCATTTATTAGCATCGAGATGCTGGAACATGTGGGCGCGCATGTGAGTATTCCACAATATCGGATACTCTTTCCCTCATCGATCGATTAATTGTGATATCACCCGCAGTATTACAAAAAATACTTTCAATTGGTAGACTTCGCACTCAAACCCACCAATGCCACTGCAGTTGTTACGTCATCGACATTTCCTGAAGCTCGTTTCTCTACTTATCAGTAAGTGCCCATAGATTCCGCTCTCTTCCCGACTCAATACAAATAAATTTCTAGAGCACAAGATTTTATGCGCAAATACATGTGGCCGAACTCATGTCTTCCTTCAGCCACAAGTCTCATTTCAGCCGCTTATGCGGCTTCTCACGGCCGATTTACTCTCGAAGGTGTTGAGAATCATGCTGCTCGTAAGTATTCCGTAACACCCTATTACATTTTATTCAACAAGAATTTGTAAAGACTACCCCCGCACACTCCGAACCTGGGGTCGTCGTTTAGAGCAGAATTTTCGTCAGGAAGTCATGGCCCAAACTCACCCGGCACTCAAAGACCCCGCAGAATTCGCTGCCTTCAAGCGAAAGTGGGAATACCTTTTTGCATATGCTGGTGCAGGCTTCTCGAAGGGTTATATTACTTGTCATATGCTGACATTCATTCGTGCGGTAAGTTCCTTTTCATTTAATGTGGTGGTGTGCTTAATCTTACATTCCCGGTATATCCATAGAACGATATTCCTTTCGTTGGTGAGGAGAAGTGTGTACGATCGAACAATGTCTCTTGATTTTCTGACACGGACATACCGGGTTCTCGTCTTATGGATTATACTCTTCATAAATGTTGTACAACATCCCTCTATCTATTAACATGAATTACCAAAACCCTTTGCAATAACCTGGCCATCGCCGACCCGGAAGTATGCGTCCAACCACTGGCACCCCATTCGACATATTCGGTTAGCGCCCCGCATGCAAGCTTGTGAGCATTTTCAACTTCGAACATGAGGATAGAAGGTTACCATCATAGGTATTCGTCTATTACATACATTACTACAAACGACGATGGTGTGTTGCTCGGAAGCACTACTCGTAAAATACCGAATTGAGGTCGGAGAACCGGGTTTGGATCACCCATAACCCTTTCAGAGTATCTTGTGGTCTTCTCCCGCGAAGCTGATGACAACATATGCAGTCGCCCCTGGGCCTGTGACTCTATCCACAAAGCATGGA
The DNA here is from genome assembly GCA_038087015.1 of Cerrena zonata. NCBI lineage: Eukaryota > Fungi > Basidiomycota > Agaricomycetes > Polyporales > Cerrenaceae > Cerrena > Cerrena zonata. The sequence continues at coordinate 165,896 of JASBNA010000009.1, forward strand.
TCGGGCATGGATCTCATATGGAAGGTCAGTATTACCTTGTTGAGGTCGGAGATCATGTCCTCCTTCAGTCTGCATGCGGTAGTAGTTAATTAAGAGGCAACTGTAATCCCATGATACTCCGGAGACGAGTGGCTTTTAATATCGGCGGAATCCACACTCGTGGTGTAATCGTAAACAATTGAGTCCCTGCGGGAGCGAGTCTCGAAATAGCTGTGGGACTGGCTTGAACTTGCTTATTGACTGCTTCTAATAATGAGAATTACGGTTCACATCTGGAGAATCGTGAAACCATAGAACCTCCTGTGTTCTAATGAATCTGATAAGTAAAACGGAGAGCCAGTTCCGTTTTCGCGCTCGGGAGCATTGCAGTAGCTGCATGCACTCGACTTGGACGTGTTCTGTCAACGATACTTTTAGTGTTTTAAGATCGAAGTAAAATACCTAGCCAATAGAAAGGATGCTGAGGGGTGGCATCTGGACCTTTCTGAGCCCCTGGACCCAGTGGTTATCGAGTAAGCCAAACCACAAGGCATGCCAAATTTAGCTTCCGGCGATAACAAGTGTGTGTATGCAATAGACAATAATTCCTTGTCCACTTGAGCTTCAACTTGAGTATTACACGCCAATTTATATCTTTCTGGAGGTCTGGTGAATACAAATATTGGTGTGGCAAAGCATGTTGAGTCATGCCAGCGATTTGGATGATTGAAGGATATTGTAAGAACGCTATAGGGCGCTTCGCGTGTGTGGACACTTGTCTGTTTACGTAATCGGATAGATCCACGCCACCGAAGGAACTGGCACAAGAGCTGGCTTGCTTTACCAAAGCGCGTGAACATAGTGAAAGTAAGCCATATATGACACTTAAACTGCTATACAACTGACATCCATGTTTCTCTCACAGCACAGTCTGGATTCCAGGTATGACTGCGGCATGTCCACACAAACAGCTACGTGTCGCATTCGTACATCCAGATTTGGGAATCGGTGTGTATAGCTTGGGTAACATAAATCCTGTTTATTCTGATTACCTTTTTGTATCGTAGGTGGCGCCGAACGGCTTGTGGTTGATGCAGCTCTAGGCCTGCAGAAACTCGGACATGCTGTCGACATCTATACTTCCCATCACGACCCAAACCATTGTTTCGATGAAACAAGAGACGGTAACTGTATAGCTATCGAATGTTACACACCCTTGACTCACCAAAATGCGACCCTTTGGTAGGCACATTGAATGTGCACGCGATACATCCACCGGTTCCTCGAGCCTTCAAGGGCAAATTCCACATTCTTTTCTCTCATGCTCGACAACTACACCTCATAACCCATCTTCTCGGATCCTCAGTGCCGAAATACGATGTCTACTTCGTGGACCAGCTTTCAACGTGTATACCTTTTCTTAGAGCTTTCGGACATACCCGTGTAGTGTTCTATTGTCATTTCCCAGATAAACTACTCGCAGATGGCGCCTACGTGGAAGGCAAAATACAGCGCAAAGGTGGACTTCTAAAAAGAATTTATCGATTCCCCATGGACTGGCTTGAAGAAGTAACAACACGTAAGCTTTCTTGCATCTAATATCCAATCACGATGCTTGAATTAATGTCGGTATTCTTTAGGACAAGCTGATGTCATTCTAGCCAACTCGAATTTCACCTCTCGAGTGTTTAGAGCTCACTTCACTTCTATCGGGGTGACCCCTCAAGTTGTATACCCGGGGATTAACTTGGCGGCCTACGAAGTAACGAACGTGGACCACAAGGACCCTGATATCCTCCAAATTACCTCGTACGTATTAGCACCATCCATCTCGGTCAAACCCCATCCCCTTCGCCTTATTTTGATGCGGTGAGCTGATGAAATGGGTAAACGCTAGCGACCGCCCTACCTTACTCTCACTGAACCGCTTCGAGAAGAAGAAGAATGCCAGTTTGGCTATCGAAGCCTTTGCTCGACTTCGAAAGAAGGTGGAGGGTACACCACACTTGAATTCCATGCGACTCGTAATAGCTGGTGAGGCTGCCTAAATTATACCCTTCTACTTCGGTCGCAATCGTAACACGTTTTTTCGGCAGGTGGTTATGACCCTCGACTAGAAGACAATATGATGTGCTTCGTCTCTCTCGTCGACCGGGTCAAAGCTAACTCGCTCACATACGACATTATCCAACCTGGTTCCTCCAAAGTGAATATACCGCCCTTCCAGACTACCAAACAGGACCCGTCCGTTGTTTTCCTGCTTAATTTTACAACTTCCCAACGATCCGCGTTACTCTCCTCGTCTTCGACACTCTCGCTTCTATATACGCCTGAGAACGAACACTTTGGTATCGGGCCAGTAGAGGGTATGGTCTGTGGTGTTCCGGTCCTGGCATGCAACAGTGGGGGCCCTACAGAGAGTGTCGTTGATAGTCCACTTGCAGAAAGAACGGGTTGGTTATGCAAACCCGATCCCGACGTATGGGCTGAAGCATTATTGGAAATTGTTTCAATGTCGAAAGAAGAGAGGAAGGCGCTCGCGGAAAGGGCAACAGCCCGTGCGAAGGAAAAGTTTGGCATGGAGGCCATGGCAAAAGGTATCGAGTCGGCTCTGGAGAATGCAATTGCTATGGGTTCCGTCAACGTACTGACTTGGGTTTGGATTATCCTACTGTCAATCTTTTGTGTACCACTTGTTGCCTTAGTTGCGTTCCGTTGAGTTGTTGGACTTCTTATTTATCACGGACTGGTACTATACTTGGCTCTAATCGTATTCCTTGAGGTGTTAAAATTGTAATCAGAGGTTTGTTGCGAAGTATATGTATTGATCCAAACAATGCGAAGGTATATAGGGTAAAATATAATGCACAGTATGCGTAAAACCGGGATACGGGGGTACAACGACATGTCAGTAAGCCAAGAGGAGAAAAAGTACACAGGTATGATAACCAAAAGTCCCTAGAGGAAGGATATTTGTTAGCACGATGCTTGGGTATTGAGACACAAGAAAGAGCATCAGAAGGAACAATTGGCAATATTTTGGTTCTCCACATTGTTGGATTCAGTACAGGTCTGAAAACTTTCACATCTTATGCGAGAGACAAGGAAAGCGAAAGTAATACTCACATGATATGATACAGATGCGGTGGAGAGGTCCGGAAAAAGAAAAGAAATCTAAATGAAAGCAATGTTAGCGAATGCAAGTCAAAGACGATGAAAGAGTCAGAAAAAAAGGCAATCTTTGTTGTCCACATTCCCGAAGGATCGGAACAGGTCTGAGAAGTTTATCATCACAATAAAAGGAAGGAATCTGGGATAACTTCTCTCTCGAACAGGAAGGGGTCAAGCACTCACCAAGTATCATTAAGCACCTACAGACATCGGAGGTAAAGCTGTTGGCATAGGTCTGAACTGCGTCCTTGAAGGAGGCTGTCCATAATTCCAATTTTCCTCCTCGTCCTCCATCTGGACATCGGCATCGTCACCGGCACCGGCGTCGCAATCTTCGACGTAGATGCCGATTCCGGGGCCGTCCTCAGGCTCAATGAGGACTTCTATGCTACTTCGCTTGGATTCGCGTTGTAGTTGTAGTTTCCGAAGTGCCACGACAAGGTCCGCAGCAAGAGGAGTATTGTTAGGAGGATCCTCCCGGATAGGTTCCCAACCAACGGGTGGAGAACCCGGAGGTGAGATCAGGAAATTCTTTTCCAATTCGGGAGGACGAAGAAAGTGGTCGCCACCAGGTGATATCGAGGTGCGATCAGCACGATACACTCTGATTGTTGTCTCTGGGCTGTAAAACATACAAAACTTAATGAGAAGAGTACGTAATGAAAGACGTATCGCACGTACATATCAGGCAAAGGACCAACGACAAGGCTGTCACAACACTGTTTAGCATTTTCAGCGTCGTGTTCCGAGTAGTATACCATCAAGATCCTGCCGAACGACCTCAACGGTGCCCAGGTATGTAAATGGCCATACAATTCAAAGTGGTTTCTCAGCGCGTCAAGAATTAGCGGTTGAAAAAATGATGGAGGTAACGACGCCACAATCAGGGTGTTCGTTCCTTTGGTACCTGCAGAGCTCGACGACGGGCTCAACTCTGGTGGTGTGCATTGTACAGAGGGTGGGATTGAAACTGAAATTTGTGGGACGGGCATGATGAGAGTGAAGAGGAAGAGGAAGATGAGGGAGCGATGGAAAACAGAAAACGAGAAAAGCGCACAATTTTAAAGTCAATCTTACATAATCATTGATCGTCCGAAAATGGCATCGCCTTCCACTGGCACGCAAAGTTAATGCACGGTCACGACAACTGTCCTACATAACAAGCACAATGGCTGTACGTCCAAGAGATACACGTAGTGTTTTCTAGTAAATACAGCACCGCTATTCATACGAGGTACAATATCTTCGCGCTACATCAAAAGCCTCCTCCTCGGACCCTTACATACCACCACGCGGCGTGCCCTCTTCCTCTTGTGTTGTTATAATAGATATCAAAGCCGAATTGATATGGAGACCATGGTCGCCTTGGAATAACAATATTTTGGTTGGATAGCCACTGTCACGTCCATGATTAGCTGCGTAACTCGCCGGGTTGAGACGCGACTCACAGGATAGTTGGGGCAACCTGGCGTATAGATACAACCGCAACGCCTGGAACAGCTTTCATGATCGTTCACGCAGTCGTTCTTCGACTGCCCTCTTCTTGTTCTCCAGAGCAGCTACCTTGTCGTCCTTGGAAGCATCATACGATACTGTAACCTGGTTGAAGCTATACACGGAACATCAGAATATGACAAGACACAATAGTGGTCGATAACTAACGGATTCTCTGGTGACTTCTGGAATTGCTTGTACAAGAGGTCCTGACGATTACACGTGTATTAGTATGATGACCTATAGTAGAGTTTATTGACGTACCTGGTATTGTTGCAATCTCAGACCAGGATGCTGTGGAAGCGATGAACGCCAAGTCAACCAGAGTCAACGGGTCATATTAGTGTAAAAACGTACGTCCACTCTGAGCTGGGGCAACTCTCGCTCCTTGTACGCTTCGAACGCAGCCTTGAATCGCCTCTGGATAAAAATAGAAACCGCAATCAGCATTCGATCAAAAACCAAGTACAGTTAGAGTATGGCAGCCAACAGGCTTTGGGATCGCCCCTTGAATTCCCGTTTTAGTGAATTGATAGTATTTGATATTCGTCGCCGCTAGAAGACCATTCGATGGAGATTCCAGACAGGGATTGCTTTCCATCGAATACTATGAGATTATTCGAGTGGAGGATGAACCAATCATATCCTCCAAAGTACCGAAGATCTCGACGAAGCGAACTATGAATGCGAAGCTGGTTGAAACATGAATTCTCACCTCAGGGTGCCTTTCGATGTCGGCAGCTCGTTGTCCAACGCTGGCCTTATCCATCTTGGCAGTAACAACGTCCAGAAGATCGAGGGCATTATCGAGACCCGTAGCAGAAAACGTTTCTGCGGGTTCCTCTTTCGCTTTGTCGTCCTTAGCATCGATGGGGCTGAGACTGCTACCTGCAGCAATCGCGCCAGGACCAGCAGGCTTAACATTCTTCGATGCAGCAGCACCTTTCTTAGCACCCGCCTTAGGGGGAGCCTTAGCTTTGGCCGGTGCCGAAGCCTCTTCTAGAGCAAGCAATCGCGCATTCTCAGCCTTGCGAGCAAGTTCTGCACGACGTTTCTCTTCCTTGTCCTCTTTGGATTTGCTCGATTTGGCGGGATCTTGCCATTTGTCTGCTTCCTTACGCTCCTGTAATTTGTTGTGGTTAGATCCGTTCTTGATGTTTGTGTATTAGGAACATACCTTGTCTGCCTCTGCCGCCGCTTGCTTCTTCGCTTCGTTCTCAGCCTTTTTGGCACGGCCTGACTCTTTCTTCGCGTTACCTCCTTTTGGTGGCATAGTGTTATCTGTATACAAAATGTGAAGCTAGACAACGCGATTCAAATGAAGATGGTGGTCAAGAATGAAGCTCAGAAGTACTAGATAATCAGATCTAATCAGCTTCTGTATCTAATCTTATCTCTACTCAGCAGCGCCTAACTTACTGCCATTAGTCGCAATTTCTTCTTGATCGAACTCTATAGCCTCAGGCTGCCAGTGCCAGGTAGTTCGTATCTCTCCAAGTCTTTATCAAAACATCTTTCCTATAGGTTTCATATATCTCATTGTTATTATACATCATAAGTATCCTGTGTATTATCGATGACTCGAATGATCAAGAAATGACAAGGGTTACGGAACAAGTCAACCCTTACCGCTGCCTCATGTTCGGCGAATTCCCCAGTTCACACCTGACCGGCCTGCATACATACTTACATCTTACTACCAGTAGCCCTATCCCACCATCTGCCCTCTAACCTTTGCTTCAGGTTCGTAGAGCTGTGTGAAACGTTATGATCGCGAACTGACCGCAGGTCATTAGATTCCCAGTGGCTATTAGCTGTCCTTTAACCTATCAAGACATCCAGACCCTTAATATAGAGACTCCTATTCTCCTCCGTCGTTCTCCTCGGAAGGGAACCTCCTCTGAAACACACCTTTCGCGTCTCAAGAAGTTAGTTTGATCATAACATCGACATTACACCAACGATGGATAGGGTTTCGAAATGGGCTGCAGGGACAAATTGTGCGTTTGATTTCTCCACGCCACATCAAGCGTTTCCCCAAACCTAGACCGACATACTCCTTGCCCAGATGGACCAGTGTTAACTCCAACTGAATTGTATCTTCTAAGAGACGTACAGCTGGAGTTACATCCAGTGATGAGGAATGAAGATGACGAGTTCTTCCTGACATTTAATCTTAGTAATGGTGAAGAAGAGCAGATCTTTTTTCATTGACAGGACTCACGCTCAAGAACAAATATAACAGGAAGTACAACGGGTACTAGACCCGGTGGAGATGGCCGCGAGCTGGAGTTCACAGCAAAATCCGAACCAGCAACTGTTCCACGGGTGTCCGAACTTGTAATCATCACCCACCGCAGTCCGTGGTGCACACTCGTCCGAAATCCAGATGGCGTCACTTGCGGTGACGTTTGTGAGACCCTATTCCAAGAGTACGCCGTATTTCTTGACCTCACAATGTATAACCGACCCTGACCGACCGCTTCGTGATCTATCATTCAGTTACGAAAAGGAGGTGACACCGGCGGAGTTTGCAACACTCAACCCAAGGGCACAAGACAGCATTAATCGGTATCGTGATCAAGCTATCAGAGCCCAAGCCGGTGGTTGGGCAGCAGGAGGCTACTTTTCTCAGGCAGCCGTTAGTCCAAATCGTATTCGCCGGGCAGGTGAGCCATGAAAGTATTTTTTGACCCACAATTCACTCTGAATGTCTCTCTAGACTGGCTCACTGATCATATTATTTTTGACAAATTGGCTCGTGTCGAGAGTCAGTACGCACGACAGAGGCTCGGCTTCAACGCCCCCAATATAATCTGCCTGTACCTCACGAGATACTAGACATTTTTTCCTATCATCGGTAGTTCAGGGTGAATGATTGTCTCATCCTGGGTCGAGCCTAGCTTTTTCGGGCATTTTACACTCTCGTTACTCATGGAGTTTCTTTTATTCACCCCTCCCTTCTCGGATGCCACAGCAGTATCAATTTACGGATGCCATTGTATTTCTTTCTGTACTTCTTTTTCTACGATGATTCCAATAAGAACGCATGTAATCACTTATGATCGTGATCGCTGTTCCGATTCGACTGATCGTTTAGTCGTTCTTGGTTGCCGACTACCACCACCACGGACCCCACAGCGGTTCTGCCACAATTCGCTTTTCACTCTCATAGAACTTCTTATGCTCCAACGCCGTATATTCCTTGTTGGAATTAGCACGATATTAAAATATTGAATCACTGACTCGTGGTGATTTTGATGAATATCGATCCGACCACTGCGCTGTGTGAAGCGATGGCATCTGGCGCCTTCAACTGCAGCCCTTGTTGATTTCCTTCCATTCCAGACGGGTTTTTGTTACCGTTCTTCCAGCTTGAGAACGTCCCGCTACTCTAGGATCTGCATTGACAAAGTGTACGAGATCACCAATAACATCTACGGGCGGTCGAACACAAGACCTACAAGCTGTTCCAAATCTGTCTTGACCTCTACTCTATCATCTGATCGGACTGTTTACCCTCGAGTTTGACACAGACACTATTCGGTGGCTTTTGAAGGTTAGTCTGTCTGAATTGAATGCGAGGTGTTCGTGCTGAGTCACTGTGCGGTCCCCCAGGCTCTGTCGAAGTGATGGCTTCACCAAGCCCCTTCATCCCCCCTCGACCTCTGTCAGGTAGTGGGAGACCGACCCCAGCCGTCGAAACACCGGTTATTCCACCGTACGCACAGGGTCCATCCCCTGCCGGTGGAAGTCAGCAACGCGGAAGACAACCAGCTGGTCATCCAATATATCCACAAGGTACTCCATACGTGCCACTTGGTGGTGCAGGTTCTCCTTATCACGTTCCTCAGGGTGATTGGGTACCTAACACACCTCTGGCCCCTGCAGGAAACAACGGATTTTCAAGCGACTGGACAGGTTTTCCTCAGTCTATCTCATCATCTTCAGAAGGTCCGGTTCAACCGCCGGTAGTACCACCACCCCTTGTGCAAGCTGGACCTACTCCTCAAGCTGCACAATGGGGTCTTCCAACCGGACCCTCTCAAGGATATGGCTCGGCTCCTAACACAGGTTATATGCCATATCAACCGCTACCAGCTTATGGCTACCCCGGTATGGTTGGATTACCAGGTATGGCAGGGTTACCGGGAATGCCAGGATTACCGGGGATGCCAGGTATGCCAGGTATGCCAGGTATGCAGGGGATGCAAGGGATGCCAAGGGATGCCCGCAATGCAAGGAATGCCCGCAATGCAAGGAATGCCCGCTATGCAGGGTATTCCACAAATGCCACCAGGACAGCGAACTTCTCAATTTTACCCAAACACACCTGCGATGGGAGGATGGCCTCCTCAAGCAGCTGCACCGTATGCCACTCCTTATTACCCCGCCATGCAAATGCCGTCTTATGGATTCACTCCTTATACGCCCAATAACGTCAACTTACCTTCTGGATTCGGACCCCCGCCTCCGGGAGCTGTTCCACCTCCGATGAGCAGGCGCTCGTCTCGCGGCCGTGCAAGATCAGAGGAAAGAATGGACCACTTTGACAAATGGATTGCTGGTGCGACATGTAAGTCCAGTTGACAGACATACGACCGATCGTTCGGCGAATCATGCTTCTCAGTGCTTAATTTTTGATGTTCTTCGTTGACTTCTTGTCTGTTGTATTTTAGACGGACCTGTGCTCTCGCCGCTTCTGATTGCAGAGACGAAGGCCGATCTCGAGCTCAATCCGTTGATTGCGCCAACGTCAGATACCCACTTGGTATGGAATATGTTGTTTCATACAGGCCGCTGTCATATCTCGGACGATCATAGCGGTCGATCCTGGTCTTCGCGCAACATACCAGCCACTTGGCCAAGAGTGACATCTCTTCGACTCGTTTCTAGAGAGTTCCCTTGGGTCATCCGTGTAGACGCGTCGTACCCTGAGGCTGGTGTCAGCTGTGGCGATCTTTTGGAAACTATCTTCGCATTTTTACACCATCGCGTATCATCCAAGGAATACGCCGCCGCCAGTAGCGAACTGCAGCGAGAGGTCAGCGCTACATATCACCATAATCGTTCTACGTCCCCCGGCGTACCAGGAGGGACATTAAAAGCTGGCGTCCATCGTTTCGACTTCCTCGGTACAGCTACGATTTTCGGAGGTATTGCAAAAAACGATCAGCTCGTGCTGGACGTGTGCCGAGCTCCGTTGCCGTGTGTCTTTGAGCTGGTTTGTGAACAACGGGGTGCAGAAGAGATCGAAGGGCGTAGATCTCGCTCTCGTTTGAGGTCCCGGTCCAGAGCCGCATCACGTCCGCCCACTCGCCCACCAAGTCGAGTTGATCAAACCGACTGAACTTTCTTTTTCTGACGATTATAGTAATGGCTTGTGAGTTTTTGTAATTACTCAAGGCATTACGTTCCTCAACAGCGGCGTGGTTTCACATAGGTATGATTGATTTTATTCATGTAGCTATCTTTACGGCTGTCACATTCTAGGGTTCCGGGGCTTTCATAATTCCTGTTGTACGATTATACCCTATTGTTCTTTATGCCATTTCGACATTAGAAGTTGAATACATTCATACGCAGGCGTGAATGTTATTTCACTTATCTCGTTGATCCGTTATGTCCTAATGATTATGACGACATGACCAGAAACTCTCCGGAAATATCAATCCACTACCATCCGAATTGATGTCCAGCTGACTTTTTCAAACAGACTATCAATAGCTACCAGTCTAGGGATTGTCATACTAGTCACCACATTCCCGACTAGTTCGCATCGCTACTGTGGTAGAATATAACTTTCGGGTCATCTTGGTGCGTTGTTCAGTGTTCTATCTCAAAGTATAGTCTCCGCCGATGTTGCCAATGTAATACTAATACAGTTCATCAAGCCATATCGTCCACGCAGTCAACGTTAGCTAGTCTTTTTGTAGTAAACGGCGAAATGATGGATCCCGGGGAATTGTATCCGCACAGGGGTATGTACATTCTCCCGTTCTTGTTGGTAGCTATGTCTTTCAAGTAACCAAAGCATTTTGATTATAAAGGGGTTCCGTCTTTCGGTCGAATTGTTCCAGAGAATGGGGTGAAACTTTGTTCACCGGATATGGGAAATGATCGAACTGTTTGTCCTTACGGTGGAGTGGTTCCTATTTGTCCTCCGCGTCTCTTAACAATTTTTCCTTTCCAGTCTTCATGCATACTTACTTCAGAATATTATCCGACACCATACGTCTCTAAGATGTCATTTTTTGACAGAGGGACCGAGGCGTATGCTCATGTGTTATTTCCAATAACAACCTGTACGAAATGGCGTACGCTTAGCAGTGCTATGATCATGAGGGGATGTAATGGCCGAACTTTGACTGTGGCCTAGTGACCACAGAGACGACCATCGTGGTTAAGCGAGCAACTCGTGTTCTTACCGCCCTAGTCGTTTTCGGACGCCAACGCGCTGTGCTGCGATCGGCTTTTATGAAACGCGGACATATGCACACCTTTCCCCAGAGGAACATTGGAGTAGAGGAACGAGACCCCCCCGATCTTCTATGGAAGATTCTAACAATGTGAATACCTAGACTAACAATACAGGTCCGAATCTAAGGACACAATGGTTCGGTACGAGATACGGCTCCGATGGTGTTATCCATCAGGTACTCCAATACTCATTTCATTGCGACTATGCTCGGTCTTTGACAAGATTCGATCTTTGAGTATGTCGGTAAGGAATACTATCTCCGCCGAGACTATCCATTCCTGATCACGATGCAGGACCAACCGAAACAGTGTGTTGTGTGTCCCTAGTTGACTGAGTCGGACCGATTTTTTATCTTCACAATTACCTTAATCGGGCGTGGTACGCATTGGAGATAGCGCCAAGGTGAGTATTCTGTTCTTGCTTTTGGTATGAGGCACGTCAATTTACCTTCATCGCGTGCAACATCACAAGTGCTGTCAAAGCTCCTACCGACCCGCGAATGAAATGGTTGCCACCGTACATTATACTCCGGCAAGGTACTGTGACGCAATGTAGTATGAACGCTGTTCCAACGCGCTCTTGTACTGCGCTCCGAAAAAATCCGCAACGATCACGCTACGGTAGCTAGAGCTAAACCGCGATCGTTCATCTCCTAAAAATGGATCGCTCAGAGAGTGAAGGTCTAGTCCTTGCCGAGTGTGCAAGAACTATAACGGGGGGAAATGATATCACCGGTCAGCCAAGGGCAGAGGCCACTAGTGTTGGCAGATGTACCATTGACTTGGTGAATTTCCAACTATCACTCCGTGCTTGATCATCATAGATCTCTCTCTCTCTCGATATCCAGAAACGTCGGTGGCCCCCTTGAACATAACGGGAGGGTACAACAAACAGTTACCTGTTGACAAATCTCTCGATGTTATCGTTTCAACGCTGGGCTAACGCTGGTATGATACTCAGCGCCACATTTAGCTATGTATAAAAGCCCAGCACTGGTCATTGAAGTTGCAACAGCTAAACCAGCTTCAGTATCCACAAGCAGACTCACAAACATGCTCTTGACACAGATCCTCACTACCACTCGCCAGGAAAACACCTCTACCCTACTTCACCGAGATGAAGATTCTGCCTTCCCGCGAAACGATGGGTCTCAGGTCGAGTAAGTTATCTCACATGCCATTTCGGCTTGAGAAGGCTCACCCATACGTCATCAGCTCTGATTACTCCTCCGACTCTGAGTCATCTGCGAGCGACAGAGACTCGGTAGATGAAATTGACTACCACAAACTGTCTCGGGACATCATCCTCCAGTACTTCGATAAAACCGGTGTCCATCATCGTTTCGGCTCTCGCAAGGCCCGTCCAGATGTGGAGAAGAAGACCCGAGAAGTTATTGCCTCTTGGAACCTCCCTCTGTCTGACCGTGTACTTGAGAAATATACGGTGACCGGATTGGATATTGCAGCTACAGCTTATCGTCACGTAATTCCACGGGATGTCCAAGTTTGCATCGCCCTCAACACATTCTGCACCGCTCTCTTCGACGACGGTAGGGTCGGAAAGGATGCTATGCTCGCATTCGCTCCCCGATTCCACGGCGGAGTCGCGCAACTACACCCTGTTTTGGATCTTTTCGTCCAAAACCTCCGGGACATGAACGACATGTTCACTGCGTACGGCGCAAATGCGATGATATCAAGCTGCATGGAATTTGCTAATGCGGAAATGTTCCTTCGTGAGGCCAAGGACCTGCGCTTAACTCCCGAGTCGTTCCAGTATATCGAATTTATTCGGTTGAAGGAGGGCTTTGGAGAAGCTTATGCCATCTTCATCTGGCCGCGTAGCATGTGTCCCGAAACTAAGGCCTATATCCAAGCCATTCCGTGAGTATTTCATTACCTTACCTTAGGCTTGTGTGCCTGACGCTGCCAATCAGTGACACCTGCAATTTCATTAACTTGATCAAGTGAGCTACTTCCTATTTTACTTATTACACTCCGGCCTTATATTGACACGCCGTGTAGCGACCTATTTTCGTACTACAAAGAAGCCAAACACGGCGAGACAGGCACTTACCTTCATTGCTACGGTACCGTTCATAAGATGACGGTTCCTGAGGTTCTGCAGAACTTGGTTGAACAGACCATCGCTGTTGTGAAACGTATCAGGATACTGCTGGGCGAAGGAATTGAAAGAGATTGCTGGGAGGAGTTCGCTGCGGGTTATACACAATTCCATTTGCACACGGATCGGTACGAGCTCATCGATATCCTTCCGGAGTATTTCTAGATCATCCCCGTCCTATCCAACGAAGTGCCCAATTTTCGCACAACAAATCGCTAGTACTATATATGTATCATTATTTTAGCTCCTTGCTTCCTATTTCCACAATGTAGATTTCGTTTCAGCTCAATCCTTCGATACGGCGAACTTGTGAGCATGGGACAAGCGGGAAGATATGTGTATTCCGACTCTAATATGGATAACTTTCCAACACAGTCCAGAATAGGTCAATGGCTCTGGGATCAAAGAAGCATGATTCTCGTACTTCCGCGGATGATAATAATGGGCCGCTGATCCTAGTATAAAACGGGAAGCGAATTAGTCGTACTCGAATTCGCAACAGCTTAGAGTTAAGGTTCTCCAGCCGAAGAAGCATTAACGGGTGTTTCGAGATTGGACATTGAGGAAGCCGATATGATCGAACTCGGGGTTGTCGTGGGTCGTGCCTGCGGGTTTATTGACATAGCGAAATCCTTGAACCATGCATATTGATCTCGGGGAGTTGCGTATTGCGAATCATGTCCACCAAAAAAAGTGCTATAAGCGCAGGCGGATCGGTTCAGACACCGGTGAAACAATTTCATCTGAATTCATACCTGAAAAACATTCCGATAAAACCGGCCGGTTCGGATACATGGGCAAAATCAAAGGCTTCCGGGTAGTAAGTGGGGTAATAAGGTTCATACGCTGTTGTGACAGCTGTTGACGTTTGGGTATACGTTATGGTCAGGGTTGTGACGGTATCCTCGGTATGATCTGAGATTGAATCAGTAGAACCAGTATTAGGCATGGATGAAGGTGAGAAGTATGCATCACTGATGTCTTCCCGAAGCTGGAAGAATTGTCGAGCGGGAGAATTTGTCACGCGGTACATCATACCACCCAGACCGCCGAGTAAACCTCCTAGAAGGCCATTGATTCCATCGCTCGGTTTGGCCGTTTGGGAAACTTGAAGAGGTGCCACTGATGGAATATCCAAGATTGGGGTAGGTTGCGGCATGGGAGCTGGCTCTTGATCTAGATCGGGTGCAGAAACAGGACCAGAGGGAATAGATTGCGAGTCCCGATAAAAGACATCTTTAAGCTGCAGTGCTGGCTTCCCGTTGACCTCCAGATAGAATCCTCCATCTTGTTGCCCGGGAGTGTTCAGAGTAATGGTTTGTTTCAGATGGGTCCAGGTACCAGGTGTGAAGGAGAAAGAGCCACGACCGATAGAGAGTCCATAATCGGCATTACAGACAGACAGTGGTGGTGTGGAACACAGCTTATCGGTCTGTTTATCCTTCGGTGCATACTAGTGTAGTGATTTGTTAGACATCTTATGATAAATACAACGGGAAACATACCAGGTATAATTCTCCCGCTCCTTCTTGTCTCCACATCAAACGAGTGCTGAAGCATGTTTGAGCGTCGTCGCCCCCAGAACATCCTTTATGGCCGCCAAAGATACCCGGTAGTTTCCCAGCAAGTACCCAGTCGAAGTCCATAGGAAAGAAAACCGAGTATTCAAGAGCAATACTTGTAGCGTTGTGGAGATCTAGAGGCGTCGCATAGAAGTCAGCACCACCTTGAGGTTCTGTACCAGGATTGATGGAGTTCTCCGGGTAGAGGAGCTGGAGGACAGAACTAGCATTATCCCAAGAAGAAGAGATAGGAGCAGATACTCCGGGTGTGCTTGAGAGATCTGAAGCTATCGTCATCGTCGTTGCACTCGCTGTGGCCGGGATGCCGTCAACAATTTGTAAGTTGGTCTGCCCGTATGCGAACGAGGAAATATTGAACGGCCCGAGGTCTGATATCTGTCCGGGTGCAGACCAAGTACTTTGGAAATAGACACCCGAGGAAGTGGTTGGAGGGGCTGTAATGATTTCGGTGATAGTTTCGGGAGGTTCAGAAAGTGTGACCGTAGAGATGGGTGCCGTAACTGTAGCTGTCATTGTGAGCATCTCCGTAATCACTGCAGGCGAGGGCTGTAGCACTTCAGATGATGAAAAGCTCGTCAAAGAAGCCGATCCTGAAGCCTGCGAAGATGTAATAGTAGGGTCGGAGGAGATAGGTGCCGTGACAGTGGCAGTCTCTATCACGCTCATCTGGGACGTAACGACATTGGTGACGAAGACAATGTTGGTTGACGGGGGAATGTTATCTGAGGAGTCTAGGGGAATTGAAAAGGCAAACTTGGTTGCGAGTAGTAATATGACCCTGAGGTAAGCTTGGAGGTTTAGCATGGAGAAACACTATACGATGACAGCACAAGAGAGAGATAGAGCTATGAGCTTGGTATTCCGAGTCCGAGGCGGACAAGTCGTCCTCGGGTTAGTGGGTCGCGGCTGACCCGCGGATATGATTTCGATCGATCTCAGAATTCGATGCGCGTAGATCATTTGGTCTATATTGAAATGTTCAGCCCCCCGTAATTCCTAAGTGCGTAGAACATACCTTAAGTTGCTATGTCGACTCGAGAAGTCAGCATAATCTCTGAAGAAGACATGCCCTGTTCTCCGATCGCAAAATTGACCGTCGATGTTCATAGCCATTTACTGGCAGGAACTCTCGATCAACAAATGAACAAGTCCACAAACCGGGATGGGGGAAATGAATGTCATATTGGTACACACCAAGTTCTGCAATGTGAACCTTGTTTTACTGAGATGTAATAAGCTAATAAGAAAAGGACCGGCATGAATGAGCAAAAAGAAAGGGGTATTATTATTGTACAGTATCATGACTCATGCAATGAGTCGTCCCGTAAACCATTGTCAGCAACAAGAACATATGCAGGCCGTCTTAGTTTGGCGTATAACTCGGCGGCACGTCTGCAGGAACCGTACCAGAACCTGAGGCTTCCCCTGATGGTCCGAATCGGACGCCCGAATCGGCATGATAGGTGGCTTCTTGAGGTACTGATAGCAACCCTGCTTCGGCGGCTTTGCTTTGCGGTTGGTTAGGGCTTGAACGGACTGTCAATCCAGGATTGGCAACGGACAGCGTGGTGCTTGGTGCGAAGCTTTGACGTGTATGAGCGGTTCCGCTGCCGCCCCCGTATGTTGAGCTTCCACCGGTGTCACTAGCAGGAGGACTAGCAGGCGCAAAGGTGGGCGCGTAATATGAATTGGGGCCTTGCGAAGGAGGAGAACTTGCTGTACTAGGAGGAGATTGCGGACCAGGCACGTTGAATGGTTTCACCTCTGTTATTAGAATAAGGTTAAGTTGTGGGCGAGATCAGTAAAGGGCGAGACTTACCTTGACTTAGAAGGTCACCCGCCTCGGCGGATTTATAGAAATACGGTTGACCATGGCGTGGACGGAAACAGAAGAACCAGATTGCGATTGCTGAGATGATAAGCAACGCGACGCCACCAATCACACCACCAACAATGGCGCCGACGGGGGTAGAAGAATGTGATTCACTAGATCCTGAAACTGTATTGGATGAGGTTGGGAAAGATGATATGACGGTTCGACTTGCAGACGCGACGGAGGTTATTGAGGAAGGGACATATAGAATTGAAAGCATAATGTAGAGATGGTTTGATGAGCACGACGTCACATTGGCGAATAGTGTGTGCTGTCCATCAGAAAGGACTGGCGAAGTATAGAATTCTACGTCGCCAGTGTCGGCCGTGATATTGGTGGGTGCACGATAAGTAAAGGGCGTTGAGTTGTCAATAGAGTAAGTGGAGACTAGGGCATCGGTATCATTCAATTTGGGGACGAGAAGGCCGCCGACGATACTGATTTGTGTACCTGTAAACAAACCTTGAGCTTCTGTGACGCCAAGGCATGAAGTCTAACCTACCACTGAAAGTGTAAGAGAAAGAAGTTTGTCCACCCGCACACGCCGACGCGTGGACCGAGGCTCCTTGAGATTGGACTGTTGCCCAAACACCTTCGTAAGAGATACTAGGATCGTTATTCACAACGATAACAGCTGTCGACATGATGGCACTATGGGGTGAGGGAAGGCAGCTCACGATGGCCGCTTGTAGCTTTTTGTACCATGGACACAAGCCCGGTCAGGGTTGTTTCAGATCAAGGCACCGCATTGTCTGCACTGAGCGTACAATAACAGGGCCAATGAGCGCATCACTGGTAGCTGCAATGCATATGCGACAGCTCCTTATGAGTTCTGTTGTCATAAAATAATAAGTTGGTCGTGATACGTTGAACCATCTACTTTGCTGGCAGACACGTCTTGCCTCCACGCTGGCAATCTATCGCTGTACACGTCTGACATCGTGAAAAGGGCCAGTAAACAGAGAAGGCAGATTCGGTGACATCGGCCAGGGTCCAAGCAACAAGAATCCCGTTTCGGCGAAGCTTGCTGAGGCTGTGCTATTCTTGTCCTTTCCCGACGATTTTCGCACCAAAAGGGGAATGTGTGAAAGATTGTTCGTGATGTATATCGAAAATCACACAAGTTTCTAAAGTTTCAGACTATAGCAGCAACCCGAGTCGAAATTCATTTTGTGTCGTCTCTTCCATCCATAGCACCTCATAAAATACTATATATCGGCCATGAGTCCTCCGACAGATCTCAAAAGTGTTGTTGATTCAGAGATCAAGTACGCTTCGCCGTTCATCCGAGTCGCCGTGTTGACTGACCTCGACCTACTCAATACCATCCAGGGAATGGCATCTTCGTACGGCATAGTCAACCTAAGTATGGTGCACTTCCTGATAAAAACCATGATGTAGACATCTACTTCCACCAGAGGAACGCGGACGAACATCACGCTGCACTTGAGCTCCGCGATGCGGTGTTACGCCTTCGCAGGGATGGAGCCTTCGTTGCTGTTCCTCTCTTTCGAGTGAACACCGATCCTATTGGACCTCACCCAGTAGGTGAGTATAATATCTAGAGAGGATCATATACAACTCCGATGGCTGAGGCACAATATAGGATCTTATGAAATTTGGTGTCCGTCAGAGTCATTTGCTTCCGTGTTTTCTTACCTTTGCATGAATCGGGGAGATCTGAGGTAGAGTTCTATTGCCATATGGACAGAGACTCTCATAACTTTGTCTTCGTCAGCATTCTCGTCCATCCGCTTACAAAGGAAGAGGTAAGTGCTGTCAACTTGAATTACTATGAGTCTACTGATAGTAATTCATCTTTCTTTGTTCATAGCGAAAGTGAGGACACATACTTTTGACACTTTCTGTACTTTACTAAGACTTTGACTCACCTTCAAAGGGATCATGAAGTACGAAACGCCTGGATCGGACCTCCGTTCCCTTTGGATTTAACGACGCTTCCCGTCTCAAGTGACACAGTCCCATTGCAATACCCCAGTCTCAGTTCGTGTACTCTTAGCGTTTTTTCTTACACAGACTTATGACAAATCCCAGAGCTCGGATACTCGTCCCAAGCACCTAAACTCTCATTGGAAGACCGCAAGTGTATCGGAACACAAGTTGAGAACATCCTCAAGAATGAGAAAGAAGCTGCAAAGGCTCCCAGCGATTAGTGTGTTACCTGAAGGCTCAGCTCTCAGCCTCTAGGTCGAGATCCCAGTCGTTCTGTATGTTGCCTGTACTATTTCATACTACCACCCAAAATGTTGGATTGTTCGTGATATAAAAATAACACCAGTTTGAGGATTCTCAACGTAAAGCCCGAAGGCGATACATTACAATCATGATCTGTAGGTACAGGTCGTACCTGATCGTACAGTGTGTATCACACTCGGGGTGAGCCCCATTAGGCCTTAGGCCTTGCAGTGCATGCAGTGGCTCCATCATGTGGCTTTCGAAGACAAGAAAAGATTATCTATGGGTTATCAAGACTAGAGAGGTATATACATACTTATACAGTCATTTCCAATAAGTTAGTGGTATGGTAGGTATCAAACGAATGATGCGTATATGGGAGGTCGCTTGTAATCAACCACTTTTTGGACTTTTAACCTTGATCCCAAGCAAGGAAACGATCTCGAAGCAGCATACGAGAAGTAGCTGACTGATGAGATCCACCAATGCCGAATGGATGGGCATGGCGTACATATCCGGGTCTAACCCGCGGCTCCAGAGGAATTGAGTGAGGTATCTGGCGATAGTGAGAGATACGATAACCTGAAGGTAAGTTAATGTCAGGATGTTTGAACAAGATAGAATGAATCATCTAGACATACTGCGATACAGAAGAACAGGATGGAGAAAAGGACGAAGAAGATAGGGAATTGAAGCCAGCCAAGTGCTCGTAAGACGCCAAGAAAGATGAGTTCCACTGGGAATGTAACGCAAACTAGCGTGATCATCACTAGTTTGGGACTCGGAGCAGGAGCTTGTGATTTGAGAAGATCCAGGCTGGAAGAAGGTAAACGAGTGCTGGAAATCGCCGCTGTGTGGAATGCAGTTGATAATCTAGAAACAAAAATGGAACCCGCGCTACCAGGGAGACCTACATGATTTCGATTTAATAAAATACAAAATAAACTTAAAAGAGAAGACACATACCACTTATGACGACAGCTAATAGCGCAAATCCTTCGTACCGTGCCACAAAAGTGTCAAGAACAATGCCTGTTCCGCTACTGATGACCATGGCAGCGAAAAGTGGCACCCAACCTTCTTTCAAAAGGTGGCTGACATGCGGGTTGCGTCTGGTGACAAACACCCAGCCAACACCACTGAGTGCAATAAGGATGATCATGATGAGGGATAGGGGCGTGTTGATGAGATTTATGTATATGGTAGACACAGAACCTAATAACAGAAGCGTCACAAGATCTCCTAGGCAGGATGCTACGGGAGGCGCAATGTTATCTAAATTGACCAAGCGTGTGAATAGGTTTTGAAATTAGCAATCGCCTTGTCGTGGCATACCTGGGTCAAAACCGAGTTTACGACATAGAACAACAAGTCCACACATGAATGAACCAAGTAAGACACTAGAAAGACATGCAGCAGACATAGCTGACGAAGCAGTCATGAGAAATCTATATTCGAGTTCAGCAGAAGAAAGTAAGACGTCATACATGACCTACTCAATGGGACCGCCAGGAGAACCTTGGGGGATAGACGGTCTTGGCCTCCGCGCCTGTAACATGCGAAGAGTGAACAGAGTAGACGTAGCCGGATCGTTCGACACGCCAGTTTGGTGCTCATTATTCGGTCGCGGCAATATACGGGATAGTCCAAAAGCAACGACTGCAGCAACAAAGGACACCAGCGTGGCTTGAACTTGTAGAAGGCTGAGGTTGCCAAGAATGATTGACCGGCGTATATCGGGCTTGTCGAGTTGCCCAAGGTTAGCAGCAGTCCCCAGACGTGCTGATAGATTCATCTCTAAGTTGCCTTTAAGATTGAGGACAACAGGGATGATCATGATGAGCTCGTCAACTCGAACCATGGCTTTCCAATGCTAGAAGTCAACATAGTGAGCATTGAGGCATATTTGCTTGCAGTTAGCTAAACGTACAGAGACGCTGTTCAGAAGTTCTCCTGTAAATAAAAGACCAATAGTAGTCAAAAGGAGAGTGGGTGCTGTCTGAGTAAACAAGAGTATGCATATTATTTGTTTGTTGAGATATATAAAAGGTACGTACTTCAATTACAATCCGCTTGGCTTGTGCCCATACACTACCGTCGTGCTCTCGTGAAGGTATCCGCTCACGACCGCGAGCACGATCATGAGCATTAGGTGTAAGCAAAGCTCGCTCTCCGTCATCTTCATCCTCAGAGTCCGAGTCCTCGACGTGAGAATCATGAATATAAGGTGTTTGCCTAAGATGTGGTGCTGGTGTTACTGCAATTTCGTCAAGAACGTCCATTTCAATAGTGTCTGAGCCCGAGTCCGAAGGACTCGCCGGACGCTCAGCATCCAGCAATTCATAAGAGCCTGCCATGCGGATTCAGGGAGGACGAGGATGCAGAGGCAAGTCAGAATGGGAAGGCCATGATTGAGTTTAAGAAACCTGTGCCAAGCGGTGAGACATCACTTTTGGAAATACAATGTATTAGTAAGAAGATTAGTAACGTATTGTATTGGGATAAGTAATAGTGTATAGTGTGAGAACAATGTAACGTGAGTTCCATTATCTTTTTGTAGTGATCTTTCAATCGAGTCAATGATTGCACTAAGCGTGGGAAGGCGCCAAATCGGTGGCCCATGGAACATTCACGCCTGACTTGAGACCTTCAATTACTTTACCTCCGTCCGTGACATACCAATCTTCGTGTGTCTCTTTGCTACTCTCGGACTTCATCCGACTCGAACTGGGTTTTCTGGGACCCTAACCAGTCACATATCTGACTTGGAACCGATCGAATTCCAGCCATGTCGTCGGGCATATCGCCTTACGGCGCACCTTTGCCTATTCGATCTGCACTATTCAAGAACCCTTCGGATGGCATTCCATCCACAGACGAGCTCGAAACACTTCGTTCTGACCTTAAACTGTTCCAAGAGAAAACTATGGAGAGGGCGCGGAAGGCCCAGGAGGATATCAGGATTATTGAGGAGTCCATGCGACGTCTCAAGGAGAGGGAGAAGGGAAAGGCCAAAGCTCCCGGGCCAGTGAAGAAGGAACGTGCCTGTGAGTGCATCCGATTTATTCTAAGCCGAGTTTAAACTCAATCCACCCGCTATTATTTTTATTGTTCTATATTTCCAATGTCCACTATACCGATGCCGTACCTTTGACCTATTTATCTTGCTGGTACACCTGTGATGCGGCTCATTTCCGCGTCGTTTACCTCTCCGACCCATCTCGTGCTGGAATATTTCTACTTGCTTGACATCTCGGGTGCTATCTGTCCTACGAACCCGGCCACTTATAGTCACACCACTGTCTAATGGAGATGATAAGAAGCCGGTCACTCTGGCACAGAACTCGCAGCGGCCACGACCTCCTTCTGTCCCTGCCAGCGGTATTGCTTCAGGTGCCTCTACGCCCAGCCACGACCCGCGGAAATTGTAAGTTTAGACGATTCTCACGGATAGATGATACTAAGACGATCATAGCTCCGCACAAGATGTGAAGAATAAGAAGAAGAAACGTCTAAGAGAGGATCTAAGTGACGTTGATACCCGTACGCTTACCATCTACATAGAGGCTACATGTATTCATGTGTCTGACTTGCAGCGCCCGCGAAAGTACGAAAGACATCACCTATGTCTAGCCAGCATGGGCACTCACATCCACCGCCGCCCAAGGCGATGAAGCACCCGCCTTCAACGACCTCCAAGGTATGTTCAATGTAGCCAACGAAGGTCAGTTTCTTACCGCCTATAGTCCACCTCCGGTCAAGACTTCGCCGTCCCTCCTACTGTTACTCTGTTACCACTCCGACCTCCCGTTCCCCCACCCCCGATACCAGGGCCTAGTAAACCTACAGATGTGACAGAAGACTTCAGCAAGAGTAAGATGTCATCACAGGTCCTCGTGACTACGTTCTATACGAGTATCGAACCTTGGTTACGACCTATCAAAGAAGAAGATATCGGCTTTCTTGAGTACACTGGAGACGAAGTTGAGCCTTTTGTTATCCCCAAACTTGGGAAACATTACTCGGAAGTCTGGGCGGAGGAAGACGTAGCCATGTATGGTGAACCTCTCGCAGGAACAGCTGCTGCCCGACAACGGTTAGTGGCGTCACCTACAGCTCCCCTACCGAAATGGGAACCGTCACAACTTGGGGGATAAAGACTCCATATCGGAAGAACATGGACATGGACCGCTGAATGAGCGGCTAGTCAGTGCATTAATACCGACGAAAGGTGATCAGTGGAAAAGTGTGAAGGCGGTTGAAGAAGCGATGGAGGGTCGTCCGGGGACAAATGGAGCTGCTGCACAGGCGGCGAGAGATAGGATGAATGTTGCTGACCTTGAAGATCGAGTGAGGAATGCCCTTCGATATCATGGTATTCTCGATGAAACTGTAAGTTCACCGAACCTACCCGTTTTCGCTCCGATACTAAATCACTTGGGTGATAGCCTGACTTCTCTGAAGCGGTGGATGATCCCATCGCCACTGCTCTACGGCATGCTCAGAGAGAACTACGGACGGTAATGGCGACGAATAAAGCTCGCCGACTTCGATTAGCAGAAAATGCGAAAGCCAAACTGTCCTTTCAGGAATATCTCGAAGATCGGGACTACCTTGACAAAGGCTATCAGTCATCAGTACACCGAAGCTGCAGAAGAAGGACGTCCCCAAACCGAGTAAGAAGAAGAAACAGAAGTCAGAACCGAACGGTACCTCGAATGGTGTACCTGCAGTCACTGGCATCACACCACCTCCTGCATCCTCTGGTCTAGTTCCAGACGAAGGGGATAACCTCACCGTTCCCGATTCATTGAAAACCCTTGTTGATGCAAGGCGGAAATGGGATAAGCTCGGTGAGCTGCTCATACAGGACTATCGAGGTCCTGGACAACTGGTCGGTTTGCCCCAGTCCAGTGTATTTGAAGGCATTGAGGAAGAAGTGAAGCGGGAATTGGAACGTCTCGGTCCGATCCTTTCTGGATCGTCTTCTGGATCGTTATTTAAAGATAAGGGGAAAGCTAGGGCAGATTCATGACGCAGGCATGACGCTCGAGTAGTTTTTTAACGATTTCCATCGTGATTTCCCTGGTTTCTGATTGTGTCATTTTCTTCTGACGATTACTCCTGCTCCCGACGCCTTGCGTGCGTTCCCCGACTCATCATTGACTGTCTCAATTGGATTTCTATCTACCACTCATGTCTACATTTATTGTTGGAGTTTTGTCCTGCTATTCTCGGTTTCTCCTCGTTGTTGAATGTTTTTTCTGCATCACAGACTATAATGTCATTGGGTTGATTTTGCTGTGCCTCTTGTCGCATCACTGTTCTTATTTGCGTGTAAGAAGTACCTCTGGAGTATCTACAAACACGTTGAAAGAACACTTTGAACACATTCCTGCCTTGGACTTTCGAACGTAAAGTTTACCGCAAAGTCTGCATTGGGCGTCAAGCGTTCTGTTTTACCTTTCCACCGACCATGAATAGAGCGAGTCACCTTCCGCTGGTTCGCTATCTACCCCAAACGAGCAGGGGGATACTATTCTGTCTATTTGTCATATAGATATAGAAACTACCTCATATCGTAGGATTATTTGAAGCCTGAAGAAATGGCTCCCCCTCGTCAAACTATTGTGATCAAGCTCGGTAAGTCCTTGAGACTCGACAAGTCTCAGTCGTAGACCTGACAACGAATCGTCTCACCTCTCTGTAGGCACCTCCTCTATCGTCCATGAAACCACTCACCAGCCTTTACTATCTACACTTTCTGCCATCGTCGAAACCGTAGTCCACCTTCGAACACTAGGGCACAAGGTGGTCTTGGTCAGTTCGGGGGCGATCGGTGTAGGTTTGAAGCGGATGGAGATGCCCACCAAGCCCAAATCGCTATCAGGGAAACAGGTGCGCTTCCGCTAAGGTCATATCTATGTTGCAAGGTATTGAAGATGGTGGATATCTGTTAGGCTTTAGCTGCGATCGGACAAGGGCGTCTTATTGCACTTTGGGACAATCTGTTTGGACAACTTGGACAGCCTATCGCACAGGTCCTTCTAACTAGAGGGGATATATCCGATGTATGTAATCTGCTTACGAGTATCAAGTTTTAGCTTTGATGACTTACGTCCTGGCACTTGACAGCGGACAAGATACCTCAACGCGGTGAACACCTTCAAGGAGCTTCTGTCACTCGGTGTTGTCCCCATTGTCAACGAAAACGATACAGTATCTGTCAGCGTATGTCGGTTCCTCTATGACTACTGTGTTGAGATGTAACCTAATTGCAACTTTGGACAACAGGAGATCAAATTCGGTGACAATGATACCCTATCTGCTATTACTTCATCAATGTTGCACGCAGACTATCTCTTCCTCCTGACAGACGTCGACAGTTTATACACCTCGAATCCTCGAAAAGACCCTGATGCTAAAGCCATAGATGTTGTCACGTCCATTGCTGCTATCCGTTCACAAGGTGAATAACTGTACTCCGCATCCATCCAACCATTCAACTCACCGTGACTCGAAAACAGTTAGCACGACGACTCTCGGTTCCAATTTGGGCACAGGTGGAATGGAAACGAAACTGATAGCTGCGGAAATTGCAACTGCAGCAGGTGTCACGACTGTGATTACCTCTAGCAAAGATCCTCGTAAAATCCTCAAGATCATTGAGTATAATACCTCATTGAAATCAGGGACTGCTACCCCTCTAGAAATCGCCTCTGGTCGTTCAAGTCCTGTCCCCTCTCCAATACCTACCTCCTTATCATCCTCTCTCGCACCGTCAGGATCGTCTTCCGATTCTCTTGCTTCTTCTGTTATGTCGAATCGCACCGTAATCCCCAGCGTCATGACTCCCGCGTCAAGACCTCCACACACGTTGTTCACCCCTTCTTTGAACCCTATGCGCGACCTGAAAGCATGGACTACTCATACACTATATCCGTCAGGAAGCGTGATAATCGATGAAGGTGCTCATGCAGTGTTGTCGAGACGAGAAAGTGGGGGCAGGTTGTTGGCTGCTGGTGTAGTTGGTGTTCGTGGTACATTTGCCTCTGGACAAGCCGTTCGGATCTTGGTTCGAAGGAGTAAAGTCCCCCCTGCTCCCAGTAGCACCACCGAGGAGGACGGCGAAGTACCCACTGCCCCAAACACACCTTTCATCTTGCCAATTGGGTCTATTTCGAGTTCCATCTCAACCCTGGATGGACTTCATGACCCAGTGGTTCCGCTCACGCCTCCGATATCGACGCAAGAACAGGTAACTCCGTCTGTTACTGTCAAGGCCCTGCCGGAAGATGAACAGATCATCGCCCCGCCGTCGTCGTCGACTTACGACATTGCCGTGGACGAGGATCTGGAAGAAGTAGGACGGGGTTTAGCGAATTACAATTGGGCCCAAATTGACAAAGTGAAGGGTCAGAAAAGGTAGTTCATCTTCCTGTTACATATCTAGCTCGATGCTGATTGCTTGAATTAGCTCATCACTTGCTCAAGAACTTGGATACGCAGACTCTGAATACGTTGTAGAGAATATCACGATCCGGGTCCCTCCGTGATACCTTTTTTCTTGCTTCTAGTCCGTACTAATCGATGTTCGTGTATTTGTATTGGGCGTCAGCTGCCATCAAGTTCATGAGTGTCAATCTGTCTAAGGGTCCAAGGCTTGAAGGTGAATGAATTGAGATACATAATACGACGGCTGTGAACGTCGAATAGCAACGCACGCAATGCGCACGTTGGTATTTGTCCAGAACAAATAATAGTGATTTCGCTGATCGCGTAAGTATTTTTTGTGGAGAGGGCGCTCGAAGGTTGCAACTTGAGTATTTTACCCTGGTATCCGCCCCGGTGCTCTCCTCTTCTCTTTCTCCGCTCACTCTTTCTGTATTTCTACGTCTCTCTCCTACCTACATGCAATAATTATTCCTCCTTCTTGATCTCCTCCACCATGTTGCACGGAAACTCCATCAGGATCCTCACGGGTATGTCTCATTGCACGCCACCTCCGGTCGTCTATTTTACCTACTGCATACAGGGAACAGTCACCCCGAGCTCGCCAACGCAGTGGCTGAGCGGTGAGTTGCAGCTTCTGCAGCTGTTCTCGCTGTGCTAGCAGCCCTTGAAGAGCTGGCCATTTACCTATAACCTGCTTCGCAGGCTTAACGTGACCCTGACACCCTGCACTGTCAAAAAATTCTCCAATGGCGAGATAAACGTCAAGATATCCGAGTCCATTCGAGAAGAGGACGTCTTCATCATCCAGTCTGGGTGCGACGATGTGAACGACAACCTGATGGAGCTCCTCATCATCATTTCTGCTTGCAAAGGCGCCTCGGCGAGACGCATTACGGCCGTCATCCCCTGCTACCCCTATGCCAGAATGGACAAAAAGGACAAGTCAAGAGCACCCATCACCGCCAAGCTTGTTGCAAACATGCTTGCTGTCGCAGGTTGTGACCATGTCATCACCATGGACTTACACGCCAGCCAGATCCAGGGTTTCTTTGACTTCCCCGTAGACAACCTCTACTCCGAGCCATTGATGATCTCCTACATCAAGCGGAACATTCCTGACTGGCAAAACAGCATTGTGGTCAGTCCCGATGCCGGTGGTGCGAAGCGGTAAGCAGTTTGCTCCGGCATTGTATTCTGATCATCGCTTATGGTGTAACAGCGTGACTGCCATCGCGGACAAACTGGGTGTAGAGTTTGCTCTCATCCATCGCCAAGGCCCTACGCGGGCGCAAAACTCATCTGAGAGAGTTGAAGTACTAGTGGGTGACGTGCGGGACAAGGTGAAAACTATTCAAATCACAATGACGTCACTCGAACCTAATCCAAAAAATTGACGCATCCTTGAAGGTTGCCATTCTTGTAGATGATATGATCGACTCGGGCAAAACGCTTGCCATGGCTGCCCAGTCCTTGAAGGAACACGGTGCGAAAAAGGTCTTCGCACTCATTTCCCATGGTTCGTCGTCCTCCATTATTAGATTCTGGCCCCTTCACGTTCTCAATATATTTCTCTAATCACAGGACTGTTTTCGGAAGCAAAAATGAGTATGGTCGAGGACCTCCCAATTGAACAATTGGTGGTATGTGTTCAGTTCAGTGTCCGGGTGTCAGCTTAACTCACAGGTCATATGCTCGTTTCGTGCACCAGGTGACTAATACTATTCCCCAAACCAAGCATGCCGAGGCCTGCTCTAAACTTGTCACCATGGATGTCAGTCCAACGATTGCTGAGAGCATTCGAAGGACACATAATGGTGAAAGTATCACTTTGTTGTTTGGTGACTGGGCCGAAGGAGCTGGTATGTAAGAGACAGGTCAGGGAGGGAATTGGAAGTAGAGGTATGGCATCGTGAGTACCTTGTTTGTGTTTATGTCCCTCCCCAATAGCTCACAAGTATACCTTCTCTCGATTCTTAGATTGTCTCAATACGATATAGATTCTCATTACAGATGCCATCGCGGAGTGACAAAATCTTTTAACCTTCTACCATACTTTAAAACGCTCCCACCCCGACGCGCAGCAAACCATCGCCCACTCAGCGTTCCACCCAATGTCCAATTTGTCCATGTCTGTGCCCGCCTCCGTTTCTTGCGCGTTTGGCATTACTTTTCCAGCCATTCATTCTCACTCCAGCGCACGGTAAGTTTCCGTATTCCCAAATAACCGGTGAGGTATGTCCGTGGGTGAGAACATACAAAGAAGTCCACGCCACTCTGGTTCGATCCAGGGTTATCGCTAGCTCGGAGCCTCTGTGTTGCTCGGTGCAATAATGCACTAGTCATCTATCTCAATGTTCGCAGTGCTCTCATAATCTATCGCTCTGGTCTTCTCACCTATGTCAAGAAGACTCGGATTCCCATCGGCTCCTCGCTGGGATGTCTGATTGATACTCGTTTGGGTCATGTCTTTACCGCTCCCGTCGAATTGCATCTGGAACTTGAGGAAATTATAAAATTACTGAAATGAAAGCATGATCGAGTTTCTTCGAATCTCGCTCTTCTTTCCCTCCGTTCATTGTCATCCCGATGGCTTCATCCTCCAAGTCGAAATCGACTCCAAATCAGAAATTGATTCTTACGACGACAAGCCTGCACAATGTCGTCATCGCTAACCGCTCCGATGTCATTTACTACGAAATTGTGACGCCAAAATGGGAAAAAGACCTCACAAGAATTAGTCGACTAGATCCCAACTCGAAACAATACGATTTGATATGTGAATTCTTGAACGAGCACGATAAGCCTGTGTCGGTGAGGTTATACGGTGGAGTGACCACGCGGGCGGAAGAGTTCCTCGTAAAGGACGAGTCTGCAGGGTAGGTCATTCAATTGCTCTTCTACCTACGGCCAAAGTCCTAAAATATAAGGAAAGTAGAACGGCTAAGTTCAGAGGGAAGGATGGCAAGATGTATACTTGGAGGGTAGACCATGACGAGCTCGAGGTATGCTTCCCATTACTTCCGCCCGCCGCTCTTACCCCTTCGTACATATTTCCGAATTAACATGCACCATTGCCAGCTCTTTCGTGAAGACCAACCCGTAGCATGGTATCACAGACAAAAGCGATATCTCGGTCTCCTACGCATGTCTCAACACCCCTACCTCGAAATCGACAGCATGGCCATGGACACCCTGGATTCTCTCATAGGTATGTCTCAGCCTCGAATTCTCAATTCACACCAATTATTGCCATTCCCTTGTAACGTCGGCCGTCATTACGCATCTCCCTCTTGATCCCCTTCTCTCTTCACGCGCTGGCGGGTAGTTTCTACTATATTCCTCTTTTATCCTTTACCCCTTTCCTAAGTCGCCGACTTCCCTTCGACGTGCCTTGCAACTCTCTCGTCGTTATGGCCGAGAGAAAGTTTACTTTTAGAAACACGACATCATGGCTGACTTTATATTTTTGTTGTGCTTGTTCTCACAGTGTCATTCTTGCTTGTTGAACGAAGGAGGAGGGATGGGAAGATATAGAGTACGGTCCCGCGATTGGGCGTGGGTTTCCGGGATGTCAGCTCCGAGGTTAGGGGTGGACTTTATGAGGGGTGGCGGGTTCACAAGCTGAATTGTAGCGTTGTTCAGACGGAGGTTTGGTTAGGTGGAGTATCCAAAACATGCATTATCATAGACGAAATAGGATGTTCGATAACAAGCAAGAAGTCAGAAATGGGATGGAAAGCTAGTCAATATCTGTTAAAGGCGAAGGTGCGTCAGTAGGTGGCTCGATTACAGTTTCCTCTATCTGCTCTTCGAGCTTGATCTCTATCTTAGGGCCACCGTTGCTTTTGGATCTAGAGGTCTTGGTTACCTTTCGTGACTTTGTTGTTTTTGTTACCTTCCTGGCGCTTGGACAAAGACCAGAACTTAATTCACATTCGTCACATTTAGGACCCACGGGTAAGCAGACCATCTATAGTTAAGCTTGAGATATATAATTATAGTAAAAGAAGGGAGGAGGATGAAGTACGTACCTGGCCGAAACCCACCAAAAGATGGTTGATCTCCGGGTGCAATTCTGTCGGAAGCCAGGATTGAAGATTCAAACTGAGACGGAAAATGTTAGTCTTTGAGGTATAGGTTGAATATTATGAGCATACCGAGTCTCTTCTGGATTCTTCGTTGGTGGTTTGTGCCAACCAAGACGGTTTGTGATCCTGTGAACATGGACGTCAACGCCTATTCCAACGTTTCTGCATGAGATTTCCTGTAAGTAATGGAATTCGAGTAGATACGGATGAAGGACAAACATATTCCAAGCGACTTGGAGGGCTAGGAAGGCCATCTTGGGGCCTACACCCGGGAGAGAGCAGAGTTCGTCAACCGTCTTGGGTACGTCTGAGTCAAATTCATCTTTAAGCTTCTGCGCCGCTTTCTTGAGATACCTAAAGCATTGCGTGAGTGTTACGAACGACTGGGATTTATCATAGACTTACTCTGTCTTTCTTCGCCAAAAGCCTACTTTGGCAATAGCTTCAGCGATAGTGGTATCGTCGGCGTGAATCATGGCCTCGACGGTAAGGCTGCCACCCAATGCCTCACGAAGCTTAGAGACTGCAGCATCAGTCACTTCATCCTTAGTTTGAGAGGATAACATAAGAGAGACGAGGGTAGAAAATCTTCGACTCTATTTAACCTTCAATAAATCACAACATTCATGATCACTGTGGTCATACCTTTGGATCCTGCTCTTTGTATTGAGCTTGGTCGCAACCCATAGTGTCCACAGGTGCAACTATGTTTTCGCGCATCCTCTTGATGGTGTCATATGTTTCCTTCCATTGTAGGGGTGCAGGATGAGGAACGGCTAAGACCTGTTGGATCGGTTTCGGTTTCCGAGGTGAAGTCTGTTTCTTCGACTTCTTGGTAGGTGTCACAATAGTTTTAACATCCACCTCTTCAACCTTGACAGTCGACGAAGATGCAGCAGCGTTCTTAACGTTACCCCTAGTCTTGCGTTTACGTGGAGGAGATGGTTCTGAGTCACTGAACTCAGAGTGATTCTCGTCTTGGTCCGGGGCAGCGTATTCGGTTTGTTCCAACTTGATACGTTTCGACCTCCGTACGGAAGTCGATCCGTCCGAAACTGTGGCTTCATTGCCATTTGTACCTGGGGCCGCACTTGTAGTGAATAGAGTTACTGAGGTGTGGAACGCGCTCGGTTTGCCAACAAGGCCTACCGGTGAGGCAGAGCGTTTCTTGACAGCTACCATTACGATTCGAAAAAGACTCCGAGATGAGGATATGTTGGGCGACGTTAGTAGAGTATGCAAACGACAAAACCACAAGTTACAACAATAGACCAATTGCAGTAGTTATAGTGTTAAGGCAAGACCAAAACGCCAAGTGATGTGGCCCCGGGGTGTTAATTTCGAATTGTGATCCGCCACACCACAGTCCAGGCTCAATTGAAGACACTATTTCCGAATTTGACATGATGTAGACCACTGTCGGTGTTCAAAAAATTTCACCTAGAAGAGTTCACACAAGGTCAAATATGATGAGCGAGGAGCGAGCCCCAAGCAAGCCAAAATTTCATTCGCGTTCGTAAAGTACTACCAAAACTACCACCAGATAAGAATAACATTAGAGGGAACACCACATTCCTTTAAAAGAGAGGTCGTAAACATTCATAAAAATTGCGCAATTAGTCGAGTTCGTTCAAGCTCCTATGAAGGGAAAAGGGATCAGAATCAGTGTCATTGAAAGGGCGCAGTAAGACGTACCTCATCTCGAACTCCTCACGCTTGAGGAAGTTGGATGCAATACCAGCGACGGTGGAGAGGATCTTTCCAAAGTTGATAGCACCACTCTCGTCGGTAGGGAGGGCGGCACCATCACGCTCGAGAAGGTCGACGACATCCCGAGCAATCTTGATGCTGTTGAAAGGACGGTTTTGGATGGGGATGCGGTGGATCCTGGTGGGAGATGTGAAGGGCTCACGAGCCATCAACTCTATCTCCTCACGTTTGAGGAAGTTTGAGGCGATACCAGCGACGGTAGAGATGATCTTTCCGAAGTTAATGGCACCGCTCTCATCGGTGGGGAGAGTAGAGGGGTCGGCACGAGCCATGAGTTCAAGCTCTTCACGACCGAACAGGGTGTTGAGGACACCGGCAGCTGCGGAGATGATGTGGCCAATGTTCAAGGCACCACTGGGGTCAGTGGCATCGGCAGTGTCAGCACGAGACATGAGTTCAAGCTCTTCACGACCGAAGAGGCTGTTCAAGACACCGGCAGCGGTTGAGACAATCTTGCCAATGTTCAACGCGGCACTCTGGTCAGTGGGGTCTTGTCGGCGCATGAGTTCCATCTCCTCACGCTTGAGGAGGAAACCGGCAACAGTAGAGATGATCTTGCCAAGGTTGAGAGCACCGCTCTCGTCGGTAGTGGGGGCGGGGTCAGCACGGGCCAAGATCTCGAGCTCCTCACGTCCGAAGAGAGAGTTCAAGACACCAGCAGCGGTAGAAACAATCTTGCCAATGTTCAATGCACCGCTGGGGTCGGTGGCATCGGTGGGGTCAGCGCGAGCCATGAGTTCCATCTCCTCACGTTTCAAGAGGAAGCCGGCGACGGTTGAGATGATCTTGCCAAGGTTGAGAGCACCACTCTCATCGGTGGTGGTGGCAGCAGCAGCCTGGTCACGAGCGAGCAATTCCTCGAAGTCCTCACGGCTGTAAAAGTAATTAGCATCGCTATATAATGTCCACACATTTTCAGACGAGCTTACTCAAAGAGGCTCTTGATTCCCTGGGCACCAGTGACAATGCCGTTTCCGATATCAACGACATCGTGGATAAGTCCGCTGGTGATCTTGAGAGCACCGGACTCGTCAGTGGGGGCTTGACGAGCGAGAAGCTCGAGCTCTTCACGACTGTAGCAGTGTTGATATCAGTAAAAGTTCACAGCGATGTGAATAATGTAACTTACGTGAAGAGGCTCTTGATTCCCTGAGCACCGTTGACGATACCGTTTCCGATATCAACAACATCCTTGATCAGACCACTGGTAATCTTGATTGCACCAGATTCATCAGTGGGTGCTTGACGAGCGAGGAGTTCGAGCTCTTCACGGCTATCATAGAGAAGCAAAATCAGATACTTGAGACGCTGTCAAAGAAACCAACAGGCGAACTTACTCGAAGAGACTCTTGATGCCTTGGACACCGGTGATAACGCCGTTGGCAATTTCAACACCATCCTTGATCAAGCCACTGCTGAACTTGAGGGCACCGGATTGGTCAGTGGGGGCATCACGAGCGACGAGGGGAGCAGCGAATGCGGGGGAGGCAGCGAGAACGGCGAGAGCGACGACGGAAGAAGAACGCATTTTGTGTAGTTAAAAGAAGGGAGGTGGTGACGTTAAAAAAAGGGTGGTAGTTGAGAAAGTAGGGAGAAGGTCGTGAACAAAGACGTTAATGAAATGCGAACGAAGAATGAAAAGAAACGAGATCAAGCTATAGAAAATAAGGATCGTTAGTATGGAACGGTGGAGTAGTGTAGATCTTCTCGAGAACTCACCAACCAGTGCTGATCACGATTTGGCTTGTTGAGAAAAGGAGCTCAGCTGGAGAACTCAGGCTCCACTCAGAGTGCTTTTATACGCGACTAGGAGGCAACCAGCTAGTACTCAGGCGATGCAATGGAAATTGGACATTAACGTGTGCATCACGGCTTTGACGGCTGCCATCACAAAGTTGTGGGCTAGTTCCCTAGAGAGGCCGTAAACATAAGTCAACATCTGTCGTGAACATTCACTGGAGCAACTGGGCTGTGTGGAGGCATGAATTTCAATCTAACCGTGTCAATTCGAAACTGTTGTGGAAAGATCAATTACACACACCTTATGGGCATTGATAATTTCTACCAGTGATGGCGTTGATACGCGGAGTTGGACTGCATCCAGAGCCGGTGCGTCACGGCCGATACTGGAAATGTATCTTTGTAAATATGATGAATGTCCGATTCACACAATAAACCGGACAGGTCAGGGCCTTAGTGAGAGCGTCGCTGCCTAGCGACATGGGTTTCGACAGATCGGCATTGCACCTTGGGCGGCCTTTATGGATCAAATTGTGACAATGAACCACCTGAAAAGTACGTGAACGCGACTTCAACATGCGAACTAACGCACAGGTTGTAGTGATAGAGCTGCATTTGCATCCCACCTGTGAAGATGAAAGTGAACATGCAAGATGAATACACGACCGGAACCGTGACATCGAATTCCGACGTGCCCTCAGTACATTGAGCGGCAATCATCACGACAAGGCAAAAGAGGCAACTCAGGTGGTTCATCAGCGTAATCACACAAGGCAGTATGTTTGAGTGAAGTGAGCTCTAGCGAGTCTCCCCGACCAGATTCATTCGTATTCGCATAAGTACTACAACCCTTCCCAGAATAAAATATTAAGGTTATTACTATAATTTAAAATCCGGAGCACAGAAATGAGGACAATGTCTCAATCCAATTCGTTCAAGCTCCTATACGACCAGAGAGTTAGTATCTGCGTCTGATGAAGTGAGGATCAGATACGTACCTAGCTTCAAACTCGCGAGCCATCATATCGAGTTCCTCCCTCTTGTTAAAGAAGGCGCCGATCAGACCGCCAACAGTATCGATAATCTTGCCAAAGTTGATAGCGCCACTCTCGTCTGACGGAGCAGAGGAGTCGGCACGAGAGAGCAACTCCACGAATTCGCGCTTGAGTACACCATCATCCGCAGCGAGACCTCGAGCAAGGAGTTCGAATTCTTCTCTCTTATTGAAGAAGGCATTGATTAAACCACCAACGGTGTCGACGATCTTGCCAAAGTTAATGGCTCCACTCTCGTCTACCGAAGCAGAGGGATCGGCACGAGCCAATAGCTCGGAGTACTCTCGCATAAAGAGGTCGTCGCTGGCAAGGCTTCGAGAAAGCGATTCGAAATCCTCTCGTTTGTTGAAAAAGGCGTTGAAAAGCCCACTAAAGGTGTTTATGAGGCCGGGGATGTTGAGCGCGCCGCTTTCGTCGACCGGAGCGGAAGGATCTGCACGGGCAAGGATATCGGCGTATTCACGCTTCAGCATAGCTTCGTTAGCAGCAAGGCTTCGAGCGAACAGCTCGAGCTCTTCGCGTTTATTGAAAAATGCGTCGAAAAATCCACCAAAAGTGTTAATGATCCCGGGGATGTTGAGCGCACCGCTTTCGTCGGGCGGGGCAGAGGGGTCAGCGCGAGCAAGGAGTTCATAGTACTCCCGCTTGAGAATGTCGTCGTTGGCAATGCTGTCGAGCGAGCAGTTCGAAGTCCTCGCGTTTGTTGAAGAAGGCGTCGAAAAGCCCACTAAAGGTGTTAATGAGCCCGGGGATATTGAGCGCACCGCTCTCGGGATCGGCTTGGGCGTTGGTAGCCTCACGGGTGAGAAGGTCGACATATTCACGTTGGAGGAGGTCATCATCGCGAGCGAGAAGGTCAGCATCCTCTCGTTTATTGAAGAAGAGGTTTGCAAGACCACTGATTATTCCACCGAAGTTGATTGCACCACTTTGATCTTGAGTGTCGACTTGAGAAGTAGGAGCATCACGACTAATGAGAATATGGGTTAACAATCATAGAATGGGCTGACAAGCAACTTGATTATCATACCTGAACACGGTGGTGGAGAGAGGCGCTGAGAAAGCAGGAACGGATGCAGCCACGACGAGGAGAGCAAGGGTGGATGAACGCATATTGAAAATGATTGTCGAGTGCGAGGGATTAGAAAAGATGGTCGTAATGTGGGAAGAGGTCGTAAGTAAACTCGTGAAGAAAATATGCGAAGGAATAGAACAAGAAGTCAAGCTACAAGTAGCAAAGACGTCAATATTTAAAATCGGACAGACGATTGATACTACTCACCAACCGGTGCTTAACAGCTGGAAGGAAGAGAAGAGGAGCTCAGCTGAGGATTTTACATCTCTACAACTGGTATTTATACAAGACCCAACGCCGTCAGAATTAGTTAGTTCACCGGAATGAGACAACGATTACAGTCTAGCTCCGTACGGATGGTGTGGCTGTAGAGCGACATCAAGCAGGCTGAAAGATTGTTGTTGACAGCATGTTTCAAGATGAGACGCAATGGGGATAAAATTCCGAAGAACACTGTACGAAGTGAAGTCGGGCGGTGTCGACCAGCTTCAATAACAATATGCAGCAACCTTTTTCCATTCGAATACGATGATTAATTGTCTGCAGATCAGGGACTCCATATACGGTTAGTAGAGGCAGATCAGAGGGGACACAATCCTGAACGTCCTGCAGGGAGGCCTTCGCTTGGCAAAACGATATGATCCTGTAATGAGGAGGAGATCAAATGTTTGGATTACGTCGGAGCGCCATCCGACCATTCGCTCGATGATGAGAACTAAAACTGTACCGCCCAATGCTTATGAGACGGAGGCTATACGGATGTTGAATAAGTCACCTATTTACGTTCAGCAGTAATGCAGACTTACCGACGGTCTAAGGGAATGATTAGAGATAATTCGGAGTTGGAACAAATGGAGATGTCTCGGTCCCATCTTTTGCGCGACAGTTTGGTTGTATTAGTACCGTAGTACGGTGGAGATGCAAGATCTCAAATGGGTGAGATTGACACCTGGATACTAAGCAGAGAACATATGACACATTCAGAGTATGTAGAATATCGTTGAGGAAGAATTTCTACTAGTTCACTCGACACTATGCCACTGTGTGGCTCTTGGCTTGCCCGATAAACTTGAAGTTGGTCCGACCGTCCGAGTGCTGCAAACGACAGTGTTCGGCGTCTATCAGGAAGCTTTGAACATCACACCAAATAGGCAAGTCAGGTCATTCAGATTCAGGATGTTGTGCCACATAATGTATGCTGTTCACGAGGTTCGATAGCTCTGTCCTATGTACGTTATACCCAGGTATTCTGACTCTCAGGGCTAAGATATAAAACTCTCAGCTGCTGTGGCTCCTTGAATTAAGTCTGCGACGGATCGTGCAACCAGATGCAAACTTATATCGACAGATTGAAATATTGTGCGCTAAGCAGGATGAACATTCTCTTGGAGTACAATCCTGAATCCTTTCTTACCCTTACCTCTTCTAGGAGTTTAGCAAACGATTCTGAGACTGAAAACCAGAGATTCCTTATGGAGAACCACGCTTGTGATATTGGACACGTGATGCCAAGCCTTTTTGTGCGCTTCTGGGAGGTACTGCCAACACACAAATTGTGATTGCACCGTCAGTGTAGAAAGACATAGCAATGATGCTCAGTGCCTGATCTTAGTTTAGCAAAGTTTCTATGTTGAGTTCGATGTAGTGTACAGTGTAGCTTGCGCGAAATGGATTCCTTTTTGCGGGTTCTCCATGCCTCGAAGTGACTAATTGCCGAGTCGGCTCGCGCCAAGGGGACGATGATTAGTGTCACTAGGCAGGCAGGTCAATGTCAACCCAGCACTCACCTTCTCCACATTCCCATCTTTGACGCATCCAACATATTCGCTTACTAGTCGCAAACACTAGCAGCAACTGTCGAAAATGAAATTCTACACCAGCGTCGTTGTTCTCCTTTTCGCAGCCATCGCGTCTGCTGCACCAATGGTGATTATTTCCTGATTGGCTTCTCGTAATCGATCGTAAGCTGACGATCCTCGTTCCAGGTCCCTAAGTTTGTGAGCCCAGATCTCTCTATGCGAGATATATGTTTGTCATATTGACCTAATCACGTACAGGATGTCACTTTAGACAAGAAGGTCAGTGATTATCATGACGATGAAGGGGACTAATTTGACCTTCACTCGTCTTTCAGGACATGCGCGGACCCGCTGGAAAATCCACTTGGTAGATGCCCAAACGGCACTGCCCTACAGCCTCTCATTCCATGTTAACAAACATATGGTAGGGTTTTTGTTGCCCTTCTCGGGATCGTAAGCTAACCAGCTCAAAACAACGTAGTCACTCCTCTCCCTCAGGTTATGGTTGGTTTGGGATACTGGAGGTCTCAGTTTTTGGTCAATTATAGGATTCACCTTCGTTCAATGTTCATATTCACGTCACTCTTTATATTCCCGCTTTTGTCGTTGAACGCGTTTTCCTCCCTATTCTATCAAGCCCTTCGTTTGGATCTGATCACCCCCGATAGTCGTTGTACCAATGTAATTCCCGGGCACATCCACCAGTTGTGTATATATTCCCCTCACGCCCGCAACTCCAACCGTATTATTTGCGATTGCGTCATCGTGACATTCCACGTCTAATACTGATGGTGGCGTCCGCGCTTCACGGTCCAAAATTGAGAGTTTCGTCGCCTCAGAGTCCATCCATCATGTCTGTACAATGAAAATGTTTTATTCAAAACACACGGGAAGAACAAAGACGAAGGCTATGTCGTATCTTGTGCCAAGCCTGGCAACCAGGGATGTGTAACAGGAACCCATCGTAATTTGCGTCCGAGGTGTTTTCGGTCCTGGTCATCTGAGTTGGAAACCGCATGGGTTTCAGCGCTGGCGTCGACACTTGATTGCAATGCAGTGGCCAGTGCCTCACACGACTGAACTGTAACTTGGATGAACTATCCGAGGAAACAACGATTGAGTTGGGGATTGGAAGACGCTGTGAAGTTGGTTGCTTACCTCGATTTGGTCTCTTGTTTGTTTAGGTGCCCAGAATCGCTCTACATCCACTCGTGTCAATTGAAGAAGCATGTTCTTCGCGTTTGTCAGTTCTTGGATTACAAACAATGGATCCTGTATATCGGAGATATTAACAATCCGTAGGGAATGAAAAGGAAGACGACTTGCAGAAATGCATTGTTCCGAATCGGAGAAGAAGTGATCAATGCCTGGTATGGGTATTATCGTGACCTCTTCATTGGACGGGAATGATTTGGTATATAGCCATTTGTATCGCTTCCTGTAGTTGACAGATATCCGATCTTTAGGTTGGCGTATATCACTCATTGTAAGCTAGGTTACAACATTCAGAGCGATGAAGGTTATACTTCCGTCGAAAAAAAGCTTACCGAACAGAGAGCGCCACATATCTTCTCTAGAGCATCATGATAGGTCTGTGCGAACTCTAACTCTGCGTACGCAGGGGAATCTTCCATACAAGATAAGTCATCATCATTCATACTCATGTATCTGACAAACCCCCGAGAGACTCACCTTTCGGGATCACCGGTTTCACCTCTTCCACGATGTCTACATATATCTCGATAACTTGAACTACGTGCCAATACGCGATCGGTCGTTCATCATGGGCATACAAATCTTGGTGGAAACCCGAGAAAATGATATCTAGAACTGTTCTTAGTTGCCGAAGCAATAACACGTACGGAATCGCATTCGCAATTGCCTGTTGCTCAGGATCCTGAGAGGATGGAACTCAGTTGCTTGACTAACGGTAAAGATGGGATGGATACGAACTTCGAATGGACACCGGCGTGTCAATTGCTGCAGCAGGTCGAACACGATCAGATGATCTAGGAGAGAGTTCATAAGGTAACGCCGTCGTCTAGGGGGATTAAACCAATAGGATCTGACATCCTGCAGGACGAGCTTTACGGAAATGGTATTAGAATGGGGAAAAAGACCAAAGTGCCCGATTCTTACTTTTCCTACACTCCGCTCGACTTCATGGACGCTAGATTGTGCATCTACCAGTCCTGCGCGCAGAATGTTGCTAACTTTTTCCCATGAAATTCCCAACGACTCCAACCAAAATCGTTCCGATATCCAAGTTGCGGGAAATTGGTAGGCGATAAGATTGTGGTCGAAGAAACAAGTTTGTATCAGAGATCGAATATAGGGCGGTGGCAGGGAATGCGGCGGCGACCAATTCCTGATTGATCCCGTGAGCTGTCAAAGCGTTAGATTGTTACTTGCCGAGGTTTATATACAACATACCTCCCAAGCTGACAGTGTAGACGATTGTAGTAGGCTGTCCACTTCGGACCAGCCATCTAAAAGTTGTTCAAGGCATTTCCAGACATTATCTTGCGACGGTAACGTCACGACCCGCATAGGGAGAAAATTTGGCAGTCTCCGAGTAATGTAAGGATCGACGGCTCGGATAGCCAATGAGTCCTCGAGAGGCTGAGGTGGAGCATACTGCAGAACTTTATGGAGACCATGTCTTGCGATGACCAACGAGGGCCTGAGTCTATCTCGGGCGTGTTGAAGATCTAGCCTGAATAATTCTAGTAATGACTGCGAAGTGTATGAGCTTTAGGGTAACGACAAATGAACAGTGTAGAGTACTGACTTTTCTTAGTAAAAGCCTGTCTATGATTGCATCGCGTTGGTCTGAGCGTATATTCAAAGAATGTAGCCATGAACAGGCTGCGTCAAGTTTTTGTATAATGTATTCGGCGGGGACACCTTCCAGTAGTGAAACATCGCATTTTTCGCCTTGCCAATCTTCAGTCTACGACTTCATCAATCAATGTAAACGCATAAGCAGGATAAACAAAGAGATCTAACATCGAATACCCGGCCTTTCGAAAGCTCTCTCCAGCTAAGATCGCAGCACTTCAGCATCGCCATGACGGCAGCTCGGAGCACAATAGTCACAAGTCCAATAGGCCTTTCCGATCCATCGTTCAGTGGGACTTGAAGCAAGAAGTCAGGGTCAATGGTGGTCATGTGGTGGACGTAGAGCAAAGTATAGACGGTTTGTGAGAGAGTGCTTCCAGAATGCCATTCCATCTGAGCAGACATACATGAACATGGATTTGGCATAGACAGGAACCGCTAGGCTGAATCACCTCGCATGCGAAGCTTCTGTCCAGGATCCAGCATACTTCTTCTGGGAGCAGAGGCGTAAGGGGGTCGAACGGAAGACGACGATTTGTGTCTAGGATCACTCCACTGTCCATGCGAGGTTCACCGATCTAGTAAAGCATATTATTCGATCGGTATAGTAGGTGTGTATGTAATGTGCGTACCTCGAATGCTCCCATGGCCTCCATTAGGGTAAACCCATCGGAAAGGATCACATCACCCTGTGCCATATCTGTACCCAAAATGACTTTAGGACGAATGGAGAGTTATATCATACATACCACTTGCAGCTTGATCGAATAGGTCGGTTACATCTTCAAAAGCATCTCCGCCAGGTATCTCCTTCCAGTTATCTATGTCCATGATGCAGAAGTTCGGCGTTGAATATCAAAAGTTGTAATCGTGGAATGAAGTCAAGTTTGTGAGACGCCGAAGTATTCTTCATCTCTTGACTTCGAACTTCATGCTTGCCGCCACAAGGTCATCTCGTCTTTATTGCAGATCCTCACTACGATGCTGTGGCTCATTATATAATACCCAAAGAGCACAGTCAACGAAGGTAACAAACGGAACTGCAACCACACAAATTCGACCTCGAACCGTTTTCTCTGGAATTCAACCTACTGGGACACCACACGTTAGGCATCTCTATAATTCATTTTGCTTGTTCTGACTGCTCGAAAGCTAGGAAACCTCTGCGGGGCACTCTTGAACTGGGTCCACTTGCAAAAGAATGCACACGAGAATGACGTGTTAATATTCTCGATCGTTGGCTGGCATGCTCTTACGCTCCCCCAAGATCCAAAAGCTTTGCGAATAGCAAGAAGTGACATGATGGCTGCACTACTAGCCATTGGAATTGACCCCCAACGGTCCATTCTGTTTCACCAAGATCATGTATGTTACCGTATACGAAATCGGCCTTTATTAACATGTTACTGTAGAATCCCGACCATACGGAGCTAGCATGGTTGTTCAACTGCATTACTCCTGTGGGCAAGCTACGTCGGATGACTACCTGGAAGGTATTACCAGAAACTGGAAATTCTGAGTTGTGATTTCATTTTTCTACCAGGCCCGACTGGCGACGTCTCGAAACGCGAACGAGTCTGAAGTAGACGAGTCACTGCTTAATGCCGGCCTACTGACGTACCCAGTTTTACAAGCTGCTGACATTCTACTTTATCGGTGAGAGTCATTATCGCGTATATTATGTGTTCATACTTATATTCAGAGCTACGCATGTCCCCGTTGGGGAGGATCAAAAACAACATCTTGAATTGAGTCGCGATATAGCGGATACATTCAACCATACGTTCAAACGAAAACCTAAACTATTCCCTTTGCCCGGATACGTCGAGAGTAGGTTCT
Organism: Cerrena zonata; assembly: GCA_038087015.1. Taxonomy (NCBI): domain Eukaryota; kingdom Fungi; phylum Basidiomycota; class Agaricomycetes; order Polyporales; family Cerrenaceae; genus Cerrena; species Cerrena zonata. The sequence continues at coordinate 208,459 of JASBNA010000009.1, forward strand.
TACTCACTACTTGTTTCTACTATACTTACCCGTTTTATAGCCCCAAGTCGTCGTATCCTTTCCCTCCGAGATCCGACATCTAAAATGTCAAAATCTTCTCCCGACCGAGACTCACGTATTCTTTTGACAGATACTGACGACCAAATTCGCTCCAAGCTCCGCCGTGCAGTTACCGACTCTACCGTTGGGATTACCTATGATCCCGTTGAACGACCAGGGGTCGCCAACCTTTTGACCGTCTTGGCGGCGTGTATGCAAACGGACGTTCTTGAAGTTGCTAGCCAATTTGAGAACAAAGGTCATGGTGATCTCAAAGCAGAAGTCACGGACGCAGTGATAGAACTCATCCGGGAGCCTCGTGCAGAATTCGAGCGGCTGCGAAATGATACGACGTACCTGGCTGAAGTAGCCCGTGAAGGTGCTCGGAAAGCTCGCGCCATATCTGAAGAGACCATAAAAACTGTCAGAAATTCTGTCGGACTCTCGTAAATCCGTTTATCTTAGTCACTATTATCGTCGTGCATGATGTCCATATTGTTATGATTACGACATATTGGCAACTACATTATTCAGTACAATGGGGCACACTACGTAGTGAGAATGTCACCCCAACATCTGATTCTCCACCCTTCAATACCATCTCCTTCCACAACTCTAAACTCTTCCCCCTCCCTCGTCACAAATGCCGCGATGACTAGCGCGGCGACCCGCAATCCCCACTCAGCCTGATGATCCTGGAGTCCGATGCGACGAAGCACATGCTTCTGCTCCCTTGTGATTCGCCCATGACCATAGCGATTCTCGTCGAAATAACCAGGGCAAGGCCCCCAAATAGCCTCGGAGCGACAGAAGATGTCGATGGGAATGGGAATGACGCCGCCGGGCGATGGGAGATGTGTCGGGAATAAGTTACATGGAACAACAATGTGGTTGATCGGAGGGTGAAGACGCATTGCCTCGACTAAGAAGTTCTCCACGCTTGGTGCAGCGTTACGGAAGTTCTCGGTAGATGGTTCTTTGTAATATTGATGCAATGGTCCTCTTGCTTCATAGCAATGATGAAGATATCCTGTACCAAATAGAACAATATGAGACATTGTATGGTAGGCAAGGACAATGTCTGGAAATAATTCCTGGGGGATGGTGGGGAACAACCTTTGTAGAGGGAGATAGCCTCTAGTTGTATCATGATTGTTCTCAGTTCCTAGTATCCTGACAGTCTCAACAATGTCATGGACATTGTCTCTTCCTGAAAACACCCAAATTATTGCCTAAAATATCATGAATGTTATGTTTGTATTTGAGGGGTCATTCAATTTACTTACCTTGAATGTGAGTATCTGTAAGAAAGTAACAAAAGAGAACAATGCAGAATCCTGGCTAGGGAGGTGATGGATGACTTGTTGCATCAGCTCCCTAGCCAGGATTCTGGAAAGATCTCTTGGGTCCTTTTCATAGTGGTTAAGTATTTCCAGACTTTGGAGTACAGTGGTAGCACCAGTGGGAGTGTTGGAACTGCCTGGATGGGGCAGGTGAAGAGCAGTGACATATGGGACGAGCTCGGTCTCAGTTTCTCCTAGGGGTGTCTCAGTGGGGACAGCTAGTGGCATTGCGGTCACTTGGGCGATAGGTAAATTAGGTTGGGTCGCAGGGCGGATGAAAACCCTGTTGAAGGAATTTATCAGGTCGTTGGTGATGAGGTGTGTCGAATGGTGGCTCAAATACCAATATAGTATGACTTCAAGCACGAAGGCGAGGATCGTAGTAACGAATAAGGGTAGTTCGTATGGGACGGGATTGAAGAACATACCGGAACAGATCATGGAATGGATGGGGGGGAACCCGTTATATTGATGGTCTTATATACTGTACATGTTGCCTCGAGGCGTGGGTATACGGGATACATGGGTGGAACTGAATACGGCAGGACGCTGAGGAGCTGCGCGACCGAGCGAACGTTCTCGAGAAAATGTATCAGAATAGTAAGCATCAGCGGCGCGGATCCTTCGATATAGTAAATATGCCGGTACGGCCAGAGAAATACAACGTCTATCATTCGTTGACCTAACTCCTCCGACATGTACTGGCAAGGACCTCCCGTAAAATAGCATAGTCGGAGAAGCAGCGAAGTATCACCTGAGGATACGGATATCTGGAAACCGTATACGACGTGCGAAAGGCAGACATATGCCGAATACCGCAGTCGTGCAGGAGAGCATAAGATAGAGTGAATCAACATATACGGCGGTGTGACTCGTGTTCGAGAACCTTTGAGATGTTGGATTCGAAAGTCATCGATGTAACAGGAATGCAGGCAGCTCCATTGATATGCTGCGTACAGGTACATCAGTACCGTGACGAATACTCGGTGTCGACTTGCCACCTGAAGGATAGCCTCGGAGGAGAGGGAAAGGAGCTTCTCCTGAGGGTTGACGTAGATGCCAGAAGGAGAAGCGATGTCGTCTGGGATAGAACTCGGGGAATCCCCTGCGACGTGTACGACTCAGTACGACTCACAAGGACTATTCCTTGTACGAAGGGGGAACAATTCCACCAGTGATACCAACGGAACGAGTCAGATTCAGAAATAGTACTCGAACCTTCTGTAGGTGGTTACCTGTACTAGTGATCAGTCAGTTTCGCTGTAATAGCCAATTGTTAGTCAGATGTCCCAGCTCTTATCGTTACACGGAGTCATCGCATACGATAGACTTGTGGGGCTCCAAAGGCACCGACGATATTATGAGTGAAGTGTAAGATGATCACTGCATTGGATCGACGATCACAGACAGCCCGCTTAAAAACTTCGGCATTTTCCAGAAACCTATGATTATAACCTATTATCGTATCTCAAAATACATCGATGTGAAGAAAGGTGATCCTAGCACTACAAATGTCCATAAGGCTACGACCGACCAGCAGTTCAGCAGAAAAGTACAAATACAACGACAACGAAATTTAGAAGCAAATCTCTTAATGATGTGAATGACGAGAGATGACTTTCCACCCTCCCCACCCGTCTCGACTGCCCAGCTTAGAGCCCTCCTTTATATCAATACCCTCCAACCCCTCCTCGTTCACCTTCTTAACCATAGCTGCAATTAAGAGCGATGCAGCCTGCGGCGCCCAGCTAGAGGCCACACACTTTATTCTCCCGGCACTGAAGGCCAGAAGTGTCGACGCCTGTTCTTGTGTGAGTTTCGAGGGATAGTGTCGTGATGCATCGAAAGCGTTGGCATCCTGACCCCAGATGGTCATGTCGCGCTGTAAGATGCTGATGTCGGCGGAAACAGATTGTTGGAAGTAAGAGTCGAGGCACGATGGGACCCATGCTGGACGGGTGGAAATGATGCGGGATATGCGCCGAACTGGAGGATACAATCGCAACGTCTCGGAAATAAGGGATTGAACGCTAGCTTCAGAACCCTCCCATCGAGCAAACTGCTCAGGGGTAGGATTTTGAAGATAGGTTTCTAGTAGCCGACAGGCTCGGGGGTCGTGGTGTAGTAGCACGACGCCAATGGCGACTACCTGCCACATGGTTTCATATACCGGAATGATGAGATTGAGAGGATTCTCGATATCCGTTATCCAGTATGAAACACGTCTGTTGATACCTTCCAAGAGACCGGGAGGGAAGTTGGCTGTAGTTTTAGAGAGGTTCCAAAGGGTGTTGATACCCGTCGTGACGAAGACGACGTCGTCTGTATCCATCGAGTCAAGGTCGACCTTGAATAACGTGGAGATCATGACTTTGAAAGTAAGGATTTGGATAAATTTGGCGTAGTCAAAGTCAACTTTGGAAGGCTTGCTGCAGATGCTACGACCTAGTTCGGCCGTAATCTGTGCAGCAAGTCCTCCAAAGGGAAAGCCAAATCCCTTGAGAGGGATTAATCGCTTCGCCTCACGGACGAAAGCGCGGTGAACCTCGGTATCGATGCTCACGAAGGTGTTCGTAAGATGAAAGGCGCGGACAAGGCGGGTGTTGGATCGTGCTCGCGAGCCAACGAGATACTCGATGGTGGCCGATGCGGGATTCAGGATATGCTGAATTTCAGCTAGAGATGATACAATGACTTTGGTGTTCGTACGGAAAGCTTTGAATAGACACCAAGGTATGAGTACACCCATTGCGAACGGGAGTAACACAGTGACATAGTAACACACGTTGGAGTCATCGAAGGACATGATTTCAGTGACTGGTGTGAGTATATTGAAGATAGTAGCGAAAAGACACACCTTATATACGGAACGTCCTCCCCCATCTGATGTATTTCAAAGTTCACATGTCAACCTGCCGACTCGTCAGACGAGCCATAGAACTTAAGTCGTTGCACCTTCTGACTAAGTGTTGCCACAGCCTTGAGGACTTCGGCGGTCTAGGAGGCCTGATAAATAAGGCCTCGTTGTCCTCATGCTGAACAAGAGCTGTACGGTGTAGTTGCTGGAATATTCTGTACAGTCCATTGACTCGGACGGTAATGAAAGGTAGAATTGTTACTAGGCTTGAACTTACTATTTAGATTCGGAAGCACTGGATATGAGGGAAGATACACCCGGCTTGAGAAAGATGTTGGGAAGATAGATGTATTTGTGGTTCGAGAGGCGGTGATATAGATGAAATAAGAAGAATCCAGACACAGGCACAACACTACTCCGGATGAGACGATGACGCTACGGAAGCATGACGCGGTCGATAACCCGAGTCTCGGGGATGGAGGGGGGGGTAGACTGGCCTTGTGCTGGCCAACACCACTGTATATGAAGGTTCGAATACGAGGCACAGTTAAAGTTTCATAGGTACGTTCATTCATCGTTTGAAGGGACAAGGAAGGCTGCGATCAGAAAGACTGATGACTCGTATCGAAGTCCGTCTTCAGCGGGACAGCGCTCTGTACACGTTATGGGGGACCTTCAACGTGCCGACATGGGTTCCCCGTAGAAAGGCTTTGCGTAGCTTTCTAGCGGCAGATTCGTTCCTTCATGGACACTGTTCCCTGCTTTCCGGTTCCAAAGGTTTCCATTGGGCTCACAGGGTTGCACCGTATGGCTCCAGCCTTGTCCCACGCCCTTCACGCCCCTCGCCAACCTTTTGGGAACCTCACTTAGACGGATTACGACGATTCGGGTAATGCAAAAACTACACTAAAGCGTTAGGTGGAATAGCTGTTTGTACGACTTTATTAACAGATATTCCACCTCCGCCTTGCTGTAAGTATCTACAGTAGTCGGATCATAGTAGTCGATCTGCGAGAGGTCGACTACACATGACAAGCAATTTCTGTAACAAATATTAATTAGTGACAAAGGCTGTAGTCAGGCCCTCACCTCACAGGTAGAGAAGCATGAGGGTCAGTAAAAATAATGCTGGAGGGAAATATTACGGTCGAAGAGGCGGCGAAGGGGGAATGATGGTGGTGAGAGAGCAACCTGACCACGCCAAACAAACACCTACAGCCCTGTCGGCAACTTCCGCGCACATGGCGACCCAACTCCCGTTCGCTTCACCTTTACAAAGACGTCATCATCTTGCATAGCACGGTGAGTATAGACAATATTTTGTGGTGAACCTTACAAGTAAATCAAGTTTAAACCTGGCAAACAGTAATCTTGCTATTATGCCTGGCTTGACAAAAATTCCTCATGCGTTGTCACCTAGTCAGGAACGAAAGCTCGTAGATTTCTTGGACGAGAAATTCCTAGATGTCACTCGTAATTTCAAGAAAAGGTTTGTCTCCTTCACAAACAGTATAATTTTCTCTCTCTGTCGATTGCTTTGACCAGCCATTATATGTCATTAATATAAACTGCAGGTCGGACCCATCTTCGACTCTGCGGACATTATCGTCCTACCTAACTGAGACTCATACAATACTCTCACTCATCCTTCAAATACCTCCTGTCGACCCATCGACCTCTCTCCGGACTACCCTGCTACTTCGTATCACTGGCGAGGTCATGGGATCCATAGGAGGTTACCAACCAGTCGTAGAGACGTTGCCTCAACTACTGGATTGGTTGAATGATATGGACAGAGGTTGGCTTGCCGTTCTGCGATCTCAAGAATGGGATCCCGAAGAACGCCTCGGACATGACCTCGTCATCTCAGAAGATGGTAACTCCGCGGTCCCGATACGTTCCACGCCAATAAGCCAAACCGAGCGTACTCGCTTGCGGAGTTTACTACTTTCGGGGACTACCAAGTTAGAGGAATGGCTCGAGAGACTAGTCACTGACGACGATAATTATAACGATGCTTTAGAAAGACTCGGTCTCCAACAAAGTTTCGATGACTTGTTTGCAGGAACTCTTACAGAAATGGGTGCTCTGAGAGGATTTGAAGTTAATGTACCCGCAGACATGGAAGGAACGTGTTAGTTTGTAGTTCTCTTTCTCAACTGTCTGACATAGTACAAATACAAAATATGTGGCGGCTCCTGTGCGATATTATCTATAGACCTAGTAGTATCTCTTTACGCGCTGCCCTTTTCCTTCTTCTCACCCTTCGATTTCGCCTTCGACTTGCTTTTCCCCTCATCTTTCTTCGATTCGTGTTCCGAACCGAAGGGTTGGTATCGTGCATGTGGAAACGACGGCCCAGCAGGCGGTGGTGCTGGTACAGCGGGAGGTGTCGGAGGACCAGGGTTAACGTTCGACAGGTAACTTTCAGGATGAGTCTCTTGTTGCCCATGGTTTGAACGAGTGACACCAGCGTCATTCGTGTCTCGGGAGAAAATTTGCGCGAAGGGCATCGGTTGGTCCCTGGACTTGATCTTCTCAGCTGATTTGTGTTCGCTTGTATGGGCTTGATGAGAAGATGTAGGGAGGGAGGAAGATTTCATGTCCGGCGTTTGGAATCCCTGGCCGAGCGCGGGGTCCATGGGCATTATAATAACGCGCTTTTGATTTTGGGAGAGATGAAGGTACTGTCTGCCTAAGAGGGATGCGGGCTCGTCCTCAGTGTATGTTCTGGGGCTGGCGGGATCGGGATGAAGTGGGCGTGCTTGAATAAGCGGGAGGGACGCAGCAGCGAGCAGAAGGATGAGGGATCGAAGAATAGACGGCATCGTTGGGTGTGACCAAAAGCGAGTGTGAAAAGACAAATCTAGAATGCCGGACCCGCCGAGGAATAGATATGTATAAGATAGTTGAGAGCGTGTAAGACGAGGTGGTGGGTGTAGGAGAAAGAGGAGCGTTTGCAGGAATGTGAACGGGCGACGTAAACTTGAACCACCATCGAAGTCGAACCATACAGGAGCAAACAGACCCGCTATTCTGGTTGCACAGTCCAAATTAGAACAGCTGGTGCATATGCAGATAATGTGGTTCCAGGATTGGATCAAGCAGCTAGACCTGGGGACAATTCACGGATGTCACCATTGGCACGAGTACCCTATCACCTCCGTAAATTGGTAGGAGAGATTCTCATGAAAGGTATCAAATACCATATGAGCTAGTCGAGTAGAGACCTACTGATAGAGAGTAAGTATCGTCCGGGGATAATCGACTTTCTTCAAATCCGCACCTGACCTTGTCCACAAATCGTATGCAAACGTGCTCTCACGAAAGCAAAAGTACTGACTATTCTTCTTCTTCATCCGCGACCTCATAGCCAACCCAAACAGTTTCCGAACAGCTGTTGCAACCCACTAGATGATGTTCTTCCTCCATCATCCTCTCCGTTATCACATACTTCCCTCCACACCGACAGTCGAAAGCCCAACTATCTCCCACAGAGAATTCTGAGTGATCATGTTCCAGTTCAAGCTGATAGAAGTCTTCCAAAGAGATCACTTGAGCAGGACGAGGACCAGAAGGATGTTTCGATCGAGCGGCATCATATTGGGCACGAAGTTCAGGTGATGTGAGGGTATTAAAAGCCACCTTCAAAGTTCCAATATCGATGCTATCTCCAGAGAATCTGTTCTGAGGCTCTTTCTGGTCGGTTAACTGTTTGTCCGGGTGGTAGAGAAGAAGTGCTCGATGGTAGGCTGCCTTGATTTCGGCGGAAGTTGCATTCTTTGCTATCGACAGGATAGCATAATAGTCGTGCAACTTCGGATTGTTATCTGTATCCAGCTTTGTAGATCCTAGATTTTGGGTGGTGTAAGATGGTTTCACGATGGTCAATCTGGTGAACTCGAAAATCTGTTCCGAGAAATATATCTAGGCGCTCCTTGCGATCTTAATTTGGTAGGTATGTTCTGCATAAGGAAGGAGCATGTCTGTATTTAGAAGTCATCACTCTTCCGAGGCTACCGTCATCATGCCTGCTAGCAAATGTTCCTTGGGATGAGAGGAAAGCAACACGGCCTCGTATGTTATGCGTGCTATCTGCAAATTCGGTGATTTACACAATCGAATTCCTCTAGCTACAACGGTCTTCGATCCGGCGAGCCGCGTGGCACTCGCCCGGGCCACTATGTCTCATTCAGGTTCTCGCCGAAAGGAGTTGGTTCATTGCCATGCCGAGTGGAGACGTCAGGAATACGAGAGGAACGGTAATACCAGGCAATAATAATCTTTTATCCCGTCTCTAACGCTGTTCTTTAGACCTCTGAGTCGATGAAAGATATTGTTGTTTATCTTTAGAACGGCTATAACGGCTATGGACTATCAATGCTATCACAATCTGCAACGACGTACAGGGCCAAGCATGTGTGTACGAGTCGGATCGGCATGCATAAGGCGTTGTGCACGATAGCGCTAGAGGAGCTACGACTCGTATATAAAGCTTCAGCCGTTTACATCGCTCTTCACCTCAATTCAACTTTATCTTCGTCAAATCCAGACCAAAGTCAACCATTTATAAAGATGACTTCTTCTTGGTTTGCTCCTCCTCCTGACCCCGCTACAAAGCTTGGCCATCACCGTCAACTTTCTCCTAATGCGTCCATCCACGCTTCACCCATCATTCTCGGTGCCATGAGCATTGGTGATAAATGGAATGCGGGAATGGGTGCGATGGATAAGGAAAGTAGTTTTAAGCTACTAGATGCCTATTTCGCGGCCGGCGGAAACTTTATCGATACCGCCAATAACTAGTAAGCATTTTGTATCTTTGAAGATGTTCATAGCCATAGCTAAGATTTATTCTCGATTCAATAGCCAGAACGGAAGCTCTGAAGAGTTCATCGGAGAATGGATGGAAGCACGAGGAATTCGTGACCAGCTAATTGTCGCAACCAAGGTAACAACCTTTCTCTACTCATAACCACGGCTCTCTTTGACACATTTCTCTCTTCATCGTCGTTAGTACTCCGCCCATTGGAAACGAGGTGACCCCACCATTGCTCAAGCTACACACTTCATCGGCAACAGTGTCAAAACTCTACACATCTCTGTTGAAGCCTCTCTCAAAAAGCTCCGTACTGATTATATCGACATTCTCTACGTCCACTGGTATGACTTCAACACCACCATCGAAGAGCTCATGAACGGGTTGCACTACCTGGTTGCTGCCCGTAAGGTGTTATATCTGGTACGGGCTTCTCAATTTTAACTATAAACCATGATCTCAATGTGAGGAACGATTATTGTAGGGTATCTCAGACTCGCCTGCATGGGTAGTCTCTCAAGCCAACACCTGGGCGAAATTGATGGGAAAGACTCCTTTCGTAATCTATCAAGGTCCTTGGAGTATCCTCGAAAGAGACTTCGAACGGGAGATCATCCCTATGGCTCGTGCTCATGGCATGGCCCTTGCTCCTTGGAATGTGCTCGCTGGTGGAAAAATACGCACTGATGCCGAGGAACAGAGAAGGCGCGAGACGGGAGAGAAAGGTAGTTTATACAGCTCTCTCAATCTTAATGTATTGAGCGGAACATTTCTTTCTAGGTCGTCAAATGCTCACCAGCTGGGAGCGCACTGAAGACCAGCGAAAAGTTTGCCTCGCGCTCGAGAAAGTAGCTGAAGAGATCGGCGTCGAGTCCATTACTGCAGTCGCTATTGCATATGTTATGCAAAAGGTCCCCTACGTATTCCCTCTTGTTGGCGGGCGTAAAGTCGAACATCTCCATCAGAACATCGAGGCACTCGATATCGTCCTTACAGAGGCTCAGATCAAGTACCTGGAAGGTATCTTGCCCTTTGATCGTGGATTCCCTACGCAGTTCTTCGTAAGTCAATCCGAATCTTAATCCTATTGAGATGGACTTGACCGGTGATCTTACTTTCATCATACAGGGCGACGGTACTGAATATGCGAATGTATACAAAGCTGCCGGACATTTCGATAAATGGCCTCTTCCTCAAGCTATCCGCCCCGCCCCAAAACAGGAATAAGGGTTTAGTTCGCTGCATTCTCCGGTTGTTATACAAATGTAATATTACAGTGGTTGGGATATATGTGTCTCGCAAAATTGTGCTTTGAATGTAGTATCCATATCATCCTATACCGGTTGTTCCCGACTGGTCAGCAAGCATATTCAAAAATTCTTATGACGAGTGGAGACGATCCCTCACCAAGTTGGTGGGCTATGCACTCAACATGACCCTATGTCTGGCAGAAACATATCCAATGCGACTAGGAGGCTGCTCCTCACCAGGCATGGTGCCTGCAACCCAAACTGCGCGAGTTTCTGACGAGCGGAGACAACAATTTCCGCGGCATCAATAAATTGGCCATCTATAGCCCTGTATTTATGTAAGACCGACTCTATATTCATTTGAACTTGATGAAGGTCTTCTTGATATTGTTCTATAACCTTGATGTTCCTACCGATCAGTGATATGACGTGGTGACACATTTTTACCATGTCACTGCGCACTGGGAGTACAGTGCCGTTATAGTGAGTAGGAATACTTGGAATATCGGCATCTGCATAAGCTGTAAGCTCCTTGGCAGCTTGAAGAATATTGGATATGCCTTGGAAGAACACTATGTAAGCTCAGCCTCGGAAAGAAGAGGTGGGATCTCACATGTATCATCGAGGTCTCGAAAAGCGAAGTCATGAATTGGATATCTATAGCGACTGCAAAGAGCGATTAGAACCGCTCCTGCCCCAACCTTCCCTAGTCCAATCATCCAATGGACAAACTCCCTCACTCGAGGTTCTGGATGTGGTGCAGGGCATGTTAGGATAAACATCAGCCCCTCGTGCATTTGCTTGGTCCATTTCTGAAGCTCGCCATCGGTTTCAGCGAGCAGAATGTCAATTTGACGGCGGAGGACTTTGGCCATCACTGATCGTAAACGGGTAGCAGAAGGGCTGCCCCACGCTATTGACTGGAGTTTGGTCGGTTTTGCAGAAGCATTTCGCCTTTCCTTAATGATCCTCCTGATGCATTCTGATGCCTCTGTGAAGTCAACATCTAGCAAACAATCCCCTATGGGCTCCAACAGTTCGTCATCCTGAAACATGTTATCTGCGGCCACAAGAAAGTCGATATCATGATAATTCTCCATCCGTATTTGATCTTCTTCAAAGGGTCTGGAAGGATGAATGTTTTGTTCCACGTAACAGAAGTACCACCATTCGAAAGAGCCCGTGATACTTTCCCACAGCTTTCGAAAGGCTTGTAGGGTCATTTGTGGAAGTATACCGATTCTGGTGAAGTGGTGAGTACTGAAGCCCGCCCTCCTGAAGCGCTTTCGAATTGAGGTTGCTCCTGAACGAATCCAGTTCCAACCAATGTATAAACCAGAACGTCCTGCTTTGAGCGGTCTCAGTAGTATGGGAGTCTTGTAGGGACATTGTGACCAGCAAATGGGTGCAAGGGTGGTCACGACGAAGAAAAGGAGCCAGCAGGCGATGAGGGCAGTTACGACCCATCCGATACCGGGGGAGAGGTCTCGGAGGAAGCGAGATAGTCCTATAAAGAACAGAAGGAGCGAACACTGCAGAAGGACAGGAAGTAACGCAGCAAGTTCGAATACGCCCCCCTGCACCAGTCCGGTGTAGCGGAAATTACGCACTCGAAATTCGGCTCGAGGTGAAAGGCTATCATGCATCATATATTCCCTAAGCCATTGTTTCACCAAGATGCCAAATGATGCTGTTATCAGGCTGCAGACGAGGCTGGAGAACCAGAATCCATTAATCCATAAGGCTGACGACGACGGTCGGAAAGGTGCTGGCGTGAAAGATGAAATTATCTCGTTAGATACATTCGTCGAAGCTGTTAAAGCTTGCAATTGTAATGAGATAAGAACCAACATCTGCGCTGATGCGTCTGTTGGGTCCTCTTGTAATGTTGTGTATGATTCTACAACGAAGGCCGTGAGGACGGCTGAAAATAACCCAGCCTGAAACACACACACATCAGTCGTTCTCCCCTCTCAAAGATGAGAAAGACTTACGAAGACGAGAAGAGTGTCGATGTCTTCTTTGCAGTTTTGTATCTTGCGCTCATCATGTTGCCGGAGTAGCTTCGAGATCTTTGCCCAACCATCTCGGGTACCGCTGTGTAGACGATCGTCTTGGAAGATCTGCTCTGAAGCAAAATCCACACCTCGGTGTAATGCGACACTCTTCATGATGTGTCTTGGTAAATACTAACGATTCGAGAAATTGAATTAACAAACGAAATGTAGACATTCGGTATGTAGGACGTACTGAGTCTGGGTGTGACGACTGTGGACGAGGTCAGAATGACATCGTAGATAAATAGATCGGTATAAAGGGCATCATACTCACCGCTGTCACTGACATTGATATGTGCAGAGCCTTCGATATTAATAAATGACTCAAAGGAGCCCATTGCGGTTGTCAGACGGTGTGAATCAGCATAGCATACCGCAAGCTTTGTAAATCAAGGGGAATGAAGGAAGAGGTCGTGAGAGCCCTGATTGTCTCCGTGTGGAAATAAGTGACGTCGAAGTTTGATGAGATCAAAGCCAAAGGCAAGGAGCAAGAGTCTGGGTTGTGCTGTTATATTACAATCCGCCGATAGGATATAGAATTATCATATTACAATAGTATAAATTTCTAGCATGATGCTGTCAGTAGACAGAGCAAAGCAATTCTGAAAAGTGAGTGAGGAGTGCACGAAAACAACCGAACCTATGCACAAATGCGAACCTGAGATACCAATCGAAAGCTCTCATCAGCTGTCTTTGGGAACATGATCTTCGTCCCCATGTGGTGCGTCAGCAGCAATTACTTTTTGTAGCCTCTCGAGTTTCTTCTTTTTCTGAGGACCTGACTTCTCTGATAGGATTTCCAGATACCACTCCATGGCCTTCTCCGACTCCTGTTTGAGTTCGACCGCATGTACATTATCAGGGAACGACACTGGGTTTCTGAAAGCCAGCCAAATGTATGCTATCAGACACTTGTGTAGCGATTCCAATGTAACGAGGGTGTCCGCTTTGGATTTCAACACCTTGGCTTTATTCCGGGTTCGAATCGTCTCTCGGGCATCTTCGAGAATGTCCAGGAATTCAGTCGAACTGAGTAACTTGCGCAGATCCACTCGCAAGTCATTAACGTACAACTGGAGGAGGTTTGTCATAAAGGTGACAACGAGACCATCTCTCCATGGGGCGGGGACCTGCTGCATCATGAATTTGTCTGGGAGCGTCATGCCAGAGGTGACCTTGTCCATGTAATCTGTCGCAGTCATGGAAACAACAACATCTTGGTACTCATATGCAGGATGAAGTTTCGCTACATATTTGCATGCCAGCATAGCAGTAGATAAGGTTGAATTAGGAGGAAGAGCCTGTAGAATGTCAGAATATTGTTCCGCTCCTGCCTGGAGGTAAGCCATGCGAAGAGGTTCTGGTGCAATAGGAAGGGAATCGCGGAGGATTGGCAAGTCGTCCTCGTATAGGGTGGTACATATTCCGACAGAATCCTTTTCGTGAAGACCAAAGCGACCTGCACGACCTGCGATCTGTTTGATTTGAGGAATGGAGAGCGGACGTTCTTGTTTTCCATCATATTTGGTGATCGATTCAAAGACGATACGTTTCACCTTGCTAAGTTAAATTGTTAGAATGATCGAGGTCTGAATCATGAGAGGGATAAAGACTTGCAGATTTAGGCCCATACCAATGGCATCACTGCCGATGAGAACGTCGTAACCACTAGCAAGATCATTAAAGAGAGCCGCTTGTTCACTGCGAATCTCGGGAGGCAGACGTCCATAGGCAACAGCACATTTCAAGCCACTTTGCTTCTCCACCTCGCGCTTCAAAGCGAAGATGTTCGAACGTGAAAAGGTGACTACACAATCTCCTTTCTGAATCTTCTTCAAGTCTCCACCTAAACTCTCGTCCGCGACCTTGAGAGGAGTGAGTCGCTCATACCTGTTCACAATGAGCTCGTCCCCCGTATCGCGAAGCATCTGCTCGACAAGTGGAACGGCAGCCTCTTCTCCACAAAGGTGTAGCTCCGCCGCGTTTACGCCAAGCACCGCGGACGACCAGGATCCACCACGGTCTTTGTCCGAAAGCAATTGAATCTCGTCGACGACAACAACATCGTATCGGACCGACGTGTTCAACATCTCCACTGTGCAACTCAACAATCCAGCTCCCGGCTCGACAATTTTATTCTCCTCTCCAGTCAGAAGATTACACGCCCTCGCCCATTTGGGGTTCCCGTCCTTCCGCACGACGACCTTCTTCCCTTCCTTCGGGTTAATATCGAAATTCGAGTCGGTGTCAGGTTCAACTTCGCCCTCTTCCTCTATTTCGACACCGAGGGGCATGATCTGACCCTTATTCAGACGTTCGAATATCTCGTGTGCGAGAAGACGCAGTGGCCCAGCATAGCATCCCATTCGTGCTGCAGCAAGTGCACGTAGAGCGTTATGAGTTTTGCCACTATTGGTGGGACCGACATGCATGATGACTTTACGCATGGGTGATGAACGAGTGATAGGGTATTGAGTGGCAGGAGAAGAGAGATCTGCTGCTCGGAAGAGTCCTGTAATGATGGAAATGGCATCTTCGGAAATGAATTTTCGAAGAATAGGATAAATCGAAGGATGGGAAGCCCATTCGTAGAAGAGTCTCGTGAGCCAAAGATCTAGAGCATCAGTTTCGAGAGGGTCTGAGAGATCGGTGATAAGGCGAAGCATCCGCGTTTCGTCAAATTCGAGAGTGGAAAGAACCGTGCCATCTTCCAGTGCACGAGTAAATGCACTCAAGGCTGGCTTGATACTATCCCTAGGTATCCCAAATCTTCGAAGTCTATAGGTTATATGAGGCAAAGATATCCATGCGTTTCCAACCACACTGAGGTAAGGCAGCACGGTCTCGGGAGTAAGACTGACACCTGTTTGTGCACCTGGTATCGTGACGACGTGTCCGTAAGCCTTGCTATTGAGACCCATTCTCATCTTGCCTGGCTTGACCTTCTGCTCCTGTTGCCTGCGATCTGCCTTTTTATTTCCGGCATTTTTGGAGTGGGTAAAAGGAGAAGGCCTTTGGGCGACAGCCGAGTGTAGTCTGATAGAGTTGAGGAGTGTTCTAGAACGAACAGCTTGACAAGTTAGAGGGATCGACCTGGACAGACGAAGCATCAGAGAGGGCAAGCTCTCCGAAACACCAGTGAATAGCTCAAGAGGCTATAAAGTGTAGAATGTCAATTAGCGCGGTGACCGCAATGTGCAACTCGGAGTCGGACATTTTTATTTGGTCTTGTTAGCCCTCGAGGCGTTTGCCTTTTCTGGATGCAAACGAAATGGGATTTGTGTCGTGCACTCACCCTTCCTTTCTTTGCACATCACCATGGCCTCCATAGCTGCCTCTCGCATTGCGGCCCTCAATCGACTGCGATGCAATATCTTCCAAACATCCTATAACCCAGAATCCATCCGAACTGGTGCAAAATACCTTCGCGCCCGACTAAAGGGCCCATCGTTGATTAACTACTACCCACAAGAAATTAACATGTCAACCTTCATAAAAGGCTTCCCCGACGAGGGGCTTGTAGATTTGGATGAGGAGCAGAGGCTACAGGATATCATCGACAAGAAGAAGAGGGGAAAGGGTACACCAAGGAAGGCCAGGACACCACGTAAGCATGAGCCCATGTTTTTGCGGAGTCGAGTACTAACGAATCATTACAGAGGAGAGTCGCAGGAACAAGAAGCGACGATAGATTCTGCTTTCGCCTTCCTTGCTTTCGTTCATGTGCTGTTGTATCATACCACCCCTCTAATCACACATTTCTCTTGCTGTTGGCTCAACCAGAACGTCAGCTTGTCACTCAAATTCTCCTAGAACTGGGTTTTATAGTAGACCCCATAGGTTGCAACAGTCTAATACGTGATACATGATGGTAGTATTCTATTCTTGTTTCTTCTTTGCCTCTACCTTCGAACCTCCGAATGAGTACACAAACGTACCCAAGAAAACCAACATAGCGCCAGTCCACATCATCACCGCCTTATTTCCCTCCACCCCTGACCCAAACAAAGTGACACTAATAATGAGAGATACAGCTTTCCGTACAACAAGCACCAAAGTCACAGTCAGCGAAGACACTCGGGAAGTCAAGCGATGGACTCCAGAGATACAAACTAATTGTGTCAAGGTGTTGAGTAAGAGGTATAAGTATGCGGCCGGTATTGGGATAGATGAATACGAATGCCAGCTTGTTTGGGATAGTGAGTTGGAGGCTGGGAGGGCGAGGTAGAGAACCGGTCCGTCACCAAGAGCCTGGAACTGATTGAACAGATCCTGTCTAACGGAATAGAACATCGGCATAGACAGGAAATGTAGGTAGAACATTTGTTCTTGCCAAATGGCCGGTTTCTTCTGTTCCTTCTTGGTTTCCGCCGATGCGGGCGTTGATCCATTCTCAGGTTTGGAGGGAGCTTTGGAATTACTGTGACTGCCATAGAGGGCATAAGTTCTATCCTGAGCTATCCCAAGCAAACCAGACAACACTAGAGCAAGTAAAAGGATTAGGATGCCAGTCGCATAGGTATAAGTGTTGCTCCCAGAAGTTGCTGCAGTGAAGTCGGCTGGTTTGGCCGTCTTGGGTTTGGATGCAGAGAACGTTGTCAATACAACCCCGGACGTCACAAACACGACGGCTACAATCTGTGTCCAATTATACCTAAGACCACAGGTTCGTTAACCATGTAAATTCTTCAAATGACATGAAAACTACTTGCCGCCGTCCCAACAGTAACCACCCCATAAACATGCTGATCACCAACCCTCCACTCCTGAAAATAATATGGACGGTCATGGGTATCTTGTAGGCGAAAGCCGCGTTGTTTAATAAGGCGATGAAGTAGAATAGCAGCACTTGGATTAGGTAGGGTATGATGGGTATTTGTCGTTCTCTAAGTCGTGGCCATGGGGTAAATTGAACGAATTGGGGTATCCCTCGGAGTGTGATGAAAAGGAATTGGCAGAAAGTGATTAACGATCCGGATCGTGGATAGAGTGAGACGAGTTGTTCGAGTGCGAGTGCATTACTGAGGTGATTTCAAGTAAGAGACTTTGTAGAGTAGATGATATGGGAACATAAGTACCTGCAGCAACCACCGAATACTAGGAAGAGGGTGGTACTCCAATCGGAGAGAAAGGCAAGGGAGATGTCTCCGAGCATGGTTTAGCTAATGGACGTTTCTCTATGAACAAAGTAGTGAGTTATACTTCTTCGTTCCGATTACTCAAGTTGACGGTATAGCTGGTAGAGATGGTATATAGTTTGGTCAGGTCAAAACATCGTGGGTTTTATAATAAGTAAGGTGGCCGCAGGAGTAAGCACGTTCGAACACGTTGTAGCAGGTTGTGGCGGTATTCAAGTTGATCCCGGACTAGACTGGACTAGGACGCTTGAAGGCGGCAGTGCGATCGACGTCGGCTCTTCCTGACTCCTCGCAGTCCACAACTTTCAGACTGCTCACTCCAAGATCTAACCGATTCTTAGAGAAATTGAATATTCCAGTCATATCCCATTTCTGAGATCTGAAGCTTGAAGCTTGAAGACTCACGCTTGTCAGTGTACAAGTGTCCTTACAGCAGCAACGCGAATAACTTGTACTACTAGTGTCGTAGTGTGACATCTCGAAATACGGTGCCCCTAGTCACCTTCAAGCTGCACTTCAGCAAGGGCTGAACAAGCTTCCAGGTACTTTCTAATCATATACGAAGCCTCGAGTGGTTTCCGCTAACGATATATTATATCTCGTACAAATTACGGTATTTCAGTGCTTCCGTTGACGTCTTCCCTGACGGAGTATCCTCCACTACACGATGGATCGCTGTCCGACCGAGTTGATACTCCGTATCTTCTCGATGGCATGCACTGACGGAGGCAAAACAGGTTGCGCTCTCTCCCTCGTATCGAAAGACGTTCATGAAGTCGCAGACCGCGTGCGGTTGAACAGCATCGCTCTCAACTCTCCTTTTCAACTCGAAACATTCCATACCTTCCTTCTCCAGAGAAAACCTGAAAAACGGATAGTCCGTCACCTCTTCATCACACCGCAGAGTGGGAATTCTTACTTGAATCCACTGTGGAACGACCGGGGGTGGGAAAGGATACTAGTGAACTGTGACTCTGCATCGGCGACAGCGGTCAAGATCATTTCTCTTCTTGCACCGTTTCTTCGTAATCTCGCCATCATTCGTGTCCATCTTCCAAACTTGTTTCCTTTCAGCTTCCCGGAGTTGCGAGAAATCATGGTGCATTGTATCCGGATTCCTTCCAAATTCCTGTCAGGTGCTCAGACCGCCCCAAAAGTGGAGAGGATCGCTATCTCCTCAGACGCACCTTCACCCCTCTCTGCACATCACCTCGCGAAGGAATTTGCTAGAGTCTCACCCCAGGTTACTCACCTATGCCTCCACGAAGCCATGGCAAACAAGACGACCGAGTTCACGGACCAGCTAGAGGATTTGTGGGCGTTTGTAAGGGAGAATCAGAGACGTCTCGGTGTACAGACAGACCGAGAGCAACGTCATGAGCTGCGGAAGAAGAAGGACTTCGTCTTTGCGCCGATGTTCATAGTGCACGACAGACTTCGCAGGCATTTTGGATGCAGCCCCCCCTCGCCATCCCCTGAACGGGATGAGAATGAGCGACTCGAGGATAACCTGCGGTTGTATCCTACTAATCTTAGCTCGTCCTACTATTCTTCTTCCAATTTTGAAGCAAATTGGATGGATAGAATTTTCGGTGCACCGGGACTTTGGGAAGAGAAAGTGATAACTGAATACTAGAGGGTAAGTTTTCTTCAATTCTACCTGTCTCACTAATTTCTGACAAGAATGCTTGGTTAGTTTGGATCTATGTATCATCGTTGGCTTGGAGTATCAGGTATGTCTTTGACCCTGTATAACAGCTGAATTTCAACCTGAATGATTCCTTGATCTAGATGGAAGCCTCAATGTAGCGATAATAAACACGAGTGTAGCATGCTTCAGTTTCGGAAATAGGTCATACATCAAATGACAAAGTCCTCAAGAAGAAGGATTGGACTATGTAATACGGTACGTACCAGTCTCCTTACAAGTGAATCGTATATCTCACCATTCGTCCCTTTCAGATATCTGTGTACTGTATCTTTCTGTATACTATTCATTCTTTTCGCCTGTTACCTTCAGCGCGTAGGTGTGACTTATCTTTCTACCACTCGGCGCAATGTTGGCGTACAAAGCTCCTTGTGTGAACAGAAGTCATTACCAAGGTCACTTGAATGTCAGGTGAGTTCATGAAATTCAATTGCGGAGTCGTTATCGTGGATGTACTCATCTTGTGATGTTCATATTAGGTTTTCAATACTTCTGCCGTTTCTGATTCTAGTACATCTCGAATAATGCGGCCCCGAGAACGGAGTCCCTATTTAAGGCTATGGAGTACGGGCAAGTTTCGTTTGCCAGTGATTATATATAAGGTACACTATCTTGTCCGCAATCGTCGAGAGCTTTGGATGCGAGAGTCTCGCTATCGACTGATACGATGACTTATATCACTCTGGCTACTGTGTGGACCGTGGCTTGTCTTTCCATGGCATGTCTCTTATTTTTGCTGAAGACAAGGAACTCTATCGACAACCCGAAGCGACTTCCCCTACCTCCTGGGCCCCCTCAAGCACCCATTATTGGGAATTTGCTGGATATCAAAGATACCTGAAATGTGGCTTTCATATTCATCTATGGCACAAAAATATGGTACGCTGTTCTCAATATTGATATCCATGCGTCTATGAATCTCATACAACACTCAAAGGTGATATTGTCCACCTCAAGGCACTCACTCAAAACATAATTATTGTGTCCTCGATGGAGGCAGCCTCGGATTTATTTGATAAACGTGCCAAAATATACTCTGATAGATTTCGCTCGACCATGATCATGGACCTGTGCGTTACAATCTCGATTATGTACCTCGCATTAGACGATCTGACAGTCCAGGCCAGATTAGACATGAGTTGGTCGCTTGGTTTACTCAACTACGGTGAACCCTGGCGTAAGGCTCGGAAGTTTTTTCACTATCATTACAACACATCGACTATCAGACAATATGATGGACTGCAATTCGACGTGGTACGAAGGCTACTCCGACGTCTCCGTACATCCCCAGAGCGATTTCTCGATCATTCACAGTTGTACGTATCATAATTTCTGTTATATCACAATAAGTACGGCACTAATCGCTATTGTATAGTACCTTCGCGGCCCTAATCTTGAGAATGACTTACGGAGTCCACATAGAGAACGAGCGCAACGAACATGTGGTAGAAGCTACTTTGTGGCTGGAAGCTTTCAATGAAGCTATTCAACCAGGTCGTTTCTGGGTGGACATTATGCCGATCCGTTCGTACCCTGTTTCTTTCTATTGGAATATTGTCGTCCATTTACTCATATCCGTCTAGTTAAATATGTACCAACATGGTTCCCTGGGGCTGGCTTCAAGAAGTTTGCTCTTAAGGCCAGAAAACATATGTACAACGCTCTTGATCGGCCACTGGATTTCGTTAAAGCGAACTTGGTAGGTTGTATACGCTTCGTGTGTACGCGTTACTTATTACTCTCAACCTAGCTGAGTGGCACTGGATCACCCTCGATCGCCGCTACTGCATTGGAGAATATCGATAAGACTTGTGATGCAAGCGAACAGGAGAATCTTATTCGCAATAGCTTGGGTGCTGCATTCGGTGGTACGCGATTATAGCTCTAACTAATCTTCGATCATCTCAAATAATCATGTTCGATTAAATAGCTGGAGTCGACACGGTGCGTTGTTTCTTTGTTAGGTCGGTATATTTAGCTAAATATGTCTGAAGACCTCCCCGACGCTTCAATTATTCTTCTATTTGATGATGACTCATCCCGATATTCAGAAGAAAGCTCAGAATGAATTACACACAGTGATCGGCGAAAGGAGATTGCCAACGCTCAATGATCGTCCAAACCTGCCTTATGTAGAGGCAATTGTGAAGGAAGTATTGCGCTGGCAGCCTGTCACGCCGTTAGGTATGTGATAATTGTCATTACCGTCAAGATCTTGTAACTTACGGTCCCTATGCCTATTTTTCCACAGCACTTCCGCATTATACAGCAGCTGCCGATGAATATCGAGGATATTATATACCAAAAGGATCCGTTGTTCTAGGAGTGAGTTCACTTATAAAACATTCCATTGAGACATTTGACTAAATGTAATGACTCTCTAGAATGCTTGGTATGGATTGGGTATGAAGTACCTGTCTCTTGCTCTAATATTCTGGCCGTTCTGTTCGCAGGCATATCCTACATGACCCAGCCATATATTCATCCCCCGATCAATTTATTCCAGAAAGATTTCTCAACGCCGACGGGACCCTTAACCTGAATATCCCTGACCCAACTATAGCGTGTTTCGGTTTCGGACGAAGGTATCAATTTAAAGATCCTTACCTCGTGACCATTATTGATGACTATTCGGTGCAGGATTTGTCCAGGCCGTTTTCTCAGCCTTGACGCTTTGTTCAGCTCTATTTCATGTATTCTGCACACTTTCGATATATCTCCGGCACGAGATAAAGATGGTAAATACATCTTAATGGAGCTCGAGATGCAACCCGGTATGATATGGTAAGTGGGTGATTCTCTACCGAAGATAAATCCACTGAAGCTTGTGACGATGACCAGTCACCCAGAAGCATTTACATGCTCAATAAATATTCGTTCTCCGGCGGCAGACACATTGATCTCGGAATGATGTAGGTACGGTATGCCAGTGGATAATAATCGATCGAAGTGGTAACCTTTGGTGGTAGCATCCGACCATGGCCGTCACCAAGAAATATTGCTATTGTTGTCGTCTTCTGGGCGAGATACTCAAGGCCAACGGCAAACATTTGCCTTGCCCGGAGCACATGCAATAATCCTTCCATGGGTATCCTCACTGGGTGTCTATTATACTGACTTGCGAACACGGCTCAATATTCAAGAATTTCAGTCATTCTACGTCCCGGATATTGGATATCATGCATGAATATATAACATCAATAAAAGGAAATAGCTAAACTACCCCCGTTCCGAGTGCCTGTATACCATTCTGTGCGGGAAAGTGAGCTAAATATACCACAGAAGGATTGAGGTGAATAGACAAAACCCTTACTCGGATATTCAGCTGTCGTTAGAGGCAAGTGGCGGCGCGACGCGCTTTGATCTCTCCTCTCGGCAATATCTATGGTACAAGTTAACGGTTGTATCTACATTGTGTGCATTCCAAAACAACGGGCAAGCTGATAATAACATTTCAAAGCAATTTCATAAACGTTGTTCCTCAGTCACTCCGCCTTAATCTCGAGCTTCAACAACTGCTCGACCAAATCCTCCGCAACTGACTCAGCAGGTTTTTCTGCATCGTTGACCTTCGGCACTTCCGCGACGGAAATGAGGTAAGTTGTCTCCTTCTCCAAGTCTTCACTGGTTCCATCCAAATCAGCGTCGTCTTCGTCGTCCACCCAAATCTTTCCGCCCCTTCTTTCCAGAACTTTCGCAACCTCTCCAATGGGTTCTCCCTCCAAATCATCATTCCAACTCACACTGAGCGTACGCAAACTCGCAAGCCTACTTGCTAACGCACTAGCAATCACTTCGTATATGACCTCGGTCATATTGTTGTTCTCCAGCAAGAGGGTGTGGAGACGCGAATTTGCATTCTCTGCCAAGGCGTGCACAATCTCAAGGGAGCCTGGCACATTGAGACCACAGTCAGAAAGGTCAAGGAATTCGAGGGATTTTGCAACCCTCAAGACATTTGCGATTACATGCCATGCATGCTTGGTGCCATCGTCAACTGAAGGATCTTGTCCCTCTGTTATCTCCATGGAAAGACACTCTCGCAGACTAAGGTAGCGTAAGTCCTGACATTTCAGGAGACCATGGGCAATTGCCGTTAGTCCCTTTTCGCGTATACCGTTATTGACCATCTTCACTTTCTGCAAATGTTCATGTGCAGCCAAAGCCTGCCCCCAGGCGATCGCAGACCCGTCCTCTAAACGGTTCTTGCCGCAAACAACCACACGCAAGTTGGACGGCTGATTGTCCGCCTTGCTGCGTCTAGCAGACTCAAGTAAGGCTTCGGCAATAACCTTGCCACCTTCCGGCCCAAGCCCATTGTTGTTGAGTTTAAATACTTGAATGGAACGATTTTCGACTAAGAGGGGAACTAGGGGATGAACGGCGCGACCTCCGAGAGCGTTGTTACTGAGGTTGAGCTCTACGAGACGGGGTACACTTTTGAGACCATTGCAAATTGCAGTCAGCGCGTCGGGAACTTCAGAGATGAGGCGCGTCGCAAAGATATCAGGCAATGCTGCGACCTTCAAATGGGGGTTCAGTCAGATCGTTATGGCGTAAAAGCAATGTATTTTTACTTTGAGACCCTTCGTTGTGATGAAAAGATCACCCAACGCCTTGGCAGCATCCACTCCGACAGTGTTGTCCCCCAAGTAGAATTCCTCGAGCTGATCGACGTCGATGTCAGAGAAATAAGACTCGATATCAGATCGCGAGTCTAGTTTGAGCATCTTTCCGCGGATGTCGAATATTTTTGCAGCCATGGTAGTCAGGCGTGCGATTGAAACAAGGATAAGAGTATACCAGAAGGAGTCAGCGAAATCTAGTTTGATATAGCAAGTGGCTGGTTCTCCGCCCAAGATAACCTACTGAATAAGTTCATGCTCAATAACTGTTCGTTCTTCAGCGGCAGCCTGAGAGACATTACATAATAATGGAATGATGTGAGCACACTTGCAGTACAGATAATAATGGATCCGGATCGATGCGACAACCTTTGGTAGTACCCATACATGGCACACTAAATTTGGGTCCGTTAATGTAGTAAATATCTTCCAGTAGTTGTGAGGAGTTGGCATAAATGATACCACGGAGTACAGTATACCGGCGGATCCGCTACACAGTAACACCGTTGCTATCATTAGCTCGAGGCCGCCGAGTTAAGATGGCATCTATTCTGTACCGTTGTGAACAGACCTTGGGTATCAATGATGGATGACGCACCTTTATAACTGTGTGAGCTAGCGTTACTTATATCACAAATCATGTAAATATTTAATCCCACGAAGTTCACAAATATTACAACTTGAATGTTAACCACGACCTCCTCCAGTAGATATCGATACTGATGGAGAGTTTGCCAACTAAACTATTGCTCAACATATTCTTGCTAGCCTGCACGGATGGAGGCCGAACAGGTTGTTCACTCTCCCTCGTATCGAAGTCCTTTCACAACGTCGCATACCATGTGCAATTATACAGCGTAGCCCTCCACAGCCTTACTCAAATCCAAGCATTCCATACTATGCTCTCGAATAGGGAGCCCCGCCATCGGGTGGTTCGTCACCTCTTCATGACTCCAAGCAAGACAGGCCCATTGTCGCATTTCTATCACATTTATCCCCCACCTGATCCGACGCTCTCCTCGAAACTAGCTCAGGAGATCCTGACCTTCGTCGCTCCATTCATCTATACCTTCACAGCTTTCCGCATCAATCTACCCCAGCTATTTCCTCTCGATTTTCCAGAGTTGCGAGAAGTTATGATACAGGCGGACATTGGCCCAGACTTCCTAAAGAAGTCTTGTATTTCACCACAGCTTAAACGCATGATCATCTCTGGAGTTGCACGCAAAACAACATCTGGAAAGGGCCCGATTCTCCTCCCAAAAGAGCACCTAAGTGACATTTTCGCAAAAATTACCCCTCAACTCACCCATTTATGTCTACTCGAAGTCGAAGGGGAGGGTGACACCAGTTATATTGAGGAGCTCAATAATCTCTGGTCGTTCATAGAAAGGAATCAGGGGTGTGTAGGTCAGGCCCGACATCAGGAGTTGCAAAGTGGGAAAAATGTGTTCTTCGCACCAAACTTCCTCGTGCAAGAATACGTCTCCAGACCTATAGGGAGTCACAACAATCCCCGATACGGAGTCGAGCCACGCAGATATATGCGACTCCATATCAGCCAGGATTATTCTTCATTTTTCGAGATGTGTTGGCTCGATAGAATCAAGGGGGATAACGGGCCGTGGGAGGAGAAAGAAGTCGAGGAGTAGTAGAGACTGCAGATAAATCACAATGCCGTAGGCTGTATCCTGTTTTTGGTGAACCACCCGATGATATATAGTGCATTTCAATGTGTATAGTTTAGCAGCGTAATGGGGAATGAGGGCATGTGCCATAGTGTACTTGGGCTTCTATAACAGTCTCATGCAGATACGAGTACTTCTCTTGAGGGTGATCGCAGCTGTATGGAACAATCGAAAGGCTCCGGATGGCTTTACACCGTATTAATATATGCTAACAAACAAGACTTGGAATCAACACTAACCTGACCATTGTCGGGGACATGTGCAGTTCGGGGACCTTTGACTTTCCATCCTCACCTAACGTTGGCGTAATGTTGAAGACATGGAGTATGGATGCCATTGTCAGAAAGAGCATGTTCGAGGCCAAATATTGTCCGGGACATATCCTAGTACATCGGTAATGCGTGAATGAAGTAAGTCATATAAGGTGTTATGTTGTTTACCTTCGACCAAATCCGAATGTCATTGTACTGGGTTCGAGGATGTCAGGATTTAGTGTACCATCGGGTTTGAGGAATCGCTCAGGTTTGAATAGTTGTGGTTCAGGATAATTAGCTGGATCATGGAGCATGTGCCTGCGCAGATGAGATCATTACCTGCCGATATTACTGAAGGCCTTCATGACATTAACATACCATACATTCTAAGACCCAATGAGTGAGTCTTTTCGAGGTGCAAAGAAAGTACGTACCGGAATAACAACGGATCCTTTGGGGATGTGATATCCCCGATATTCGTCGTCAGTCGCTGTAAGATGAGGCAGAGCTAAGGTAACCATAAATTATTCAGTATGACGCAAAACAAAGTTCGTGGGGATATATGTACTCACCGAGCGGTGTAACTGGGGCGGAACGTGTAACTTCCTTCAGGATGGCGTCAATGTATGGAAGCTGGTCCCGATCGTTGAGGGTTGGAAGCCTATCTGGACCGACAACTGAATCTAACTGTGCTTGTGCGCGTTTCTGAATTTCGGGGTGAGCCATCATGACATGGAAGAATATCTGTAAAGTCGGAGTACTCTTGGGAGATTTCAGTACATGTATTTTGCGACGTGTTTTAATTTACATACCGTATCAACGCCAGCTGTCGAAAAGTTAGCAAAAGGGGGAGTAACTCGTTGAACTATGCATACCTCCAAATGCTGAGCCTAAACTGTCTCTTGAGATGGTTTCTTGTTCTGAGCTGTCAGATTTGTCCCCGATGTTTTCTAATATCCTTGTCACAACGCAATTTCGAGAGGTTCCGGCCGTCTACATATATATAGGCGGTATTAGAGTATATTAGCATAAACACGACGCAGGATATTACATACGTATGCATCTTTCGCTTCGTAAAAAGGTCCATCACGAGCGTTATACATGTTTTCTCTCCATCCGAGTAATAACCTTTTGAAGTTTGCTCCTGGGAACCAAGCTGGGATGTGTCGCACTAACACGAGAGTAAATATTTGAGTATGAGCGCTGCCAAGGAGTTGAAGAAAGCATACGGAACGGTAGTATGTCGACTAAAAATCGACCCGGCTCCAGCACTTCATTGACTCCTGCCACCCACGCTTCGGCCTCAACAACATGCTTGTTTGAGACGTCTTCCACATGTATTCCATAGATAATATTCATTAGAATAGCCACAACCATCCTGGGTGTTTGTTGTTATCAGCGCCACATCGAGACTGACCCATTAATAGCTTACCAGCGTGTATGTTCGAACATATGTTCGGGGTTAGCTTTCAGTCGTTTCAAATATTCACCGACATGTTCCGATAAATGTCCGTCGAATTCGCGCACAGCACTTGGACCTAGGTATTGGTGGAATACCTTTCGTCGTTTGCGCCAATCTTCACCATAACTGTAGAGTACGAATGACCAGTCGTCTCCCATACTACATACGAAATGGAAGTGATTAGAGACAAGAAGATATATTTTTTAATGACTCACAGGTCGGTAAGGGAGACGGAGTGGTATCTATCTGAATAAATTGTAGATCGTTTCTCAAAGAGATCAGCCGCAACTTCTACTGAAGAGATAATAATGGTATACTGGTTGATCACTTTGAAGTACATGATATCGCCTTAAATTTACTCAAAACGTGAGCAATTGCCTGACAAACATGCAATATTACTCACCATACTGCTTGGACATAGGAGAAAATTTTGTCCATGACGCCCCTGTGGGCATATCTAACAGATTCCCTATAACTGGAAGAGGCTTAGGTCCGGGGGGTAGGTGTAGTGATTTGCGGGTAAGCCTCTTAAGAAGCAAGGCGACAAAGATAGCCACAAGGGCTGCTGGAATGGTGAAAGACAAGGCCATGGCGGACGCTTGTAGCAGTCTACCGACTTAGAGCACTCGGTTTATATATTCAGTTTGTCAAGTGTCAAGGTGAACGCTGGAATGGTATTCACTAATTTCGCCATGTTCTTCCGCCAAGAAGCCGCAGTGAAGATCCACGAATTTCGGAGATGTGCGACTATTACGTCCGATCTCATTCTCGTTTGTTACTATAGACACTGCTGCCATGTCACCCGCTCTGAGTTCGCATTTAGCACACTACATTGAGTTACACTCACCCGTAATGGATATTGATTATGGCACATGAGCTCACAAGTAGCAATTGAAGCTCATTCAAATTGATCAGCCCTGCTTGCATTAGGAAATAACATGCCTGATAGAACCGGAGTTAGAGCGACTGGAGTACACCTGTCGACGAGCAAGATGTTGAGAGTAATGTGTTTGAGTATGGCGTTAATTCTAATAATTGGGGCAAATAAATACCTTACAGTTTCAAGTTTGGCCTGATGATTGTTGTATCGCCGTCCGAGTCACTGATGTCTGAATGGTACAGTACGTACTTGTGGGACCACAGATCATTATGACACATGGTTTTTGGAACAAGAATAGTAATGCGATACTTAGTACTTGAGTACTTGAGTGCCAGAGCGAGACTGGTGATCGTGGTGAAAGTTCAAGTTAGAGTTTCCACCAATCCGACGTGTATACCCGTTGTTGGTACACCGCCATCATACAATGATGTCGAATCACAGGAACATACACTCAGCCACAACTCTCACTACAATCACCATCGTCGCCCAGAGTACTTTAGACATATTGATATATTTTATTTAACTACCGTCATAAACACCATGTCTGATTACAGCGATTCCCCTAGTGACCCTCACGACTTCGGTGGCTCGCAAGATTTCGAAGATGTCCATTTAATCATTCGCACAAGCCTGGTAAGAAGAAATTTACTAGTTCGTGTGTCGCAGTCTCCCCGCTGGACGTCTCCAGGCGAGTATCGTTAGCCTTGAGATTCCCTCACCCATTCCTCGCCAAACACTGCGTTACACCATATCAGTTTCTTCAGTCCAGAGAAAATGTACTCATTCGAATTTGTAAGATCATAAAATACACTGTTAACACTTGTCTGCTTGCACTCGACTTGCAACCTCATCGCAGTTATGGAATCCAATACAGAACGGGATGTTGAATGAACCGCTATAACCGTCTGATATGATCATTTCATCTTCAGGCGAAGCATACCAAGAGTAACCTTTACCATCATTGTAATACCTAGATCCATCGGTATTCTTATAATACCAGCTTCCATTCCTGACAAGATGGTAAAGACTTTCGGATTACAATAGGCTTATAAAATAGGCTTACGCATTGGAGTAGTGGTATCCCAATCCTCCAGTATTATCGACGAAGCTCCAGTAATGATTACCCTAGAAAAGGTACATTAGTTGTGTAGGGTAGTTGGGCGTGAAATCTGAAAACAAACCAGAAGATTGGTGCCCTTGTTGTAAATTGTGTAGAACTTGCGAGTCATTGCTGTAAAGAAATGTGTGGCCGTATGAATATCCTGAAGAAAGGATGGCAAGGTGTTCAGTAGTAAACCTACAAACAGAGTCCATTATCTTTTATCTGATACGTGCCATATGAGAGGTGATATATGACAGATAACGAGTTGAAATTTGCATGACAACTGCGGGATAGGTACCATAAAGTTATACTTGTTTTGATGGCACAACACTGTAACATGTCGTGCCAAGTGAGCAAGAGAAACGAACTCGAAAGGAGGATTTAGGTGTCTGCTGCTACGCGAAGTCTTCAACATCAAATAGCATGTTCAATAGAGTAAACAGGATTTCACCCACACGGATATACAATACAAACGTTAAAGCAAACAATAGACACAGCAGTACTCCAACATGATCGCAATGATGACCTTTTAGCGCCTTCCGTACCTCCCCGACCCGCCACGTTCTGGTGAAGCCCTTCGACGGTCCCTATCCCTGGAATCATCCCGTCGTTTCTTGTCATAGTCCCCCCTTCTCGGAGGCGAGGCACTTCTGCTAGGTGATCTTCGCCCACCTCCATTCCTGGATTTAGAAGGAGGCGAAGGGGTCCGAGAAGGCGACCTTCCGCGTCTCATTTTAGAATCACCATCCGGTGAAAGATCTCTACGCGAATTACGTGGAGGTGGAGAATCATGGCGCGACCGAGGAGGAGGAGAATCTCGACGAGACGACTTCGGAGGCGGGGAGTCTCTTCGCGATCTGTATCGACTGTCTCTGTCGCGTTCTCGTTCATAATCACGGTCTCGTTGGCTTCGAGAGTCTCGGGGTTGATCACGATCACGGTCCCGTTCAGCCTCAGCACCTCCATTACGTCGTCGAGGTGGTGAAGGGGAGTCTCGTCTCCTCCTTGGAGGACTAGGCGAATCATCATGCCTCTTGCGTTCCCGATCGCGGTCTCCATTTCGGTCATCTCGTCTCCGAGGGCTGGGGGATCGTCGTGAGCGACGAGGGACATGACGCGAGTCGTCAGAATCTGAAGAGTCATCCGAGGAACTATCCGAGTCTGAATCACTGTCGGAAGAATCGCTGCTGTCGGAGTCACTGTCTGATGATGAAGATTCCGCCTCGAGCATTGCACGGCGTTGTTCCATGATCAGTCGCGGGGCGTTCTGTGAGAACAAGTGAGACTTTGTCATATACGTCGAGCAGCACAAAGATGACATACCTTGAGATGTTCACGCATCTCTTCGGTCAAAGCACCCAGCCCAATACTTGTTAGATAGTTGATCGCGAATCTCGTGTTCTTCGGATTGTCCAATGGGAACATTCCCGCACAACATCTCTTCACTTCATCATCCTTGAACCGCTCTGAGATCGATTTAAGACCCATACTCTCCGTCATCTCGTTCAGCATGATTTTAATGAAGATACGACTACTCGAGGTCGTATCATCTTCAGTCAGCTTTACGCATTCCAACGCTGCCCAACTAATAGAGTCTGTGGAAATGAGGTGTCCAAAGAAACGAGCAATGTTTCGAAGACGGTTGGTTTCGTATCGATGGATGGTGAGGTAGTAGTTCTGGAATGTTTCTTCAAAGCATTCGTTCCATACTCGGTTGAGTTTGCAGAAACGTTCGCCGATGAGACCGTAGAAGTTGGAGTAGGATCGTTCTTGAGAACAACACTCGATAATCATGTTGCACATTTCAATCTGTAACATATTGTAAGATATGATACGAATAGATATAATTTGAAGAACATACCTCTTCGCCTTCTCGCATTTGGACCTTGAGAAGTTTGTGCACAGCTTCCTCGTAACTGAGAGCGTTCATGATCGTCAGGTAAATGATACGACGAAGGTTGACAAGATTAGTCTGAGTTCGATCTTCGATACCTTCCTTTTCGGCCACAGCTATAGGTCGTACATGAGCAAATAGTTCGACGAGTAATCTCAACGTTAGCACCAACCTTCTTCGTCCTCATCCTCATCGGAATCATCTGATGATTCTTCAGAACCGGATTCATCTTCGTCGCTGTCCTCCCCGAGAATTTCAGCCTTGATAGACTTGTATCGTTCTTCATTTTCGATATACTTCGGATCAAACTTGAAGATATCTTTGTGGTGGTTCAGTATCATCTCGTATTACTCCATAAGAAACGTTTGGGACTCACTCAATCCTTCCTGAACTTGTAATTCTTCTTCCAGTTGGATTTGATGCGTGATTTGCTCGTCTTCTTCAACCAGGTCCAGGCCTTCGGGGATAATTGGGTTGTCCTTGTACTTATCCTTTCTGACCTGCATCAACACTTCGATCATGTACTGAACACGGTGACTGATGGACCCTTCGTTCAGTACTGCCCTGAAACGCTCGAAGACGACGTTATTGGCTTTGGGTGAGTTTTCTTGGAGGAAAGCTCCGACTTCGCGCATGAACCCGACAGCAATTTCGATTGAATCATCTGTTGGTCGTTCGAGTAGGAGGAAAAGGATTTGGAGGGCGATGATTTCGTGTGCGACACCTTGGTTGACCAAATGCCCGAGGAAGGTGGTTGTTGAGTGGCAGATGATCTAGAGGGATAGAGTCAGGACCAAACGCGAGTTGAAAACGAAGATAGAACGTACCTTGTCATTTCGCTTGAAAGCTCTCCTAAATTGACTGATCAATCTAATTAACACCAGCTCTCCAACTTGGGGAAGTTTTGTATTGATGATGGCAACAAGGGCAGCAAAGACGGGTGTGAATGGCAAACTTGCTGCTTGTGCTTTCATTACACTTCTAGCGAATAAGCCACGTCCACGAATCAAGTTTTCCGAGAAGAGCTCGGGGACAACCATCTTGATATTCGTGACATTGACTCGATTGACAATACCGGTAATTGACTTTCGCAAAGCATCCCAAGAAAGCCGTTGGTACTCGGTGCTGGTCTTGTCCTTCGCGGCAGCTTCTTGGAGAGCACGCAGTCGAGCCGGGGGCATGTAAACACCACCAGAACGCGAGCCCGAGAGCTTTGCAAACTCCGCTTTTGCATCGAAGTCACTCTTCTTCTCCACCTCTTTCCCCTTGTCCTTTTCTTTCTCGAGTTTCTCCAGTTCCATAGCAGCCATACGTGCCGCTAATTGGCGCTCTCGCTCAGCACGTCGAACAGGGTCAGAATCAACAACTTTGGGAAGGTCGACGACATGTGGTGGGGTAGGCGAGACACTTCTACGACGACTTTGAGGAGGGCCTTCAGATGTACCAGGAGAAGGGGACCTAGACAATAGTTAGTATATGTCCAACTAGACATGAACCGGCGTATAAGTGGTAGTCATACCTTTTCCTTTTGTATGAACTGTCGCCAGGCGTCGGGGGGGACATCGTCGCTGCTGATGCCATCGTGGAAAGTAGACGCAAAGAGTGGTGGTAGAGACAGGACGGGTTGGACCTGGACTTGGGACAGAATGTGTACAGCGCTGCCTCATAGGGTGATTATGTAAGCCACACTAAATGCCAGTTTGTGAGCAATATTTCCGATCAACCCCAATATACCTACTCTGCAGCAACCAAACCATCCTGATTATTCTATTAACATCCACATACATCCCAATATTGTTTGAAGTGGTGTGGTCTGTGCTTATTCTATATAGGAATCATCGAGGCAACAGCAGTTTCCTACTATGCCGGTACGACTTGTATTAACACATATATTTCCTTCTAGAACCCACTCGCATTTGTTGGTCCGGTCTCTGATTACTTCGCTGTGAGATTCACTCAATCCACTAGTTGTAATGCTTAAGTATCGGCGAAGCGGTCCCGACGTTCGAGGCGTATCGATTGAACTGTTACACTGCGTTTATGCACCAGATAGACACCAAATTGCAGCTTACCCACAGCCATGTCCTCGCTATGCGAGTATTGACCCAATTTACCGATAAAAAAACCAATGTAGGTCGTCCCTATCAGTTTTTTGTTAACTATCATATATAGTAGCGCAATACTGAATTTCAACTGGGACGCAGACTAGTCCCTGATTCAAACCCAGAAATGCGGCGATCGAGAGAGGTTGATCGGTGGCCGAGTATGGCAAGCGTGAATGCGGCGAGTCTTGTCAGCCTCAGCTGGAAGACCATATATCTTGCCCGCCGAGACGTCTGCTTCCTCCGTGCTCACTTCATCTCTTACCACCATCTACCCCGCCCCCTGCCCCTGAGCCATCGCTATCTCGTATCGCTATTCGTTATGCAAGCAAACAACATCACCCCCACCCTGTCCGCCACCAAGCCTGTGGTGAAGAACAACTTCTTCACCCGGATGATTGAGAAGATCAAGGGTCGCAAGGTCAAGAAGCCCTGTACGCCGTCTTTCGACCTCGACCTTGAGGCCGGCGAGAAGGAGGCTGCAAAGAAGCCCAGCTTCTGGAAGCGTTTCAAACAGGTAACGTATTCGTCTCTTGACTCTCAACGTTGTAGGATCAAGATGGCTGACAGGGCGGTGCTGTTAACAGTGCTTCAACAGGACATTCTCCAAGAAGTCCGTGAAGCCATGCCAAGAGCCCGTCACTCCGATTCAGGCTCGGCTGCCACTCCAGATGCCCGTGGATGATGTGCCCTCTGCAGCCCTCAAGGAGCAACCCACTGCTGATGAGTTTGTTCGTGTCAGCCCTAGCCCCAGCCTCGACGGAGGCTGCCCGCCAAATCATGGTGTCCTCAGGCCTCTTCTCTGATGCTCTCTTCGACGAAGAGGATGACTATGACTATGAGGATGAGAATGACGAGGACAACATTCCCTTCGACCCCTCCTTACCCACCGACAAGGAGGACAGGGAGGACAGGGAGTTCACAGCCGAGAAGTCATACCCAGTGATCGAGACGGTGCGCGTTGCCATCCCCGAGGCGCAATGTGCAGTCGTCGAATACTGGGAGGAGGCCATTCCCGAGGCATGCTCAGCCGTCATTGAAATCTGGCCTGCCGCTGCCGAGGCTGCCGAGGACATCAAAGGCACCACCGACGTTGCATGCGACACCATCGCTACTCAAGAGGAGTCCCAAGTCGCTGTTGCCGACATCGTTGTCGAAGAGTACTACACCACTACGGAGGTCACTGTCAACCCTGCAGAGATCAGCCTTGGCCTGTTCGTCCTCAAGAACCTGGACTACCTGCTCCCTCCTGTGCTCTCTGACTCTGCACCTGAGCCCGCTGCTGCTTGTGCTGGTCCTCTCGTGCGCAAGTCTGCGCTCGCTGCTCCTCTCCGTCGCCGATCGGTGAATGTCGCCAAGGTGAACTGCGAGGGCATCAAGCGTACCTCTCGTGTCTCCCGCGTCGGCCGCCCCACCCGCCGAGGCAAGGAGAATGCCTGTCCTGCTGGTCTCCTCTCTGCGATCTCGGAGTAACTCTTCCTGCTGCACTCGTCTTACTCGCTTCTTTCCTTCTCTCAAGACTGGACCCACCATCTCTCTATCATATCTTGCCCTTTGTTTGTTTGCTTGATCTATCGTGTCTGCTTCGT
Organism: Cerrena zonata; assembly: GCA_038087015.1. NCBI lineage: Eukaryota > Fungi > Basidiomycota > Agaricomycetes > Polyporales > Cerrenaceae > Cerrena > Cerrena zonata. The sequence goes on from JASBNA010000009.1 coordinate 243,266, forward strand.
CTATCTGCTCTACTATCGCTAATACTGCCTTGTCGGATCCTCAAGTCCAACGCCTAGTGTCTGTCCTGCACTTTTGCGGTCATCCGACATCGCTCCACCCTTCCCAGTGCTCTCGTCTGTCGCATTGCTATACACCCTTTGGATGGATAAAGACACCATACTCGGACTAGACCGAAGACACGGTCATACTTCTCTGCGACTCCTCTGTGTAATTGACAACACACGCTGCATCACCTCGATGCCTTTTTCTTTACTCACGGCTACACCCCGTGCACTTATCCGACCACGAGCCCCGGCTGGCTCTCTCTCTCTTGGCGTCTCTCATTGACAATGGACTATTCTGTGGATTGGAGGCTGGATGCTTCGGCTAGTGTGTCCATCGACACAGTGAGTCTCCTTTTTTATTTATCTCTGATGAGTTGAGCTAATGTCCATTGTGTAGTGTCCCAGCCCCATCGCGAAGCTCTGATAACCCGAGCCTTCAGAGCTTGACTGTCTGACATGAAACGGACGGTCGCTCTGCTGTACGCACCACTGATATACCCATTGTCGCACTCACACTCGCCCTGGTACTATTGTACTCCCCGATCCCCTACTGGCATTTCTCCCCCTTCCCTCTCCCCTCATCCGGATCTCTTCTTGACCTGCGAATATGGAGCTACGGTCATTCAAGACTATCGTATTACTTCAAGACCCGCTGGCTCATAGCTGCGACGTATGAGTCTCTTTTCCTTTCCCCATGTTCCTCTCTTTTGGAACCCCCTCACCCCCGCCTCTGCCTGTATCGGAGATGTGCAGCTTGGATGTGCGGTGAACTTCAACGGTCTGTCCCATCGGCCTAGTTCCCCCTTCCAGCTGCGGTACTGTAGTATGCAAGCTGCTTGCATGAGGTGAGCGACCCTTCCTACTAACACCTCCCTTCATGTGCTGATGATATTGCTGTCTAGTGTATATGAGCTGATTCTGAGCGAGCGAGCGACTGCTGTTGGTGGTGTGGTCGTGATAAGTGTGTTGGTTGTGTCCGTGTGGACTGGATGAGGTATTCTTGGTGTATGGAGACATGTTGGTGATTATATAGTCAAGTCGCACTCGAGTGTGGACGTATGTTTGTCTCTACTTCCGATCTATGGATCTCTTTGACCATCCACTTTCTTGCTTGTGTGAGACCCAACTGCGACACTTGCCAAAACGGGCTATAAAAATAAAGAAGGTGAATAACAAAACACTATAGTTTTTGGCACGGATGAAATGGAACGGTTTGGAGTGTTCTAGATGCTTCTAGCACCTAAGGTTTTCTGTTATATATTAATCGTTCCGTGCATTTCTAAAGTTAGAATTTAGAAATACTATGTCAGGTTCGCATAATTCGCACTCAAATAATTATATCCGTATCAGGGATCGTTGCAGAAACAATATTATACGACTCGAGTGCTTATAAGGACCTTTCCCTGCTCTTGAATGTGCCATATGTCTCCAAACTTCTGTGGATGGCCTTGTGGATCCCTAAGCGAGGCAACCACGTAACTTGCCTAAACCGTGACCGTCTTTCGGCGATCATTCGATCTCCATAACTCTGTGGCAAGCGCTCCCCTTCATCATAACGATGTCGACAACCACATTGGAACCTTCAAAGTGAGCCATACCTTTCCTCTGGGATATTGATGTGATGACTTTATATTCTGCATGATAGATGGAAGCATCTTCCCCCTCCTCCTGGATTCGCCCAGAATCCTGTCACGGTATGTCGAATAACACTCTACTTTGCTGGGTGATTCCATGAATGTTTCATAGACTTCCAAGACTTCGGCAAAGTCCAAACCTGAAAGCTCATCGTCGTATGCTGCGCTGAAGGAGAAGCGAGCCTGGGATATGGCTATTTCGCCTGCGAAGAGTCTCCCGATGCAGGCGTTCATGTTATACATGTCAGGTGGCGGCGTGCAGATATTCAGTATGGGTATTGTGTTCATGCTGCTGTCGAGTCCCTTCAAGAACGTGGCGGGTATTAACACCGGTAATTCCCTCACCGAACTTTGTTTAACGCGCTGTGCTCAGCGAAATATTCACTAGCGTTTGCACCATTTGCACCAACTTCTGAGAAGAATGCTACGCCAATCGACGCGAAGGCTTTGACGACGTTGCCCTTGCAAAAGATTGTATATCTCATCTGCAACCTACTCACACTGGCACTTGGTCTTTGGAAATGTCGGTCGATGGGATTGTTGCCTACGGGTACAGGGGACTGGTTAGCTTTTGAAACGAGGGGCCCTGTGAGTAATTTACACGCCTAACATTAATGCGTTCTAATTCAATACACGTCTTTCATAGCCACCAGAACTCGTTCTATTGTAATATTGTCTATCCAAATTGTGGTATATTCTACTTAGATTGTGGGGAATAATTATCTGTTAGCAATCGCCGCATGCCGCGTTGGCAGTTGGATGTTCAGAGCACCCTTTTACAGGTTCCCGGAAGGAAGTACTAATTGACCTAGTGCCAGTACTATACAGGTTGTTTCCAGAGGACAAGTTGATAGGTCTCCAGACCACAAACGTCAGTCCGTCGGGACGGCCAAGCGCTCAAGTCTATGCCTTCGATGACGAGACCCTAGCTTTGATCCATTCCTTTCCAGCCTTCTTAATCAAAGCTCGTCTTGCGAAGCCCGACATATCGATATACACCAACACTACGTTCTTGGCAGCCTGTGTCGAAGCATGCGTATTTGAGCCCGCTTGTGAGCCGTACCTAAAGCATTTTCATCAGTTGAGACGAACCTCTGAGTTAATGAAATTGACTAACTTGTGCCCTACGACGGCGGTCAGGTTTTGGCTACCCGCTTCAAATAGCCTCGTTGCTGAATCGTCCAGTGTGGCGAGTACCAAATTCGCACCAATAGCAACCTTGTGATAAATTCTCAATGGTTTCCGCTTACCATCTACAGGTGGAGGCGATGGGCTTGCCGGAGATGTGGGCGAACTATTTCCCGATACATTAAGGTTTCGGGGAGGTAGGGGAGGAGCAGGGTTCATAGGGTTCGGCAGATTGGCTCTAGACTTGGACGAGTATACTTTGTAATCGCGGACTGGGATAGGTGGAGCCTGACTTTGAGGCGGGACTGGTGACGGCGATTTGGCCTTACCACCAACTGCGCGTCTGATGATATCTGCTACTAGGTCGGATGTTCGAGCACTCGCCTTGGCTGCCTGACCAGTCCATGCGTGTGCCTTGCTGAGATACGGATGAGGTGTCGCGGAAGTGGGTGTTGACGGGGGCCGAGGGGACGACGCACCGGGGCTAGATACAGGTGACTTCGGCGGTGGAGGAGAATATGGCTTTGAATGAGAGATGTAATACTTTGATGCGGCAGTTACGCCGTAAGCCACGAGAGAAGTGGATCCCGAAATAGCTTGACTAAAGTCATATAGGTCACCATCCGTACAAGGAATAAATGCATATTCCCAACCTACCTCATCAAGTGAGCACTTTTCGTGACCCAGTCCTCTTCTTCAGGTGGAACACCTCTCACAAAAATCTCCCTTGCTTCTAACAGATCAGGGGTGACCTCTGTAAGCGGTTTTGCACCGGTATACGCATCATAAACGTCCGGGGGTAATTCCAACACGACAGGACCAGCATTGTGTTGTCCAATTGCACTTGAGCCGGATACAGAGGGGTCTTCCTTAATAGCCGTAGTACCAGTAGCAACTTGTCCTAGTACTTCCCCACTTGCTTGGTCCATCAACACGAGGTGACCTCGCAGTTCAGGATTATCGACATGTTTGCCTTCTTGAACCTTCGTGCCCACGGAGTCTTCTTCGTTATCATAGATATAAGGCGGAGCCGAAGCTGTATTAACATTTGAGGACGGAGAGATGGGAGACGGAGGGATCTCGGAATTTGCAGAGCTTTCATACTCCCAACGGAAATCAGCGTATTGGGTAAGGATATGATCGAAAGTCTCAATATCTCCGGCCACGCTATCCGAATGCTTTGACTCTGAAAGGGAAGGGAGAGTCAAGGTAACTGGAGTACCGCTCTCTGCACTTCCTTTGGAAACAAAGCTGTATATCCGTCTACCATCTTGGCAGATGATGAGATTGATAGGAATAACCGGGTCCAGGGGGAAGGCGTGTTCGTTCAGGTGTAGAACCAAGTATACAGATCGATTGAGATTACGGGACTTGTCATCTCCCACCAGTCCTTCTTCGGCTAAGTGTGCACATCGTTGTTAAAGCGTGTTTGGTTCAGAAAGGCAAGTGAGGATATATTAGAAGGAAACTATACCTAGAGATGTTTCAGTTGACTCAAGCGAGAGCTGGCCTGTCTCCTCGTGTAGGACTAGACGTAAGATAACATCAGGAATAGTGAGTATGGTGTATGAGTTTATTTGAGAGGACATTTGTTCGGTGGATCGGATGTGGTGGTACAGGTAAGAAATGAGCAGAGGGTTGCCCCGTCTCTGTCTTGGATCGTGGTGCCAAGACTGTGGAGATCTCCACTTTTAGAACAGGCACGTCCCATATTATTTTCGTCATTCCAGCCCGCTCATTAGTATCGTCGGTTGTGGACAACGTAAGTATTCGACGTTCACATTTTATTTACTTTGCAACCATCGAGTCAGTCACTGATGTCATAGTTGTGACATATGGGCAAACTTAGCGCCATTGGTTACTTGTTCCTGAGTTCTGGCAAAGAATGATGCTCGGTCTTGCTCAGTCAATACGAGCTATGCTTAATAGAAGTGTTTCTTTCGCAAGACGGTTAAAGCTTTATAGGCTTGAAAGGTTGTATTGTACTAACTACCACACGGTGGTGAACAAAGTTCCTATCTATAATCTAATCTGACAAAAGTTTGACGCCATCGGCTTGCTAATCTAGTACCCTCACTCTCTGAGCTTGTGACAACTATCTAGTATTTCGCAGCCCTGCACAGAATTCTTTCAACGATCCGCTTCGAGTCGGATACGAAGATAGGGATATTCCAAAAAGACCCTGTGTTCAGTTCATCGGATAAATAGGTCGAGACATAAACAGGGTATGTAAATTTACAATGCATACGTCGCAAGGCTTCAAGGTTTCATCGATATACTACATACTAGCAGGAACAAGCTGCCAATCATCGGTGATCACCCTAGAAAATACCTACATCCGGGAATTGAAGCTACGCAATCGATTGGCAATTTGGGCAGTGTAACGGAGCATATTCAGAGTCCTGCCTTTTTTGTGATTGTCAGATTGCTAGGCTGTGTTACGTGACTTTTGCACATACTCTAGATCTTAATATAAGCCCGAGTTAGCACATGCACCAGGGTCCTCTCCGTATATCTGGCTTGCACCCCGCCAAATTATTTAAAGCCAGGATACCGGTCTCTCATTACTCCTCCTACGCCCAGAGCCCAGATCTTCTGTCCTTGGGACTTATTTCCAGACCATTATCATCTAGAGCACGCAGTTCCTCAAGTATTAGATACCCATCATCTACATCTTTACTTAGACGTTCGCTGGCAACAACCCAAACTCCACAGATGCCTTCACCCACCCCTTGGACGCCAGGAAAATACCCTCAGGCTCGTATCTCGGATCACACTGACGTTTACAAGAGCAAGAAGTCAGGTACCGTCACTGTCAGCGATCCATATGAATGGCTTGAGCACGACACTCCCGAACGCGAGACATGGATCAACGCACAGGCCGACTTCACAGAAGAGTACTTGACGCAGAATCCAGACAGGAAGATCCTCGAGGACGAAATAAGGAAGAACACTGATTATGCCAAGGTAACTATAATATTTATTATTCTATCGCTATTAATGTTGACGAAACGCGATTATCCCATAGTTCTCGTCTCCAAGCTTGAAAGAGGATAACAAGTGGTACTGGTACTACAACACTGGGCTCCAGGCTCAGTCTGGTCAGTTATTTTGATCTTCGTGACACGAGTTCAGAGTGCGCTGACACGCGTTTTTGTCTCAGTCATCTACCGCTCTAAAGACAGCACCCTGCCCGACTTTTCAAAAGAGGACGGTCCGGGTGGAGAGATCTTCTTCGACGTATGACGTTTAGTCCCATTAGGAGTACTGAGTATGAACTCAATTTCCGAATTTTAGCCAAACCTGCTCGCAGACGATGGCACTGCTGCTCTTTCTGCAACCGCTTTCTCCAAATCGGGAGAGTATTTCGCGTATGGTATCTCCCGCTCTGTAAGTACACCTCCCATATAATCTCACCATCACAATTTACATTGACGAAACAAATGACAGGGAAGTGACTTTTACACTGTCTACGTCCGCCCCACTTCCTCACCTTTAGCTCCCGTTGATGGTCAGAAGGTGTCACACGACACTGGTCGTTTGACAGACGAAGTACGCTTCGTCAAGTTTTCGAGCATCACTTGGACACATGATTCGAAGGGGTTCTTCTATCAGGTATCTCCTCTTTATTTCCCCGCTTGTAGTGAACCCTAATGTTTCCCCTGTAGAGGTTCCCAGATAGAGAATCCCATGGCTCCGCCAATGAAGACAAAGCCGGTACGGAAACCCAAAGTGACAAGGACGCCCTGTTGTACTATCATCGCGTCGGAACCCCACAGTGTATGCACACCTTCCATGCGTGATCTTTAATCTCTCTTTCTGATCGCCGAATCTGAACCAGCGGATGATGTTTTGGTACACCGAGACCCCCAGAATCCGGAATGGATGTGGGGAGCCGGAATCTCAGAGGTCGATGGCAAATACCTTATTTTGTCGATCTCGAGAGATACGTCTCGGGTAAGTCGGATACTCTTCTTCTCTTTACTAGGATCGCCGGATCCACCTGACGGATGTGATTGACTGACTTTTGGGTTTGATCAGAAAAACCGACTCTGGATCGCAGATCTCGAGAGCCAGAATATCGGTCCAGATCTCAAGTGGAACAAGCTCATTGATGAATTTGATTCTCGATATGACTAGTATGTTATCTTTTTATAATCTGTCGAATCTCCAAGATAGTGACCATGAAATGTCAGTATCGCAAACAATGGCACGACGTTCTACTTCCTTACCAATAAGGATGCTCCACAATACAAACTTGTCAGCGTTGACATTACTCATCCAGCTGAGCAACGTGTCTTCAAGGACATCTTACCCGAGGATAAGGATGCTCATCTCGAGGACGTTCTGGCCGTTAATGGAGACCATTTTGCTGTCGTCTACAAGCGTAACGTACGAAAAGCACTCCTACCATATATAATACACAACTGATGTTTGGTTTACCGTTGCAGGTCAAGGATGAGATTTATATCTATAATTTCGCTGGAGAACGTCTCACTCGCCTAGCTCCAGACTTCGTTGGGGCCGCCACCCTCTCTGGGCGTCGTTCCAAGCAGTGGATCTTCAGTACCCTCATCGGCTTCACTACACCCGGTATTGTTGCCAAATACGACTTCAAGGAGCCGGAAGAAAAGAGATGGAGCGTATACAGGAAGACTTTAGTAAATGGTCTGAACCCAGACGATTTCCTTGCTGACCAGGTATTTCCCGTTTTATCGAACGGAAGAAAATAGTTCCAGTTTAACTCATAATCTATTCAGGTTTGGTATAACAGCAAAGACGGGACCAAGGTACCCATGTTTATTGTAAGGCACAAAGATACCAAGTTCGACGGGACCGCACCGGCTATCCAATACGGTTCGTTCACGCTAAATACATCCTTGGGAACTATCGGCTAACATAATCCACAAGGCTACGGTGGCTTCACTATTTCCATCAACCCGTTCTTTAGTCCATCGATTCTCACTTTCTTGCAACGATATGGTGCTGTCCTGGCTGTCCCCAACATCCGTGGTGGCGGAGAGTTCGGCGAAGAATGGCATCTCGCTGGTACCAAGGAACGAAAGGTCAACTGCTTCGATGATTTCATTGCCGCCAGGTATATCCTCTTTCCTGTTTCGAAATCTTGTTTGTTAATCAGTTTCTACAGTGAGTATCTCGTGAAGGAGAAATATGCTGCTCGTGGCAAGATTGCCATCAACGGTGGCTCCAACGGAGGTCTTCTGGTCGCTGCGTGTGTGAACAGAGCCCCTGAAGGCCTTCTGGGAGCGGCTGTCGCTGAAGTTGGCGTGCACGATTTGCTGAAGGTAACCACCAACTTCCTTTTGTTACCAAATTGCTCATTTAATTTTTAGTTCGCGGATTTCACAATTGGACGAGCGTGGGTTTCTGACTATGGTGATCCTCATGATGCCAATGACTTCGATTTCATCTATCCCATCTCTCCGGTCCACAATGTGCCGAAGGGCAAAAAGCTTCCTCCCACCATTCTATTGACGGCTGACCGTACGTGTATCTTCCATGGCTACATGTCTCCTATATGGTCTAACGCCCCTTTCACAGATGACGATCGAGTCGTTCCTCTACACTCCTTCAAACTCGCAGCTACTCTTCAGGAATATGGCCGTGACAACTCGCATCCTTTGCTTATCCGAATTGACAAGAAGGCCGGCCATGGTGCGGGGAAATCTACCGAGAAGAGGTAAGGATTTAATTTGGGCTAAGCAAACTCCGACATGTACTGACTATGTGATTTAGGATCCAAGAAGCCGCGGATAAGTGGGGCTTTGTCGTTCAATCGATAGGACTTACGAGTAAATCAGCCTAATGGACTCTAACCTTGTGATATACCCTTTTCGCTGATGCAGTAGAAGCAACGGACTTTTCAAATGTATGGTTAAATGTGGTATTGACATTTCACAATAATCTGCTTGCAAACGCAAAATATAGCCTCATTTAGCAGCATGCCGAGGATTGACCACAATGTTCGCGGATTCCTGTAAGATTCGGAAAGTGGTAACCCCAGCCTTTCGTCCATGTTAGTTGACCTGGTGGCGTTCTGCGCTCAACCTTTCCACTTTCATTGTCTAGCTGATAAGTTTCTTCCGCATCACCATCTTTGAACCTATGTACTTCGATTACGGGTGCCTTCAATAACCTATAAATTGAGTATCATGTTTCGGGAGGAAGGCTGATTCCCTTTCCCGCAACTTGCACCAACATCAGTGCGTCCTGCTTTGTACGTTTCTCTCAAGATCAAGCCTGCTTACAAACGCCGTTATAAGCTCAGGATCTCATAAAAATTACCTCAACCCTAGCACTTCTATATCTCAAGCATTACTTCGTATGTGAAATAGCTCGCGGAAAGTATTGTTTATTTTTATTTCAAAAATTCGTCTCTACTCGCAGCCTCACGGAAAGATAATCTGCGAGTATTGATCCCGTACTTAATAACTCAGTCTCGGCGAGGGATTGGTCATTCTCTTTACGCAATTTCAATCTTCCTTCCCAAAAGCAGACGTGCACTGACCCGCAATATTAGCCTCAGGCTCAGACGCCGAGAGGTGTGATTCTGAACTGCTTGTGGCGGATGCAAACAGGGTATATCATGCCTAGACTACATCCCTTAAACCTCTTTTCCCAACCACCAACGTCAACATGTCGGGCTGTGCCAACTACGGCTCACAGAATGGCTCTTCATGTGCATGTCCTGTAGGTTTCGGCGGATCGACTTGTTCGCAGCCTGCATGTGGAGGCAACATTTTCCAAGGAACTAGCCGCTCGTTAACACCTCTCTCAAATGGGTCCAACGGAACGTCGTTTGCGAATCTAACAGCGGCAGGATGTAGCTGTGAAGATGGGTGGACCGGTACAGGCTGCAATGTCTGCCAGACGGCTCAAGCATGCCAGTCTGGGTTCTCGTCAGTTTCCCAAGTTTCCGCAGGCTCCCTGCCGCTGGGAGCATCACCCGTCCCCACCGGTCAGAATAGCACTTTGGTTTGCAATAATGCGCCGAAGGTTTACGCTGCGGGAGAGATGAGCTGTCAGGTTAACGTACGATGGTTTATTCTACGTGACATTCTCTGTTAGGCTGACTCTGCATCGTGCAGAACCCTACGCTACAAGCTTTATACCCTCTAATCTCAACCCTCAATATCCTGCGTACAGTAGATCCCTCACTGACCCCGCTTCCCAATGTTACTGGATTTGGTACCAATGGTACTATGTACGCCCAGCTGTTCTACGATGGAGAGGAGCAATTCTACTGTGCTTCAGATAGCTGTGTACAATCTCAAGACGCGAGTTCAGGTAGCTCTGCCTATAAGTGCAATAACCTCAAGTGCACCTGTATACCAAATGCGACATTCTGTGGTGGCGTCCCAATCACCAACCTGACAACTACGATTAATATGCTCAGTGGGGCTGTCAGCATCTCTTGTGATGCCCCTTCGTCTTCGAATAACATGGCCACTTGTTCATTCCAACAAGCTACTATTAACTCTGTCTTTGGCAGCGCTGGTCTCTCGCTCAACGGATGTACTTTTGGCGAGTGCGTACGACAAAGTGTTATCGATACCGCGTCGGGGAATTCCACTTCATCGGACTCACAAGGGAGCGGGAGCTCACTCGGTGGGGGCGTTATTGCGGGACTGGCTGTCGTCGGTGGTTTAATTGGCCTAGCACTATTGTTCCTGCTGTGGGGCTTCGTAGTTCAACGAAAAGCTCGCAGAACCCCCCGCTCGCCGTTAGATAGGACAGGTGGAGCGGCGGTGGAATGGTCCGACGTCAGCTACTTCGTTCCTAATTCAAGCAAATTCTTCGATTTTCCCAGACGCAAGAAGCCAAACCAAGGTGACTTCGCAGACCACAAAGTAATCTTGGATAATGTCAGCGGCCAGGTGCTCGCTGGACATATGATGGCCATCCTTGGACCCAGCGGTAAGTGTAGTGTTCTCCGTGTTCTCCAGGTTCCTCATTCTGTTCTCGCCTCGCCAGGTGCTGGAAAGACCACTTTAATCGAGATACTTGCTGGTAAGAGCAAATCTGGACATGCTACAGGGGTCTGTTACTTTCCCAGGATCGCCTACAACACCACGTGTTGGCTTTGTCCCCCAACAAGATGTCCTCCCGCCCATGCTAACAGTCACTGAAGCACTGTTATTTGCTGCTCGTCTTCGTCTCCCCGAAAATATTCCAGACTCGGAGAAAGCGGCTCGTGTACACGACGTTATTGACAAACTCGGACTCGCACACATCCGTGATACGAGAATAGGAGACGGTGAGAAGCGTGGTATTAGTGGGGGTGAGATGAGAAGGGTTAGCATTGGGCTAGAGCTAGTTGCCTAAACCCGATGTATTAATTCTGGATGAGCCGACTAGTGGACTCGACTCCGTGTCCGCTTCTAAAGTGGCCAAAGTCTTGCATGCCCTCGCGCACGATCCCGAGAATCCCACTGCCGTTATTGCTTCCATCCACCAGCCCAGGCAAGTGGAATTGTTTCCCACTATACAGATCGTGGGCTGACTGGATACTCTGACAGTTCGCAGCTTTATCGGACGTTCGATCAGATTCTATTACTAGCCCATGGGCGAGCTCTATACTCTGGCGCAGGAGGTCTTGAACCATCACACTATTTCTCTTCTCAAGGTATAACCTACCAAGAGGGTTATAACGTTGCTGATTACCTTCTGGACGTCGCTAGCGACCCTCCAGTCGCGCTTTTCCAAAATGCGGGTAGCTCGCAAGTGTCCAATGAAACTCCTCCGCATACCAAGGAACAAAATGAAGTCGATACTGAGAAAGGAAACTCCCATAGTAATATCGTCCTAGGTAATTTTGAAAATAATTCCGGCCAGATGCAGAAGAGAGACAGAAGGTCGACCTATGCCGCAACATTCCTGACTCAGCTGGAGGTTTTGTCTGCACGGGAATGGAAGATCTTGAAGAGGGATTATACACTCTTCTTTACTCATGTCGCAGTCGCGAGCGTGCTTGGTGTCTTCTGCGGTAGGTGATTTTATCTTTCTGACTCATTGCCTGTCTTCAATCTCACGATGTGTAGGCGGTTTGTACTTTAAAACCGACATAACTATTGCTGGGTTCCAATCGCGTGTCGGTTGTCTTTTCTTCCTGGTAAGCCTCTCAATATTCGATAATTTGCGCCTCAGCTCTAATAGTATCGTCAGGGTGCCCTTATTGCATTCTCATCACTGAGTGCCTTGTACAACGTTGTGACAATCAGGCCCCTCTTCCTCCGTGAGCGATCAGCATCATTTTACAGGTTCGTCCAATTGTTTTGCATCTACGCGTGTTACACTCTGAATTTGCTTATTTTTAGCCCGACTGCTTGGTTGCTGTCTCGCTTCATCTTTGATGTCCTACCACTACGAATCATACCGACCATTATTGTGTCAACCATGTATGTTCATTTTTTTTCCATTCACGTGCTGCCGGTCTAATTGTATCCTACACAAGCGTTTATTGGATGGCAGGTTTGGCGCATGACGCTGCCCACTTCTTCAAGTTCCTATTCATATTGGTTCTTTACACCCTTGCGATGACTCTCTGGGTACTTGCTATTTTAATTGTCTTCTGTGTAGTGATTCCTAACTATTCCACATCTAGAACTTCCTCTTGGCATGCTTCTTTAGTAATGGTGGGATTGCAATCCTACTTAGCGCACTGACAGCACTGTATCAAATGACTTTCGCTGGCTTTTTCGTTCACCTGAACGATATCCCTCCTGTTCTTCGGTGGCTACAGTGGCTTTGTCCCCTCAAATATACCCTCGAAGCCCTTTCTGTCAACGAAGTTGGATCTGGGCTCATGATCCAAGACTCATTGCAAGGGGTCCCCGTAAATGTCTCGGCGAGTTTAATCATGAATCTCGTGCGTTTCTTTTTCCTTTTGAATATTCTGTTGACCCCGAAACTTACTATGTGGGTTATAGTTATTTGGCTTTGGTTCGAACAATTACTATCGAGATGTACTTGTTTTGTTCGCATACATCGCAGGGTTTGGCCTTGGGGTCATTGGTATTGTCTGGCTCAAGGTTCGGGAGAGGCGTTGAAGTTTTTTTTTCCATGTAAGAATGTTGGTTACTTTGATCTCTGAACAATTGTATTTCGCTCCTTTTGTTTGTAACTCTGCTAATTGTTCTATATACCGCTAGGTAAGCGGAGGACAATAAACAAATGGTCTGATATTTGCGGCTACGTAACCCTCATATATATACCTCCATGTTGTGTCGCGCACAATCTCAACCACCACGAATAACATGGCCGCTACGTCCAGTCCACTTCTAAAGTGCCCTACAGAAATTCTTCAAGAAATATTTTCCTTTGCTTGCGACGATGACAGGACAAAATCCTCGTTATCTCTCGTTTCCTGGTACATCAACCAAGTGGTCAAGCCGTTGGAACTACAGGTAGTTGAGCTGAAATACATCTACAAGGTCCAAGTATTTCTCCGGTACCTCGAGTCCTTAGAACCAGCGGATCGTCGGGTCAAATCTCTTACCATCGTTCTATCACCCCACGAGCCCCGCTCGCCGAAAGTCATGGAACTCATCGAGATCCTTACTCCTCACCTCCAATCCCTTACAATTATCGGAATGTGCCTCTGGGTACAGAGATTCATTCCTTCATTTATCCCAACTCATTTTCCCGACCTCAAAAACATTGTGATCGAGGCAATAGTGGTAGATGAAAGTTTCTTTATCGACTCGCACACAGCTCCTCGTTTACAAAGAATCAAGATCAGACGCATGGATCATTACTTGGACAGAGTTTGCCTCTCCAAGGTGAACCTTGCTAAACATTTCCAGAGGATTGCTCCAATGCTCGCAGAGCTCGATATACACGAGGAAATCTCCCCTACTCCGGGACAAATGCAAGATGAGCTCAAAGAGCTTTGGTCATTTGTTTACTCCAATCAGCAGAGCATTCCTAGGCTTAGCGGCGGAGATAGGAACATTCAGGACCTTTCTGATGCAAGGTTCATCGCGCATAATTTCAAGGTCATCTGGAAATCCCCTCGGGACCGCTAGTGACAGTTTAAATACTGTCTGCGAGCCGGGTTGCTTTCAGGCAAGATGCCTATCTATAGGGGATGTGTGTCTTAGTTTCTATTGACCTGTAGATGATTTGGCTCAGACAATGACGGTATTATATATCACTTTCCTTGTCGTTGACATATCTCGTGGCAGTCGTGGCAGAAAAGGCATATGTCGGCTATGAGTAGTGTGTTGTTCTAAACAATGAGTAGGTATCCGTAATGCATAACAAATTACAAGCGAAAATCTAGTTGCTTGGGCTGCGTAGAGTACGTGAACATGGATTGTCCGTGAGGGAAAGGGATGAAGGATTGAGATAGCTTCACTTATCTCAATCCCCAGATGTTGAGGTGGCTGCGCGTTTCCGGTCTCGTCGATCTCCTGCCATGCGTAAGAGCCAGGCTAAATTCTCGTAGACGACAAAGGTGACACAGGTACCCGGGAGGACACGGACAAGGTTGGTACCTAGGCCTCGGTAGAAACCTCGTATGCCTTCTTCAGCCCATGTCCGTTTTACGCATGTCGGTATTGTGGGGTACAGATGAGCCGTCGCATTATTCTGTAGTTTTAAAATTGTAGATAAATAATAATGCGTGATGAGGATAAGCGGAGAGACTCACTTGAATTCTTGAACGGACAACTTGGTACGGATAGGTTGAGGTAAGTGCTATTAGCTTGCTTGCGCCAGACATTATCGTGTATGCAGTATTAGACTAGGTCACGAAAGATTAAGAGGATAATAATATGGCTGTAGAGTCGTGTACTTACTAATTTATCATCATTGGAGGTCCATTCGCGGCCAGCTTGGGCGAATTGTCGTCGTTTACGTTCGAAACCCCATCGTTTGAGCTCTTCGTAGCACATGAACTGTATCGCTCCATTACTAACACCAAACAGTGCTAAAGAGGTACCCCGGTACAGGCCCTTAAGACCCTCCGTTTTATAAATCTCCCGTACACCATCTGATAAACCTGTCAGTATGAGCAGACTTGAATTGACATGCACAATGGGAACATACGCGTAAGACTTTTGTAGGCGGTAGGTTCATCAGGCCGTGTGGTAAACATCCGTACTTTCACAACCCATATTGGATTCGTCATTATGGCCGTCACAGCACCTAAGAAATACGCGGTTAGATAATCTGGGGTGATTAAACAAGTTTATGATTCGCGAACTTGCTTGAGCGGAGCACAGTAGGTATGATCCCGGAGACATTTTAAAATTCGGGTCACCTCCAGAGGCTCGTTGTTTGAGCATGTTGTAACTTGTAAGGCATTGCGTCAGTAAACTACGAATAGCCCTCCTGGTCGAGACTCACAAAAGAAAGTAAAGACCCCAGCTTGATGCGTTTCCAGCTATGTTTGGACCCACTCCCCTATACAACCCTCTCCATCCTTGCGTACCCTTGATCTCTCGTAATGAATTCCATATCGCTCGTCCGACACCACCTTTCGGCTTGTCTGTTGCAACTTGAAACTTGATTTTCAGAAGATCGAGCGGGTGCATACATAGTACCGCGACAACTCCAGCTCCTATACCAGCAAATGCATGATCCTACGCATATTAAAACATCAAAACTATTCAGTGTACCCGCTATAAGAATGCTTACCAATGCCGCTGAAGGAAAGAACGTCGGTACCGGCTTGTTCATATACAAGTGAGCAGTGCACGGGCAGTGCTACGTCCTAAGTAAAAACAGAGGACCAGAACAGGGACTGGTTATGAGCTGGAGGGAACGGAAAGTGTTGGCTCAGTTCGCTTTCAAACCTGTGGGTCGATGAAGTCAGAGCTTCATAACGTCAATAATACAGCCGTTTCGGAAAACTATGTCAGTAGCGCTCTACGCGCGTTGTGAAAATCAAAAATAGTCAAAATGCCTATCAAGCAGGATTCAGCCATTATCGACCTCAATGGGTATCTCAAATGCCTCCAGAGTCCCGAAACATGCCGAAAATGAAGTCTGCGGAGAGCGTGAACTTGTGCGAACTTCTTAGGCTTCATAGCCATCTCCCACGTCATGAAAGGTTCTGTTGAGATTTTGTAGTCACAACTTGTCTATCGGAGTGTACAAAGTATAACCCAGACATGATGAGTCCTTTTAAGCTCACATATGACCTTCAAAAATTTTAAACGGTACAGAAATGGTTCTTGGAAAGATACTACGGTATGTCGGGAATTAGGCGCCCGTTATGTGGCAACTGAAGTTAGTCGAAGCTATTCGTTAAGCTCATATTTGTGTGCCTCACCGCATGAAATCGAAAACGATGGAAGTTCGTCATAACGCTGTCACAGCGTCATGATAGCGAGGTGTTGAGGATGTGACAGTCGTATGTCAGGCATTTGGTCACAACAGCATAATGCAATCCCGATGGGGACATTTCACACATGCGATAGGCAAAGTGACATCGAAATGACGGGCCTGATCATATTAAGTATTAGGTAATGTTCATCCAGGCTTCCTAATCCGGATGTTTTCATGGAGAAGTTGGAATGCGAAATGAATCGAAATAAATCACATTAAATTGTGTACTAACTTGAATATATATCGAGAAACTCGGTTGTCATAGATAAGTGTACAAGTAGATACTACTAATGTTAGTCAGATTACGGCAATGAGCTGTGGCTAGGTAGTAGACAAGGAGGAGGAGGAGGAGGAGGAGGAGGAGGAGAGTTGTAAGTTGTAGTGAATGTTCATCACCTGAAGGAACTTCTTTTGAACATCCTGAGGTGACGGCATGTGAATATTTGATCTGAAATCAGTGTAGATACCTTGTGGATGGAGGCAGCCAGAGAGCGATAACGGGGCCCAGGCATCATTGACGAGATCGATAAAGAGAAACAAAAACAACACCTGAAGAGGGACAGAAACGGAAGGAGGGAAGTGAGTTCTCTGGTGCCTGAACAAGGAACATACTCATTTGGCGACCCCATCCTATGGAGCAGAAGGTAGCGGGCATATTTTTTAAAGGGAGAGTGTAGTAACATAGAAACGATGTGTATTCCACTCACCAGGTGTTTCTGGTAGAGCGGATGAGGAGTGTGGTGTGTCAGAGGTCGGCGGTCAAACTTCACGCATCAAGTCGACTGAGTGTACTGAACGGCACGTAAATTAGGTACTTACCTGTTTGGAACTCAGCTCGTTGATGTGGTACGTTACTCGTCAAACCGCTGCTCCAGAGGTCAATGCTTACCAAAGCCGACCGTTGGATTGTGTCCCTCTTATCAAGCTAGCAGAGAGAGCCTTGGCGGGTTGATGATCGAGTCCATAATGTTGTTGTAATAACAGCTATATGACCTACTTGGTGTTCATATGCAAGATATCAGTGCCCGAGACAATTAGAAACACTGGTCAGCTTGTTAAAAGTCTGAGAGCCTTGCGCTGTGTGTCGCAAGGCAGCGGGATATAAAGGAACTCCTGAGTCCCGGTAAGTTGCAGAGGGATTGAAGCAAGAGTGCCGCAGCGAGTTAGATGTCGAGCGGTGCTAAGTTTGAAACCAGAGGACAAATAAAACATAATATATGATTAGAGATATATCATATACATATCATCTAGTCATGATGGGGAAGTGACCAAATGTCTGACATACGGCTGTCACATCTCCAACATCTCGCTATCATGACGCTGCGACAACATTATGACGAACTTCCATCGTTTTCGATTTCATGCGGTGCCTATTTAATGGACATAGCATCATGCTTGTATTGGAATGGTTTGGGGGATTGGACTATTGCATAACAGTAAGGGCCCGAGTCGTCTCGGTTCACAACTCACTGCTGCCATGATATGGGTTGTCCGGCGAGTCTCAGATGTTCTCGATGATTCCCAAAGCTCAGTTCATTGTGACATGCTTTTCCTGATTCCGTTTTATAATAAAACACCACACTTATTGAGGAATTCCGCGTGTTCTGAAGCAATTTTCTCTATCCCACTGTTTTCGTATTTTTTTTGATTTTTGCGACGCGCGTCGAGCGCTACTGACATAGTTTTCCGAAACGGCTGTAATGATTTCCCAAGATCTAATCTTATCTACTCGTCCCGACACAACTCTGAGCTCACCTTCACGCCTTTTCTCATACATATCCTCTGCGGGACCAGAACATCGGGTGGCATAACTGGACTATCACCTACATATCATGATCCAGCTATCATATGAGCTGATAGATCGTATTATTGACTCCTTCCACGATGACCCACTGACCCTTGACTGTACTTCCCTCGTGTGTCACGCATTATTGGATGCTAGCAGGTACCACTTGCATCGCGAATTCAAAATCGAGATTGGGTCGGAACAGGATATCGACCGTAGCTTGCAGGAACTGAGCCAAACAGGTGCTCTCGAGTTGTCTGTGCGCCATTATGTTCACGCCCTCCACATCTCTGGAAGGTATAAGAATCCTCAGCCCCATCTCGATCAAACACATCCAGGAGTTCATGGCGTTACTTCCTAAACTCCAGTGCCTTCGTCTGATGGGCCTAACCCTCTCCCCCCATCCTTCTTTTTGTGATACGCGGACCGCGATACACCTAACAACATTACAATCTAAACTTCTCGATCTGAAGAGGGTTGCGATTTCAGAAGCAGAACAGTATCCCATACCCATCCTCAATCTTCTATCACTGTTTTCACAGATAGAGAGACTACGGATCATTGGATCGATATCTGGCTTGCGCTCCTACGAACTTCCAGTCGAGCTCTTTCAAAAGGTCAAGATCCGTTTTTATACCTCCCCCATGCTAAAGGCATTCCCGAATTTCAAAAGTTGTTGGAGTATGCAATTCAGTTGAACACAGCAACATCGTTCGCTAGCTCGGTAGCTGATGCGCAGTGCATTGACGATATTCTGGAATCCTTTAACAATCTTGACAAGGAAAATCTCTCTCGGATTGAATTAATTTTCCCAAGCTTCAAAAGCCGTAACTTGAACTGTATGTTCACTCCCTGCTATTACCATAAGATGTCACATATTAATCCTGGGGCATAGCTGTTGCGCCTGTACGGTCTCGTACAGAACTCAAGATGTTCCGTGTCCTGCAGGAACTCCAGCTTCGTCTTGATTACACGATCATGACTCTTCACCCAGAGGACCAGTGGTCCTGCATGAACAATTTCCTCGAGAAGATTCCCGTAGCCAACATATTCAAGATTTTGATTTTGGTGTACACCAAAGTTGAAGTTTCACCTCCAATGCCCCATCATAAATTCGCACGAAAGAAGAAGAATGTACCACCTAAGGTCGTTCACAAATGGACTACTAGCCTGGATTGGGATAGACTACGGAGCAGTCTGCGAAGTATGCCTGTACTTCAACGCATCAACGTTCGTGTCGTGCAAATTATTATTTCAAATAACATAAGACAAGCCTCCGAACGTGTCACGAAGAGATACTACGAAGATATCCGGGGGGCATTCCAGAAGGAGCTCTCGGAATTTAAGGGGCGGAGGATGTTATACATTTCACAAAAACTCGCGATTGACCCGAGGATATTATAGGTAATCAAACCAAATATTTTCTGTCCGAATATCTCATGAACCACAGACTCTTAGTCATTGTTATACAGGGATGAAACTCGCAGAACACATCTTCTGACCGCCCACATGAACCTGTAGTACCAAAACTAATACATGACTTAGTTGTGGATGCCGCTACCTGAGCATGAGGGCTCGAAACGGACTACGCTCCTAGATGTAGAGAAGATAATAATGGCGTGACTTTTCTTAAAAAAAGTGGCGAACCTTTTGAGGTACTTGAAAAGTAGAATGAACTTCAAACGTTTATGTTCTTTCCGAGAAAACTATATCGAGAGAGTGGTATAAAACCAGAGGACAAAACCGGATGAAGGGCAACGCACCGGGCCAAATATAGACTCCGACTTGTTAGCATTCTTGTTTTTGGTGGCGCGACCCTGTCAACTCCGTCCAGTGACTCCCAAATCCCGATTTGTCTTGATATCGCGAGGCGATCCTGCCAGCCTTCCCTTGATGCTATCTTCACCAAGCTGCTGCAAATCGCATCATATTCCTGACTCTCCCTAGCAGTATATTCCATGGGAATTGTGTTGAAAGCGATGTGGAATGACAGCGTCTGCAGGTTTGACATCGAAGATACCATCGTCGTGAACGCAGACCACTCCAGAGAGAACAGGTGTTCGCTGGGCCGCTTTGTGTCGGGATCTATGAATTCTATCATTTCCGCGAGACGGTCTCTACCCATTGAGTCGAAGTGAATATGAATAGAGAGTGTCTTGACGGAGGACCTTGGGATGACGGTGAGGCTCGATATGAGACATTCCCACTGCTCGTCCACCCTATCAACCCTCTTATCGAGAGCAATATGAAAGCGTATGGTTTCAAGGGCGTTGAATGGTTGAAACATGAGCTTCTCAATGATAGGAGATGTGGCTAAAGCCAATTCAATCATAGTCACAGTCAGAAAAAGCAACAACTTACACGGTGTGTAACACCGACGGCAGTCAAATTCCAGGCTGCAAATTTCTATAGGAGACATCATTCGCAGCATCGAGTTTGTATGACTTGATGACATGTTTTTTGCGATTGTAAACCCGACATGCTTCACTTCTGTCATTTCCACAGTAGCGTCGAGGATTTTCGCCAGTGATTCCACATCGGATACATGGAAGGTTAATAGCCTGGCCACCTTCATTTTTTGCGAAACAGATATTTCAGAAGGCCTCCATGGTCCGAGGTCACCTTTAAAGTGGGATATGGCTAATGTTTCGATGGAGGCGAAAAGCGATAGAACATCGATGATGGACCCTACAGAAGTTGCCGCCACATTTTGGAGAGAAAGTCTCGCAAGGGAGAAAGATCCGCGATGACTCTCAAGCGGGAAGTTGTTGAGAGGATATAATAGAACCTCAATAAGATGTAATTGGCGGAGTTCAGGCAGCATTCGCAGCATGACAACTATTACGGGTAATGCTACACGTTGTCCCTCCCCACCGTGTGTGTGGCGACGTTCAATACGGACTTGTCGAACGTAGTGCGCGAGATGCCGCCGCGAGCGCAACCTTACAAGGAATGTGTGAACATCCAATAAGTTATCAGTGTTCACATTGGGGGTCCGGGGGTGTGCTGTAACAGTGATTTGGCGGAAGAGGTAGTATCTGCAGCGATCGAGCCAACCATGGCAAACAAGAGCACAGTAAAAGAGTGTCTTCCTGTCTGTACGGAAGTTGTAGATGATGGCATCGATGAGCTTAGGAGGTAACTCGACCTGCATATTGTGCTATTTAACAATGTTACCACGTCGAGTTATCCTAACACTAATACTCAAAGATGTTCGGCCAAGAAATAGGTAAATGGATTAAAAGGAGAAGGTGAGGTGTTTTTTATAAGCTATCTGAGAACTCATCGATGGATCGTTTAAGAGCGTTGAATGCGGCGGTTTTCACCATAATGCTGGGCCAATGACTCCGAGTCAAGCGAATTAGGAAGGTGCAGTGGTACAGCGGCACACCGGCTATTTCCGATTAGTGATCAATCACCGTGTAGGAAGGCATTTTGCTTACCTTTGATTGTACTAGTCATAACGGAGCATATGCCATAGTTATATGATCTTACGAGCTGCTGAGCCAGTTGCCCCTTTTCATCCCTCGCTGACTGGCGACGGAATGCGACTCACTCGGAGGAAGTCCCGAGTCGCGTTCCGTTATCAGCCCCGCTTCCGCTTCCGTTTACGCTCAGGTATAAAGCAGCGTCGAATCTGAGTCTTGATCAACCTATTCCATATCACTCAGTCTACTCTAACTATACTTCTCCTTGAATAACTGTTGATCAGTTATCTGACTCTTGTTCGTCAAACATGTCTAATCCTACTTCTCACCACGACTCCAAATGCGGATACGCCAAAGACATACCTGCCAAAAATACCTACCCTAAAAGGGACTCACTCAACGGCGATGAACCGAAACGCCGCTCACTATCCCGGAGTATGAGAGACGAAGCAGATTTCCACTTGGGTCCCGCCGAATATGTGACACAACTTATCACACATGGCCCTCAATTATACCCAGACCTCACACAGAAAGAAGTCTTCGACTACGTCTACCCGGCCTGGCTCTTCGGAGTCGTGATAATCTCCCTTGCCATGGCCATACAGCCTAGCAGTCCCGTGTACGAAGTCATGATTAACCCCATGGCGAATTGGGAAAAAATCACTTTCGGTCTAGGGTTATCTGCTGCGGGACTGTTAGCTTAGTCTTCCAATCCTCAGACTTGTCATTTGGGTTGGAACGTATGTCCTCAAGTCAAAATTGATACAACTTCAATGTAAATAAACCCGGATCAGATGGTGTCTGCTTACGCCGGTGACAGCATACTACCGCGTATATGACATATATACCATAAAGCCCACAATATCATATCCTCATAAACCATTTCTTTAGAACTTGACATAGCTCAGTGAGCGGTTGTACGATAAAGAGAAAAATAAGTGTTAGAGGTATGGATATATCTTGCAGTAGCACTTCATACCAAGAGGCATTGTTTACAAAGTTCATGTGTACCGTATCTGATATTTCTGCGAGGTATGATAATCCCAGTGCGAGGTCTGTCAACCACAATGTATTTCATTTGTTCTTCACATATGCGCCAAGCCTCTCGAATAATAGGACATTAATGAGATCAGAAGGTTATCCTATGCACCATTATCTCTGTATCTTTACAGCTCGTGAGGTTGAACTGCGATGCAGATGGGTTTCTGACGATGTAGGTTCCACTGTTTTGAGTTGCTCCACATAATTTAAATGCCGTTGAGTGACCGAATTCAAGTTTCCCTTTCGAAGTCCCGTCCGACTGATATTGGTTGTTAGTTATGCCATTTTGTAATACATAGAAAAGGGATACATACGGGTGATCGAACAATACTGAAGTCTGAGTTAGCGAAACCGTCCCCATCGACAATGGAGATAGTCTCTCCTTGGGAATCTCCAGACGGAATGATCAATGTTCCATTCTTCAAAGTGAGGGTGCTGTTGAAAACGCCATCAACGCTAGTAACAGTCTTCGTAGAATAGGTCAATGACTTATATATCATTCTCATAGTGTGGCGAGTAAAACTTACGGCTAACGTCATAACCTGCTGGCCATTGAACTTAGCAGGAACATGGACAAGGGCTTCTTCAATATGAGTCTTGAGCGTATTAGAACGAAGTGTGATCAAGTCGGTAATATTAGTTGATCTTTCTAGAACAACAGCTTGAGCTGTAATCGTCAAGACAGAAAGGAGACAAAGAGCAGTAGTACGGAGTAGAGAAAACATGCTTCGGGATAAGCAATTCAGCGAAGAACCAGCAAGTTATGACTTGCTACCCAAGTCCCTTTTATACCTATGCTCCGGATGGTGAGATTTGGCCGAGATGGTCGGAGACATCTTCCGTCGCCTCGCTCGGGTCACGAATCGAGCTAAGGACCCCGCCGCCATAATTTGCTCGTAATTTCCATTACATGTCTGTCTGAAACACAGCCTAGTAGACGGACGAGAAGCGAGACATTGGGCGAATGATTCTAATGATGAGACATGCTACGAAACTCTCATTATCTCACAGATGGTCAACGAGATTGGAGTCTTTCCATGGACTTTCGAGGTTGAAGAGCCCCTGCCATGATGATGTGTAAATGAGCCCTAGTTGGCTACATATTCATCGGGTATGTTATATATAATCTATGCTTCATGAATCACAATAGTATGGATTAATATTTGTATAACACTCACCTATATCGTCAAACTAGGCCAAGTCTCCTGCTGCCATGAAACCTTCAATCCCACTTTCTCCTTCAACCCACTCAGATTCGTCTCTATCGCCCGCTCAACCTCGTCAAAACTGCTCTTCTCAAGTGGCTCCGGCTCCTGCATTTCCAAAATCGACTCGCAAGGCAACATACACGTGTAAGCTGCGCAAGGATTTCAATCCTTGTAGCCCCTCCGACAGCTTGTTCCATTCCAACATGGCGTCCCATTGATCCGGTAAGATAACAACTCGACGTGGGGAAGTAGGCGTGCTTGGTTCTCGTTCTCCCTCTTCTCACTTTCGTCGTCGTCTGCAGCCATTCGTACTACAGAGAAATGGAAGTGAATGGAAATCTCTGTCAACGAAGGCATCTCGAGTTTGTCGAAAAGTGCCAACATGATACTCCATGCGGCTTTTAAGTTCTCCGGTCCATACGTGAATTGTAAAGGTATGTGGACTCGGACTGAGTGTATGGCGGTGAAAGTGGAGAGGTCGATATTGTTCCAATGCACTCTTCCTTCTGAGTAATAGAAGATCAGATGCGGTCGATTATTCCCTCTAAGACTATGTGAGCAAAATTGTACGCACCATTATCAAGGTCAATCCATCGGAAGTCGAATTCCAAATGGGTTATCTTCTCATGTACGAAACACGCGAGAAAGTTTTCTGTGGCACTAACATGGTCTCCATGTGTAATAGTGCTACTGAAAGACGTAACCGTGTCCATGCATATGGACTGTAGCAGAAGAGTCTGCAACAGATCAAAATCCCGTAGTCGATTGCCGACAGACCCGAGACCCGAACTTTGTTTGGAAGGGGTTTGAGGTCAATACAATCGGTCCTTCCAGCGTAGAAGTCGCTAACCAATAGGTTGTCGATATCTGAGAAGTAGGATAGGAGGTCAAGGATGGGTTGTTTATTTAAAGTCCCGATGGGCGCGGCTGCGACGTCTGACATAACAAGACGTTTGAGTTTGAATGACCCAACTTCTGCTGGAAGGTCATCCGCAGGGCTCTTCAGTAAGGGGATACAGCTTCAAGCTTAGAATGCTGAGGCTCTTGACGGAGCGGAGTAAGGTGAGTATTTGGCCAATCTTGCTGACCTCCAGCGTACATTGGCCTCGATGGACGATACCCCGGATGAGTATATGTCGGACATAATGCCGACAATGTGAATAGCGTTCTTGCTTGAAGAACTGTAGGACCTTCTCTATGTCGTGTCTATTATCGTTACGTTCGAGGTGATGCTCTGGGTCACCAATACTGCTGAATGGAATGATGTAACCATTCGAGGAGGGTGCTTCGACACGGACGGTAATAAGGATACTGCTAAAGAGGTGGTATCTGCTAGTGTTGGTCCAGGTCGTGTGAGTGAGTGCACAATGAACAAGTGTTTCCTTGTCGTTGTGAAGAAAGTCTATGATGTAGTCTATGAGTTCCTGAGGAATCTTGGATAACATCAGGAATGATGGCTTCAAGTTCTAGAATCTAGATCTAGAGATATCGATCCGACAGTAAAGGCAAAGCAGCTACCAGGGCATTCAAAGTTAGTAGACTACGACACCAGCGAAGTAAGTTGTGACTGCTTACAATCTAGAGTCAGACACCCTGACGTGGACGATGATGGTAGGTGAGTGTCAATTGATAAGACGATGCTTAGAAGCCACAACGTTCAAGGTGTGGTTGATGACGTACGCAGGTACAAGGCGATGTTTTACATTTGTTAAGCATGAAATTCATCTCATAAGCTCACAACTAGCGGGAGCAATAACGTGATATTGCAAGTAATCCCAGGATAGCGACAAAGATAGCTATACGATAGCGATACAAAAAAATACTACATACAAGAAAAAGAAGCGTCCGAAAAAAGCGCGTCATGATCATAAACCTCCGTCACCTCCGGATTCAACTTGAGCTACTACAAATTGTATGTATTGTATCAAGTGATCCATGACGAGTCAGAAACGTCATAAGCCGAGACCTCAACCAAGCAGAACGAATACTAGAGAAACCCCTGCAGACAACATAGATATTGAGGGAGCGAACATACTGAGGGCTCCGCTCGTTCCTGGGACTGGCAGGAAGTGACTCGTGTCTTCTTTTTGTTGCTCAGCGGATTGCTAGGAATGGAAGCGAGTCATAAGCATCACGAAATGTCAATGGACGTCAAGTA
Source organism: Cerrena zonata (assembly GCA_038087015.1). Classification (NCBI taxonomy): domain Eukaryota; kingdom Fungi; phylum Basidiomycota; class Agaricomycetes; order Polyporales; family Cerrenaceae; genus Cerrena; species Cerrena zonata. The sequence continues at coordinate 269,050 of JASBNA010000009.1, forward strand.
GAGATCTTTGGGGGACTAACCTTGAACGAGACAAGACCAACGATAATGCCTGCTGCAAAGAAAATGATCGCTTGAATCAACCAGATGACACCCCATACTGTTTCATATCCCAGTTAGTGGATCGGCATCCAACAACTGGTGGGAGATATTACCTTGTGAGGGGCAGCATCCGCAAATCTTGGCAAAAGAACTTGCATCGGAGCCGTTGACCTTCCGGGCTATAGTATCATCTGTAGTCGCGTGTTGGAACTTCTTCTGCTCATGTAATAGGGCAAAGGGGACATACCGACGATATCCCATAGGACATACATACACGACATAACGCCGATGAACAGTACCTATCCAATTTTTTTGTTAGTTGGATGAAGAGGGAACCAGAAATGAACATATGCAACTTACAAAGAACCGGAGTGCAACACTCTCAGCCACGAACCAAAACAAGATGATCAATCCACACATGCCAAGGATAAGCACCCAAGTCCTTCGACACTTCAGCACCCAATCACTCCAACATAGTAGGAAGAAACGAATACTCACAACCAGTTCCGCCTCGCCCACCATAACGTGAACAGGAAGAACGCAGCTAAGATTATGGTAGCGACTTTACTCGCATTGGTATTGAATCCACATGTAATAAGTGCTGCTCCGATCAGAGATGAACCGAGGTATCCGGCTGGTAGGGTTAGCCAGGGTATTCCACCTGACATACGAGTTGCGCCTCCTTCATCGGCTGTGAGGGATATTATGTTAGCGGGGGTTGTGGGTTTTTTGAGACTGTGGTTGAACTCACGATCGAGCTCTATTGAATGGATTTTCGCGCAGGTGAGGACTAGATGTATCTCTTTAGTTCACGTATTCGGTATTCTAGTCAAGTAAGCTTTCGTACCACCCACAAACGCATGGCTCATCTGAAATCAACACGTTCATTATGCTTTGTAATGCAATAAACAAGGCGGATCGTACCTCATGGAATCCGACAGTAAGTAACCTAAGAGCCAGTCGTCAGTCACCCATAATCCATGAACTGAAACCCAGAAGGGGAGACTCACTTGAACGGATATACTGCACACGCGCCACACCCAAATCAGCTAACCACCCACGAAACCCAACCTCAAGAAATACACATACTAACGAACGATACATAGGGCACATGCCTATCCAACAATCCCAATCAATAACCACTCAAAGACTCAACTAAAGCAAAACATACCAAAGAATCGCAATAGCAACAATATAAACACCGGCAGCGATTAAAGTGTTCCTCTGTGTCTCATTAGGCGTAAGTCTATCCTTAGCATCTCTAGCGACGAGGTAGACAGGATGAGACGCAAAGGATTGGTCTAGTTCGTATCCTGTTGAGTATTCCGGGGATACGGAGAATGGGTCATAGGCTGGCATGAGAAACTTAGATCACGGTCGGAGATGAGTCGTCAAAGCCTTGAAGGGATAGAATAGATGGAATAGTCCGAGGAGCTAAAAGGAGCTAAATCCAAGGGATATAAATGACCAACTTGCAGGGGATGGGGTATGTATATAAACAATCCTAGGCGAGAGGCTATGACACAGTTCACTCGAGGCCGACTCAGACAAGTTGAACCCTTCCCTGCTTTCTGTCCGCAGTATTCCCGCGCGTTCGCTCATCAGCCAAGACTCTTGCAGGAGGAATGCTCTTCCCCCAATTCTATGTAAAGAACCGCACAGACTCCCCGAATAGTCGGAGGCTTCTCAGACACAGGCGCACGTAAATCCAACACAGGAACAGAGTGAGAGAATCATGAAGTCGTGAAAATTAGATGCCTAGGTAAGGGGTACAATGAAGTACATATGATGTAGGTAGAACGTTACGCATACGGATATCGAAACACGTCCGAGTAGAAGAAACAACACAGCATAGACCAATACAACAAACAAGGCGAAGATGAACGAACAGAAAGGAGGGAAACATATATAGAACAATATGGTTTTACAGCTCCTTAGAGCTCGTCGTCGGTGATATCTTCACCACGCTTCTTGCGAGCCATGCGCTCCTTCTTGAGTTTACGAGCCTCAGCAGAAGTGAGCTTCTTGGCCTTCTTTGTCTCGATCTTGTTACCCATAGCATCATATTGGTCGTCCTCCTCTCCGGCTTTCTTGTCGATACGGGGTCCAGAGCCTTGGCCCTCAACCCAGTTGTGGCCAGAAGCCTCGAGACGACCGTCACGCATAGCCCAAACTTCAGGTACAGAGCGACTCGGAGAAGTCACGGTTGTGAGTAATGACGAGCACACCACCCTCGAACTCCTTGAGAGCCTTGATAAGAGCAGCCAACGATTCACGATCGAGGTAGTCTGAAAATCATGAGGTTAGCAACGTAGCGACATAAAATCGAGAAAGGGCACATACTAGTGGGCTCATCGAGACAGATGACGTGGGGACGACGCCATGTAGCAGCACCGAGGACAACCTTGACCTTCTGACCACCAGAGAGACCACGCATGGTGTTGTGAGAGACGAACTCAGCCTCGAGACCGAAGTCAGCGAAGTGCTTCTCGATCTCGCGACGAACGAGAGGACGAGGAGACCGAGACGTTGAGCCTCACGGGTATCAACCTCGAGGACCTTCTTCTCGAAACCACGCTTGATGAGGTCATCACGAGGAAGCCAGATGTTCTCGGAAGACGACAGGTTCTTGAACGAAACCTCGTACTCGTAAGATTGCTTGAGCTTCTTACGGCCGACGATCTCCTCGATGATACGCTTCTGTCCTTCAACAACGACGATACCTCCATCCTTCATCTTCTGAGCCTCCTCCTCGGTGATTTGACGGTTAGCCTTCATCATCTCCTCGAGATCCTCACCGGTCTGGTAACGCCAGAGCATGTACTCGAGAGGAGTCTTGTCGAGATGGTTATCGATGTGGTGGAAAGCGTGTTGAGCGACGTAACCGATGACCAAGTTAGGGTGCTTCCAGACTTCACCACCCTTGTTGGGCTCCATATCACCGATGAGGAGTTTGACGAGAGTCGACTTTCCGGAACCATTGGGACCAAGGACAGCGACACGAGACGAGAGCGAGACTTGGAGAGTGATGTCGTACAGCTGTTGGTTGGCTTGAGTGGGATATTGGAATCCAACCTTACGCATCTTGAGCAAAGACTTCTCCTTGGTCTTGACACCCTCAAGGAGAGGGGGATCAGGGAGCTTGAATTGGTAGTCCTCAGCAGCCTCGAGTGTGTAGTAAGAACGAGCCTCAGGGACGGCCTTCATGAAGGACTCAAGGTTACCGCGGTAACGCTTGAGCTTGAAGCGGTTCAAGTGGAGGACGTCAGTGATAGTGTTGTTGAGGAATGAGGAGTCGTGCGAGACGATGACTGTTGAAAGAGAATTAGCTGTGATCACTTTTTATCGCAAAATCACGAAAACTTACTGGAAGTACAGGTGGTAAGGCTGGTGAGGTAACCCTCCAACCAAGCAATGTTGACAACATCCAAGTGGTTAGTAGGCTCATCGAGCAAGAGAATATCAGCCTTGAAGAGCATGGCACGAGCGAGAGCCAACTTCATCTTCCAACCACCGGAGAGCGCACCGATGCCACCAGCCTGTCTCTCCTCGTCGAAACCGACGGAAGCCAAGGTCTCGATGATCTCCTCCTTGCCGGCCTGGATACGAGTATCGGCCAAGATGAAAGAAAGGACGGAGGTCTCAGCCTCGGAACCATCGATATCGTGCTCGACGTAGAAGGTTCGGACTTCGTCGGGAGAGGGGAAACCCTCGACCTGACCGTTGGTAATGGCACGCATGAGGGTTGACTTTCCGGTACCGTTCCTACCACAGAGACCGTAACGGTGACCACGCTTGAGACGGAGAGTAGCGGTGTTGAGCAAAATCTTGGCACCGTAGGCGAGCGAGAACTGGCAGTTACAGAGGTCCTCACCCTCTTCCTCATCCTCGGCGTCACCAGCCTCTTCGTCATCTTGGGAAGCGGACTTGACGGCCCAGTCGTTAACGATGGAGATGGGGTCTGGGTTGGTGGACTCGTAAGCAAGGAAGGGGGCAAGAGATTGCCATTCCGAGAGGTCAAAGTTCTTTGCATTGACAAGGGTAGCAGCGAGGTTTCCGACATACATCACTTCGGTGGAAGCAACAGAAGGAACGGGGCTGGCGTTGGCCTTCTTGTAGATACCGATGAGCGAGTGAGCGAGAGTCTTCTCATCGACCTTCTTGAGAGGGGGCAAATCGGAACCGTCGCTGTCGGCGGGAATATCACCAACTTGACGGAGGGTGGCGATAGCACGAGCAACGACACCACGAGCCTCGGGGTCACCAACGGTGCTCTCAATCTTGATAAGACCGGGGAGAAGTTTGGGGATGAAGGGTCGGACAGTAACTGGGGAGTCGACGAGCTTGGCCATGTTGTCAGCGATGCTATAAAAACATTAATAAAAATTCATTTTGGGCGTAATAAATTGGCAACTTACACAGCAACCTTACGCTTAGTGGCAGTCAACTTCTCGGTAAGACCTCGGGACAAGAGGGGGACCATGAGCGAGAGAGTTGGGGAATCGACTTCAGAAACGAATGTGGTAGCCGAGAGGAGGTTGATAGTGTTGGGGACCTCCTCCACAGGATTAATGAGAGCCTTGATTAAAGCGGGAATAAAGCGTTCTATGTCCTTGTTCGAGATGAGGGCTGTGGCCTTCTCGAGACTATCGCGAGCGGCCTTCTTCACGTCAGCCTTGGTGTCCCAAATCGCCTCAGAGAGAACGGGGACGATCTCGGGGGTGAGACGACCAACTTGAGTGGGTGCAGAGGCAACGAGTTGGTTGAGGACGGTAAGGGAACCGGTCTTCAATTGCCACTTGCCGGCAGTTTTGATTTCGTGAAGAAGGGCAGGAAGAACAAGTGCAGCGGCCCAGGGGTTCATAGCAGCAACGTACTCCCTGACAGCCTCGACGGCCACTGTCCTGACAGCGGGCATCTTGTCTGCAAAAGCCTCAAGCAAAGCAGCATAGAGACCAGAATCGATGAAGAGGGGCTCGAGAGCCTTGACGGCGCCTGCTTTGACGAGCGTGAGGACGGCTGAAGCAGCGCCTTCACGAGTAGCAGGAGACTTCTTGTCGGCGAGAGCCTTGACGACAGCGTCCGAGAAGCCTACGGACTGGAGGGCCTTGGGGCCATCCTTTTGGGCGAGAGCAGCCAAAGAGGCAGCAGACGACTCGCGAGCGGCCTTGTCAGAGACAAAAAGACCAGAGATGTCGAATTGACCAGCTGCCGGGGCGACAGCGGCCTTGAGGGAAGCGGGGGAGGTAGCAGGAATGGCGGAAGCGGTAACAGCGGGCATTTCGTTAATCTGTGATCGACCGACAGAGTTGTGAGCCATTCAGTTTCTATCGAAGGAAATCAATTGAGTTGGCTACCTACGTTCTACGGGGAAATGGGCGATGTACTTGTAAAAGTGGCAATAGAGCTCGGAAGGCCTGAACAAGGACGTATAGTTCACTCTATTCTAGGATGGCGTTTGCCTGGGGTATATGCGTCAAAATCGATGATAAAATCGGGGAGGAGGGGGACAAGCACGTACCGTCTATGAGACAAAAAGAAGAAAAAAGAGGAAGGGGAAGGTGAGATAAAAACGATCAGACCCATCGTCTCTTTATATACCACGCGGACTTTCAATCCTCTCACCGAAACGCGGTGCCCAATGCCCCGGAACGTGCCCGGACACGCCGGCATGGACCAAAGCTGGAGCGCAGGGATCCGCCGAGATCTGTCTGGCCGGCCGGCAGGAGATGGGTATCCCCGTTTTTGCAGTCCGCTTTTCCAGGAGCAGTTGCTTACCCCACACTGGCACTGCTCTGTCGATTCCCCCGACCTCGGTAATGTCAGTGCACCGGTTCCTGTCACCTACCTTCTGTATATTTAGACACATCCATCTCCGAGCAGCTTCGATGTTATCAACAGCTTACTTGAGCACCGTTCCAGCGAGGCTCAAACATGGTTCATACCGATGCTCTCCTCAACAGAATTACGTTCTGTGATGTCCTGGAACACAGCACATCCATAACAAGGTTCAGATCATGCCGCACTCTCGCCAGGTGCTATGCAACCGTGCCTGCGGTCGGTCTACAACGAGATCTCCCGTTCTCAACCAAGGCTTCCTCTGTCCCATGACCCCGACGGTGGCGACGGTAAACATCCGGGCATACACATGGAAATTGTCGTCGTGACCTCACTAGAGTATTTTCGTACACTTCCGCACGCTATCCATCCTGTAAAGAATGCCATAATATTTGTTAACAACGACCGAACATGATACCAAACGATACCTGCTCAGCGCACACGCATCAAAGTATGTGTGATATAAAGAGTCCGTCTTTCAACATTTCCCCGAACCTATCACTTCATTACACCTCTCTCTCACCTACCACCTGCCACATTCCGCCCTTCCGTGGCGGGCCTCCTGAGCTTCACTCCTGACTTACTCCTTCTCATTCAACTTCGCAAAGCTAAGCGGGTTGAACGCCTACACCACACCCCCGTCAGCAGGCCGAAATACGAAATAGAACAAAAAGAACCACTCACATAACCGCCCGCTTCGTAGTGCTTGCTGTTCGCTTCGACCCAATGAAGCCGCAATGCGTGCAGGAACGCCGACAGACCCTAAATCAAGTAAAACGACACTCAGCCTCATGTAAAATGCACAATAGGGTGACAAGAGAATTAGAAGTAGAAGATGGATGGATAGTCAAATAAATGGATCAACGGGAAGATGGGAACGGTTGCCAATAGATGACTAGCCGATAGACATCATCTGGTCCCCGCCTCCACTACATGCATGGGGCACGAGTATCCGTCAACCATCCCCGATCGTCCATCCCATCGATAATGAGAAGGTGAGAAACTTGGCAAATCGCACACGTACCTCCATAATACACAAAATGAATACAGTCAGCACAAACCACGCTGTACCCATGATCGCGAGGGCGATCCAGCCGATAACTCCGTCCAGCCCGAGTACCTTCGAAAGGGTCATATCCCATAATACTTCTGACAACTGAGCGTGAGCCAGTGAGAGGGCCCAAAGACGAAGGTACGAGGCGGTGTGTGAGATGCACCCTAAACAGAACTCTATAGTATGGATGACTTGATGAATGACCACTTCGCTGAAATCGTGATGTTCCTATCAAAAGAATCGTACCGCATCAGTATACAGTTTAGACACCACAACGCCTTTCTCAATGAAAACCGCATTGCCTTAAAAAGACTTACGTGTTCCTCATCCATCGCTTCCGCAATCGCGCGTCCATTTCCTTCCTCCTCACCCTCCAAAACCTCATCGGAATCATGAGTCACAACATCATCACCTCCTAACCCAATATATCCTTGTCCCTGGATCTTCTGCATCTCTTTGTATTGCAAATACGGCTTGCTGATCAACAACCAAGGAACACAGACGAACGCAATAAGTAAGAGGATCACTTGAACAGTGGGCTGTCCTCGATACAACTGCGTGGCTGGGTCAACTGTTCCAGGCTTGAGGAACATATCGATCAGCATGTTCAACAACGATGGGGGTCCTGTTGGTGAGTGTTCCCAGTCGACAGACCATTTGTACAAGATGCAGAGCACCAAGTAGCCGAAGATGGATTGTAAGAAGAGCATTTGGGGGATAAAGTTGGTGTAGAGGTCCGAGAAACGCTTGAAACGAATGTGGTTAGGAACTTGCAAACAGAGAGCGAACGTCATCTGCATCAATGATGAAGTCAGTTGAAATCATCATAACAGTTGGTTTATCTTGGTACGTACGTGGATAACACCGAGAACGATGGACATCTTCATCTTGTACGAGTTGGTGAACAACAGAGAGTTGTCGGCACTATGCCAACCTGGATCCAATCCGAAGGGATAGGTGTGTCCGTTCGAGATACCAACTATCGTCTCGTTTGCCTTCGCCTCTGGGAAGTCCCAGCCTGAATGCCAGAGGTGCAAAGACTTGGAGAATATATCGTTATAGATCAACCCAGTATACATGGAGAAAAGACCCATGAGCAAGATGATGTATCGACCACTACACCAAATTGACATTAACACCAAATTCACCAAAGCAAGTCACGAAAAATCGACACTTACTAGAAGAACATTCCAATGATTTCACCAAGGTCCTGCTTGGCCCAAGACCTCTCCCTCAAGATCATCCAAAGCGCAGCGACGAACAAGATACAACCATGTCCAATATCACCGAACATAACCGCGAACAAGAATGGGAAGGTAATAACCGCAAACAGACCGGGATTGACCTCCTGGTACGATGCGATACCGTAGGCATCCATTATCGTCTGGAACCCCTCCGTAAACTTGTTGGTTCGGTGGAATGTCGGCGGGGTCCTGTTGGTGCGGAGTTCATGGAGGATAGGGGGGATGCTCGTTCCAGATTCCTCCTAGTGTCGGTAATAAGTGGAGCAGACCGTTAGACTCGGAAGCGAATAAAACATTAAACAATTAAACCATAGACTTACCGTAGCGTGGCGCAGAGCGACCTGGATCATGGGGATGTCTCGAGTGGGGCACCAGCCTTCAGCGAGGAGAGTCTTCCGGCGGACGTCGTAGTTGAGCAAATTCAACGTCTCATAGATAACCTTTTCCTTCTGGGCGACGTCTTGCCAGCTCGCGAGGTGTTCTCCAATAGTGACAAGCTCCAGGCGTCGACTATTCCCAGTGTTGTAAAGCACAACCTGGAGATCTTCAAGTCGACCAGTGACCTCCCGGAGCGAGTCTCTACGTTTATCCGCGCTGGAATCAATGGGGTACAAAGTAGCTCCCATGGATTCGGCGACCTTACGAATCTTCGCGAGCAAAACATCACCATGTGCAAAGATGATAAAGACGTTCTTGCGCGTTTCAGCACCAGTGACAGGGTCAACGAAAGGTTCCTGGATATCCGTGTGGTTCATGTACAAGTTACCACGGAGGACACGCCAGAGAACACGTTCAAAGGTTTCCAGGCGGGCTCGATCAATAGTCCCCGCAACGAATCTGTCAAAAATGACGGAAAGATTAACACGGAGATAGGGATAGCAATGGATGATAAATGGAAACATACTCAAGGTCGAAGTCAACATGGCCGGAGGAGTATTGGTTCTCCCTGTCATCGTGTTGCAAAAGGGGAGCGGAACTGTCATCGAGAGAAGCTCGAATATCAGATTGATGAGTAGCAGCCTGTGTTAAATTTGTTAGTATCTTTGTTCAACGACCGGCACCCGCAACTATTTCCAGAGAACGGAAGAAACAACCCCAAAATAAAAACAGCACAAATTAACAGGAATCTATCAGCGGTCGAGGTCCAAACTTTGTTTTGCAACCAGCTCCATCTCCGTGATAGTAGAGATGGTTCCGCCGATGATATTCATGCAATAAATTATCCCATTGGGGTAATGGTACGAACGCAATAAAGGAAAATGCTGCGATGTCTAGCACGTTCCTGAATCATCAGCATCGTTCCAACACCCACACGTGTCGAAGCTGAGGAATACGCTTGACCGACTCTTCCGCGTGGGACCTTGCGATTTCGCAGGTAAATAGACTACTTCAGTTCGTAGAGACAGCATGGTCATTTGAAACAAGAATTTTTGCGATGTGAACTGATCACTTCATAGCAAAGCGCGAGGTACGGCATCAACTGCGGACCAGTATCTCTCATTTTTGTCAAAACGTTCGGGTGCGCCTTCTCCATAGGTAAGAACGAGCAAATAAACGAAACGTACCTTGTCAAAAAAGACCGCAGTTTCCCTCAAAACATGTCTCGCCTCCACAAGCTCCTTGGTCCGATCACTGAGGACTTGGTAGCTCTCGTTCATCTGTGTCAAGCGGGCTTCATGCTCCGCAAGTTTCACGTCAAGCTCGTCAATGGTTTGCGCAGCTCGAGGACCGACGGTGATGAGAGGAGCTGAGTCGTACAAAGGACGAATGGGGATCGGTTCCTTCTCCTTCTCAATCTGGTTAGTGAAGAACCGGACACGACGTGCCATTTCGTCGACACGCCGAATCTCCCCGACGAACGAGCGTTGGAACGGGTTAACATCAGGGTTCAGCTGTCAGATGAAGTCAGTATCTCAATGCAAGTGTAGGAAGCATGACAAGGAGCCAAAGAGGCATACATCTTTGAATTGGACATTGCCTAGTTCACCAAGTTCTGCAATGGTGTCATGGGCAACTTCTGTTGGAATGATGAGCTGCACTAAGCTCATCTGTTCCGAGTCTATGTAAATACTTGAGCATATGTTCAACCTTTCATATTATAGTCGAACTTACGGAACAGCGTAGGGTATTCGTCCGCCATAGCGGGAAATAGAAACTAAGCAGAATGTCGAAGGGGGATGAAAGTATGCTAGATTGTCAAGCGCTGTAACAGCCATGTGAGCGCCTATACAGTACATCTTGTTTTGGATACACAGCAACTCCAGGATTTCCTGAAATGGCAGGTGCTGTACTTCAACCTGAAGTGGAGCAATTTCTTCTAAGGTTCAATCTTAGGGCTTGCAGACCGTGCCCGTGCCCGGCTCTCGAACAGAGCCTAAGGGTTTGAAGAGTAAGTAAGCTCCTATACATTGAGGTATGAGGATTTCAGTGATCAAAGATGTGTCACAACTCTTGAACATGCCTACTACTCAGGTTTACTACTTACTATTACCAGCCTGAGGGTGCAGATTGCGGCGAAGCAAGCTCAGGAGAGTATAGCATGTGCTTCGTGAGCAATACATATTATATTCGGAGACTGAGTCGGCTATTAAATCATTCGACAATTAATGACAGTGTGAATGCTGGAGATTGAAGGCGCATAACTCCAGCGTAACAGCATGATCTATTATTTCGTAAAAATGTCATACAGATAATCAGTCGTACTATCATACAAATCCAATAGTAAGGTACGTCCTTGATGAACGGCAGCTTAAAGCCTATAATAGAAATAACGGGAAGTCTTTGCCTTAGTCTAGATGAACCTGAATGGCATGGCGGTTCCGACGATGTAAAGTATTGATACAATATGCTACCTCCTGTCCCTGAAATGTATATTGAAAAGACCCAGCGGGATGTCGAGACAGTGATAGGAGAAATAATAGCGTTCAAGAAGCAAGTAAAGCATAAGGTCGAATGTCATGAGAACGACACTGGATTACGTGTGTTTGAAGCCCTATCTTGTTCGACTTTAGTCGCATGGATTCCTGATGAACGCGCAAAATGGAGAGATGCCGGTCAGAAAACCAATGTATAACGGCATTAGGCGACTGAGCCGAAGAACACACCTGCAATGGGGAAGAAGACACTCAGACTTCTCATGGATGTGACCAATACGTCTAATTCCTGGTTCACGAAGTCCAAAGTACTTGGTTCAGCCAATGGGTTTGTGGCGGATGATAATGCGCGCCAGAAGACATCTGCAACAGCAGACCAACATGTCTGTTCAGGGAAAATCCCCCGAAGTCAGCAGTTCATTCCAGATGGAGAAAGATGGGTGAACAGACGCACACTACTGATAGGATCCAGATATGGGTAATGGGTCTCATTGAGTTGGCGAAGGTATGAGGTTACCGTATTCGCGGCGACTATACACTTTTCATAGGATGTCGGGGTGGTATCTGAGAGATCCCGGTGCAGATAGATAGTAGACACGTGTGCGAGAGTGTGAATGGTGAGCAAGTCTAGCTCATCAAGAGGAACCATGCCGATACCCGTGCTGAGAACCAGGGGCGGCAGGTTCAATGCGAACTGTGATAAGGACATCTCTAGTGCACGATGGTCCACCCAATACATGTTACTTTTCGCTGACACTGAAAAGAGAGGATCGTCATTAGCCATCATTGATTGCAATGGAAGAGTAAGATTAGCTTCGGTTAAACGAACCTGATGCCATTCGAAATGTTCTCTCAAACAATGCAACAGCCTTCGCGCGCAGTGTGGGATACGGAGAAACTGGATCAAAGCGGGGCAACGTGTTCTCACTACCTGATATCTAAAATACGTTACGTTCAAAAGCCTGCCAACCATGATTTATTATAGAGTAATACGTACCGATTCTCCCGGTGCCATAGGCCACATCGTTTCAATCTGACCTTGGGGATGATCATCATCAGGAAGAGCAGATGGCAGTCCAGTTGCAACAGACCAAGCACGGTCAACAATGAAGACCTGCCAGAAAGCAGCTATTCGTTCCTCGGACTCTGCTACGTCTTTGGGTGGCGCGAGCTGCACCGATGATTTTGTGAACGACCCTGGATCTTGTTGTGATGTCCCAGCCATGTTGGCAAGCTGAAGCTGAAACCAGCTGTCAGTCTTGATCTGATGGAGACCCAGACTAACCGCTAGTCGGGCGGCTATCGACGAATGATAGTATCCCTCAAGAATGCGGCCCCGGCCAAAAAAATAGAGAGCGAGGAGGCACGACGCTTGGAGGACATTAATTACACGATCGTTTTCTTGGAGGGCCTCAGAAATTCCAGCCAATGCACGCTTGAGGAAATGCGACTCTAATATGGCATATTGCGGCGAGCGTGAGAAGTAGCACCCCATAAGATACACCGCATCCACCAGAGCCGGATGTGGTTGGTCTTGAGGGGCTAAACTCAGTGAAGCTTGGAAGCGGTCAACGTGAATATCGAAAGCACATTGATGCCGATGTGCAAAGAAGATATTAAGACTAAAGCAGTGCTCAAGTTAGTCCCTGAATATATTAACAGAGACCCGAAATTGGTTTTACATACAGCATGAGTTTGTTGTGGCAAAGTGTACTCGAGCTCTCCCACCAATTAGTAGGGCTTGAGGACGGTCCTGCAACGGGAGAACCGTATGGATACGATACGTCGGAGGGGGTGTTAAACAAGTCGGTAAAGTTGGTGACATCGGAACCCTCGGCCATGAGCGAATCGAAGAAGGGAGATGTTAATTCAGGGAAACTGGTCTCGTTGAATAGATTAGTTTCCCATTCGGGGGCAAGAGAGGGGCTTCCAAGGAAGATGCTTGATCTAGGATCTGCCAATAGCGTCAGAAAGAAGCCAAGTCCACGCATTGTCCAAACTTACCCTGAGAAGACCCGACATCGCTGGAGCTGGAGGATGGAGAGGGGGAACTGTCTGAGGATCCGGGGCTATCTGACTGTTCAGACTCGAGTTCACGAAGGCGCGCCTCAAGCTTCGCAACCTTCTGTTGGAGTAATTGCGTACGGCTAATCTGTTTCTTATCGTGGTACTGACACTCAGCCTCCCTGTTTGCTTTAACGCATTGCGAGCATATGGGACGGGTCCCGTCGCATTTCTAGACAACCAGACAAACGTGTGAACTAATTGGCCAACAAGTGATCGATTCTACACTCACCATTTTCCGCTTTCTACAGCATAAACATGCTTTACCTCGTTGAAGAGGGGTATCTGTCTTCATATCGCGACTGGCCCGAGCAATGTCGGAGTAAATACAATGCAGGGACCTAAGGATGGGAGTTGAGTAGATGTGTCGAGATGGTTGATTCAATGCAATAGTACGCTGAGTCGAACAGCGAAGTAGGATAACGAGTATACGATGGAGAGGGGGAAAGGGTTGTTGGTTAGAGACAACAGGCAGCGTTTATAGGGATCACATTGGACCTCGTATAACGATACCAGCCAATCGGGACTGAAACGGCGGTTCGAACGCGAAGATCGTGAACGCGCCCAACAAATCTTGACGGTGATGTGGTCCTTGCCGCTCGACAAATTATGTGAGATCTCAAGATCCTTTCCAAGTGTTCGCACCGCACAGTTCGGAACGGCGTCTCAGCACTGGCTGTATTTTTGTCTCCTGAAACTTTGACCAACTTCGCCCGGCCCGTTCCGTAAACATGACCGAAACGGATCGCAAAGAGTAGGAACTGCAAAGGAATACAAGAACCCAGGCTGCGCGAGGAGCTACGGTCATATTTGCATTCCGACTTACTCCAGTGTCGTCGACTGACACCGTAGGCCTCGGGTACACAAAGGATGGCAAAGCAGAAATAGAGTGACTCTGAGTGACACAGGTGAGTTTCGCTTACGAGAGCTGACTAAGCGCATTAGAAATTGCTTACACTGGCATCGCCAAACGATGCAGTGATATTAGTATTATAATTTATTTTACTTACAACGACTACGCATCTCTGGCAAAAGTAAAAATTGCTCACAATCTTCTCGAAGCTAAGTTGTCAGCCGTGGGGTTCAACGAGTCATTGAGCTATTTTTCGTGTTGACGGGAGGCGTTCCTCCGAGACACAACCCCTAGCGCTATGTAACTGATATTAGCACGATCAAGGCGGGAACTGACCGACCTATCAACCTTAAGAGTTATCTTTTAGCGGAAGGAGCAAATCCCCATTCCCAACTGTCGTATCATGACACTAATGACAGGTGGGTCTGGAGACCCCGACTAACCACCAATGAACTTTCCTAAAGGGGACTGACTGAGCATTACCACGCGAGCAATCACTAGGACGCGCCAGCCTCACCCAGCCTTCGGTCAAATTTCAACAATGTGGAGCCTCCTCAAGCTTCCTCCGATAACAAAATGTCGTGAGCGCAGTATAAACGCCTAATCGTATGCAGTGGTAGCAGGTGAAATACTAAGTCACCATGTACTTTATTAATCCATGTGGATCATCCGACCATCCAATGTATCCGGACAATCTACGGCCAAATTCAAGATGCTAGCTCAGTGCCAGGATTCGGTTGAGGTAACCACATTATATTGCTACTACAAAGCCATGATCCCATCTCAGGACGATTGATTGATAATGGTGGTGAACCGACATTAGAAACATCGAAACAGCCATAGTCGCGACATTGTTGCATAGTCGAGTTGAGTCCGCATCTCTGGACACAGGTCAGTCATCTTAACAACACCAAAGCGTACCCTAGCCATTCTGCATTGATATTATTTCCCTCATATTCGGCTATGAGCACATTTTGTTTCGTTCATTGATGCCGAGTACGGCGAGAACGCCCTATGTCACAAGAGACTCCTTTAGGAGACACTACATCAAGCACTATTCAATCCTTATTACCATCATAGCAACCATGTTCTGTGAATTGGATATAGCAACTTGAAGAAGCCGAGTAAGTAATAGACACCAAAATACCCTGCAATACAAATACCATCCCTTCATCGCCTTCGGATTATTATACCTGCTTAAGACCCCGGTCAATTTCGTGCATCTCACTTTGACAATCCTTGTTTTCTGGGCGCGTTGTTAGTTTCATTGCATTATCAACGATCCCAAGACACCAACGCCCATCTTGAACAGCTTCCAAATCAGTGCCTGACATTCTTGATCGATCAATTTCCTTAATTTGAAATTAAGCTTTCAGCCACGCGAGTCGGTTGTGCCTCTTGGCGACAGGGGCAGTGTCGAGAACTCGGAGAACTTGAACATAGAGAAATATCCAAAACATGAGCAGTGTTCTGCAGAATTACTACTTTATTATGTCGGAACGGGGACTGTGTGGAATATAGGGAAATCCGACATGTTCGCATGTGTCGTAATATTTCTAAATTGCTTGAATGAACAGACTACTCGTATCTGAACGAGAGAGAGATAACGTTCATATTAGAGCATCTTCATGTATTCTAACTCTGATAACCAGTCATTACCGGCGATCAATTGGACGATTGCCTCTTCCAACACTCTTCATAGAATAACCTTGAGAACCACTCACCGTGTTACGCCGGACCCCACAATGCAACAAGATGCACCACTAGTACTCCCTCTTGAGAACTCTTCGCCCTAGTATTTTACGTCTTCAATGCAGAACCACTCTGCCTCTACTTCTGGAACTCGGCGACAGGTAGAATGGGGATAATTTTAATGCGTGGGATCAGCACTGATCAATGTCGTATGCATCTCATACAATGTGCTCCTTAAACCCGAGAGTCACATCAGGTTTTGGCATACGTCCGGCCATTCAATCTCCTGAATTTGTACACGTTGTCCGGATGTATACGTAGCGGAAAGTGAGGATCGTATACCTGGGGCTATCGATAGGGTTTAGTCGCTATGACGTTGTAATCTGGGTGATCTCCTGGTTTATCTATTAGATGTGGAATCGGAGATACATATCTTTGCTGTTTAATAGGACCTACTGTCAATACGGTGATGCACTATGCGGCCATCGTACTAATCAAGTGTGAGTGGCGTGAACCAAAGGCTAAAGGCTACATCGTTCAGAAGTAAACAAATATTGTTGTGGACCCACCCTCAATCCCTGAAATGTAATGTTACATACAAGCATGTTCACGTAAGCTGCGAAGAGTCAGGATGATACCACGGGTGGTCGACCCTAAAAGGCCACAACATTCTTCGCACCGGTCTAGCTTGACATCGAATTCTAGAGATGAGTTCCATATCAGGGTCTCGACCACTTACTGATATCTATGTTGAACGTAACAGAAAAGTAAGTGGCTGTTCCAATCGATAGAACTCACCCGCGCAGAGGAAGCCCGAAGCCCGAACAACACAAAGAGACAGAGGTGGAAAGGCATGTATAAAAATATAGTATGCAAATGCTCTATGGAAATGTCTCTATTGCTTCTTACTGAAGACCTTTCTAAGGTTCTCCCAAACAAGACTGGGTGACTGAGCAGCGTCGATAGGATGCCAGTGACCCTTCTTTTTGTAGTATTCAACGACAGGACCCGTCTGGGAGTGGAAGACAGACAACCGCTTCGTGAGAGCCTGGACATTGTCATCTGAACGTTGAATCAGAGGCTCGCCAGTCACATCGTCGGTCATAGGCTTCTTGGGAGGGCTAAGAAGACACATCAATGTGAGTTTCTCTATTCAGTTCAGAGAAGGGGGGATTAATCGCTCACCTGAATTCTCTATGGTATGTTCGACCGCTGGAAGGGTGGATCAGACGACCCGTGATACGAGAAATGAGGAGTTGGTCGTCGATGACGAGCTCCACCACGGAGTCGAGTTTCTCCTTGCGGCTTTCTAACATAGAGTCGAGCTTCTCAGCTTGGGGAACCGTACGTGGGAAGCCATCGAGAACGAAACTATTCACAGGGGGGAAGGCGGTTAGAACACGAGACGTAAGGTAAAGACACGAGAGCACAAGTCTAGGACAAAGATACCCCGCATCCACTACAATTTTCCAGAGCAGGATCGGCACGTCTAAAGAGGAAAACACATGAAGCGCGGACTGCGTAGATATACTCACCCGTTCTTGCACGCTTTGTTGTTCTCAAGCTGGTCCTTGATCATTCCGACCATGATGTCGTCACTGACTAGACCCCCAGCATCCATGATCTTCTTTGCTTCAATACCGAGAGGAGTTTTCGCCGTGACCTGTTCACGCAACATGTCACCAGTCGCCAAGTGGCAGACACAGAACTCGTCTCGGATCCGAGGAGCTTGCGTACCCTTGCCTGTACAGTGCATTGGTTTAGACCTTTCTTACCATCTCTAGACATAGCTTCGAGACATGAACTTTACCTGCACCCGGGGGTCCCATAAGGATTGTTCGGAGCTGTTGTGCTGGCGTCTTGGGCTTGACCTGTTCCTTCGCCTTTTCTTCTAGCGCATTAATCTTGGCGTTGAGTTGCTCTACGAGCGACTTGAGATAGTCCAGCTCATTTGATGGTGCCATGATTGAAAACGAGAGTGTCCGACGACGGAGGAAACGACAGAGAGAAAAACCGGATGAATGAGAGTTTGTGTTACCCCAATTGTCCGAACCTCTCCAGTGCGAATTCTGACGTCGTGTCTTCGCACGGCATTTTCCGCCCCTTCAAGCGGAGATAGATCGCGAGCCGACGGCACCCTACCTCGTCCGATGTATTATTCTGAGCATATCCAAGACACAAGTTCACAAATCTGAATCAGACCACGAAGTATAGCACGGAAATAATTAAATTATGCAGCATCTAGTACTAGTATCTACTCGGCTTTGCTACCTTTCGACTTCTTGCTCTCCCTGTCATCTCCAGCAAGCCAGAGTGCCGAGAAGATGAAGAAACCAAGACTTGTGCTAATAGCACCAATATAGTAAGGCCACGCGGCACTCAAGAATCGGGGGTAACCGTCGTGTCGTGGAGGAACCAGGGAGACCATCGTCGAACTTTCAAGATGGGTCCAACTGCATGTGATTTTCTTAGTATTGGAATTAGGGATTTAAACGGAACACATACCCTTTGCGTTTGTGGTTAATCACAAATTTGAAAACACCATGACGGTCAGGAGCACGGAATGTGACAGAGTATTCACCCGCCTTTCCGGGAACGGGAGGCAACGCTGTTCGGATATGAGGGTCCAACATCGTGAACTCAAGTTGCATGTCCTGAATGCCGGAGAATGGTTCCCAAGCAGACGTTTCAGAGTTAAACTTCGAGATGTGGGCAGTGAAAACCTGTTTAATAGTTAACGACTAGGTCATGAATGATGTCATAAAAAGAACGCACAATTTCATCATTGGTCGTGTATGCTTGAAGTGCTTCCGTTTGGTTCACGCGATGATGGGTAACACGGTCAATGCGCAATGCAAGAGACTCTTGGAAAGTCCAAGCTGCGACAGCAGACGCGAATTCCTTGTTACCAGATTTAACACCTCTATTGCAAACGCCGTAAATGACGGAAGATGCATCGGAAAATCGAAAAATAGCTTACGGCTTAGTTTCCTTCTGAGCATATTCATCGCTGAACAAATCAACACCTCCTACCCAAGTAGCCCTCGAACCACCAAGAGCTTGGAAACCGGCAACAAGGCTCATCTGACTACCTGCCCAAAGACCCTCGCCGCCCTTCTCAGAAACCTGCACAACAGCCTCAGCGCCAGAATCACCTTCCGAATCCGCGGCGAAGCTCTCAGGCGGAGCACTAAGAATAGGGAACAGCAGGGGGTTGTTTTGGAGTGAGAAAGGTATTCCAGAGAACCAAACAGGCGGGAGCTTAGAAGTGACCACGGGGTTGGGAGATACGTTAACAGGAATAACAGTTGCTGGTGTATCCCTCTCGGGGAAATGGGAAAGGAGAGGCGTGCCGGGGGGAGGCAGGACGAGTGAGAACTCTGGTGCGAGGGATGTGAGAGGTGTTTGTTTTGACGACACAACGAGCAGGAGGTTAGTCTTTTTCTCTAGTAGTGTTACTAGTGATTGAGGAGTGATGTCATTTGCGAAAGCTGAGCAGCCCTGTAAGTGTGAGAGCTAATTTCGAGATGACAACACACGCACATTTAGTCTCTGGCGCAAAGAGAATGACATGCGAGAACTGAGGAGAGTCATACTCTATAACAGCAGGCTCGACATCCTTCGGCGCGCGGAAGGTCAAGTCATATCCTTTTTCTATCCCTAAAGTTCAGCAATACACTCAAGCACATGAAACATAACGCGCACATACCACGTAAACCATCGAAGAATATCGAGAAGTTGTCCTTGTCCAGCTTTGGTTCCAAGATGACCAGCACCGAATCACCAGTGCTAGATTTTGCCGTAGCCCACGAAGCGAGTCCGAGCACCAGGAGGAGTCCCCATCTCGAGAACATAACGGCAGGGTTTGAAAGTTAGTACTAGGCTACCTGTAACGCCAGAATCCCCATATCCTTACACGTCGCCCGGCGCTTCCCATCATTTACTGCGTACGCCAAAAATAGAAACACGTTATTCTTAGTACACTCAAAATATTTAAAGAACGAATACTTATATAGTTTGAAATTTTGAGCAGAGTCTAAATCACTAGTCCTTCAAGGTAATGTACATCAATAAGATACAAGCATTTTCCTTGAGTAGCCACAGTTCGGTCAAATAGAACTGCATCAGGATCCGGGAAGTAGTACTAGTGTAGTACGTATATGTATGACTTGAAAGTCCCAGCAGCACTTGAACAAGACTTCGTGTCGACAGCGGCGTTGACTGCATTGCAGGAGAGGTGGTTTCCACGCCGACAAAGACACGTGTGGTCAGAAGTCGCGGCTGGACCCTCAGATTCGAGGTGCGAAGTAGGGATGTAGGTCTCTGACTTGGGCAATTTCTTATGAAAATGCTTAGAAGGTTTATTGGAATAAGTTATTGGGACACAGGAGAAACACCCGATACTTATACCTGAATTGATCCTGGAGTTCTGCTGTTTCTCAGGACAGGACCAATCACCCCGGACACAAATTCACACAATGGCCGGAGACCATGGGTGATATCACAATATTCTGCGTCCGAAAAATGATGGTATGTATATACGTCAATCACCAATCGAGATTGAAGAATTAACCGAAAGGGGAGGTGCATCAGTACACAGGCAGGGATCAGGGCGGTGGACGGTCAAAACGACAATAGAAAATTAGAGCAGGGGAGTTCTCCAGGGGAGTCCCTCGGGGATACCCCGCCCGAAGAGGAATAGGTCGATATATCGGAGTTGGATGTGTGAGTGAGGACCAGTAGAAGACCCTGTATTAAGCGAGTGGCGACTCGGGGAGGTAAGTAGATATAGACCCTTATACGCCTCATCGCATATCCCCACTTTTCTCAAGCATCTGCACTCACCAATACTGAGAAATCTTATACGCCACCTTCTGCTCCTCATCGACGCTACCGATCCTAACATCCTCCTCCGATGGATTTGAACTATGTTCCCACACAAAGTCCCATCCCACAACGGTAGCCAGTAAGTAACCAACTTTTGTCAAAGGGTGAGCTTGCCAATAACCTCGACGTTCAGATACAGACCAATATCTATTCCGAGTCCCCCTCCTCCGGTCCCGGCGACCTAAACAACGTCATCGACTCGCTCTTCGATTTCGCAAAGGATCCTTCTAAACCCAAGAGCGATGACACCATGCTACATGAAGAATACACTGGTGACTCTGAGGATGAAGATCTCAAGGGTTACGTCAACTTGTGCACCGATTGTGACGATTGCCGTGCCAAACGCCGTGCACGCGACGAACGCGTCGGGCGCATGCTTGCCCTTGCCGACCCCGACAGCGGGGGTCTCCCTGGTCACTATGCTGAGCGCGACCCATCATACATCATCAAACGGGACCAACACCACCACCCTACGCCGATCGGTCAAAGGCCTTACAAGTCACGGTCTTTGCCCGATGAGGAGGGACACCCAATCAGAAGTCTATCCCATGGGCAACAAACAACAACTTGTAACGTCATTCGAGCGATGACATACCCTACTCACAGATTAGTAGATAATGACAACGATGTCTTCATCTACTTCGAGAATACCCTGCAGGCCAATTGGGTAGGTTTTTACCAAGCTAGGGACACACCTAGAATTTGGACCATCCAGAGTTTGCTTGCACAACAAGGAAGGTGGTGAGGAGCTTCAAGAGTCGGCATCGACCTCGATGAATATATACTTAATAGCCTGTCGATTGTACCTTGTTAAGGATAACATTGTATTATTACTTGAAATTGGCTCACCACTCTATACTATTTCTTTTCCTCTTGTATTTTTGAAAAAATACCATGACAAACAACATTCTCCCAAATACAAAGGATTCTTGTCTTTTTCTCCCTTGAAACCCTTTTGGTGACGAATGTATACGTGAGCCTCTGTGATGGATCGTGTGATGAGAACTGGAGCGAGAGGATCATGCGAGGTGTTGACTCGGACGAAAAAATCTTGAGTGGGCCGTAAAAGGAAGGCGAGTACGTTGTTTTCGGAATGCGCCAAACGTTTACATCACATTGCCACAATATTCGATAACCCAACGAAATAGCATTCCGTCCTGCGCTATACTCTCCAAGATAAAACTATGCTACATACAGGGGTCCGAAGGGGTATGGATGTAAGTCTCTAGTTTCGGCAACTTCTCGTAGAACTGTACAGAGGATCTATTCGAATGAATTATAGGGAGACACAGGGGAAGACGCGATATACCTGAATTGATCCCGGAGCCCTGCTATTTGTCGCGGACAGGACCAGTCGCCCCAGACACAATGGCTGGAGACTAAGAGTGATATTATAATATTCTGATGCCATGTATATACGTCAATCGTAATCGAGATTGGAAAACTTACGGGAAACAAGGGTGCATCAGTATACGGGGAGGGGTTAGGGCGACGAGGGCCGGTGGACGGTCAAAGTGACAATGGCAAATCAGAGCAAGGAAGTTCCCCAGGGGAGTCCCCCGGGGATACCCCGCCCGAAGAGGAATAGGTCGATATGTCGGAGTTGGATGTATGAGTGAGGACCAATTAATGACCCTGTATTAAGCGAGTGGCGAGGGGAGGTCGTAGATATAAAACCCCTATACGCCTCATCGCATATCCCCACTTCTTGAAGCATCTGCACTCACCAATACCGAGGAATCTTGAACACCGCCTTCTGCACCTCATCTACACTGGCAGTTCTAAGCACCTCCGACGATGCCTTCCAATCATGGCCCTACACAAAGTCCCATCCCACAACGAGAGCCAGTAAGTGACACAGCGGGGATAAATTCCTGCAGCGCCCGGATGCAAGAAAATAACACTGTGATAACAAATTAAATGTCTTTATAATGTTTGTTGATCGAACATTGAGAAAACATGTGGCAAACATGCGGGAAATAACCAATAGGAGGAAAACATGGCAAAAACATGTCTAAAGCATGTAATCTTTTTTGAATGTTATAACGCCAAACATGTTAGAAACATACTAAATGTTAATTTGATGTTATTTCCTTGCATCCGGGCGCTGCAAGAATCGATCCTCGCTGTGTGACCGACTTTTGCCAAAGGATGAACTTGCCAATAACCTCGATGTTGAATCCAGAACAATATCTATCCCGAGTCCCCTTCTTCCGGACCCGACCTGAGCAGCGTCATCGACTCCCTCTTTGATGTCGCAAAGGATGCTTCCGACACCGAGGGCGATGACTCCATACTGCATGGAGAATACACTGGTGACTCCGAGGATGAAGATTTCAAGGGCTATGTCAACTTGTGCACCGATTGTGACGATTGCCGCGCCAAACACCGCGCACGCGACGAACGTATCGGGCGAGTGCTTGTCCTCGCTCATCCCGACGACGAGTGTATCACGACCCGCTACTGTGACACCGAGGGCGACCCATCCTACATCACTAAATGGGACCAACCCCACCACGCTACGCCGATCGGTCAAAGACCTTACAAGTCGTGGCCTTTGCCCGATGGGGAGGGACACCCAATCAGAAGTCTATCCCATGGGCAACAGACAACAACCCATAACGTCGTTCAATCGATGACATACCCTACCCACAGAGTGGTAGATGATTATGATGCCGTCATCTACTTCGAGAATACCCTGCAGAATATTTGGGTAGGATTCTACCAAGCCAGGGATGCACCTAGACTTCGGACCATCCAGAGTTTGCCTGCACAACAAGGAAGGCAGTGAAGAGCTTCAAGAGTTAGCACCAACCTCGATGAATATATACCTAATAGCCTCTCGATTGTGCATTATTAAGGATAGCATTGTATTACTACTTGAAACTGGCTCACCACACCATGCTGTTTCTTTTCCTCTTGTATTATCATTGGATATCTTGACAAACAACATTCTCCCGAATACAAAGGATTCTTGTCTTTTTCTCCCTTTAAACCATGTTGGTGACGGATGGACGCGTGAGCCTCTATGATGGATCGTGTGATGAGAACTGGAGCGAGAGGATCATGCGAGGTGTTGACTCGGACGAAAAAATCTTGAGTCCGTAAAAGGAAGGCGAGTACGTTATTTTCGGAATGCGCCAAGTTTACATCACATCGCCACAATATTCAACAACCCAATGAAATAGCATTCCG
Source organism: Cerrena zonata (assembly GCA_038087015.1). Classification (NCBI taxonomy): domain Eukaryota; kingdom Fungi; phylum Basidiomycota; class Agaricomycetes; order Polyporales; family Cerrenaceae; genus Cerrena; species Cerrena zonata. Next base: position 292,789 of record JASBNA010000009.1, read on the forward strand.
TCCTGCTCTACACTCTCCAAGATAAGACTATGCTACATATATACACACACAATCATTATAGATGGCAAATTCGCACCTTCGATCCGACAAGATATTGAGGGAAACAGGAGAGCTTCACTGAAGTGTACTAATGCTACCTACAAGTCTCTTGTTTTCCTCTGAAGTCATCTGCTTACCTCGATATTCACATCAAGGATCAGCGTTCCGCCGTTCTCGTTCGATAAGAGGTCTGGTAATTTGTCAGAACAGCTGAGAGTCGGTAAAAGCTAACCTGTACATTGGATAGGTAGTCATCTGGTATCTTGGGCGGAGCGCTATGAAGCCCAGAGTGAGATCATATGTCTGCACAAGAGGTAACTCAATACGAGCCGTATTTGGTTGAGCAGACGGTGACATCTCGGCGGGTCATTTTGAACATGGCGGGCGGGGGATGTACGAAATGATGCATGGAAGCTCTATAGATCGTTGTTACGGGGTCCGTAGAATGCCGGTTTGAGAAGGATGTGGCACATAAACGGAATGGCAATAGTCGCTGTTGCTATTTTTGCAGCCTTGTCTCGAGTGAGAGCCGGTGCGAGGGTATTGATGGCGAGTTTATCTGAGGGATACAAGCGAGATCACCGAGTCGGATTGACTGACTTACACGTCTTCGGCCATAAGGAATTAAAGCGGTATACCAGCATTTGTGCTTAAAAATACCGCACACTGTTTACGCATTCAACAAGGTGCCAGCCCGGAAGTTACAAGGATGAGAGACCAGATGACTGCATTTGACATACTGCCCCCTTCTCAGTGGCGAGTTCCAGACTTGAAGCTTGATGGCCTGATGAGAAGCCTTACAAGATCTTTCCAATCTATAAGTGTCGAATACGGTGGCGCGGAAAGGTACGAGATTTGGAATTCGGTCAGTTGGGCTCGAAGCGAGTGATCTTCGAGATGTGAAGAGAATACTACGGCGCATATCAACCAAGAGATCCAACGGTACGATTGACTTCGCCGAAATGTATTGAAAGAAGTTATTGAAACTAAGAGCTACCTCCTGTCCGAGGAGGTCAGTGCTCGACAGTCAAGTATTTATAGATGAGACATACCAAATAAAAAGGGCACGAGGCCTCGGTATCTATATCAATGAAGAAGGAGGCTACTATCTAGACAAACCGTTGGTAAAAATACGAGAAGGGTCAGTACTATTCCGGTATACATACTTCGCGACGACCTAGTGTACTGCGCTATCATTGACTCAGGTGGTCTTGGTAGACGATAGCATATACAATAGCCAACACGAGGACCTGGATTTCGATAGAAGTTTTTTTGTACGACCTTCCTTCCTTTTACCGCTATAACTAATTGCAAAATGGCAAGAAGGACGAGTCGGATGCGGAAGGTCGAGGAAGAAGGCAAGGTCGTGCACTGAAAGCGGTACGATTGCATCCAAATCGGGCGTTCCGGAAGCCACCGATTCTGGGCGTCTCCTTTGTCATCCCGCCAAATTCATGCAAGGTGAGTGGTTTGTGGCCAGTGTCTGATTCTTGTTCCTCTGTTCCACAATGTTCCAAAGTGTAAGTGCCCACAATTTACATTCAAACTTATCTTTAGCTTAATCAAACTTCTGCCAGCTATCAAGTTGGTGGGGTGGGTCTTCTGCACCCGAGCCTGCAGGCAAACCTTTCGACCCGACAGACCCGAAGATGAATCCTCTCAATCCCCAAGGTCTCAAACCGTAAGTTTGTAACACTGTAGTCATTGATAAACATGTTGATTAACTTGTGCTTTAGATGTTGCGCTTGTCCTGAGACCAAGTCACTCCGAGATGACTGCTTCTTGAAACATGACGCAACCGAAGCAAACGAGAAGTGTCAAGAACTCGTTCAGAAACACATTGCTTGCATGCGTGGCTACGGTTTCAAAATCTAGAGTGTTATAGAACCGCCATCTTGCACTGTCTGGAAAATTCTTCCGACACCATCACTGACACACATTCCTATTTGTATCTATATTCTTAATAATCCTTAGTCACAGTGGAGTTTATTCCATACAGGTATCACTCGTCACCACTCATTTGGACCGTCTAAGATTATTCTCGCTAACAAGCTCTATGAACATGATTTTATTTGACTCCCGGCAGAAACCCCAGTCCAACATACTCATCCCGAGGTGCAATTTGATAGACCATATTTTTCTTCGTGTGTTACGATGTTCCACACCATCTTTATCATGCGGTATGCTAATGCACATCCAAGAAACTCTATACAACCACTGGCATGTCGAGGGTTGTATTTCACCCTCTCGGCCAAAAAGCATTGTATGGAATTATGCGACGTATCTTCTATCGCATTTTTCGTCAGTCAGGTTTCACGGTCAAATTCTTTGGTAGGCTTCTAGCAGTTGGCCACGATGGAAAGGGAAGGAGAATCAATCTGAAGTGCGGTGTGATTCTCTTCCCCCACCGTAGAATGATGTACAACGTTTACATCTGCATCTTGGATGGGTTGTATGCCATGAACGATATGTTCGGGCATGTCTGAGGGCAATCGATCTTTTTCTTCCTGAGTAGCGGCCGCATTCTGACCCAGGGCTTATCAATACAGTCCCGAATTCTAATTCCATTTCTTTACTTACTTCGGTTGAAGTTGAACTGGAGGACATCGTCTGCCCGTGACCAGAATCAAGGCATCGTGCTTTTTCTTTTTCTTTCTTCTCTTTCTTTTCTTTTTTCTTCACCTCCCGTCTTCGTTTCTCTGCCCGTTTTACCATCCGATCGGTCTGTTGCACCAACTCAGTCAACCATATCGCCCGTCGAGTACTGTCATCTTCGTATATAAGGCAGGCATTCTGATGGAGCGAGAGACCACGTTGGGATACGCATACTCTGCCGCATACGCATGTCTTTGGTGCCATTGTACTGTTTTTTTTTTTCATTTCATTTGAGAAACCGCTGCGATGATGAGAATAAAATATAACTCACTTGTGATTATGACTGGCGGTGACTTAGTATCAACTTACGCGACGGTGGATTGAGAACGAAATGAAGGTAAAGAGACGGAAAGAGTGACAGGAGAGACTTGAAAAAACACCTATCGTGCAAGGCCGACAAATCCGAGTCCATTATCTACAACTTGAAGAGGTGTGCAGAGGTGCACATTGCTATATATTGGGATTGGAACCCATTCACAGCTATGTAAAGGGTTAAACAGCTCACATTGCCCTTCGCACCACCACGCGGGCGAACTGGAACTATGAAACCCAAATATATTCTAGGCTCTAATCTGGAAAAGAAAAAAATACCAGTCGTAAACCAAGCAAAGGAAACCGAAGTCTATCATAAAACACTAACATACAACCCCTAAAGATTAATCACTGCAAAAAGTCACAGCTCGACGAACGATTACAACCAAAACACAAGAAAAATAAAACACATGTACAACCAGTCAACGAACGAACCTCTAAAATCCACAAGGGGAGAATCAAACTCTAAACTCTAAAGAGCATTCACAAACAAAAAAGAAATAAGAAAGATGAATATACTGTAATAGGGAGGTAAAAACACACATTTAATGATGACATATGGGATGATGACGCGGACGACAGAATAACAACAACCAAGAGACTTGAAGAGTGTAAGGGGAGAGATGATACGATTGGAAAACGATTGGGACGATATAGATATATAATATGTATGTGGAGAGTGTGGACAGATGTTGGAATGCGAACATGGAGAGGGAGAGAAAGATGCAGATTGGAGGAGGCGGGAGACTATTGAAACAACAGCAAAATAACATATAGATTAGCCATAGGTGAAAAGAGAGGAAGGTGAGATTGAGCGAATTTCCAATGAGGGGAGTATTCGTTCCGGAGTGGCATTTGAGAGTTCCGTTGGTGTTTCCTCATGACCCCGAGTGTGATTCTTGTAGTAGGTGACGATGTCGATGTCGATGAAAAGACAGCGCGTAGACGGGACGAACGTGCATCCCAGACTTGCGTAAATTTGTTTTGCATGTGAGTGAGAATGCCAAAATCAGAGAGGGACTAATGCTCCTGACGAGCAACAGACCCAGGCCCGATATCATCCCCATCAACAAGCACACCATCATCCACATACTCATCCTCAAACCCATCCGCATCGAACGCATCTATACAATCCGAATACACATCCGTCGGGATGGCCGTGTGATTATGATCATGCTCCTCCTCCTCCGAAGACACTTGAGAGAAGATATCTTCCGGAAGCCCAAGATCCGAATCCGAACTAGACTGCTTATCCTTCGTGTCTTGAAGTTGGGAAACTTCATCTTGAGGTGTCGAAGGCGGGGGTGGGATAGGCGCACCATCCCCTCTCATCCACTCGTCTTCCCAAAGATCGATAATCTTCGTCCTCTTCCTAGGATCCCTAACCAAAAGCCTACCAACGACCCCCCTAAGTCCATCGCTAGTCGACAGTTTAATCCCCCGTAACGGTTCTTGTCTTGTCCTTGGCTAGATCCAGGAGTCCCATTGGCTTGAGGATCATCAAGAGCAGTCGAAAGAGAAGGCCAATCATATTCCCCCTTAGCAATCCGCATCAACAAAGCCTTCCTCTCCTTCTTATCATGTTCCCCATCCTTACACCCTCTCTCTCGATCAAACGGCAATCTCCTCGTCGCCATCGCATATAACACTATCCCGCACGCCCAGACATCCGTCTCTCGTCCATCATATGGTCGGCCCGTCACCAGTTCAGGTGCCGCGTAGGATTCTGAGCCACAGCGGGTGGTGAGTAAGGGAGAAGAGGGGTCGATGAATCGAGAGAGGCCGAAATCTGTTAGTTTGATTAGGGGGGTGTGGTGGTCGAGGTTCGGTTCGGCTGTTAGGAGGATATCTATAGAGGGGAGAGGGGGGAGATGTTAGAAAGGGGGAGTTCTGGGAATGACCTAGCTTCGGACCGCTTACTTTCAAGCTTGATATCCCTGTGAACTAACCCCACACCGTGCATCCAACCGACTGCCTTGCTAAGTTCACCAAACATCCTCCGAACGAGCCGTTCGTCCAATTGAGCATGACGTTCTGTCGAATCAATGAGGTCGAAGAGGTCTCCACCTCCAACACGTTCGAGCACGAGGCAGTGATGTGAAGGTGTGCTGAACGAATGGAGATAGGATACGATAGAGGGATGTGATATGTGCTATACAAAAAAAATAAAAATACTGAGAAAACCCAAGACGAATTTTGAGCAGATCAATTCCTATAACTCACCCTGAGTACTTCCACTTCCCTCACGAAGCTCACTCGCGTCCTATCGTTTTTGTCATACAACGCCCGATCAGTCATCTTGACGGCCACAAGGCGACCTTCCTTGCTATCCTTGGACTCCTCCGTCGAATCTACGCACAGCTTCCTAGCTTTCGTCTTCGGCACAGTCCCTTCCATCCTCTTCGATCTCCCCCGTTTCAGACTTCGGCTCCGGATGAGGCTACGTTTTCTGGACAGCTCTAACGCCCCCAGCTGGTTCTTTGCGTCTTTGGCTAACCAGACCCTGCTGAACGCACCCTGACCCAAGGGTTCGGAGCATTTCCAGTGTGAGAGTCGAGTCACCGATAAGGTCTCCGGTATCAAGCGGTGTACTAGGGTTCTGGGGCTCCGAACGGGGGACCGGTGTAGATGGAAGTGGGGTGGGTAGGGAGGAAGGACCGAATGCCGTTGTTGGTGGAGGAGTGGACGGTGTTTCCACGGGAGAACTTGTGTTGACTGCCTGTGTGGAAGATTGGGCTTCCAAGTCCAAGAAGTCGCGACGGGTATGGGTAGACGACTCCCGGGAGGGTAGACCATCGATAGTAGCATATCGCTGTCGAGATGGAAAGAAACGCGCCATGGGTGGAAGGATGTTGGTATGGGAGAGAGGCGACGAGGAGGGAGGTGAAGTTCCGGGGGACGCCACTGGACTTGGATGCAGTGAGCGTAAACTTGGAGGGGGCGTTGGCTGAGAGTCTATTGAGGGTGCTCCGAAGAAGTCTGCATTGCGTGACCTCAGAGATCTTGTTGAGGATGCCCTTGAAGGACCCTTCGGAGGAGGGGGTGGGGAGAGGCTGTCGGCAAAGGGAGACCCGAAGAATGCATTAGTTTTGTTGGATCCTGATGCATTGGAGTGGGCCGGGGATGGCAGTGGGGAAGGGATTTGAGCATCAGAGGAGGATGAAGAGGTTGAAGTGAGGATGCTGAGGTGGGAGGAGCGGGAGTGAGATGATGATGCGTCCGACGAGGAGGACGGATCCAAGAAGTGGTTGTGCAGACTCCAGCTGTCGAGCATGGTGGCGAGGAAAGCGAGAAGGTCTATCTATACAGTAAATACTGAGGAGTGGCCTTTTGTGAGTGAGAACGGAGGGAGAGTGGGACGGAGAGGACTGACCGAGTGATAGCCAATGAGTCGACCGCCACCGAGTGTCCGGGCTGATTGTGAGACAATGTGGAGATAACGAAACCCGGAGAGGGGACGTTAGAAGGCAGAGAAGAGAGCTATGAGCATGGCGGAGGCAGAGGGAGTGTGCTTATGAGAGATGAGTGTGGTGGAGACGGAGCTCTCCCTTCCTCTTCCTCCCTCGAGCCCTTCCGACTTCCCTTTCCTTCTCGGCAAGCCCTCCCGCTGATCGCGTGGCAGGCGTCTCTTCCCATCCTCGTCCTCGGTCCAATACAACCGTTCCTCTTTGCGATCCCCCTCAACATCATCATACCAGCAACCTTGTTCAGCTCCATTCCAAATACCAAGCACTACGTCTGCGATGAACTCACTCTCCTACACTCCTCCGGCCATTCTCGTAGCGCACACTTGCCGCGGGCATCGTGTGATTTGCATCGGACCTTGTCTAAGCAAACGTTGGCCCATGGGGAGACTGGGCGATCTCCCCGGCGTAAACTATGTCTACGGGAACACCGCCTCCATACACATACACCTAGATAAGATGCACATCACTATATATTGATACGCATGTGACATCGTCTACTTCGTCGTACCTGTGTCATAGACATCAATAGCTATAACCAATCGCCATCTCGACGGAACGGGATGGTCATGGAACCATCGCAACAATTGTGAGGATAGCGTGTACAGTAAAGAGAACTGACTCAGTCCGAACCTGAAGGACTGACATTTGTCACAGCGTAATTCCTAGTATCGTATGCAGTTGAATTAGGATTTCGTATATCGGAAACTCTATTTCCATGATAATATCGACAGAGGAGAGAATACGTATTCGTTAGACTACAATCATCCTTATATCCCAGTACTTCTACTCACGTTTACCAATGGACTCATCCTGTGAGAAACTACGCCAGCTGCTAAAATACGGAAGAAGGCCTTGCTATTTAAGGAAGGTAGACTGCCTTATTAGGTATGTTGGCTGACTACTGAGCCAATATTTGAGTCCACGGTATATATAGGACCTGATGCTTGAACCCCTCCTTGTAACCTCTATAAAAATGATACAACCTAGGAGTGAATAAGTGAATGAATGGGATGTATACCCAAGACCGGAAATGCCTTTATGACTGCGGAATAATTCAAGAAGAATGAAGCTAACGCCTTGCTATACCCGTGACTTTTTTTTGATCAATGCCAGGAGAAACAATTTGTATCAGTACGACCGCAGAACAATTCGATAATAGTGTATCTAGCCCGCGAATATATCCGGAGGTATAGTATCTTACGATAAGAGCAGAGAGAATCGCCAAGTGCGAACCGCGAGTGTTATGTTAGGAGAGTTTAAATACGAACTATAATGCTATTGTTAGATTTTGTAGAAGTAGGATCGTCACCGCGACCCACGAATAACCCTCCATCTATCATATGTTTCTAGGTAGACGGAATGGCCGAGGAATGGGCCGAAATTGTATGGCGGAAGGGCCTAACGACGCAAGCTCGATACCTATACGTACGAAAAGGCCTAAAGTCGATTTTTTGAGGTATATTGGAATATGAGTTTTGAGGGTTCTTCATGGGTTCTTCATCGCTCGTCTCATAATCGAGAAACGCCAAATCTCGAGTGTTGAGCCAGTACCACCAGTCCAGTGCGACGAGCGGATGCCCATAAAAACCCTTGGCACCTAAATACACGGCATCCTCGTCCAAGCCCGCCTCTTGGCTCTTTATTGACACCACGGGTTCATCGTAGTCACTTGTGAGATGTACAGCATCTTGCGCTCCCCAAACTCCTCGAGTTCCTTCTGAACCAATTTCCGAGCCTCCTCATAGAACACCTTGCCAATACGGCCGGATACTTCTTTAGAGTCTTGCAGATAGAGTATTTGCACGATATGGAAATTGATGTGACGTAATGCAGGCATGGATTGTAGTCTACTGCGTAGTCTGTGCCAATCTAGACTTTTGGTCCATAGTCGGAGGAAATCGGCCAGTTGGCCAGGGAGATGGACGGTCCCGATTCTCGTATGCAGTGAGATCCAGATTTTTGATATGGTGAGTACGGGGATGGTCTCGAGGAACTCCATCATGCATGACCATTGGTATCTTGGGACCAACTCGATGGTCGTGTAGTCAAGACGGAAATGAAGCTCTTGTAAGGAACGGAAGGTGCTGAGTTCTGCGCGAGGCCATACAGGAATAGCACCTATTCAATCTAGATCAGTATACTAAGATGACTCGGTATCAGGAGGAGGGAAACGTACATTTGTGCGTGCATAAGAATTTCAATTCGATCCGTTGGAGACTTTCATGATGAAGACTGTTGAGAAAGCCCATAACATGGTCGACGCATTGCGCGGAAGCTATGGTACTAGTGAATGAATAAAGTGCGTCCAACTGAATCGCATGCTCCAGGAGGCTTTGAACAGTGGGAATCATATCAGGACGAGGGAGATATAGGAACCGAACGCTCGATTTCTGAGGGAGTTCGGGTGGAGTTTCGTTGGAGAGATCGGCAATCCGGTCATTTCGGATGCGCAACCTGTTGATCTGTGAAAACAAAGACACCAGGTGGAGAATAGGAAGATGTTCTATCCCTTTCGCCACTCCGACGTTTCTCAAATCCAAAAATTCAAGGTATGGTTTCGCGGAGTGTGCAGTATCATAACCATAACCATAAGCAGGATCGGAAGTGAGAGTCAGACCTATGAGTGTGAGGTTCTCAAGTTTAGGAAACAATCCTATAAACTCTTGTATCCGTTTGATCGAAAAGGCCTCCACAGTTCGTACTGTAAGATAATTATACATCCCACAGATAGTTAGGACGCGAACATAGTGGCGCACAGACAGCTCGAGGGCACCTATGCGACTCAGCTCTTTCGAGCTATTGTCGAGATCCTGTACCGACCAGATCTCGATTGTGAATTCGCGATGGAGGTGGTATCTGCTGGCATCTAACCATGCGTGACAGACGAGAGAGGTATGGTCTAGGGTCAATAGGTCATTGTGGAGGAAGTCGATGATGCGATCTATCAGTTCGGGTGGGAGTTGGATCATTTTGGATCCTGTGTTTTCTAGCAACATGTAAGTTCTATTCAGATGTGTACCAATTAGAATTTCTTGGACGAACCTGTTTGACTATCGAGGTTTAATTCAAGCCCAGGTCGACGGCGGGTGTGTAGATGATCAAGGTAAGATTAGATCTTCGGCAAACCTCAGTCTTTCAAGTTGTCTTCATCCCACCATCAGTACATTGTTTGAATTTCATTATTGGTGAGTGAGTTTGAATTGTGGGAATCAATTGTCCTCTCACCTCAACTAGCTCACGGTAAGCCACGGAAACCAGATTTGAGGGTACTACCAATGTCAACATATACTAATTCTGATTAGTTCCACTAGATGCCGGTCAAGTTACCTCCCGAGCTCGTCGATGCCATCATCGACCACCTACGTTCAGACAAAACTGCCCTCTCATCTTGTGCTCTTATTTCTCATGACTGGGTCCATCGCAGTCGCCACCATCTCTTGGCTAGAATCTCCGTCACAGCACTTTCTAATACGTTCAATACGGAGGATGTGCGACTGCATCTTCATGCATTTCTTGCACTACTGCGCTCGAGACCACACCTCGCGCAATATCTCCGACAAGTCCGTATCGAGAGCCGTCATCCAAAGGGCAGTGCAGACGGTCAACTTGTACCGTTGTCTGGGATAGTTAACGTGCTACGATTACTACCTAAACTCTGTGAACTACACCTTATATGTGTCCAGTTACTGGATATTCCCGATATGTCTACATTGAAGGACCTCCTTGGATCGTTTTCCCTCGACAGACTGATCATTTGCAACGCACTTGTATCCCCTCCGGACTCACTTCACAAGTCCATCATCAATCTTCTTTCATTCTTCGACTCCCTTCGATCTCTGACCGTATCCGGCTTGTACAAAGGACACCGAATACACACTCACATTACAGCCATAGCAAAGAAAGTGAAGGCCAACAGGTTGCTGCTCTTCGATGTCTATGATATGCGTCTTCTGTTGCATATTCTCCAAGCTACGGTCGAAATTGGGGAAGTGAATCATATCGGAATTTCAGTCACAGACACGTCAGCTCCGGATCGCGTGAACTCGTTGCTGAAAGTCCTGTCTCCTTCAATCCTTCAAAGTGTAGAGCTCGACCTTCGCCGGAGTATCTTTCAGGCTCATGATGGGTACTACGGTTATCTTTCTTTCCGTATATACGTTAATTTTGGCCGTCCTAGCTCCTTTACCTGCCATTGAAAACCTCATATTCCGTCCATTCAGAGCTCTGGACACTCTACGCTTCCATTTCTCCATGCGAAATTCGAAAAATGACAACGAGAGAACCTGGGCATCTCTCATCTCGACCCTCTCCGTCGTTCCCCAATCCTCCATTACAGCACTATATATCCACATTTACTTCCGCTTCCTGCGAAATGCCACCTTCAGATCTAGACAAGCCCCAGGCATATTTTATCGCCCCATACTACTCACTTTCAGCCAGTCTACCTTTATGACAGCGATATCCTCATTACCTAACCTACAAACGATCTCGTTTCATCTGAACATTGGTGTTCTTGCTGATAAGGAAGAGGAGGACTATGAGATAGTCCGTACTATGCTAATGGATACGTTTTCGAAGGGATCTTGGAAGGGAGATCTCCAGATATCGAGACAGTACGGGACTTGGGAGTCTTTGGAAGGGGATGATTGATGGCCGTCTCAACGCTGCGTATGATTGAATCAGGATGCTACCATCTAGAATAACAAACATTATTTGTTTGAGCATTCTGTTTTGAATGTATAACGAGTTTGAGGTAGAATGGGATTTGTGCCCACTGACTAGCCTTAGTATATACCCATGCAGGTGACATCGCGCTGCGGCAGGCATAAAATTACAGCATCAGCATCCAAAAGCATAGCACGTATTATGCGCCAAGTCGAAAACTAATCCGAGTTTGCACGACTGAACGATGAGATAGCGTATCTGGCTCGTTCACTATTTGGTTTTACTATGAGACAAAGGCTACAAATACAATCGAAACTAATAAGGCTGCATATACATCGGTTAAGTTTCATCGTGCACCAAAGGATCCACCGGACATTTCTCGAAGTATACCATCTCGTCCCCTTTACCGTCGTTCTTGTAAGATTTCTGTACGAAAACGTGTCAACACCTGAAGCAGTATGTATGTATTGCGGGGAATATACTTACGTCGCAGATTATGACTTCGCAGCTACCATTCAGGGGAAGAGTCCCATCACTACCATGACACATGCCAATATCGACAGGACTGCCATCGTTCCGAATAATGAAGCTTGACAAAGACGTCAGTCGAATCGATGGCGGAATAGTAGACTCATGCGGTACATACTCGATGGTCACAGTGGGATGAGGAGGTAATCCTCCTGAATGTTCTTTCCCGAAGAATATCTTAGTCGACTCGAACTGAACGTTCAGGTCCCCTGGCAGAACGGGACTATTCTCGGGACGGATGAAAAAAGATCCTGGGGTACGCAGAATGATCTCTCCCCAGTCAGAGGTGACTTTGAACGACCCTTTCGTCCAATGCTCCTGAGGATGTTCCAGTATCCACTGGAAGGCTTTCTGAACGTCGACTGCTCTCCCAGAGACATCAGAGTCCATGGAAGAAGTCATCACATCCCATATGCTCATGAGAGCGAAAGAGATGACGGTTGATGTCTTGTCAGTGGACTGGCTCCAAGACTGGAATTTGTCGTATATGTGAGGATCGTCCAGTTTGCTTACAAGCTGTTCGGCAAGGTCACTATCACCGCCAACGCAGTTTACTTCCTGTTGACGTTCGTTCAAGAATTTCTTGAACTGTCGTTGCCCAAGTAGCTTTGGGTCATACTTCCCGGCGGTAAGGAGTCCGTGATAGGCGGCTGTAACGTCATCCGGGAAATGACTAGTAAATGGTTGCTTACTGTTCGCAGCGGATACCATCTGTGACAATCGTATGAGTTTTGACCTGAATAGAGGATGAAGAACAACAGACCAATTGGAAGCGTGCACCATACGTGGTCCCGGTAATGATATGGGAGCCCATCGTGCGGAAGAGCTCACGCCATTTAGAAACACTTTCCTTGATGTTGGAATCGAATGGAGGAAGGGCCGCTACCTTCGTCTTAATGGCGCCTTCGTTGACTTGTTCGATGAAGTCACCGAGCTGTGCCAAGTACTGCCCACGAGTGTGGCCAAATAGAGCGTATTGGTGATCTTCGACGAAGAGGTCTCGGATCCATCGCGTCGTGGATAAAACACTTGAGAGAGGAAGAAGGGTTTCTGCTAGAGTCGAGTCCGCTTGAAGATTCTGGGCTGCATCGCTCCCAGTAGGGTATGTTACAAGGGAAGCTGGAGTATTAGGCGGTTAGTAAGGTGCAAGTGAATTCGTAGTGGTCATACTTTGGGCATTTTCAACGGTAGTTTCGAGATCAATATTGTTCGGAACCTGGTACTTGGTCCCGTTCACAGGTACTTCAGTGGTAGTGCTATTATCGAGATCGATCAATCGGATGTTCCTGATTACAGCGGCTTGGACCTGTTAATGAAGTGAGGAAGGGGACACATCTTTGAACGTCTAGAAAGGCTGACCTCATCCATCTGAGGTGAACTGAGTGTGGTCAAGTCGAGGGAATAGCCTATCCATTCGCCTGGAGGGAACTTAGCATTGTCAACAGTAGACATGTTGCGACAAAGTGAGAGGGGCAGAGACCGTAGAGAGAGGACTCGAAGTTATTGCGGAATATTAGGAGTTTTGTATGCATGATGTTTCTCAGTGGTACTATTGATGAGTGAGACCTTCCGTGTCCCAAACGGGAGAAACATTGCCCTGGTACCGTTCAAAATCCCCATACTTCCTTTCATTTTAGGAAATGGATAGCATAGATAACAGTGACCTCTGTCACATACCAGAACAGCCTCATCAACTACTCCATTCTGTCATAGCTCATTGATTCAGGAGCACATGGACCATGTTAATATAAAGGCGATGGTGCATCTCTTACGGCGGTGGATAATGAGTGGTGTGTCTCGGTGTGGTCCATTATACCATTGGCAGTGTACTTACTCTGCGCGTTTGGATCCAAGGTACTTTGTGTTCTCGTTTTACGTCTGCTAGGTACACGGTGATTCCATACCTGTCAAGAGTTAGTCAACACTGACAAGTTGCAATCACACCAACTGATTCTACCTCGTAAACTTGAGGTGATAACACTGCAGGAAGTCGGCCAAGCGGAGCCTGCGATTGATAGGTTCAGCAGATGTGAGTATTCTGCAAGTTTGGCCTACCATATTGATATACTAATGATCATGGTCCTTCAAAGATCAAAAATATCGGCTTCAATTCGACGTGGCGGTGGAATTCCAGAAGGTAACTAGAAGGTAACATGAAGTAAATACTAACTTGGAAAGTGACCCTCTGAGATTCCGGGCACTGGACATTGAATATTGAAGCATTGAACGTTAGCTAGTAGCCGGAGTCAGTAGTTGAGTCTTTACTGTACAACTTCCAACTTCACTCAAGTTTCGCTATTTCTCGGATATTGCCGGCGAATGTTTGAGGCGGCTTTTGAGGGGAGCGCTTTCAAGTTCTGCCCGGTGAGTCCGACGAGTCTGAACTTAGTACTACTATTGAGCTCTCGCTTCTTGCTCACACCGTGCACAGATTTCTAGTGTTGTAGCAATGTAGTCTCCGAAACGAATCCAGGGGCTTCTCGACTCTCGTCAGAGAACCCTTCGGGTCCAAACGTGAACTTGAAAGTGCGTTGTAATTACGCTCTAAGACAGATGGAGTGCATACTACCCAATGCAGAGATTGATCCAGGTCATTAATATCACTATTCAGTTCTCGAGGTTCGTTCGTATGCATCACGAGGTGGGATACACATTGCCGTAGTTTGCCACAGAAACTCGGTTTCCATTACAGCTGCAGCTTTCACAGAATGTTCAGGTTGGGGCATTGATGCCATTCTATGTCCTTCAATCGCTCCAGCCTAGCTATACCAGGTAGTGTGATAACATGCAAGTTTGTAGATGCTCATTCCTCCTTGGTACTGTTTATGGACGTAATAGTTCTGTAAATTGGATACTGTCGCTCACAGAGGGAGTGACTGACTTGACTCCTCGAAAATGACACAATGAGGGAATTTTGTTTTGTATGCTCTATCGTGTCTTCCTGGGAGGTATAAAGGCTCAGTATCGAGCCGGTCCCTTCAACGGTATCTCGACCATCCTCGAACACTTTAGTTTCTGCTACCACTACCGCATCCAAACATGAGCTTCCCCGCAAAAGCTTGGCTTGGTTATGGCATTGACATGACCTCTTGTACTCCCTCCGATATTACCTCGGTATGATTCACTCCCTCGACCGTACTTTTTGACTAACCAGTCAACACTATAGGTCACCTCCTCTGTCCTGAAGCTTATGAGACTTATTAAAACTTCATCCACTACTACTCAGCAGACGGTCAACGGGCAGACGTACGCTGTTCCAGACAACACCTCTATCTCGATGGACGTCTCTACTGGTGAATGTATGTACACAATCCCTTGACTGAGGCTTGACGATTATCTCTTCATTCAAATCACTAATGGCTGACACTCTTTCTAGCTTCTTACACCCTCTACAAGTCTGGCACCGACGCTGCCACCTCCTTCCAAGCCGATGCATCGCTCTCCGCCAAGTATATGGCAGTCTCCGGCTCTGTCGATGCTACCTATGCCATCAACAAGACCTTCCACAACGAGTATCAATATGCATTGTTCTCTTACAACCAGCACCTCTATGTCACCCAATTTGAGGACTTTGCTTCGTTCATCCAAGAGGCAGTTATCAAGAGCCGTATCAATCAGTTGAAACCCTTCGATCCCACCAACAATGATGTCGTTGACTCCTACCGCTCGTTCTTCAAGAGCATGGGTAGTCATTGCATCACCGGTGCAAGCTACGGTTCTCGCATGCAACTAGTACGTCCGCCCATCCGTCATATTCCTTTCATGATGCCCTTGTTCATCTTCATGTATCTAGAGCGTTTGGGCTTCCAACTCGGACTCTTCTGTCAATTCCAGCTGGGGTCTCAATGTCAGTGCCGCCTTTAACGGTCTCGTTGCAAGTGGAAAATTCGACGCCAGTGTCAAGTCCTCTGACGAATACAAAACGTTCTCGGTCAGTATCTTCGTTTATGATGGTCATTCTTCTTGCTGACTTCCCTCCGCAGAACTACATGCAAAAGACGTGCTCTTGTTTTGGTGGTGATACTTCTTTGGCCAGTACCATCAACTCTAACCCTATGCAGGACGACATCTATACGCAGTTTACCAAATGGGTCGCCACATCTCGAGAGAGCCCAGATGTTATGTCGTTCTCCCTCATAGAGATTTGGACCCTCATGAATGCTGCCGTCGACCAGGATCTCGTCAAGCGTGCTATCGATGTCCAACATGCCTACGAGTGGATCGTCCAAAACCCTCGCAAACATTGGACCAAGTGCCGCTTCGTGATCAACTCTGACTGGGCAGAAGTTGGTATGTGATCCTAGACCTTTACCTATCGAAGTGTCTGGTTTGACGCCATGTCGAAATAGGTCTTCTCACCCCTAGTGCATTTATTATGGAAGATCCCGACTCTAAACCGAGTCCTAACAACCTTGTCTTCACGACCACTAAGATCCAATGGGGCAAGGAGTGGTCCCATGCATATCAGAGGGATGTCACCATCGAGTGAGTGAAGCAGCTGTCGTTTCGGCTAACATCATGTCTTACAAACATTTTACGAAAGTTTCCTGATCGTGAACGATGGTTCCCCTGTCGATATTCAACTTTCTCATGGTAGCGGTGGCTCGACAGAAACCAGCGGAGAATGTCGTGTCACTATTTTCGGGAAAGAATATATCAACAACAAGGTACGAATTCCTGACAATATTACGGACCCTACAGGCTCCTGATTGTTTCTCGTTTAGCTCACCGATAACGTCTGGAACTCTACTTGGGAATACACCGTCAATGTCAACCCTACTCCTCACCTCTGAGGGAGCTTTGTGGTTGAGATCTGAAAGATCAATCGCCGGCCTCTACGTGTGCTCCCAAAGAACAATTTATCGTGCTCATGCCCATGTACAATACCTCGTTCTCGTTCATATCTAAGGGCAAATCAAAGTGTCATCGTGATCCTCTGTTCTATGTTTGAAATACCGCTTCGCTGATCATTTGGACTTGGACACATATTTCAAAGATTGACCCTGGCATGAACATCCTGCAAGCCATATCAATATTATCATCAATTAACGTCAATCACGTCAAACGTCAAACGTCAGCTTGAAGATCATTCGCAAATCTCGTGCAGCTAGTGGATTCAACGAGAGCGTGTTGCACGAGTTCGGTTCAATTCGCTCTACTATTCGTACGTGTTATCGATAGCATTGTCCATGAAAAGACTCGAAGTAGTCACATTAGTATTGCTATTATATGCATTCAGGGCGTGTCTAGCCACTCCCAACGCGCCTCATGAAGACCTGCTGCAGTATCATTGAGAAGAATCTCATGTCTATTCTTAACGTAAATCTGTTTAGAGTCAAGGGATGACTGAGTTCCAGGTTGACAATGCATTGTGTGGAAGTTGACTCACAGTTTTGTCCATCATGCGTTGTCGGAGACCTTTGACTGATTTGGCTTCGATGTCTTCTTCGAGCATCTGAGAGAGGTCCTCGACAGCGGTTTCAAGGTTCCTATACAAACCAGAAATTTTAGATCAAGCCCGATTTGCTTGGTTGACGGCGCTTACGCTTGAAGATCCTCGAAGATCTGTTTGTGGTTCCCAGGTGCGAGATAGTATGCCATAGCGTAAGACCACTTAAGCGAACGTCGGCACCCCGTTAGTTCATCGACAGCGTGCTGCATGAATTTTGCCTAAAAACGGGGTTAGTTCTAGAGATGATACCTGAGCATCTGAGACGTTTTCAGACCTCAATCCAAGACAATTGTCCAATCTCCTGGACCATAACCATCTTCTCCTGAGTCTGTTCGCAAAGCTGTTGATCGAGTCGGGCAGACACCTCGTGATTATTGAATCGATCGAAGTAGAAATGATACTTCTTTAGTTTCTGCTGAGCTTCAGAGGCGTCGCTGTCTGGTTCTAGCTCTTTCCATGCTGTACAATTTTCGTCTCCTTGGTAGCCGTGGACGCCCCAGTTCTTTAGACAAAGCCAACAGAATTCATAACGGCAATTGCGACACATAATACGGCTGATTTTTACTGATCAGTGAGATTATCAATGCTGACACGGATGTTACACACTTGCAACCACCGGCCTTTTCGATGGCGTTATGACATTTAGGGCATTCTCGAGTATTGGCTTTCATCCATTGTGCTGTCCCTGAGTCTTCTTGGGCATTCTTTAGCCATAGCCCGACAAACTTGCAAATACAGGGTCGATGATCGCTGTCCATGCCGCACCCAAAGCAGAAAGCGTGCCCTTTTCCACAGGAAACTGTAGGCACTTCAGTCAAGAGGGATGAGCCTCGACCACCCGTGCAAGATACAGTTTCATCACAAGATGGGTGGGGACAAAATCGAAGGTTTGTGTTCGCCTTGACGTAGTCACGCCTGAGAAGTTCTTGATATCTGTCCGGTTATGAGTACCTAAATCAGCGCTCGAGAGAAGCACTAATCATGATACCTTTCTTGTATCGACGAGTCCATCAGTTCGCTGATGAAAGGTTCATCAACATAAGTACGGCATCCCTGTTCCATGCAGCAGAACAGTGTTTGACCATCCTCTACAATCTTTGACTGAATGTACATTCGCCAACAGGGCGCGCAGAAGGCGTGTGTGCAACGTAGTTTAGCTATATTCGAAGGATCTGGCTCATCAAGACAGATACCGCAAGTGAATGCGACAGGCGTGAGCTTCACACGTTTCGTAGGACGATGTGCGGGTTCTTCGTGCTCGGGTTCGCCTATTTCCTGGAGGACAGCGGAAGGCGAATCCATAAATCTCTCAAGCAAACGATCTTCGTTCCATCGAAAGTGTTGCAGCAGGATAGAGACAATGGGGTGCTAGAATTGATAGATGAAACTGATATGATTCAACGTGGTGTGTGGCGAGGGATGAGTAAGCAAACCTCAAGGCCAACGATACTTGCTACTCGATTTATGTCTTCTCGCAAGGTTTCCTGGAGGCGTCCGGCGGGAAGACTACGATGCTCAACGCCAGTAAATTTCTTCTTGCCCTTGTCATTGGCAGATGGAACATCATAGTCAGAATCATTGTCGTGGAACTGCAAATAGGAGGAACGCGTCAGGAAAGGCGTAACAAGTTCCCGCGAAATCGCGTACATCTTCGAAATCTTGCGAGCCGCCTGAATCGTAAGGGTCACTGGGAGGATCGCTGTAATCAGACATGATGTTTAGGGTGGTAGGTGAATGAAATATAATATGTCTAAGATACTCTGGGAGACGATGGTGGTTGTAGTGAGAGTTGTGGCTGAGTGTATGTTCGCCAAAGCGCCTCTTCCACGGCTCGGTGATTCGGCACGATCATAAGGTGGCGGTGTACTATGTACCAACGCGAGTCGGACTAGAAGAAATGCCGCCGGGGACGTCGGCTAGATCCCTTGCTTGTGCCAAAGGGATAAGGCTGAAGATAATTTGAATGTTGTTACCTTGAAATGCGTGAGGATTGGAGTAGTGTTCTCTCTTGAAAGTTTTCAATGCATCAATATTTCTATTATCTTGTCCCCTACCCATTCCAGATCTTAGCTACTGTCCTCCAATACATTATGAGAGATACATATCCAGTCAATTTCAAGTTCAATCAGATCATTACCATGTTTACTTATGCTTCATATTTTTACAAATACCTCTTTTCCTGAGTATCTACAGCATTGGTGATGCTCTTTGATGATGTTGTAATGCCAGTGCGAGTCAAAAAGAACCTAGGCTCAGTTCCAGCCTCTAGCATTTGGAAGACAGTCTCCAGAACCTCCCGCTATCATTTCTTCAAGTTCACACACTGAGTCGGTTCGCAGCTGGAGGGACCGTCGAAGAGGGGTAGAACATTTGCACTGTGTCCTGGTGTTCCATGGCGTAGTCTCTGGTATCAAAGCTAGGTTCATGGACACACTGTCGCTCCAAAATATTTTGCTAAGCTGTCCTTGAGCCCATTTATGTATTATCCAAGGTAGTACAAAACATACACTTTGCTCGGAGCAAGCGCCCCTGCGGCCCGCACGGGGCCCGGAGAGTTACGGAAGTCGGATTGAGCCGGGTTACATGCAATAAGCCCCAGCAGAGAGCCCTTGCAAGCAAGGGAATTCAAGAAAGTTTGACTTGGTCGAAACTCTAACCTTCACCACAACCACCGCGGTCCCGCTCTGGTACTCAAGTACCGCACTGTGACTGTTCTTGTATCAAAACCGTGTGCCATAATGATCTGTGGACCCACAAGTACGTACTGTACCATTCAGACGTTAGTGACGTCGATCCAACAATCTTAAGCACAAACTTGAAAGTGCACGGTAGTCATTTGCTTTGACTACTAGAATTAATATCATGCTCAAACACATGACCCTCAATATCTCTCTTGTCGGCAAGTATACTAGGGTGTATTCCAGTCTCTCTATCTCCGGTTCCATCATACATATTATCGCTGGCTGCGGCATATTGTCAACGTTTCCTAATGCGAGCAGGGGGTGATCAATTTGAAAGGGCTTCGAATGCCACCCATGAGTTTATGTACCATAGCCAATGTCCAGTACGGGTGAGTGTTACTTAGTTTACCATGATAACCGCAAACTCAGAGTTGGACACATGGCAGCAGTATTTATAGTGACAAACGATGTTATGAGAATAGACGTAATAGTCACATGTGCCCTTCGGAATCGGTGACTTTCCACTGAGCGTTCTTGGCGGTCGAACTAGCGAATGCCATTTCAGCGTTCACCCTGACGCTTGACAAGCTGAGTATATATACCGAGTGCTTTGAGTCGGTAGACCGCCAAAGGTATCGATCATGGCCTTATCCTTCACCATTCCAGCAGCCCTTGTGGCTATCTTTGTCGCCTTGCTTCTCAAGAGGCTCACCCGCAAGTCACTACATCTACCCCCCGGACCTAAGCCTCTTCCGATTGTAGGGAATTTATTAGATATGCCTTCGGGGGCGTCATGGGCCGAGTTTTCTCCTATGTCCAAGCAGTATGGTGAGTACTATCAACCGTTTACCAGATGATTGATCACTTTCTGAAATACTTCAAGGCGATATCATGTACTTCAAAGTGATCAACCAGCATACCATTATTATCTCTTCAGTAGAAGTCGCGGCTGATCTCTTTGAGAAACGATCTACGATTTACTCAGATAGATACCACTCCGTCTCCCTTACCGACCTGTGAGTTATTTATAAATATGTCTTCTTGTCTCTAATTCCTTCCATTTCGTATATAGTATGGGAGACGACTGGTCATTCATACTTCAAAGCTATGGTGAAGATTGGCGTAAACGACGAAAGATATTCCACCAATACCTCGGCCCAAGTGCTGTGCGCGAATTCGACGGACATTTATCGGAACATATCGGTGGATATTTAAAACGGCTGAAAGCTACTCCTGAACATATGTTCGAACATACACGTTGGTAAGTTATCCCCAATGGGTCAATCCTAGTCTGGTACCGATAACAGTTAACATTCAGGATGGTTGTAGCCATTCTGATGAATATCATCTATGGAATACACGTGGAAGATGTCTCAAACAAGCATGTTGCTGAGGCCGAAGCATGGGTGGCAGGTGTCAATCAGGTACTAGAGCCGGGTCGATTTTTAGTCGACATTCTGCCGTTCCGTATGTTTGATTTGTTCAACTTTATGGTGCCGACAGCGTTCAAATTCAAATATCTGCTCTCGTCCCAGTGCAACACATCCCAGCTTGGTTCCCAGGAGCAAACTTCAAAAGGTTATTATTCGGATGGAGAGAAAACATGTATAACGCTCGTGATGGACCTTTCTACGAAGCGAAAGATGCATACGTATGTAATATCTTGCGTCATATTCATGCTAATGTATTCTCATACCGCCTATATATAGACGGCTGGAACCTCTCGAAATTGCGTCGTGACAAGGATTTTAGAAAACATTGGGGACAAATCTGACAGCTCGGAACAAGAAACCATCTCAAGAGACAGTTTAGGCTCAGCATTTGGAGGTACGCATAGTATGACGAGTTATCACCCCTTTTGCTAACTTTTCGATAGCTGGTGTTGATACGGTATGGCAAAATTTAAGACACGTCGCAAAATACATATCCTGAAATCTCCCAAGAGTGCTCCGACTTTACAGATATTCTTCCATGCTATGATGGCTCATCCCGAAATTCAGAAACGCGCGCAAACACAGCTAGATGCAGTTGTTGGTTCGGATAGGCATCCAACCCTCAACGATCGGGACCAGCTTCCGTACATTGACGCCATCCTGAAGGAAGTTACACGCTCCGTCCCAGTTACACCGCTCGGTGAGTACATATAACCCCACGAACTCTGTTTTGCGTCATGCCAAATAATCTATGGTTACCTTAGCTCTTGCCCATTTTACCGCGACTGACGATGAGTATCGGGGATATCACATCCCCAAAGGATCTGTAGTTATTCCGGTATGTGCTATTTTCTCAATATCGAAAATGAAACTTGCTCATTGCAACTTAGAACGTTTGGTATGTCACTGTCATGAAGGCTTTCACCGATACTGATCTCGTTTATACAGGCACATGCTCCACGACCCAGCCAATTATTCTGAACCCCACGAATTCAAACCCGAGCGATTCCTAAACTCCGATGGCACGCTAAACTCGGACATTCTGGAACCCAGTACAATGATCTTCGGATTTGGTCGAAGGTAAATAAGATAACACCTTCTATTACTTGCTTCATTAACGTATTACCGATGTACTAGGATATGTCCCGGACAATATTTGGCCTCGAACATGCTCTTTCTGACAATGGCATCCGTACTCCACGTCTTCAACATTACGCCAACATTAGGTGAAGATGGAAAGCCAAAAGTACCCGAACTGCACATGTCCCCGACAATTGTCAGGTTAGTGTTTATTCGAAGTCTTGTTTCAGCATTTATTAATATTATGCAAAGCCACCCGGAGCCTTTCGATTGTTCCATCCAGCTGAGGTCATCCTCAAGAGAAGTACTCATCTCTGCATAAGACTGTTATAGAAGCCTAAGTACACTTTCCATTACTGAACTATACATATTGGGATGTACTATCTATCATCTGACGATCCACTAAAAACAAGACACAGTCTACGGCATTACAGTCTCTACCACTCCTCGACTTCCTCCTCCTCCCACGGCCCATTATCCCCCTCGATTCTATCGAGCCAATGCATCTCGAAAGACGAAGAATAATACTGGCTGAAATAGGGTCGTAAGCGCATATATCTGCGTGGCTCGACTCCGTATCGGGGATTGTTGTAACCCCCCATAGGTCTGGAGACGTATTCTTGCACGAGGAAGTTTGGTGCGAAGAACACATCTTTCCCACTTTGCAACTCCTGATGTCGGGCCTGACCTACACATCCCTGATTTCTTTCTATGAACGACCAGAGATTATTGAGCTGCTCAATATAACTGGTGTCATCCTCCCCTTCGACTTCGAGTAGACATAAATGGGTGAGTTGAGGAGTAATTCTTGCGAAGATGTCACTCAGGTGCTCTTTTGGGAGGATAACCGAGCCTTTTCCAGGCATTGCTTGGTATACAACTCCAGAGATGAGCATGCGTTCAAGCTGCGGCGAAGTACAGGACTTTGTTAGGAAGTCTGGGCCAATGTCCGCCTGTATCATAACCTCTCGCAACTCTGGAAAATCGAGAGGAAACAGCTGGGGTAGATTGATGCGGACAGCTGTGAAGGTATAGATGAATGGAGCGACAAAGGTCAGGATCTCCTGAGCTAGTATCCAGGAAAGCGTTGGATCGGGTGGAGGATTAACGTGATATAAATGCGGCCATGGGCGTGTCCTGCTTGGAGTCATGAAGAGGTGACGAACAACCCGATGGCGGGGCTCTCTATTCGAGAGCATAGTATGGAATGCCTTGAGCAAGGTCGCGGAGAGCTACGCTGTACAATTGCACATGGTATGCGATGTTG
Source organism: Cerrena zonata (assembly GCA_038087015.1). NCBI lineage: Eukaryota > Fungi > Basidiomycota > Agaricomycetes > Polyporales > Cerrenaceae > Cerrena > Cerrena zonata. Next base: position 316,368 of record JASBNA010000009.1, read on the forward strand.
TAAATAGACTTCGATACGAGGGAGAGTGAACAACCTGTTTGACCTCCATCTGTGCAGGCAAACAAGAATATATTGAGCAATAGGTCAGTTGGGCAGCTCTCCATCAGTATCGGTATCTGCTGGAGGGGGTCGTGGTTGATACTCAAGTGATAATGTCTATGGACTTTGTGGCGTTACGTATTTATGTGCACGGTGACTTAACGCTAGCTCCCACAGTTGCAAAGGTACATCATACATCATTGATACCCAAGGTCTGTTCACAACGGTACAGTACAGATGTCATCTTAACTCAAACCAATAGCAATGATGTTACTGTATAGCGGACCCGCTATACGCACCTATATCAACTCCTAACGGCTACTGGAAGATAACCTCCGTTCACACAAGCAGCTTTGCACGCCAACATTGTGCTGAGTGGTTGAAAGATCAGTCATACCTACGTGTTGAAGGTAACAAACAAAGTAATAAATAGTATACAGAAAACCGCAGTACACGTATGTCTGAAAGGGTCGAGTGTCAATTCCCTTCTACCCGTCACTTACATCAGCACACACCTACTATATAATACTCGCTTCACCCTTCGTTAACTCCAGCTTTGCTCACCCGCTCGCTGTTACTTAACGAAGATACCTTGTGTCTATTCATTCATTGACTGACTAAGTGAAGCAATAGCTTACACAAACATACAATTCACAAGTAAGCAGACTGATACGTACAGTATTGCATTGTCCAATCCTTCTTCTTGAGGACTTCGTCAGCTGAGACATGTCCTATTTCTGAAACTGAAGCATGCTACACTCGTATTTATTATCGTTGTATTGAGGTATCCATCTAGATTAAGAAATTATTGAAACTCGGCCGGATGGGTCATACCTGATTTATTCCAAGTCAACAATAATACAGAGGTCCAAACTGATCAAGTATTCTTGTGAGAAACCAGTGAGACAGATAGAATGGAAGAAATCCTACCCTCTAGTATTCAATTGTCACTTTCTCCTCCCAAAGTCCCGGTGCACCGATGATTCTAGCTAACCAGTTTGCTTCAAAATCGGAAGAAGAATAGGATATCGGGCTGAGATCAGGTTGTAGTCATAGGTTTTCTTCAAGTTGCTTCCCATTTTGTTCAGGGGATGGTGAGGGCGGACGGAATATAAAAAGTCTGTGAGCTCTTTTGTAGACTATGAACATCGGTGCGAAGACGAATTCCGCCTTCTTCCGCAGCTCATTGCGTTGCTCTCGGTCTGCATGTACACCGAGACGTCTCTGGTTATCCCTCACAAATATCCACAAATCCTCTAGCTGGTCCATAAACTCAATCGTTTTGTTTTCCGTGGCTTCATAGAGGCATAGGTGAGTAACCTGGGGTGAGACTCGGGCAAATTACTTTGCTAGGTACTGTGCAGAGAGAGATGAAGGTAGGTCTGAGGAGATCGCGATTCTTCCTGCTTTTGGGGCGGTCTGAGCACCTGACAGGAAATCGGGAGGTACCTCAATACTATGCACTCTAATCTCTCGCAACTCCGGGAAGCTGAAAGGAAATAGGTTGGGAAGGTTGACACAAATGGCCGTGAGATTCCGAATAAATGGTGCGAGAAGAGAAAGGATCGTGATGGCTAAATCCGATGCAGGGTCATAAAACTTTAGTGCCCGTTCCCACCCATCGTCGCCCCATAGTGGATCCGAGTAAGTCTGCAGAGTGATGAAGAGGTGACGAACTATCCGTTTTTCAGGTTTTCTCTGGATAAGGAAGGCATGGAATGTTTCGAGTTGAAATTGAGAGTGGAGAGCGATGCTGTTCAATCGCACGCGATCTGCGACATCATGAACGTATTTTGATACGAGGGAGAGAGCGCAACCTGTTTGGCCTCCATCAGTGCAGGCCATCGCAAAGATGCGGAGTATTAACTCGGTCGGACAGCGATCCATTGTGCAGAGACGAATACTCGGCCAGGGAAGACGTGAGTGGAAGTACTGAGGATGCCGTAGTTTGCATGGGGTATGGTCTACCGTTAGCGGGAACCACTCGAGGCTTCGTATATGAGTAAAAAGTACCTGAAAGCTTGTTCAACTCTGCTGAAGTGCAGCTTGAGGGTGACTAGGAGAACCGTATCTCGTAATATCACACTGCGGCACTAGCAACACAAGTTATCTGCGTTGTTTCTGTAATGACACTTGTACACTGACAAGAGTTACCCTTTACTAGAAGTAGGATCTGACTGGAATGTTCAATTTTCTAGGAATCGGTTAGGTTTTGGAGTGGGCAGGATCAGGTCGCAGACGCCTTCAAGACTTTCAAGCGTCCTGGTCGAATACCGCCACAACCTGCTACAAGTTACAACGTGTCTACTCCTGCGGCCACCTTCCTCATTATAACGTGTTGCCTAACTATGCAGACATCTTGGCATATTGTACTCTTCAATACTGTCAGTGCCAACTCCCACAGGCTACCCACAACCATTTCCTTGCTATTGGCCGCCGTAGTATTGACAATTGTTAGGATGCGCAACCAAGGTTGAAGATGGTGGGTCAACCTAATCATTATAGTAATCATATGTAGTATTGAACTCAGACCACTGAGTTTGAACAGCGATGCAGATATTCCAGACACGCGGCGATCGAGAGAGGGTGACCGAGTATGGTAAGTAAAAGTGTACGGTACTCGATGAGCGGCGAGCCTCCTCAGGCCGGTCAGCCTCAGCTGGAGGACCATATATCTTGCCCGCCGAGATATCTGCTTCCTCCGTGCTCACTTCATCTCTTACCATCATCTACCCCGCCTCCTGCCCCTGAGCCATCGCTATCTCGTATCGCTATTCGTTATGCAAGCAAACAACATCACCCCCACCCTGTCCGCCGCCAAGCCTGTGGTGAAGAACAACTTCTTCACCCGGATGATTGAGAAGATCAAGGGTCGCAAGGTCAAGAAGCCCTGTACGCCGTCCTTCGACCTCGACCTCGAGGCCGGCGAGAAGGAGGCTGCAAAGAAGCCCAGCTTCTGGAAGCGTTTCAAACAGGTAACGTATTTGTCTCTTGACTTTCAACGTTGTAGAGCAAGATGGCTGACAGGTGGTGTTGTTAACAGTGCTTCAACAAGACATTCTCCAAGAAGTCTGCGAAGCCATACCAAGAGCCCATCACTCTGATTCAGGCTCGGCTGCCACTCCAGATGCCCGTGGATGACGTGCCCTCTGCAGCCCTCAAGGAGCAACCCACTGCTGATGAGTTTGTTCGTGTCAGCCCCAGCCCCAGCCTCGAGGAGGCTGCCCGCCAAATCATGGTGTCCTCAGGCCTCTTCTCTGATGCTCTCTTCGACGAAGAGGATGACTATGACTATGAGGATGAGAATGACGAGGACAACATTACCTTCGACCCCTCCTTACCCACCGACAAGGAGGACAGGGAGGACAGGGAGTTCACGGCCGAGAAGTCATACCCAGTGATCGAGACGGTGCGCGTTGCCATCCCCGAGGCGCAATGTGCAGTCGTCGAATACTGGGAGGAGGCCATTCCCGAGGCATGCTCAGCCGTCATTGAAATCTGGCCTGCCGCTGCCGAGGCTGCCGAGGACATCAAAGACACCACCGACGTTGCATGCGACACCGTCGCTACTCAAGAGGAGTCCCAAGTCGCTGTTGCCGACATCGTTGTCGAAGAGTACTACACCAATACGGAGGTCACTGTCAACCCTGCAGAGATCAGCCTTGGCCTGTTCGTCCTCAGGGACCTGGACTACCTGCTCCCTCCTGTGCTCTCTGACTCTGCACCTGAGCCCGCTGCTGCTTGTGCTGGTCCTCTCGTGCGCAAGTCTGGGCTCGCTGCTCCTCTTTGTCGCCGATCGGTGAATGTCGCCAAGGTGAACTGTGAGGGCATCAAGCGTACCTCTCGTGTCTCCCGCGTCGGCCGCACCACCCGCCGAGGCAAGGAGAATGCCTGTCCTGCTGGTCTCCTCTCTGCGATCTCGGAGTAACTCTTCCTGCTGCACTCGTCTTACTCGCTTCTTTCCTTCTCTCAAGACTGGACCCACCATCTCTCTATCATATCTTTCCCTTTGTTTGTTTGCTTGATCTATCGTGTCTGCTTCGTCTATCTGCTCTACCTATCGCTAATACTGCCTTGTCGGATCCTCAAGTCCAACACCTAATGTCTGTCCTGCACTTTTGCGGCCATCCGACATCGCTCCACCCTTCCCAGTGCTCTCGTCTGTCGCATTGCTATACACCATTTGGATGGCTAAAGACACCATACTCGGACTAGACCGAAGACACGGTCACATTTCTCTGGGACTCCTCTGTGTAATTGACAACACACGCTGCATCACCTCGATGCCTTTTTCTTTACTCACGGCTACACCCCGTGCACTTATCCGACCACGAGCCCCGGCTGGCTCTCTCTCTCTTGGCGTCTCTCATTGACAATGGACTATTTCTGTGGATTGGAGGCTGGATGCTTCGGCTAGTGTGTCCATCGACACAGTGAGTCTCCTTTCTATATATTTATCTCCGACGAGTTGAGCTAACGTCTATTGTGTAGTGTCCCAGCCCCATCGCGAAGCTCTGATAACCCGAGCCTGCGGAGCTTGACTGTCTGACATGAAACGGACGGTCGCTCTGCTGTACGCACCACTGATATATCCATTGTCGCACTCACACTCGCCCTGGTACTGTTGTACTCCCCGATTCTTTACTGGCATTTCTCCCCCTCCTCCTTTCCTCATCCGGATCTCTTCTTGACCAGCAATTATGGAGTTACGGTCATTCAAGACTATCGTATTACTTCAAGACCTGCTAGCTCATAGCTGCGACGTATGAGTCTCTTTTCCTTTCCCCCGTGTTCCTCTCTTTTGGAACGCCCCTCACCCCCGCCTTTGCCTGTATCGGAGATGTGCTGCTTGGATGTGCGGTGAACTTCAACGGTCTGTCCCATCGGCCTAGTTCCCCCATCCAGCTGCGGTACTGTAGTATGCAAGCCGCTTGCATGAGGTGAGCAACCCTTCCTACTAACACCTGCCTTCATGTGCTGATGATATTGCTGTGTAGTGTATATGAGCTGATTCTGAACGAGCGAGTGACTGCTGTTGGTGGTTTGGTCGTGATGAGTGTGTTGGTTGTGTCTGTGTGTGCTGGATGAGGTGTTTCTGGTGTATGGGGATGTGTTGGTAATTAGATAGTCAAGTCGCACTCGAGTGTGGACGTATATTTGTCTCTACTTCCGATCTATGGATCTCTTTGACCATCCACTTTCTTGCTTGTGTGAGACCCAACTGCGACACTTGCCAAAACGGGCCTAACGTGAGTCTACTCATTAGCGCAGAACATCTTCACCTGTCGATTCGGTGTCTCAGTCTGTCTCAGTCCATACAGCATGTTTCCTGTCTACATTTGGACACGCTCTGCTACTTATACACCGGATTTTACTACGCTAATAAACAAACAATGCGACCCCGTGTTGAATACTCTCTTCATGAGCCGTTGGGTGGATCTTCTCCTCTTCATGTACTGACAATGGGTGTACAGGACGCCTTGGAGTTTGTGTTGTAAGGTTTACAATCGATGTTCGTACGATGCGATACGCTTTACAACGCGGAAATCTACTCTACTGCTCTGATAATGTTATCCCAACCCATACACCCAGGACCTACCCATTTCGAAGAGATAAATATTCGGCCACCCCTTTCCCCCACTGGGGTGCGATTCATTCTCGACTCTCGAGTATTTCATACCCACTGCCATGCATTATTGTGTCTGCTGTGAGAAGTGCTACTGTCTACGTTGCATTGTGACTCTTCTTCGCTTCCTCCTCTCCCTTTCCTTTCCCTGATTAGTTCAATGACATTACATGACTCGTCTAGGTAGGTCCGAGTCGTGCCCGTCACGGGTCCGAATACAGTATAAAGGCATCACACGCTGCATGTAATCTCTCTTCCTCCCCCACCATCCCCATCTGTCCCGATAACTGACCAACTTTCGTCGTAAATAATGTCTGACAAGGACTATACTGTTACCAACAGCGGTACCAATGATCAGGTTCGTTCTTCACGCTACAGTAACCCCTATTTCTGCTCGCTCATATGTGCTTGTCTGATCTTTAGGGTAATCATTGGTGCAGGCGCACCGATAACACCTCTGGTGATTCAGGATATCATTACTCCAATAAGTGCGTGCATCTCGTTTAGTTATTGCAGTAGATCTTTGCTTAACAATATAATCAGGGACGGGGGGTACTATTACAGCTATTTGCAGAACGATAGGCCAGGGTGCGCAAAACTACATTAACCCAGCTTTGATACGCGACCACCTCGGCGTGTCGGCATGCGCCACAGGATTACCGTTTTAGGCAGTTTCTCCATCTCTGAAGTTTGACATTCTACCTCCAAAGCCCCATTTTGTATAGAAAATAACTGAGACAATTGAGTTTCCTATGTCAATGTCAAAGAAAAGAGTTTACGAACCTTTAGGATGATGGGTGTCGAGGATCTGGAATAGGTGAAAACCTATGAAGTGAGAAGCCGAGGCTGCCGGGTGGCGAAGCGAAAAGTCCGCCAAAGCGTAATTTTACAAGAACTGGCCTATCGTTCTGCAAATAGCTGTACCAGAACCCCAATGGATCCAAATACTATAATGATGGCAAGGGCAAATCCAAATACACGTCACCCAGTGGCCATACCAAGACCAAGAGTTCGAAGAAGTGATTCAGGGAGATCCTACTCATCGCTCAGGAGGGTCATTAGGTGTGGAAACGATGCTGAGACGCATCTAGTTGTGTATACTATCACTTTCAATGGAGCCAAACAGGTTATCAATGGATGGCGTTGTGAGCGAAAGATCACTTCGAATGCCATCGGCTGCCCGAGGATCCAGACTCATTGTCAAGGCTGAGCTAGACTCTCATTCTTCCCGCATATGCATTCTTACGACGTCACAAGGCCTCCGGTTTACGCGTGCCTTCGGATCGGTAATTGTGGCTGGTTGAACATAGTTCTACGAACGGTGTAGAGAAACTCATGCTAGCGGCTGAGAAGCTCTCTACCATCCCAAAGCGGGAAGACAGGGAAGGGGCGTGGCCGTGGTCATGGTCGTGGTCGAAAGGTTGAAGGAGTTTCACCATAATGTAGGATGATCAACATGCGTGTATCTGCTATGTCATTCTAGGTCTACTTGATCCTAGAATATTGACACCTGGTTCTCGACCCTACATCATACTTTTTGATATCACTATATTTTACTCATGAAAGGCTAAAATCCCAATGTTACTATAAACATTTTATCTAACATTCCTTGATTGCAATTCCACCCGACCCACTATCGTAGATAGCTCCTGTACGGTTTCCTCTCCAACAGGATCATCGGTCTCCCGAGATTGAGTGCTGTCAATGACCAAAGTTTCTAATATATGACCTCTATCCCGTCGAGCTGACAACGGACCGATAAGGGTCTTGAGAGATGCATCAGCAAACCCACTAGCCTCATCTAAAAACCCGATTCTTAATTCTTGGAGATGTGGTAAGAACGTCGGATTATTTCCACTGGCAAGACTGAGCAATTTTACCAGCCCTAAGCGTTGAGCCATTTCGTGCTCTGCAGTACTAAAAAGAACAGTCAATATCACTTTTGGGGAAGGAGACAGGTACCTCTTACTAAGCAAAGTCATCGACGCCCGATGCATCCAGCCGTTCGTTCAAAATGAGTACTCGAGCACCCGAAATAAGGGGATGAAACCGATCGAGTAGGGCGTCGTACACTTGGAAGAAGTGTGCAGTTTGGGTTTCCATGGGACAGTAAGCGAAAAACAACGAAAATGTTGGAGGGTCTTCGTCAACAACGATATTTTCGTCTTCCCATCCTTGAATTTGCACCAATCTTTCGTTGAAATTTTCGACATGCTGCAAGCATAAATATAGGGTGCGTATCTCTCGTCTGATTGTACCAGTATGGTCCATTTTGGAGGATGTCTGTTAACGTCGGTGGCAGGGAAATCAGGGGGTCTCCATCCTCATGAACTCGGTTCTCGATGTTTAGCTCTATGTCGACAGCTTTCGAACGAAAGGGTAACTTCAAGATATTGACCATTCCAATATCACTTCCAGAAAGTCGGAGTCGCTGTAGGTATGGAAGGCGGGGGCAAGATACACGGGACGATTTTGCCAATGTATAATACCATTCGGAGAAATTCTCGAGGGCTAATGATGTTAACGAGGTCTAGCGAAGAGAGGATGGCTCCTAGATCCTCTAGGGATGAAGGACGTCCATCTCCTCCGTCGTGATCGATCCGAAGTGTTGTTAGAACTGACGCAAGAGGCATGCTGAACCAGGTGATGCCTAGTGTGACGGTATCGCTATTCAGGATACGAAGGTTCGGCATGCTTGCAAGAACCCGTCTCGCGGCTTCGGGCGGGATTGGATCTTGACACTGACTTTCCCAAGTCAAAGAGGTCATTAGAGGGCAGTGAGGCCATGCAGTCGAAAGTATCAGGCTCAACATCCATATGAAGATGTTGAGTACGAGGTAAGTGAGGTAATATCACCTCCCATGAGTGCTGGTACTTTTTGGCGTCGCCACGCTCTCCCGTGATATGGAGGCCGAGTCGTATTGTTGTGGAGAGACGAATGAACTCTTGGAGGTGTCGATGGTCATAGGGTCGGCAACCATATATGAGCGAAGAGTTGCGGGCAGGAGAGGATTATATCCCGCCAATATCTGCAAACATGAGCCGCCGCTATCCATTGATAGTATTCGCGTCGATTGACGCAAATGAGCGATAGCGTCAGAAATATTTCGACCAGAATCTCGGGGGGCAGGAGCGAGTTGACTTTTGGAACGAATGAATTGAGGCGTGCCTGTATGGCAGCAACGATGCGATGGTGTTTGGTCAGGGAGCCTTGAAGTCCTTTGGAAACACCCCTATGTTCGTCAAGTAGGTCATTCAATCGTTTTTCGTATTCGTATATGGACGGCGTGTCGGGTATGAGAACACGGAGCTCATGATCCAGCCCCCTCTGTAATTCGTCTCTATGTCTCATTAGCATTATAAATGATCAGAAACCATAGACACCTACATAGATGAAATAGTGTTCATTTGGTATGTGGTATTATCCCGCGCAAATGAGGCCTGAATGGTAAAGGAAGTTTATTATTGCGATAAAGGTGTCAGCAACTTGACTATATGTATACTGCGCGACATGTATAGGCTTCTACTCACCGCTACCTTCATGTATATACCGAGTACCTGTGCCCGGATATTGCTGCGTGATACTGCGAGTGTGCGGTTTGGTATACTCTCCAACTTATGTTGCTGTGTAACATAATCATTGGTTCAGGATACGATCATAGCGCTCGATAACTAGGATCATATCACGGTAACAAAGGGAATGGTCGAAGCAGTGCATTTTGAATTTTCGACGTTTCTACACAGAACAAGCGAGATACGCAGATACAACAGCTAATAGCAATACCACCCACCGACTTCATATCGTACTTCCACTCTCCCTACGATTGCAGATAGATTCTGCACGAGATCCTGCGCAAATTGGTGATGGTCATTGGGCGTGCTAGGATAGCAGTTGTCCACAATAATTAGATTCTCTAGCTTGTAACCTCTCTCCAGACGACTCGACAAGGGGCCTACGAGAGCCTTCAAGGAAGGATCACCAAAAGCCGCAACAGGCCCGATAAAACTGATTCTCAATTCCTGGATATGTGGCAATGACACAGTATCATACATGGAGCCGAGCAATTTAGCCGATCCCAAGCATTGAATTATTTCGTGTTCTATCTGAGCCGCGAGCCTTCAAAAATGACATGTAAACATTACTACCCAGGGTGACGAAGTGACACTTACAGATGATTATCGGTAACCGACACCCCTCCGTCAATGTGGAGCACTCGGGTATTCGAAACCAATGGCCATAATCCAACTATCAACCTGTCATACAATTCAAAAAAGGAAAGTGAGGTTTGAGGATTCCGGGACGGATAATCAAAGAAGAAATCAAGAACTGGAGGTTCTGGATATGCAACTTGATCGCCCTCCCATATTTTAATTTGAACGGTCCGTTGAAAGTCTGAGCAGCGAATGTTGATACGACAGACACGTATTTCTCGATTGAGCATCCCCTGTGGTCCACCTTGGAGGATGGTTGTCAATCGGGAATATATGGACATCAACGCCACTCCATCCGTATAGTAACCGTCGGCGTTCAGCTTCATACCAATAGCCGCCGAGCGGAAGGGCAGCTTCAATATATTGGCTACTTCAGTATCAATGCCGTGTAGCCGAAGCAACTGCAAGTGCGGAAGCTGAGGACAGGACACATGCGAGGACGTCGAGAGTTTGTAACACCCTTTCCTTACACCCTCGAGAATTAATGTCGTCAACGACGTCAATACAGAGAGCGCAGCCCCAAGTTCTTCTAGGGAGGGCGAGCTACATCTGTTGTGGCAAATCTCCAACGATGTGAGAGTTGATGCAAAGGGCATTTTGAACCACACGGCGCCTAGGATATAAATGTTGCTCGTCAGGCTACGAAGATTAGGCATGCATACGAGAGCGCTGTGCACAGCATCTTTTGAACGGAAAGGATCAGCATCAGGAGGTACTTTCCAAGCCAGAGAGGCCATTTGTGGGCAATAAGGCCAGGATGTGCCAAGAGGAGGGATAATCCTCATAAGGAGAGATCGAGTGCGGGACAAGTGGGGCGCAATAGCTTCCCAGGAACGAGAGCCATCTTCATCATCGCTGTAGTAATCATCAACATGGAGAGTGAGAGGTGTCGTGTCGGAAAGGCGAATGAGCTCCTCGAATTTATGGTGGTCGCGGGTGGGGAAGTGTATATCGGAAAATAGTCTTGGAAATGAGAGGGCTACATCCCGCCAGTAACGACAGACATGGGTGATCTTCATCCAATAATACTTGTCGAACTGTAGTTTATACACGTGTACAAGTTGCAGAAATATTTCAGCCAGGATTTCAGATGGCAGAATTGAGTTGATAGTCGGAACGAATGAGTTGCGATGAGCCTGGATAGCAGCAACGATACGATGATGTTTGACCAATGAATCTTGAAGTCCCTTGATGATACCCCTCTGTTCCTTGAGCAAGCAGTCTACTTGCTCCGTTCCGCTGACTGACAACCGGCTGAATAATTCTGTGTCCAATTCATGTTGAATTTCACGACTGGATTTACGGTGTTAGCTTAGAATGGTGCATGACACTCAGATCACGTACATGGATAAAACTGTATTCATTGCGTTTGCGTGTATATGAAGTCTGGTATAATACGAGAGTGCACTGCGGCAAGCTTGTTAGGTAACGCTGTAGGTTAATAATGTCGCATGCATGCGTTTTGCCCTATATTCACCTGGATTAGATCAGTACCTGCGCAGTACTGCGCGTGAGTAGAAAGCTGTCGCGGTTGTCCAAGCCGACTTGTAAGTGACGAATGAACAGGCTAAGTTTCAAAATTTCAAGCCGCAAGGATGATCGCAGCAAGTAGTGGCTATGAGTAGCGCTCAACAGTCACTACTTACATATCGGCTCAAAGTCCTTGAATCAACTTGCACCTACGCGATGGCAATCAACGCTGACGAGGACACCGAATTGTGAGCGTCATCGTCCTTATGAATTCAACCCGATCTCTAAACTGTTCAGTAACGACGCTCTGCGAAAGCATGGCATTCTACCTCCTAAAGAAGCCCCTCCACCCTCTCCATCACCTCCACCTTCGCCAACGCTCCAAGATACATTGGATGATCTTACACTCTCGGATATTGAAGAACTAGGTGAAGATGCCAAAGATGATGAAGCAGAACGAATGATCGAGCACTTTAGACGACAAAGACTAGCAGAGTTGAAGAAGCTACGGAAAGCTAGGTTTGGGAGGGTGTATCCGATTGGTAGGGATGAGTATACGAGAGAAGTTACAGAAGCAAGTAAAGCAGATGTTGAGGACGAAGAAATGAAGGGCAAAGGAACCGGAGTTGTATGTTTTTTGTATAAAGACGGGTAAGTTTACACCCATATACGCATACGATTAGTCTGTGGCCGTACTAACCCTCTGGTTAGAATTCCTCGGAGTAACCGTACATTTCAACACCTTCATACTTTGGCTGAGCAACATCCAAGCACAAAGTTCGTGTCGATAGTTGGAGACAAGTGCATACCGAACCTCCCTGATACCCGGATACCCATGCTCATCATTTACCGGAACGGTGAAGTCCTGAATCAAATTGTGGCATGGGGAGCAGATAGGGAACGACGTATAGAAGGTAAGCCAATGGGTTTTGCTGTTTATTGCTCTTCTGACATGGTATTCTGTGTACTAGAGCTCGAGGCTGTCCTGATCCTGGCAGGAGCAATCATACCTGAACGTAGAAACCCCGAGAAGAAACATCATTCAGATTCAGAGGATGAAGATGAGTCTGACAATGATAGATCTTCGAGAATGCGGTCGGCTGCTACCAGAACAAACGGTCGAACCGCGAAGAATATCAGAGGAAAGAAACAGGAAGACTCGGATTCGGACTTTGACTTATGATTTGTATCGATATTTGAATTCACTTAATGTATTTGTAACATTTACCAGTCTTCGCAGCCTTGAGTTCCATGAGAAACTAGGTGGAATATCCTCGATAAACTATCAAAAAATCCCCGTCCATCCCATTTCTTACTCCGCATTCAACGGAGGCAACGCCACTTTCCGTCCTTCAACGGGCCATACTTCAGTCAACGTATCAGCATCCCACACTCGTCCACCTCTCACAACATATCTAATCTTCGTACTTCCGCTAATATCTCCTTCGAGCAAATCGACACCGGGTTGGTAAACGAGGAAGTCGGCAAGTTTACCCGGAGATACGGAACCAATGGAATCCCAAAGTCCAAGGGTCTTGGCTGCGTCAGAGGTCGCTGCGCGAATGACCTAGCGCATAAAACGTCAATTGGGAGAGTGGAATTAGCATTTGAAAAGGCTACGCACTTCGTAGTTCGACAAGCCGCCCGCCTTGGCGAAGAACATCTCCTTGTGGTAGTTGAGACCGAGAGGCGGTTCACCGTGGGCACCAATGTGAGCACGAAGACCCTTCTGAATCATCTTGGCAGTCGATGCGGAGGTATTGAATAATGCATATGCTGTAAACAGATAAAAGCGATGAGAAGGGTGTACGCTCAATTTCCGACATATACTTACAGTTCTTCGGCCTCGAAGTCGATTCAGACAGACTTTCGAGAATATCATGTCTCGTGAATCTTCTCAATTTAGGATCATTGGGGATGTCTTCATCCGCCCAAACCTTCTGTTCACCGAAAACGCCACCATAGTTGACGATATGAGTTGGGGTAGAGCCAGTCCCACTCAATGCGAAGAGTGTGATAATGTCATCGTATAGTTGAGGAATTGGCAAAGGGTGCTCGATGGTTGTCATGCCTATAACAGAATCAGAAAGGTCGTGGATTGATAAAAGTAGTGAAGGTACGTACCATCGACAATGTAAGTTTGATCCCAATCGTAGTTCATGCCCTTAAAACAGAATAGTAACGTCAGGGGCAAGAATGGGGTGGCATAACAGAATACTCACACCCTCAGGCACGCAGAGCATGTTGAGCTTTCTAGCAGCGAGCAACAGTCTTTGCCTCGAAGCACTATTTAGGACGCTAATTGAGCACTTTCAAAACAGCAAAGTCCACGAAAAATACGAACCGAGCGGGGAGGTTGTAATTCTTGTACGAGAAACTTGCAGGTCCACCTTCGGCCTTGATACGAATAAGAGCAGAGAAAGCCTCTTCCATGTCAATGATATCTTGGTGATATGCTGCTGCTCCTGCGCCGTAGATAATGGTTCCTGTTTGGAAAATTCGAGGTCCGACCGTTTGACCACTTTCAACGCGGAAACGTTCCCAAAAGCCTCTAACATTGTCTGCACTTGGACTGGTAGGGGGATCAAATCAGTTTACGGAAGGAAAAAGGGCTAGACCGAGGGCGTACTTGTGCAGCGTAGTCACACCGTAGGCAAGGAATGTCTCCAATTCCCATGACCGCGAAGGGTAATAATCCCCAAACCCATTCCAATGCGCATGTACGTCGATAAAACCAGGAATGATGTATCCTCCTTGGGCGTCGAATGTCTTGGCACCAAAAGGAATGTACGCTGCAGCATCACGCATGCCTACAATTGCCTCAATCGCACCGCTTCTTACGACGACAAGAGCGTCATGAAGGATGTCGGTGTTGAGATATCCGGAGTCCATAGTGAGGATGGTGGCATTGTAGATAACAAGGAAGTCAGCGTTGGGGAGTGCGGTTTCGTTAAGACTGGGGTTGCGAAGGACAGCAGCGGATGCATCTTTCTTGAGACGAGTGATGTCTGTTGGATATTCGACGTTTAACTCCTCATATTTGAGAAGCGAACTGGTGCATTTGAAACCGAAGTGAACGGTGTCTTTCTTGATCTCGTCTGAACATTTGGATAGTTGAGACAGCTCAAGTGAATGCAAGTAAGGTCCTGTAATTTGATTTTGAACGTGCTCAGCGTAACCCGGAGTTAAATATGGGTCAACTTACCGAGGAACCAGAACAATGTCTTCCCATCCCCACTCCAAGCCAAATCGTGACCACCATCAACACTGAGCCGGGCAAGTTTCTCACTTGCATTCCCTGGTTTGCTCCATACAGGTGTATCGACGTTGGCGCCAGGTGCAAAGTACACATGGTAGAAGTCAATAAATGCAACGTCGACAGACTTCTCACTGATCGTACTGCCAGGAGCTGCAACAGCGATTTCCATAGCCATCTCTCCGCTCGCAATCGGAGTTTCCGTGTAACGACCATTCTCATCTGGCCCAGCGGTGAGATCGATGATGTAGACATCTTGACTTTGTTCGACCAAAATCTTCTTGTTATTGTCTATCCAGCGGATTTTCGTCTTCGCAGGATCGTCGAAACTGGGACTAGATGCAATGAAGTGTACGTCTTTGATAGCAAGCTTCTTGGAGCTGATTGCGGACCCTGACGGAAGAGCGAGAGTACCAATGTATAAACCTGCTCCCGCGGTGGCGACAATGTCTCCCGTCATGTAATCCCCAGAGGTTTTAATGAAAGCAACGAGACGTTCGTCTTTGTGACTTTCGCATAGAGTTGGTGCAAAGTAACGGCCGAGAGGTAGTCCGTCAATCTCGTAGGCGATACCAGAGGTCAGGTTGGCAAGTTCGAAAGCTGAGAAATTGATATTGGACCAGCGTGCTTGGATAACCAAGTCATTTGTACCGGGAACGAAGGAAGGCGAATAATAAGGAGCATCGGTGTATACTGACGGGATCCTCTCCGGTTTGGATGCCTTCTTGTGTCCTACTGAGTGAACATAGGTAACACCAGGACCTTGGAAAACGACTTTCGATCCATCGTTGTTCACACGCAAATCTGTGAATGCGTATACCTTCTGAGTCTTTGCAGTCTCGAGGTGTCTCAAGTCGGTATAGCCAGTGACCGTATCAGCGAGACGTTTCTCGATGTGCGCCGTGAACTTGATGGGTTGCGGAGAGCCTGAGCTAACTCTCTCGCCTTGGTCATTGACTGTTAAGGGAATGTGGTAGATTTGACCGGCAGCCCAGATGATGACGGCGTCGTCGTTGGGAGTGAAGGCGTATGACGGGTAAGTGCCCATTGGTGCCGAGATGACTCCGAGGTCGTAGGTAAGACCATGCCAAATGTTGTGGATTGTACCAGTGACGAGATCCCTGGAATAATATATTAATGCAAGAATTCAACGGAATGTGGAAAAGTACATACTTTAAAACAAGAGCTTCCTTGTCTCGAACACGGCGAACGAAAGCCAGAGTGCGTTGATCACGAGAAAGCTCAGGTCGAGTTGCACCTCCCGGCGAAGAGCTGACCAGTGTCTCAGTTTCTCCGGTAGTGAAGTTTGTCTTGAAGATAGAGTAAATTCCAGAGTGTGCGTCTACAGTCCCTTTAAGCAACACTGGTTGAAATCTCAGCTAATGCTAATGTGCATACCTTTGCTGTAGGTATACTCCCCGTTGATATCCTTCACGTTCTTGGAGTAGATAAGGGTATCTTCACTAAGCCAAATAAATTGTTCAGGACCGATTTGCTGGTCACCGTATTGCTCTGGTCCCCAGCCTGCAGGTAACGTTCGTCCCACCAAACGTTTTCCGCTCCCGACCTTGATCGTTTCCTTAAGCCCAGGGATGTCAAACTCCCAGCCTTCACCAGCACCGAGACTGCGACTAGATGTGTACCACTTCGTAGTAATGAGTTTCTTGCCAGAGGGATGGAAGCGGGCGTCAGAAACCCAACGATAGGTCTCGTTAGTGACACGGTGCGCTGTGAAGAGAAGGTTAGTACGGATTCGAAAATGATAAATAATATATTTACCATTAAGACGGCCTTCTCTGGTCAATCGGCGAACTTTGCTGTCCTCACTTTCCGAAAGAGTACGAGCCAACTCCTCCTCTTCAGCATTCTTGGCCATAAGCGCAGAAAGCAATTCGCCGGAGGGACTCTCAGATCTAACGTCCATGTTTGCGCAACCCTTCCATTCTGTTATCCAAATGTTCTCGACACCAAGTCCGGCATCACTGCGGAAAACAAGCTGGCTCCCATCCGGTGAGAAATGAGGGTCGGAGTCGTGAGGGATACCGAGAAGTATGGGTCTAGCTTTAGTCACTGCCTCAGAGTCAAGGTTCTCTTTCGAGTATGCGTCGCCGGGTAGACAGTAGATATCTCCAAGTATGTCAAAGGCAACATCCCCAGATTTTGGGTGAACGTCAAGCCTCAGCCAAGTGCCTTCTGTTACATCATACTCGAGCAGACGAGGGAATGGGTAGTCCGTGGAGATATCCCAAGGGGAGTGTTCTCGAAGAGGCCAAATATTGTCTTCCCACTGATCTGCAGGATCAATGAAGTTGTGTGCGCCCGAGAAGGGCTTGAATGACGCGTCGTGTCCATTGAAATAGTCTCTGAACAAGTGTCAAGGTACCGGCGAGTGAAATTAACGAGACCACATTGAGTAATCTGTTGAACTTGATTGACCTCCTCCGCTTTGGAGATGCGCTCAAGGGTAGCACATCTTCTTGAATAGGTTTCATGTTCCTTGTAGGTCTGGGCTTCAGCTCACTAGGTAGGTGTTGAGCTGAACACAAGTTAGGAAGTTATGGATTGTTAGACACCTGTACAGTGGTGTAGCTCACCTGAGCAACCTCTGGAGTCCCGTTGTTTACACCTCCGCGTAGGATGCCTTCAAAAGGACAGGCCTTCCACTGTCAGTCCAAGGATGGTCGTTCGAAGTGAACCTTGTGGCTTCTCGAGCGAATGCCATACGTTACTTTCCCATCATTACAATGATATCATGGGGATATGGCGTAATATCGTCCCAAATAGAAACTCATAAAATATTATACTACTCTTTTTCTCTTCCTTGAGGTCTAGCCGTACCTATAGTCAGGTCCATACGTGTAAAATTGGTTGGCCATTGATGTAGGTAGATGGTCGATTAATATTGAGTATAATATTAGTTGAATATTCTATCGGGCGCCTAGGTCGAGCATTCCGTGTAGCCGCAATTTCAAAAACCCGCGGCCGTTCACTTGACATTCGCCGCTACTTGGGTTGGTGCTTGACATTGAACTTCATGTACATGTTTGACAACATATCCAGTCAGACGTTGTACCTACAGTAATCTATAGCCCTCCGGAGGGCTCTCCTACACTTGCAACATGAGCCGGTCCACAGCATTCGCCCTTCTGCTAACATGTTTGCTTATTACTCCTTCGACGAATGCAATTTGGCCATTTCCTCCCAAAAGATTCAGTGGAAACTCACTTCTACATGCTGGAACGATGAATGTCGAGACGGATGGACGAGTCGTGGCATTTGGAGACTTCAATGGAGACCAATTGTAAATACGATATTCGACAATGACACTTCGTCTACTGATTGCACTGTAAAGCCTCGACCTTATAACATTAGGTTCAGATGATCAAACATTTACAGTATATCTATGGAACCACGGTAAGTAACTATACTCATGCGGTATTGCCCTATCAGGACTCACGAACTTAGATGATTATCGTTTCGTCCATGCTGGTGCGTTCCGCCATCCCCAGCGTGTTTACAACGTAGTCCCAGGGGACTTTACTCAAGACGGACGACTGGACATTCTGGTGGTCAGTCAGTCGCCCTCCTCGAATGAACTGGATGTGCAGGTATATGTTGCTTTGCCAGAGGGCGGATTTAGTATGTCAAGCGAAGTCCGTTACGTTGTCTCTCTTACATTCCTGTCCTACTAGACCTCAATCCTATTACCGGACCCCGCTCTGCAAGACCACAACCTATCCCTATGGACATCAATGGAGACCTGAAAATTGATTTGTTCGGTGTCACGCCATCATCTCCGTCTACGTTCAAAGTATGGCAAAATGCTTGGAATGCGTCAGAGACTACTGGCCCCATCTTCACGCTGTGCGTCAAAGCATGTCTATTCACACGTATTGATCTTATTAAAAAGGTTTTAGAGTCGACCCAAAGCTGGAGGGTGCTCAATGTACAATCTCCGATCCACACTTCAATGCAGCTGTGGACTTTAACGGCGATTGTCTTGCAGGTGAGCGAGGGAACATCAAACGAGAGCTCTATGAGTTGACTAAATCTTGTGACTTCTTAGACATCTTTCTAGTGTGCGATGAGCAAGGAAGTAATGGTTACAAGTACTTCCAAATTTGGGTCAACAACAAGGACGCAGGATTCTCGTTAGCTCAACTTGGCCGGTTCCCCAAAGGCTTCCAATCAGTGACATTCAACGATGTCGGTATGTTGCCCCTGATACTTTCTCGTAAGCATTCTGATCCAACGAGACACGTTAAGACCGCGATGGAACTATGGACATGGTATTCGTAACCTGCGACTCGGTTTCTTCCACGACAGGTGTTGGCTCGGACTGCGCACTCAATATTGCTTACAACAAACAGCTGCCGTTGTGTAGCAGTACGACTGCTCCTAGCGTGAAAAATGGGAAACGAATATGCCGGCCGCCAACCAATCTCTGTACCGCCGACGATGACTTCCGATACAATCTCAATGAAGGCAGTGATAATCCTGTACGTACCATACACTCGAGGGGGACACATGTACAATCCTTATCTTTGTTCGATAGGACTACGTGAAGGTTCCCATCTCCACTATATTCCCTGCCTCTTCAACCACTTCGAAATCTTTATCCCTTCTTGTCAATGACGTCACACACAAACCTCCACTTCCCATTCCCCTGAAGTTCGGAGATGCGAACCAGGATGGTTTCCCGGACATCCTTGCTATTCTCGTTTCTGGTTCTGGCTCCAGCATTCAGAAGACACCTTACCTTGCGTACTCTGTCCCATGCCATAAGGGTGTCCCGGGATGCGATAACGATGGAAATGGCCGACGAGGATGGGATGTGTTGAAGAAAGGTGGTGAGGTTCTACGCGGTATCAAGGATGCCCGAGGCATTGCGTTTGTAGATATGGATGAGGACGTAAGTAACCAATTTCTCGCATCTGTTCACTTCAGTTCGTTGATGGTGTAATAGGGAACACTTGATGTCATGGTTCAGCGAACAGGAGAACAGGGAGAGGGAAATGTCCTCTTCGTGCAGAACAACTTCTACTATGATGCCTTCTTCCTCAAGGCCATCGGTACGACGGTACAACTTTCACAGAGTGAATGATGCTAATTTCCTTTCCAGTACTGAATGGAGCCTGCGGCAGCGGACTGTGCACCGCTCCCAATGGAAGTTTCCGTTATCATGTAAGTCCTCCATCCTCGTCAATTTCGGCAGACGTCAATACCTGACGCCATGATATCTAGCCTTTCGGTGTCAGTTACTCAGGTGCTACGTATAAGTACACAGTGCTTGACACGTCTGGGCGCCGTTCAGCAGCAGAAGGTAACTCTTTTGTCCGTTGCACCTTGAAACCATAAACTAATACCGTGATAGTTGCACAATTACCTCAAACAGCCTATCAATCACTCCTTACCCCTTACGCTTACTTCGGGCTAGGGAGGACAAATAACTACATCGAAAACCTTTTCGTTGGATCTACCAAACACACTCCAGAACACTATATCAACATGGAGGGTGTCATTCCTAACTCGAAAGTTGTCATTATTCCTGCAGGCTCAGATGATGGAATGTGGAAGAGAGAACTGTACCTTAGACCCGGAGAGTGGATTGTCTGGGTGACAGTCTCTGTCGTTGGCGCTATGATCATTTTGGCAATCCTCGTTGGTGTCATGCATCTCAATGAGAAGGTACGTCAGAGATGTTCAATATTCGAGAACTGTTCTAATATTATTCCATGTTGTAGAGGGAAGACGAGCTTGAACGGAGAAGGGCTTCTCATCATATCAACTTCGACGCATTGTAACGATATACATATAGACTCTCCTAAGTTATTCTTCGCTTGTATACCCCACGGAAACCTCATCATTTGGTATATGACTATAGTTTATTCCAATTCCAGCCGCCTTGTAGTCAACGTATAAATAACCACTGTTTATCCTTTCCATCGCCACTTATAACCCTAACCTTCCCTTCAGATTCCAGTTTGCGTAAATGTAAGTCGACTCCATGCGCAGCAGGTTCCCATAAGGATTGGGGATAATCCTTGTAAATGACACCAACAATATCCCACGTTGTCCAAATCGAGTCTTCCTGCGATTGTACCGAGTTTTTGGATGTAAGTACCTGGATGACCTGGTTCTCGCGATCTACTCTGTGTTGCAGGTATGTAGCGATCCTTCCTGACCCCTCCGTCACTTCAGGTCCGTGACCGGGGTACAAAACGGTGTAAGGGCTCTCTCGATTGAAATCAAGAAGTTTACGCAGACTCGACATGTATACTCCGAGGTCCTCGAAAACCGCAGTTCCTTGTCCGAGGATTGTGTCCGCAGTAAATAACGCCTGGTCTGGTTTGAAATATAGACATATTGAATCCGGAGTGTGTCCAGGAGTATGTACTACGATGAGGTCTGTAGACTCGGAACTAGTGGTCGTGGTTGCAATTTTCTGCCCATCTTGCAGATCATGGAGGAGATTGCCCGACGATGACGGAGTTACGTCGGTGACTGGAAGCGACTGTAGCACTTTATCGATGGTCTCGTCTGGTGACGAAAGAGGGAATTTATGCACCCGCGGTGGAACGAAAGTGCCATTGTTCTCATTCCAGAGAGTTCGCACCAGGTTTAGTACTGATGGCAGACCACCAATGTGATCACCGTGACGGTGTGTAATAATGATATCTGAAACGAGTTGCGCTCCTTTCTCGGATGCGTGGGTCTCCAATGCTTCCCTCAGAAGTGGGGTGTAGGAATCAATTCCCTGGCCGGCATCCACTAGGACGAAGGGATTACGTTGTCCGACAAGGTACGTATTTGTACCTAACGAGGAACGGTATCAAGTAGACGTTCTTGACATAATGCCGTCATATCCTTACCTTGTAGCGTGTATTTTCCTGGGTTCTGTGTCCAGCCATTGAGCCACACGAGAACCTCGTGTTCACATGCTAACGCTGCTCACCTGCCCAAGAATCCGGATGACGTTTTTACTAAGCTACGGGCGCAGTAAGAGAGCATGTTGCCTGTCAGAAAATTACGACTCACTCTGCCGACGGAAGGGAGGTCAACAAGCTTTTCCATATTGCTTTTGGACGTTTACAAGCGAATCTGGAAGCTGCAGGAAAGGATGACACTATATACTTCCCGGGCACCAAGTCGTTATCTAGGCGAGCTCTGGCGTGCTGGTAGAGGGGTCAAGATAAGATGTGACAGGTTTCGGAAGATGAACTTGAACCTTCGCGGAGATGGACCCACAATGGAAGACGCCCTAATGCCACTTATAAGGCGCACCACGTACGCACAGGTTCACTTGAAAAAACCCGCGCTCAACGCTCATGTTCCTTCGACCTCGGCGATGAGAATTTCTTTCGTTTGATTTCACCTGACTTCAACTCGATTGTAACCATGACCGTGAATTTGGATGAAATCAATGAAGTGCTGCTACCTAGACGGTACCAAGAGGAGATTTTTACTCGAGCTCAAGAAAGAAATGTCATTGCCGCACTCGACACAGGAAGTGGAAAAACCTATATTAGCACCCTTCTAATCAAATGGATCGCGACCGTCAGTGCCGGTCAGGGCAAGATCATCGTCTTCCTCGTCCCGAAGGTAGCTTTGGTCGAGCAACAAGGGGACTTCATAGCCAAGGAGACCACGTTACGAGTCAGCAAGTGCTATGGCGCTACCGCTATAGACCTCGCTGACCGACGGAGTTGGAAGAAGGAAATTGAGGAGCACGATGTCCTAGTGATGACCGGTGTGTGTTTAGTTATAATCCCTCGTGCGGCCTTGCTAGGCTCAGAGGCCATTCTGCGTCTCAAGAAGGTGTCAGTCACCTTCGAGGACTCGGAGAATGACCTCTGAGATCTTATTATTCGATCACTGCGGCATGATTGCAGTGTTTATCATCTTTGCAAGTCCTTAATACAATTGGTTCGCGCCAGCCGGTCAAGACAGTTTATGTGTAATCCGCTCGTTGGGGGCTACTGTCCACTTGTGTACGGACTGTTATATGTTGGACGGTCATCGGTTTCGTTCAGTTCGACTATGTCCGCATGCCGCTCAATATCTCAGGACTGCTGTTATTTGGGAACGATTGCAGAAGCACGTCTGACATGCTGCTTTATTTGCACATCTTGCAGCTTTGATCCCTTGGTCATTGGCAGTTCTATACATATGGCCTATGTTGCTGTGGGGAACAGGGACAGGCGGGCCCCATCTTTTTCCTACCATGTGTTGTGTGGCGACCGTCCTTACGTTATTCTGGTTCCACGCTGTTAGTTTGGCAATACTTATATTTCACCACCTAGCGCACCGCAGCGCGAAAGCCGTTATCATAGAAAAACTTCGATAGCGTCGGAATGTGACTATTACATACATCCCTCTAAGCACTAACTGAATGGTATTGATAAAGTCAATGCCATTCTCTTGCTGCATGGAAACCTGGATGACATAGCACCTTTTGTCGATTTTGAGGATGTGCTAACGGCTTTCGCAACACCATTTCATCATCAACTCTTGCTGACTTTTCTTTTTGCTCAGCTCAAATCTTTTTGAATATCCTTACGCATTCTTTGTGGAACATGGATAAGGTTTGTTGATGCGTACTCTTCGTTTGTACGCTTTCCTCAGCTTTCATCAGGTAGCGCTCATGGTTTTCGATGAATGCCATCACACGAGGAAGAACCACGCATACAACGGCATCATGCGGGAATACTTTCAGATTCCTCTCGAAAATAGGCCGAAAGTATTTGGTATGACGGCTTCACCTATATGGAATCCTAGGGATGCTGTTGAATCGCTGGCGACCCTCGAACGAAACCTAGATGCCAAGGTCATTGCTGTGAGAGAGCACGTCGACGAATTGGCGGATCATTCTCCAAAACCTCAAGAGGTACTTTAACCTCATAATCTCTTTCGATCATAACTTACATCAAGATATAGATTGTTCACGAGTACCCTAATCCACCGGATGTGTATCCTTGTTACGGCAAACTTACGCTGTGGGAACGTCTCGACTTGGACGAGATTCCTGTCGAACTCGGATTTCCTGTCAACAAAATCAAAACCCGATACGAAGTTACTTACAACAGTCTCGGACTCTTCGGAGCCGAACTTTTCCTATACATCGACATCAAACACCGCATACTCCAAATCCTAAATCAAGCCGATGAGGAAGCAGAATATCCTGTCTTCCTGCCTATGTCCAATGGCAACGACATGCCACCGCTGGACCCCAAGTTTACACCTGAACTCGATGCTCTCAGCCAAATTCTTGCCGAATTCCAATGTTTCTTTGAAGATGAGAATGACCCGGACGTTGTGCCAATCAGGGTACTTCTCGAGTGGTGCTCGCCCAAAGTTCGAGACCTTGCAGATCTGTTGTTCAAATATTACACAACCGATTTTCAAGGGATCGTCTTTGTGGAGCAAAGACACGTTGCCGCCTGCCTTTCCCGTATTCTGCCCCGTATCCCTCAACTGGAACCTTACATACGAAGTTCCCAATTAATAGGACACGGCGCTAGTAACATGGCAAAGTCGCAGGTGAGAGGTATGGCCTTGAAGACACAGCAAGATGTTGTTAGAATGTTCCGTGATCGTGAAGTGAACTTGCGTGCGCATCAAACTTCTTCTCTGTGATTGAATTCGAACTGATAGGGCCTGTCAAATAGTCGTTGCTACCTCCGTGGCAGAAGAAGGACTTGACTTCCCAGTACGCTCTGATCTTGAGCATCTAACTCTATCGGGCTTATATTTCGCTTTTTACAGGCCTGTGAACTCGTTATCCGTTTCGATCCCATCCAACACATGGTTGGATACATTCAGTCCCGTGGACGTGCCCGGCAGAAGCTAGCTACATTCATCGTTATGATTCAGCAAGGACAAGCAACACACGCAGAACGCTACCGCGCCTTCTCTGAGACCGAACCCGAGCTAAAACGTGTTTACCAAACTCGTGATGATCGTGTCAATCAGCATCTCGAGGAAGAAGACGAAGGGTGCGAAGACCCCGATGACATTGCTGAACGAGAACGATTCGTCGTACCCTCTACTGGAGCCGTCCTTACCTACAATACTGCTATTGGGCTCTTGAATCATCTATGTTCTCTAATCCCTCGCGATCGTTTCACCCCCGTTCATGTACCCCAATATACCGGCGATTTTGAATCTGTATTGCAATTACCATCTAGTCTTCCCCTCCCTCCCGAACACCTCATTTTCATAGGTCCTCCCCGTCGTTCCAAGAAAGAAGCGAAACGTGCCGTCGCCTTTCTGGCAGTAAAGCGCCTACATGCTCTCAACGTATTTGACGACTATCTTCTCCCCGCTAAGGCCCATAGCGGCGATAACGAGGATGCAGATGGTCGACCGATCGGAGATGTTAGCAAGATTCCCGACACCATGGACGTCCTCGTCAAGGATCCTTGGACACGAGGCGCTTCTCAATGGTTGCATGTCATCTACGTCGATGGTCGAGCCACTGCTGGTCTTGTCACCGGCTCTGTACTCCCTCCAGTTGACGTCGTTTGTGATGGCGACTATGTTTTCACAGAAAAGGCCCAGCTAATCGAATTCGATTTTGGAGAAGAGTCCAACCAACGACGTGCAATGGAAGACTTCACAAGAATGGGTCTATGGTGGTGCATCACTGGCAGAGGCATATCTCTTCCCTTGACGTGCTACCTTGTTCCCATCACGCCAGGACAGGAGGTAGACTGGGAAGCGATTTACTTCGCCGTTCGTCAACCGTACGGATCGGCTGACTGGTCAAACATCGATGAATCTCACTATAATCGCCTCCTGGTAATGTGTAATAGAGAATACGGACGCCCTCTGCTTCTGCGTAGCGTTAGGCATGACTTAACCCCATTGTCCGAACCTCCAGAGAGCGGTACACGTGAATCCGGTTTCCCAACTTATCAGGATTTCTTCCGCAAAAAATACACACGACAAGGCGTTGCTCCTGAGATTCCTTCCGACGGTCCCTGTATCGAAGCTCAGCCGTTCCCCAGACAATCCTCAAGTGGCTACCAACTCGACGGCAGTTACAAGAGTACCGCTAACCCCAAACCGAACCCACCCGTCATTATGATACAGAAAATGTGCAGGTGGCTTCCATTTTCGTTCGACATCTACCGCACTTTCCACTTCCTACCGGAGCTTGGGCAGCGCGTAACTGACGTTTATCGGGCCCGGTTGGCTCGCTTTGATCTTGGACTACCACCAATTAACGATGACCTCATGGTGCAAGCCTTAACTCTCCCCGGTGCCTCCGCGGGTTTCAATAATCAACGTCTCGAAACCCTCGGAGATGCCGTCCTCAAACTGTGCAGCGTCGTCCACTTATTCAACAAATTCCCTCACCGCCATGAAGGCCAGCTCGATGTCTTACGTCGCAACTCGGTATCAAACCGAACTCTTCTCGCCCGTGCTAAAGAGCAGGATCTTGAACAATACCTCACTTGTGAACCTCGCTCGATGCGTGTTTGGAGGTTTACTCTGCCTAAGGACCAATACGACTACCCAGAACGTCCTACTCGAACGGCTCTTCGTCGATTCCCTAGGAGAAGTCTTCAAGATTGTATGGAAGCCCTCCTAGGTGCCAGCTTTGTCACAGGTGGTATCGACATGGCTCTAATCACAGGAGAATCCGTGGGTCTTAGCATGGGAGGTCGACTACCTTGGATACTACGTTACCCTCTACGTCCTGAGACTCCTGTGTCTCCGTTATTTGCCGAGTTGCAAGAAGCATTGGGATACCAGTTCCGTTGTGGAACGCTGCTGCTAGAAGCAGTGACTCACCCTTCTTTCAAATCTACAGATTGTACTTCATACCAACGTCTCGAATGGGTCGGTGATGGTGAGTTTGACTAGTCTTTTCTCATAATAACACTCTCTAACTTCGGATACAGCTCTCATCGACCTCGTAGTTATGCGATACCTTTATCAAAAATTCCCCAAGGCTACGTCAGGGCAACTGTCCTGGGCACGCTCCAAAGCGGTTTGTGCCCCCGCGCTTGCCTACGTAGCCGTCAAATACCTCCAACTCCACAAAATGCTCCTGGTGAACAATGTGGAACTCAGCATGGCAATTGGACGTTATGTCCCAGTTCTCGAGCAGACCACCGGTGATGACATTACCATCAACGGGTGGAAACAAGATCCTCCGAAGGCTCTGAGTGATGTTTTAGAAAGTGTTTTAGGTGCAGTCTTCGTCGACTGCGGTTATGACTTCGAGAAGACTTCTGTGGTCGCCGAGACTGCACTGCAGGATCTTCTCATAACACTAACTCCGGATATGCCGAAGGACCCCGTATCCACCCTGATGGTGTGGTCAGCTCGATCTGGTTGTCGTAAAATTAGTTTTAGGTGAGTAATTAGTATACAAAAAAAACTCACATTAGCTAAATCCCTCTCAGGAAATCACAAAGTCGCCCAGAAATGCGACGAAACGACTGCGTCTCGGTCATTGTACACGATTTCGCAGTCGTCGGACCCATTTCTGCCGCAAATTTGTCTCTTGCCAAAGGTTTAGCCTCGGAACGTGCTCGTCAGGTCCTCGACGACCCGACGAGCGAATACCATCTCTTGAAGATCTGTGATTGTAATGAAGAGATGGTTGTGGATGAGCCTATTCTGGAGGCTGTGGTTGATACCACTGAGCGCAAACTTGATGATGAAACGGCGGAAGGGTTCGCTGCCCTAGCCAAGATTGCTGTCACCGAAGTGGAGGGTGACATTGATGGTGTACCAATTTCTGAAGAAGATCAAGAAGAGGAAGAAGAAATTGTCCCATTTACCGAGCCCGACAATGAAGAAGTGGATGGATTGGAGACCCTGCAGGATGGACTGGCAATCATGCAATGTGAGATACTCTAACCTTAAGCACAGGACGTTGTGAGAATGCGGAGCATCCTGATTGTGTATTGTCAAAACCTCAGGTGAATCCCCCGCCCACCTCGTCGCTCCTGCTTCCTTGGCTTGCCTGAGAGGTCAAGGAAGCAGGAGCGACGAGGTGGGCGGGGGATGCCCTTCTATTTTCATACATACTCAGGGCGCTCCCCTTTCTCACCACATCCTGTGCTGAAGCTCCAGGTATCGTTTCCGTGGTCAGTGTATCCTCAAGGTGTTCCGGATTATGAATCAACGAAATTATCGGCTTCGCATTTGAACCTGTTATCTACCTCTGTACAACATTTATGCCCACAGTCTGATGTGTATTTAGTACTGAATTTTGTGTATAGCATTTGTGAACGTCCCCTTTGGACAATCCAGGAACATTAGAGCTGTGAATCCAGAAGTCATGCCTTGACTTCCGACATCCGTCTTACTCTTATCCATCTTAGTCATCTAATCGATAACTTAGCCCCAGAAGCACAATGTAAGTTCGGATCGTCAATTCACTAAATGACGAAAACCTTTCTTGTTCTGACACCTTTCCACAACGTCTTACCATGGCTCATCTCGCTAGTCCCCAACTTCTTCAACGCCTGAGAGGTCTCTACCCTACCCAGGCTGGCAATGTATCCCATCCATGGTACATAGTCACGGCAGTAGCATTTAGTGCAAGCAACAAACCAGACGCTGCCGCCGCCGTTTTCAAGTATGCCTTGGAGGATTTAGAGACGTCAAATACCACAGAGAATCTTCACGCGACGAAACTCACAGTAGCTAAGAAGACTAGAGAAGCAATTTTACAATCTGGTCTATTGAGTGGTTATGCAAGGGTAGGCTCGTACAGAATCCCGAACTTTGTAACGCTTCTCTGATGTCATAGAAAGGCTATCAACAGCTTGGTCGCTCTGCACGGAGTGACCCCACCAGAACTGCAGGAGAAGAGCATCGTTCGGTAAGTGATAGTAGATTTGACACAATAGTCCCACTAAACATAACAACTTTCGAAGCGATACTAATAAACACTTGAACGAAGTCGCGAACCATGGTGAGCGGCTCTTTCAAGCAATGTATGGAAACAACGCAGCGAACGTCCAGACGTTACTGGACAAGGTCTACCCAGACATGGGTGAGTGTTGCAGTACGTACAAACCCTGCACGACTGACGAGTATGTGCAGGATGGTTCTCAAACACTGTTGGATATGGTATCACGTACGGAGGGACCGATATCTTGACACAATCCGAGTCCTCTTTTGTCATCGCGACTGCAAACATTTGCATGGACACACCGCGACAAATTGCGTGGCATCTTGCGAATGCGCGAAACGGAGGTGCAACGTTGGAGGAGACAAA
Source organism: Cerrena zonata (assembly GCA_038087015.1). Lineage (NCBI taxonomy): Eukaryota > Fungi > Basidiomycota > Agaricomycetes > Polyporales > Cerrenaceae > Cerrena > Cerrena zonata. The sequence continues at coordinate 345,216 of JASBNA010000009.1, forward strand.
GGCAGTAAGGCAAATTGCGATGGAGGTTGCATCCACTTCGGGAGTTCAGTGGACGGATGAGGTGCCCGAAGTATGACCCTTCCTGTCTAAGATCATGTACACCCTCTAAGATAGATGCATAGCTTACAATTGACTACGTTTAGACTTGCAGGATCCTAGCTCGCCTCTCTGTAGAGCACATTTTCAGTAACGGGGTTTCTGCTCCCTTGTCGAAAACCTTTCAAGTCGATATGTGTCTGCTTGTGATTATTGGGGAGATACATTGCTCCCGAGAGCCGCCCAGCTCCCTGGAAGAAGAGCTAGTCTCCGTGACTGACCACATATACTGATGAAAGTGGAATGATAAGGACTTCGAATTCCTGTGAGTGGCGTATCCCAAAATGGTAAGGACTGAATTCGAGTTCTGTGGTCGTGGTAGCAAAGGGAGAGGCTACTACATAGTATTTCCTTGAATAAAGCTATAGTTATGAGTAGTAGAACACTCGATGTTGGAATATGATGGAACGACAATGTACTGCCAGTAACAAACTGAGTTTACTGAGGAATGTTGAATGGCAAAGAGGCGTAGACAATTTTCACACGGCCAGTATCGGTTCACCCAAAGTGGCACGTAGGGCGCCTAAAGTTGAATACAACTTCCTCCTCTCTACCACTCGCATTTTGCTCTACAGTTACCCTCGCCCCTTTTGAAGCGACAAGTGGGTCGTTGGACGTGTTAAAAGGGTCGACAAAATGGCTGGAAATAATGAGCCTACCCCCCCTGAACCCACAGTGGCCTCTATACTTGGAATACAGGGTCCTCTGCGCTTTAGAACCCATGGTGCTACGCAAAAGGCGCATGTCGTTCTTCGCCAAGTAGATATCTCTGAGGAATCAGAAGAGAACAGTGATGGAAAGCCTATGGTATACTTTAGCTTGTTTGCTCAGAAGAGGATAGAGGTCAAGCCGGGTAAAGAGATCCTTCTTGCTGTCGCTACTCCGGATGGTCGATTTATTGACACTCCGGTCATGTTTACGGGTGAGATGTTCAGAAAAGACTCTCAAATACCAGAGGAGCCTGTGAAAAAGGCTTCCCCGAAACCCCCAACACCTCCATCGACTCCCATTTCCTTACCCCCTCGTCTACGTAAAACATGGAACAAAGCCAACGAATCGCCACCTGCTCGTACGTGCAAAGCAGCTCATATTCAAAATTTGTCTTTAACTTCACTTCCTCATCCATCAGCTTCCACCAGTCAGCCTATCCGTACTTACGACTCAATTGGCGTGCAGTGCGATTTGACTTATTCTTCACATTCAGTGCAGACTTCTACAGAGCCTGAAGCAGATCGAATGTCCTGTTCCGTACAGACGGAAGTGGGTGAGAAGCCTGTGTCAACAGTAGACACTTCTCTATCTGCACCACAACCTATGCAGTTGGATGAATTCTCACAGGTGGAAAATGATGACCGTGCTGCATCGTCGACCCCAGGATCCCCTATGTCTGAACCATACTCGCCGACTCTATCAGTAAACTTGGGTATGAATTTCTCAGGTCGTGATAGGAGTCTTTCTCCTATGGAACTCGACTCACCTGGTAGTAGTCCAACCCTAGCTCCCACTGCGCTCCCAACTCAATCAGAAGAAGACAGGCCGAAGTCAATGTCGCTATCACCGCCATCCCTCTCCGTATCCACATCTCCTACCTCAGTTCCCTCGAAGCTCGACCTGAATGTCACACCATTGCGTCTTTCCCCCGATTCATCCGAACCACCAGGTCTCGCCATTCCTACCTACGAACCATCACATCCCGCCACTCCGAGTTCTCTGCTCACTGTACATGAGAAGACTATATCTCAGGCTCAGGCTGTAGATACAAGATCTTCTGATTACAGGGCTTTTGTATCTCAGCCTCAGAGTCAGCCAGACACCGCGTCATATAAGCCGAGGCGCAAGCCGGTACACAATCCTTTTGTATCTGGTGGTCTTCTGACAGATTTTGTGAGTGGCTCAGCTGAAAAACCAGAGGATGACCGCGATGTCAAAGAGGTAAGCCTTAGCCTCATTTGCTGTCTGCCTGTGACTGATCTTCTTTCATAGAAATCCGATCCTGTGATCAACCTACAGAGACAGGACGCAGTGTCACCGTCCGCGAAGTCTCCTCTAATACAAGTATCTAACGCTCCTTCACCAAGCAGTAGTAAGGTAAAAGAGGAACAACCTAATGCCCATATACAGTCCCTTGTCAACTTTGTTCGTGGGTTGCAAGGTGTGCCTCCCACTGGTTTAGACACACCCTCACCGGATACAAGTAAACTTTCTGCACCTGAGGGATCATGGAAACCTGCAGGATCTTGGGAACCACCTCGACCTCCGGTTTCTGTAAACACTGCGGTTACGCCTCCTTTCCCTTCTGCTGCTGCTGACTCATATGTCCCCGCGCCAGTGGCCAGTAGACCATATACTTCTGTCCCGACGAAGGTCATGCCGCCACCACCTCCTCGAGTGAATGAAATTACGAAGAAAGAAGATGACAAGCCTATGCCAATTCTGATGCCGCCTCGAATTTCTCATGGGTTCTTCCCTCCAGGTCCTCGTCAGAATCAAAATACCCAACCCAAGCGATCGTTATCTCCCCCTCCCGTTGAAGCAAAGCCACAGCCTTACATCCCTTCGCCGACATACACGAATCCACTGGGCATTCGGCCTTCAGGCGACGGACCTTTCCGTCCTCCTCCGCTTCGGACACGCCAACCATCTGAATCGAAACCGATTATTACCCCGCAGCCAATTGACAACAAGAAACGTGTTGTTGTTGGTAATGGATGGCCTCATCATCGACAGAACGAAGGAAGCGTGGGGAAGACGAGCCCAAATACCAACTTCCAGCAGCGGGGTGATCGTAGTGCTTCGTGGAACGGAGGTGCTGCCTGGCCAGAGCCTTCGCGCTCACCGCCACCACCCCCACCTCGATCAGGTCCTGGTATTTGGCCAGAACCGTCTGGTCGCTTTGATCACGAGGAGGAGTACGATCCTAGGAACCCTATGCATGGATTCAACGGACCACCACCTGGCGGACGGGATGGATCATACCCTCCCGGTATGTTTCCTTTGCTACGGTATCCAACAAGTTTACTCATTATTTTGTTTCTAGCGTTCCTTCCACCTCAATATGGCACTCCTACACCATCACGTCAGCCGAGTCGTGCATCTTCCATTGACACACCAATTTCTGCGCCTCCTTCACTCCCTAACTTCCCTCCCCAACACCCGCCACAGCATGTACCACAACATCCACCTCACTCATCGCATGCTTCTCATGTGCCCCCACCACATCTATCTCATCCTCCTCGTCCGGCGCAACATCAGGTTCATCATCCACCTCACCCACCCCCATCTCAGTACCCGCCTCCGCCGTTCAACTCATCATTCCCATCATTCCCGCCGCCACCTCAACACGCCAAACATCCTCAACACGCTCAGTACTCCCAACACTCTCAACCGCCGCCACACTCCCAACATCCATCCAACGGACAGCCCGTCACGCCCACTCACCCTCTACCACCCAAACCTCTGCCTTTCAAGAGTCCTCCTCCCGACGACCAAAGAATACCATGGTCACCGAAGCAGAATTTGAAACGAATGGCTTCACCGGAACCGGCTGCTCAATTAGAAGATAGCGATATGTTCAGATGGCCGATACTCAGGGCCGCGCATACGTCGAAAGTGAAGGGAGATGAAGAAATCGCTGTCAGTTCGATCGTGTTTAGTTCAGACGGGAGCTTGTTTGCTATCACTTGTAAGTAACTATTCAACCTGGTGATGTCTGAGCATGCGGATTGACATTCTGATTAGGTCATGATCGAACGGTGAGGATATGGAATAATCGAACACGCATGGAGATCGCTCGGCTGGGTCACACGATGCCTGTTCTTGCTGCTGCGTGGATGGAACATGATTCGGGAGTGGTCACACTTGGCGATAATGGTATAGTCAGCAACTGGACACGGAGCGTACGTAGAAATTCCGTTTACGGTATGCTTCTACCAAAGCTGATCTTTCCACAGGTACAAAATAAATGGCAGTGGGCTAAGATTCTAGATGCGGGTGGACGGAACGCAACCGAGAAACCAACGTGTTTCGCATTTGGAGGCGACCGCATTGCAATAGCATTCCCTCAAGGGGGCGTGAAGGTTTGGTTGTTTATCAAAGGTGTGTGGTTGTATGTGTCTGTGTGCGAGTTGTGCAGAGGTTAACTTGTGTCTCAGGAACATGGCTCCCTCAACGTTCCATATCGCAACACAATGTGACGACGATCAAGTTCGTGGATGATGGAGATGCACTCATGGGCGCGACAGCCGAAGGTGTTCTGTAAGTACTTTTCTAGGTTTGAGATGAGCACTTCTGATCTCTTTTCAAATTCGAAAGATGGCACTGTGGAGTACCGAATGGCATTTTGAAGGTATCGGCGTTCCTGAAATCAAAAGTGTACGTACTTTTGGCTTAGTTTGGGTCAAGATTGTCGTTAATTCTCTTTATAGTTTGTCGATGGATGCCACGAGCAGGAATGCAATCATTGCACTCGCCGACAGGCAGAGTCAAATGCTGACCATCTCCTCAGACGACCATAAGGGGAGTGTTGAGCACACCTACGCCTTTAAGGAACCGGAACTACTCCAAGCCACTTACGAATTTGGCGCGGTACTCGCCAACAAGAACCAGTCTATTGTATTTGGTTCAGTCAAGGGATGTGTTGCAGTCTGGGACCGAAGCACCGCAGATGTCAGTTTTGGGATGTCACATGCTGAGGACGATCGGGTCATGGCGGTCTCGGTGAGCATGGGATTACAGCTGGATATGAACGCGGTATTAATCTTGCTCTTTTCTCCAGTGCTTCGAAGGCACCCATGCTTCGAATAGCCAAATCGTGACCGGAACGCGGAGCGGACGACTGACTTGGTTCGTCCAGCCTGGTGAAGGTATGTGTTCGAGGTTTTTGCATTCTACCCAGTTGCTGACTTGTGCCTGTGTTTTGCCCTGACGATCTAGTGCGGAAGCGGATGAAGGTTTCGTAGTGCGCCTTTGGGTTTTGTTTTCCGTTTAAATTATCCGCCTTTGCTATGAAAATCTGGCGCCCCTGTTGCATTTTAGGATTGTATAGTGTCGTATAGTATGAATATAATGACGGTTGTAATGATTGATAGAAAGCGCTGGCGACGGATAGAGCGAGATTGTATGGGGTATAGAAAAGAAATGTAGAGTTCAGGGCCGGGCGGCGATGTCGGGCAGTTGTTAGGCCTCCTCGAGGCAGTTGCAAGCCAAGGCAGTTCACTTGACCATCTCGAATTCCCCGCCCGCCGTCGTCAGCAGCGTGCTCAACAACGTTTGCACAGCGTGTGCGTCGTGCTCAGGTCTGTCCTCCCTCTTGTCCCGCAACTCTCATCACGTCCAACTCAGCCCCGACACCGCGCAGACATTTGACCGTAGGGCCACTTTCCTGTGCTTTAGAAGATCCTCAAGCTCATAGCAACCTTGGGTTATCGACCGTTTCAAAGTAAGTAATCTCACCATGTCCATTTGTCTTTCCCATATCAGATGTCCTTTCCATGGGAGAGACCCATCATATCCTTCGTTACCACTGTCACCATGGACGCCAAACAGCGTTCCGCCTACTACCCTCGGCATTACATGACTATCCGTCCGTCCATATAGGAGCTCACCCACTTGTTACTCTAGCCTCCTCGCAAGTTCAACTATACTAGACCGCTTGGAACACGATGCAAACGATTAAATGTGTTGTTGTTGGAGATGGTGCTGTCGGTAAGGTACGTATGCCATGTTCATATCTACCCCGATATCATGTTCACCATTGAGTCCGTTACACAAGACCTGCCTGTTGATCTCTTACACTACAAACAAATTCCCGAGTGAATATGTACCAACTGTGAGTGTCATCATGCGCATTATCGACGTCAGACATGTCTTAGATACTTTTTCATACAGGTTTTCGACAACTATGCTGTCACCGTCATGATCGGTGACGACCCTTATACACTGGGCTTGTTCGATACTGCTGGTATGAAAGACTTGTCATAGTCCGATGCCATGCTTATGCTGAACACCCTTTCACCGCTACCGTCTTCTAGGTCAGGAGGATTACGATCGTCTGCGTCCTCTGTCGTACCCGCAAACGGATGTCTTCCTGGTTTGCTTCAGTGTCACGTCGCCAGCATCGTTTGAGAACGTGAAGGAGAAATGGTTCCCTGAGGTTCACCATCACTGTCCTGGTGTTCCTTGCCTCATTGTGGGGACCCAGATCGATTTGCGTGACGACCCTCAGGTTTTAGAGAAACTGGCTCGACAGAAGCAACGGCCCATCACGGCGGAGCAGGGTGAGCGGCTTGCGCGGGAATTGGGTGCGGTCAAGTATGTCGAGTGTTCTGCATTGACACAGAAGGGTTTGAAGAATGTTTTTGATGAGGTCTGTGTTTCACTTACATTTTATGAATCCTTACTCGTAACTCATTCGGATCTCGTTTTCCTACTCCCGCTTCCAGGCTATCGTTGCTGCCCTAGAGCCACCGGTCATCAAAAACAAAAGAAAGTGTATCATCTTGTAATGGAGTCTTGGAAAGGTTTTTTGCGTTCTCATGCGAGTCGACACGTTGCTTCACGACCCCAATTACCTTACAATCTCTCCCTCTGTCACTTTGACACCTTTCTTTATTCACGACCACGACTGTCAAATGGACCGTTTGGCAATACGATTTTTCCGATATATCCCGTTGTCTTTCCCTCTCCGTTTTCACCTGCCTCCTGCTTAGCCCAACACATTTAAGACACAATCAACTCCCGATCCCCTATCTGGTCACCACAACCCTCTTATTTCTCTGTTATTTCGTTCATTTGCCGTTTTCGCCCTTCCCCTTGCGTCGTTACACTCAGGCAATAGAGCGGTATTTCTTCTAGGTATTTTCTTCATGTTCAATTTCTCTGTTAGTATTTCCTGTTTTTTCTTCCCTTTTCCATCCATCTTCGATATTCTGTAGTTCTTAGCCGGAATTGGGTATACGGGGTTTAATACCCTACGCGTTGGAAACTAAACAGAGGCGTGCTTGAGCCTTGAGTATCGTTTTGTCTCTATAAGATTCCGGCAAGGACTGCAGAATTGAATTTTAAAGGACTGAATAGAGTGCAAATTCGAATCGGGTACCTTAGGAGCAAAACCGTAGAGTCGGGTGTTGGGACGTAGAAACACGTTACAGCATCTCGCAAGCATACTCCACAACGACGTCGTTATAATTGTCAGAAATATTGTACAGCGCGCAACGAACTATCAACTATGAATCCGATATCAACAAAGGGTCTGAGGCTGTTGCTGGCGATGAGTGTCTTTGTAAGATGATATACGAAGTAAGGGTTGCTGACCTAGGATTGTCCGCATAATACAGATCCAAGCAGCTCCTCTATGTGGAGCCATTTATATCCCCTTCAAGCGTTTCTGCGGATGATGTATTATTAGCACATGCCGTTAGAGCGTCCTCTGACGATCAAAAGCCGAGGACAGTCGGTGAGAATACTAACTCAGCTGCAGCCTCCCGCTTGGCGTAGTAGTACCTGTAAGGTTATAATTGAGTACCGTGATATTTAAATGACGATTATGATCATAATTAGAGGTGAAATTGATGACGGGTCAGACAGATAGTGTTCAACGCGGAGGTGGGGGGCGTTTGAAATAGACGATGAGGTGCTACTTACTTGGATGGCTTGGGCTTGTAGTATTCTGAGTCACGCTTGACAGGCGTAGCACGGCGCATGTCGTATTGCTTCAATGCCTTCCTCTTGACGGGGACAGAATCGGCTGGAGCCGCGATGGACATGGCGGCGAAGAGGAGAGTGAAGAAAACGACGAAGAGGTAAGAACGCATTGTTGAATCTCAGGTACAAAGGTACAAAGGTACAAGAGGGATTTAGTGAAGATCGAAGAAAGAGGGCGTAAGAGGGCGAGGGGTGAACCGCACTGGACTGTTCCAATAGATTTTGGTCTCTTATAAATACCAGCAGGGCGTGATAGGGTCCAACTGAAGCGGTTAAAGAGATTCTAGGTTAGATTCCGAAGATGATTATCATTGCCTGTAGAGCATGAAATATGGCGACAGGGCTCCACAGGCTTGAGGTGTTAAGCCTTCTTTGTTTCGGGGGTATTTGTTCGGCATCGAACTTGAGATACGATATACCACCGCAGACGTCCGCAGGAAGTCCACACATGCGGTCAAGGGAACCCCGCTGGATGTCAAGGTTCTACCCAAACTAGGAGAAAACATATCTATGTGACAAGCGATGTCAGATCAAATTGTCATCATGGATACGAATCAACCCTATTTCTGTAACTTCGCGGATAGGTTTGAGTGACCTGAGGTCTAACTGAATCAGCCCGGAAACGCGCTTTGGCTCAAGTCGTCATAATGTCAATTCTGAACTTTGTAACGCTGCCTTCATGTGATACGCGGATTCCATCGGATGCGCATTAGCAGCGAAAAGCAGCCCGTATGTGGTGCAAAAGTGTTCTGTATTCTTCTGTACTGTTCCATAACCTTCAGTACCCTGCTAGTCCCTGAGAAAAGAAGAAAAAGACGGGGAGGAATCCATCGGCATAGAGGTGGCAATTTTTGAGTTTGGAAACGCATCGAAGAGGCATGAACAGGTGCAGTCCTGGCTGGACTTCTCGAGGCTTCTTACTCCGTACAGGCGAGGTAAGGAACCGATTACAGATCGACAAGTCCGGGATAGAAGATTCATTGGAGGGTTTAATGTGGGCGAGATTAGATAGTTCAATCAATTAGAGCATGGAAATAGGGTCTTTGGCAGGAGTTACGGCTAGATGCCATATGTCTGCGTCAAAATACCGTGATATTGGCGGTAGGACGAGGGAGATGACGCATCCACCGAGTGGATACACGGTGACATATAGCAGCTGCGCAAACACATTTATACAATGCCGTCGTGAAATAAGAGCAACCTAATGTCTAAAATTCAGCAAGCACTATGGACGTACTATACGCACCAGCTATTTCGGCAGACTCGGTAAGGTTCATCATATGGATGCGGATAAAGACCTAAATATAAAACTAAGCGGGTGAGTATCATTCAGGGTTGCTCTCTCGTGTTTTGATGATTGTGACGATGCTGATGAGGGCGAGAATCAAGAGGGCAAGCAGAAAACCTTTGCGGTCGAGGTATGGCGGTCTATTGATTACATCATTTGTATTGGTGTGAATGGAGATAAACAGAGGCAAACAACTTGTCTACGGATAGTTGGCTCTGTAGCACTTGCCTCGGAGTCCGATCACGTTCCTTCTCTTCATAAAACATTCTTGCAAATGTCGCGGCCCCAAGATGACAGAAACCAGGAGGCGACAGTGTATTTGGTATGTCCAATATGATATCTTTATCTCCCATATGCTGACTATTCAAAGGGAAACCTCGACGAGAGGTGTTCAGATGCACTCATTTGGGAGCTCATGCTACAAGCGGGTCCAGTCGGTACGTACGACAGCACCTCATGATACTACTTCCATGCTCACTTGACTTGCCTTGCGATAGTCAATGTTCATCTGCCGAAAGACCGGATCTCTATGGCTCATCAAGGGTATGGTTTCTGTGAATTCTTAACGGAGGAGGATGCAGAATACGCCTGTAAGATTATGAACCAAATTAAACTTTGGGGGAAGCCCATAAGGGTTAACAAGGTCTGTCGCAGGTTCTTTTACATACCGTATTCCGTCCCGGCGCGTCTACAACTTACCTACCTATTCCCTTTCGCGTCTTGCCCTTCGTCTTACACGGCACTAACACACCGCTTTTCTAGGCATCATCGGACAAGAAACAATTAGACGTTGGAGCCAACTTGTTCATTGGTAATTTGGACGAAAACGTTGACGAGCGGTTACTCTATGACACGTTCAGTGCGTTCGGTGTGATGGCTACTACAGCGAAGGTCCGTACAAAAACCACTGGCGAACGAACGTTCAAACGCCTTATTACCTGTAGTTGACTCATCCTTCTCCAATAGATTGCTCGCGACCCACAAAGCGGAGTCTCAAAAGGATATGGCTTTGTCTCTTACACTGACTTCGAGTCTTCGGACGCAGCCATCGATTCTATGAATGGACAATACCTGATGAACAAACCGATCACCGTCCAATATGCTTTCAAAAAAGATGGAAAGGGAGAACGGCACGGTACTCCCGCAGAACGTCTTCTTGCTGCGCAAGCCCGCAAGAACAACGCTTTACCTGTCTCCGCTCGACCTCCACCGGCGCCGATGGCGTTTGGTACCCGACCGCCCATGCCTGGTTTCCAAGGTCCTTATCAAGGCCAATTTGCGGGTGCTCTCGCACAACCTCCGCCTCCACCTGGCTTTACACCTCAACAAACCATCGTCCCTCCTATGCAAATGGGTGGTATGCCTCCAGGGATGCAAATGGGTATGCCCCCACCGCCACCCAATATTCCGATGTACAATCCTGCTGCAGGATATCCCCCTCCACCTCCACCAGGATTTGCGGCCCCACCTGGTATGATGCCTCCTACTATGATGCCCCCACCTCCGCCTGGGGTTCCGCAACCTTACATGTCGATGCAGCAGTAGGGATTAGTGCTACTCTTATTGTATTCTGCTTTTGTGGGTTCATTTGTAATAATTATCGATATTTCGCAATTCCTCACTGAAGCTTAGAATAGCCTCCTTCCGACGTCATCGTTCTCCCAGTGTAACTTGATAAGCAAAAGTAATCTTACAGAAACAGCATGAAAACAGAGATAAGATCTCGAGTGGGGCGGCTGTTTACACGCGAATCCTGTCGCTTGCAAATAGTAGATCTCATATTTTCCACCACGAAACGATACGACTTTCATTTCCCTGAATGTCCTAATTTCGCGCTGGGGCTGTTACAATACCCAAATTCAAATGTGAATTTCTAATACTGTACCATATGTACCACGATCCAACAGACTTCTAAACAATGGTTTCTTACTCCCAAAGATTGTTGTGAGGCTTTGTGTCTACTACACTGAACCATGAAATGATCTACTCCGGTAGTATCACGGATGTCTATGAATCGTCGTCACTTTGTAGCAAGTGCAAGTTGGATCTAGCCGACGGTGACGGTGACGTAAGTAAGTACTTCTCATTCAAGTTGACTTGAACCACGACGGTCTAGTACTTGGATATACTGTGCGGGGACATCCATCCAGCTGGTGAGTAAGCTACCGATATACCTGAGCGCGGCCTTATTACATAACATTATTTATCATAAGTATTTCTGTGCATGACATTCAGGATTCCCGTATTGGACAAAACATATCATGAACACGATTTTATCTACGTATGTTATCATGGCACTATCATCCATCCCAAACTAATATGGCAGGCATAGTAATGAGATTCAAGATGAGCAAGACACTGAACTTCGTTTCATTATGTCTACTATGCGCTCGTCAACAGACAAAAACAAAGCGCAGCTAAACTACATGCTCGACGAACAGAGGAAATCGATCGAGGAACTTCAGGACTCAATCAAGGAACTTCAGGACTCAATCGCCAAACACCACCGTACCATTGCCGCTATTCAGGCCCATCGCAACTCGCTCGTCCCGACAATCAATTCGATTCTGTTGACTGAAATACTCGCTGAGATATTCCTACAACTAGTCACGGAAGCCGAACAGCAGCGACACTACCGTTATAGTTGGATAAAGGTTGCCCACGTCTGTCGATATTGGCGTGACGTGGTCCTCTCATATCCACGCCTCTTTTCCTATATACGATTCCCCACCCGTGACGACCGCCATCTCGAGGAATTCCTTCGCCTATCTACCACGACACCTCTCACTCTCTATGCTGACGAAGAACCAGGAGATGCTTGGGTAGCTATCGCACCCCACTTACCCCGCACTCAATCTCTCACTATGACTGGTACCATTGGTCTTCCCGTTCCCTGGCCATATTGCCCACAAATGACATCTTTATTTTGGGAAACTGATGAAAGTGAATTTAATAAACCAGATGGTCATGTTGTGCGCCAGGTTCTCACATGCATGCCTAACCTTCGTGGCTTGCAGAGCGAAACTCATCTCCTAGGTGTTTTGTGGTTCAAAATGCCGCTTGCATCGACTCTCACGTCGCTTTGTATTATTCACAACGGTCGGGGTGGAAATCCCGGCTCCCTAGAAGAGCTTGGAGCTGCACTCTCAATACTGACGTCTTTGAACACATTCAGTCTCGAATGTGTAAGAGAAGGGTTTTACCAACTATCGAGATCCTCACATGTTTCCTGTCCTCAACTTCCACACTTACAGATGCTTCGACTCCACGGCACTGGCGTAGGGCTGGCTAATATGTTGAAGCTACCCTTCCACTCGACGGCTGTTGAGGTTAAATTGCATTCGGAACACGAGGCTCACCCGACGTCCATATTTCCCCTTTTGACAACTGTCCTCCGAAGTGGGCCACAGACCATGCTCAATCGACAAATTCGCACCTACTACATCAATATTCGACACGTGAAACGCGACTCCGTGCTGTATGGAACGATTCGAGGATGGGAGGGTGAGGACGTGGATGTGCATGCAGATCCTCCAATTCTTGCTCTCTTTTTTAGTCAAAACTCGCCCACACACTTCTTTGACATGTATGACGGATTAACAAGTGGCTTTCGTCCAATGATCTCAGAAACCCGAGTGCTCGTTGTTGATGAACAAACGGATGATTACAGTTTTCGGGAGTAGGTTATTCTCCATGATTACATGAAGTAATATTTACGCGATATAGTTCAAGGATAATAGCTCAGACGGAACTCGAAACAACTCGATGCTTTGGGCTTGCTGAAATATTCGATTCCACCGGTGAAGATGATGTCATATCGTTACCACATCTCCGGGAACTGAGAATCAGGTTCATGAACAATACCGTAGTATTTGGTGACCTTTCTTTGAAGGCTCTCATAAGACCCTTATCAAATCGTTTGGAAAGAGGCCACAAGTTGGAAACTCTGATAATCGTTGACATGGGGCCTCGATTCGAGGTGTATCACACATTTGGGCAGGAAATTGTGAAGAGTTTATCTGCAGTTGTGGGGCGAGTGGAAGTACGACGCGAAGTCCGTAGATGGAATTGACCACTCCATTTACGGACTTCGATTGTGATATGGAGGTGAAATATATAATAGTATATCGAAAGCAGAATCGTTGGGAAATGAAGTTTCAATAGCTCGGCTTCCTTCGTTACGTTGTTGAGCAATGTGATTGATGGTTTAAGATGGTCATACTATTGTTGAAGAATTATCAACACATGTTTCACGCAGGTACATCAGCCCCGACGATATATGAGAACAATATCTCGCTTTGAGATATACAACGACACCACAAGGATGTACTCTTAGAAGAGTCACAATAAATATAACACTGCGACAAGTCTGAAAGCCTCACATACTTATCTTACGACACTAGTGTTGTATTCGGTTCATAGAGGATTTGCTTGATAATAAAGGACGTAACGGCATACATAAAATTGTAACGCACGACGTTGTTATTGATCCGTCCACAAACAGCCCCAAGCAACCACACCTTGTCCACGTCATCTGATGAAGAGCAACATGTCAAACTATTTGCTTGAGTTGTTGGATTTAGTGGTTTGACCACCTGGTGAGGTATATTGAGAGTAACCGGTACCGCTGTTGTAATAGGTAGACCCGTTTGTGTTCTGGTAGTAGTAGCTTCCATTGCTGACAAGAGACTTGAGATATTATGTTACCATAGTTAACGAGACACATACCTATTGGAATAGTGATAACCTGAGTTTCCAGAATTGTTATCGGTACGGCTACAGTAGTGGTTTCCCTGGAAGACGCGTATACATGAGACATGGATAGGGGCTAATGAGGTGAATTCGCCAACAAACCTGACTGTTGGTTCCACTGTTGGTGACTGTGTAGGACTTGCCAGACATTGTTGCAACGAAAGGGATGATTGAGTTAAACGCAGATAATGACTGGAAGAAAGGTTAGTGAGTTTGGCAACGTCGCAGCACTCATTTATATGGTTTGTGACACGACACGTTACGCGTTACGCGTACATACGTCTCGTGTGATGTGACATCTGAGTAGTTCTCTTTGAGTTGAAGTTGAGAACCCCGAGTCGTAACAGGTGCGAAACAGGTATATCCGAGTCAGAGCGTATGTTTTGACATAAGTGCGGGCAGATAGAGGATTTTTATCAGTATACTTAGCACTACTAACTCCAGATCAATCCTCGTAAGTAAAATTGAATAGCTGTCTGCGCAAGACATCAGTTTACATAGTTGAGCGATACAATCTTACAATAAGGTTGTCGGGGAAAAGTGGAGTTACTATGAGATATTCAAAATTCAGTCAATCGGTCAGTCATACACTTATCCGAACGAACTTGAGAACCTACAAGTCACCCCAACTACTGGTTTTGGATTAAACAAACGACGTTCTATTCCCAGATTGGATCGACAGCCTGTGTATCGTCGTTATCCCATATACCACGCCCGCCTTCATTCCTCTCCAACCAGTACCTTTCTAAAGCTATATCAAAGCTATTCCACCCGCTAGATAGGTTGGTAAGGGTGTTTATCACGGAGCATCGGAACCAACCATTAACCGCTCTCCTGCGGTCTATTCTCTCAAGAACATGGCTTGTGTTATTGAGAGAGTTCGGTTGAAGGGGATTACAGGACCAAAGTGTGGGGATCTCTATATTATCCTCGGGAATGAGTGAAGAGTCTCCCTGTTCATGGGCAATGATGCATAGGTATGAGAGCTTCGGGGCAAATGCGTGTATCCCCTTCGTCAAAAGTGGCTTGGATAGACGAGTCGTATAGGTAGAGATCACGTTAAGTGCCTCTACGTGATATGAAGCTCGGGACTGAGGGGTAATGAAGTGAGGATGGGAGGTTTGAGAATATCTGGTCCCGTGATAGGTAAACTCTTTAAGAGAAGGGAAATGAACGTCGAAAAGGGAGAAGGGAGGTTCGAGGTGCTCATTTTCTTGTTTCCATGCGGAAAGAGAGACCGACAGTCTGCGGAGGTGGGGTGCAACAATCTCCAACAGCGGCTTGAGAGTGGGAAGATAGTCATTGGTCCTTGACCAATCTTCACTGTCCCACTGGCCCTCTCTCAACCCCAGAGTGATATAAAGGCTGCGAACAATGCGATGGTGCGGATCCCTCGAGTGGAGGTATGTATTAAACGCGCCAACTTGATCGAGAGTGTAGAGTGCTACACTCTGCAGACAGATTGGTTTGGCCACTTCATTGATGAAGTGAGATACGAGGGATAACGAGCGTCCTGTATAACCGTTGTCAGTGCATGCAAAGGAGAATATATACTGAATAATTTCCGGTGGACATTCATTAAGACAAGGTCGCATCGTTTTGGTGTTCCAAGTAGTAGTACTTGGAGGTTGGCCGAAAGATTCGAACTTGCTTCGTTTGATGCTTACTTCCTCGGCGCTTATTGAATGCTCATCATGATATTTTAAGACCTTCTGTCACTACCTACAGCCATTAGCTATACTGTACCCTGATACCCCCAACCAATTTCACAAGAGAAAGTACTCTTAATATTAATATTAAGTAGGGAGCTGCGCAGGAGCATGATCAAGTGGCATCATAAGATGGATTTGAGGAATATCAGATACATTGACCGTTCTTATGAGTCGAGGGTCGCAATGATTTACACCACGCAGAAAAACCAGAAAGACAATATTTAGAAAGATGAAGCAGGGAGTCATGGAATAAAATAGTATGATACTTGCGACGCCGACACCGACCAAGCCACATTTGGCAGGTATTGTGGTTTAGAAGATACGATGATGTCCTGGCTTCCGAGCCGATTCTTTAACTCTTCGAGCCTCCCTCAAATCGGAATACTTCCTCGAGTTCCTTCACAACAAACAACTCGTCATCGACAATTTCGAAAATATGTGCGATCAAGTGCTTACCGTCCACCATGGAACATCCTGGCCACTCCCCGTCGCGCCCTCATTAAAACTCGCCTGCATCCCATCGGTCACCTTCCACCACCTCTGCGTCTCGGGATCTTCTGCTATCCCTTGCATGTCCTTATCATAATCCGCACCATCGTACTTGAAATTGGCGATCAATAATTGCAGAGGTGGGAAATAGTGGATCGAGTAATCAATAATATGATGTCTCTCGAGTGCAGCGAGCACGCTAGGCCATACTGCGGCATGAATAGCTCTATACTCTGCCTCTGCTTCGGGCTTGAGCTGCGTGTAATAAAGGAGCATGGTGTCAGATATGTCGCTACGATATCGAGTAGACTCGGACTACGAGAAATTTGAAAGTAACGTACCTTGATTATTTGGCATATGCGTTTGCTGTGAGGGACTGACATATCGTATATAGTAGACGAGGGATGTATGTCGTCCACTCACGATCCTCTGGTCATTTTATAGCCCTCTCTGAGAGGTCATGACCGTCCATAAGAAAAGGAGGCGGCCCGGCAAGTCCGTCGGTCCTGGAGATGATGCATGATGGGCCGTTCTTGAACAGCCTTAGATCTGTATAGTATACTAGCGTAAGGCGCATATTATGATACTATGTGTTCCTGAACATATCTCGAAGGTTTGAATCGTAAAGGTAAGACAATGAAATGTGTTGTTGTTGGAGATGGTGCCGTCGGTAAGGTACGTATGCCATGTTTATATCTACCCCGATGTCGTGTTCACCATCTCGTCCGATGCACAAGACCTGCCTGTTGATCTCTTACGCTGCAAACAAATTCCCGACTGAATATGTACCGACTGTGAGTGCCATCACGTACATTGTCGACGTCAAATATGTCTTAGATACAGGTTTTCGATAATTATGATGTCACCGTCGTGATTGGTGACGACCCTTATACACTGGGCTTGTTCGATACTGCTGGTATGAAAGACTTGTCATAGTCCGAAGTCATGCTTATGCTGAACAATCTCCCCAATGTCTTCTAGGTCAGAGGGATTACGATCGTTCGCGTTTTCTGTCGTACCCACAAACGGATGTCTTCCTGGTTTGCTTCAGTGTGACGTCGCCAGCATCATTTGAGAACGTGAAGGAGAAATGGTTCCCTGAGGTCCACCATCACTGTCCTGGTGTTCCTTGCCTCATCGTAGGGACCCAGATCGATTTGCGTGACGACCCCCAGGTCTTGGAGAAACTGGCTCGACAGAAGCAACGGCCCATTACGACGGAGCAGGGCGAGCGGCTTGCACGGGAATTGGGTGCGGTCAAATATGTCGAGTGTTCTGCGTTAACACGAAAGGGTCTGAAGAATGTTTTTGATGAGGTCTGTGTTTCGCTTTGCATTTTATGAATCCTTACTTGTAACTCATTCGGTTGTCGTTTTCCTACTCTCACTTCCAGGCTATCTATACTGTCCTAGAGCGACCGGTAAAAAACAAACGAGAGTGTACCATCGTGTAATGGGGTCTTAGAAAGGTTTTCTGCGTTCTCATGCGAGGCGACTCGCGACCTCAATTACCTTACAATCTCTCCCTCTGTCATTTTGACGCCTTTCTTTATACACGACCACGACTGTTAAATGGATCGTTTGGCAATACAATTTTCCCTGTTGTTTTCCCTCTGTGCCTCCTGCTTAGCCTGACACATTTACGACACACAATCAACTCCCAGTAATGTCAAGCCTGGAGAGTTCAAGAGTTCAATAGAGCGGTCCGCTCAACAACCTAGATCTATATTCTGTCGTAAGATGTAGTCTAGATGCTGATGAACGTATCTCGAAGGTTTGAATTATAAAAAGAGAGCAATCAGATGCCAAACCAGACCAGTGGCACGAGAGATCCATCACTATGATGTTATTGAAACCTTCTCGTCAAGCACGCGCGGTTGATACGTTTCGTACAGGTATCAGAGGTATGCGTATCAGCTTCTGGCAGTGCTAGAACGACAACTGTAACAAGATCAAAATATTTGGGAGCTTGGTAGGAACCTGTACAGTACGAGACGCAGAGTCCAGTTGCACGGGAAGAGCAGAGATTGCCAATCTGAGGAAGTGGCCAAACAGCGGCAAACAGAGAGTACTCGAGTCGTCGTCGCATCACCCAACTCTCGCCAACAACGACATACCAACCACCTCACGACCTCTCCTCTCACTTCCGTCCCCGGCCCTCTTTTCAAATAAACTAAACTAAACTTCTCCTGTCACATCTTTGGTCTTTGCATTTGCAACCCCTCACCTGTGATATATTCGGCGACTCTTTCGTTTAACAACGCATTGTAGATATGACTGAGGGAACCAACTTTGACTATCTTTTCAAGGTGTGTAGACTTCGCTCGACCTCGGAATGTATGGGTATTGATTGATGTATATCGGATGTTTTAGGTCGTCCTTATTGGAGACTCTGGTGTCGGAAAATCGTACGTTATTTCTCCGTGCTTGAAGAGCCTTCCGCTTACGTCGTATCGCTTGCGCCCTATAGCAATCGTATGTCCTATCCTAGATCAAACACAATTTACTTATAGTCGATCTAACTCGGATACTCTTCGTGCTTGCTAGTTCTCTCGCGATTCACGAGGAATGAGTTCAACTTGGAGTCAAAGTCAACAATCGGTGTCGAGTTTGCGACACGTTCGCTAAACGTGGATGGAAAGAATATCAAGGCTCAGATATGGGATACTGGTATGTCTCATTACTGAAACAACTCTATATCGCAACCCTCTATGGTCCCATATACGCATATACTGGATATATGTGTCTGTGTTCGCGTGACGCTGTGGAATATCCTAGGACAAGCGATGTCAAATGTGATCCTTATTGGTCTAACTCAAATTCTCTTTCTACAGCTGGACAGGAACGATACCGAGCCATTACTTCCGCGTAAGTATCCCATGACCCCTAATATCTTCGCGTTTACCAACATCAATACTATAGATACTACCGTGGTGCAGTCGGCGCGCTGCTTGTCTATGACATCTCGAAGCACGGAACATATGTCAACGTCACAAGGTGGTTGAAAGAATTGAGGGATCATGCTGATGCCAACATCGTCATCATGCTCGTCGGAAACAAGAGCGATTTGAAACATCTACGAGCAGTACCAACGGATGAGGCAAAGACGTTTGCAGGTACGTTCGGATCTTGTTTGACCCTCTTTGAAAATAGTCTAGAGCTAATCGTATTTGGGTAAACAATAGCTGAGAATGGTCTGTCGTTCATTGAGACTTCAGCGTTAGACGCTTCGAACGTCGAGTCTGCATTCCAGACTATCCTCACAGGTATGTCTTCCCGCTGAATACTCTCTTGTGGAAAATGAGCCTAATATCTACTTCTTCCTGTCAGATATCTACCGCATCGTCTCTTCGAAGTCTTTGGAACAATCCGCAGACCCTATCAAGCCACCCACTGGAGGTGCAATCGTGATTGACCCCTCCGACCCTGGTACTTCGCAAGCTCAACAGAGCAAGTGCTGTTAGAGGCTTCGTTTGTTTCGGTGGTTGTTTTCGTTCAGGACGGCCTGGGGCTGGGTTCTGATTAATGTGACGCTACGCTACGTAGGATATTCCCCATTTTCTTTCGCCTGTACATACGACACTTTGAGAATTTCCTCTGTAATTTCTTTCTTACCAACTCGTCTGTGTGACTTGGACGATGACTGCAAGTTTTCGAGATAGAATGCTGAGAAAGTGAAGTACCTAAGACTACAAAACGTATTGTATTGATAAAACAAAGAAAAGCAAAAGGTTTACAAGGGGCACGGCCCATCCGCGCGAACAGACGACTCGTCCTGATCTCCGAAGACTAACTCGGCGCGCCCTGCAGGTTGCAGAATTGCTTCCCTGGCCTGTCTAGGGCGGTTTATCCCATACCTGGCTACCACTTACGCAGCAGGAGGAAATTGGGTCACCAAGTTTTCTGGAGGGGACGGTCTTGAACCAGCGCACAGACGGGTGAATCCGTTGGGGCGTTAGACCACCTTGCATTCCCGGGTTGGGGCCATTACAGCCACTACACCAAGGTGCCGTTCTCAATTATCCAAGAAATAAAGTGGGATAGACCACTTTACTAAGCGATATTCTGACAGTTGATATGAATTAGTATGTCTGTCTACCCCATACTAGATGCCTCGAGCCAGATAGCAGACACGTTCGCAACAGCCCCCTTATATCTAGCTAACGTCTCTTTCACGACCCGTAACGACCCTCTTTCTCTCTACGGCCATCATTAAACCATGTCTCTCGCAGTAGTACCCATTGTCGAACTCTATCGCTATATTCTCCAACCAATCGCACCCTTTACCTGGTTTGGGTTATCAATTAGTACACTAGACGTTGCAGCGACTGTTCGTCTTTGTGTCGCTCTACGACAATTGCGAGAGAAGCTCCATCGGGATTACCTCGCTGCTAAACTTAAATCTGGTCAACCTTTGAAAGAGCTCGAGGAGAGATCGTTTGTTAGAGATGCTGCTACTACTCTTATCGTTGTTTATGGAGGGGAAGCTGTTGCTAGTACGTGTTCTCAGAATATTGATTGCTACAGAGGTAGATATTTATACTCTACCTAGATCCTTTGCTAGGTGTTCCACCATCGTTCATGCTGTCCGGTGTCGTACCAGCATTGTACACTGCGATACAAGCCGCTGTGGACAAATTCCCTGAAGTCCCAATCCCTTCATTGACATCCGAACTACCTCTTGCATTGATGGATGGTATATCCCGTGCATACCTTCTTTGCAACCTTATCCCTCCAGTCGTTCTCGGACATAGCTCGGAAGTGGTCTCAACTTCACCCTGGACTTTGCTTCTTGCTTCTTTGGTACCTAAACCTTCATCATACTATTATATCTTATGAACTAACTACTTTTATACTTGAATCAAATAGCTTACCGCTAACGGAGGATTCTTCTTCGTCGGCCTCTTCTCCTTCCTCCAACCACACTCACTATCAGTATCCACACCTACCGAATTTCTCCCTTACGGCTGGACCACCACCGACCTCTGGTGTGCACCTCTCATCACAGGACTCTTCGCCCTCTTAACCCACGCCCAACCCTTCTGGGCCGACGCACATTATACGTTGTCCGGATGGATGCAAGGTAGTAGCAGCGGGGTCAAGAAAGTGGCTGCGGTAGATCCCGAAGTCGCTCGAGCGGTTTGTGCGATGGTGTTGGCTGTGATGTTCTCTACTAGAGCGACGAGGAACTTTGGAGGGTTAGAGGAGAAGAAGGAGAAGCAGGTGGAGAAGTCGAAGGAGCAGTGATGTTCATTAGTTCGTGATAAGTTATCGTGCTTCAAGGTTCCTCGAATCCGTATTGCCCCAAATCCTGTATCCCCCACTCCCGCTGTTGTGGATTTTAGCCTGCGATTGGATATTGACGTAGAGATATAGACTCAATCTGAATTAGTAGGTATGGATGCCGGATATTTCATACTACACACTTACGTCTGTGGTACCATGGTGATATTTACGTCTTGCTCGCATCTAGAGACCACTTTGTGCATCATTCATACGTCCGATCCCACATTTATTATCGCTACTTCTGAACAACCGAACAGCTCACCACTTCCCCATTCAGACTCGGAGGACGCGTCACGTCCTGGCAAGTTGCCGGAACGCCAATCCTCGTGCGTTTCCACTGAACAAAGATCTCCACACGCCTGCAGGACTGGAGCAGTCTTTCGGTTAGCCAATTGCAACAACGCTTTTCATTTGGCAGACGACGCCGCGATGTTCCTTGGCAATGCCTAAAACGGACAGCCGGTGAGACGCGTCCTCTCTTCCGAATCCGTTGACTGGGAATAGAACCGGGACAGATCTTTGTTAGATTTCATTGTGAAAGTATATATAACTCGACGTCGAGTGTTGAAGAGATGCCATTCGAATCATTCGTCTCGACCCACCCTTTATACTTTCACAGACTATCATTGAATTATAATGAGCCTGATCCCATCCGCTAGCAGAGTCGTAGGTCCGTGTGTACGACGCCACACTAGTAGAAATGCTGCTAGGGCCGTTTCCAGACGGACTCTTGTTACAGTAATCCCGCAAGGAACTGAAGGGTGGAGATTATTGTAAGCACCTTTCAATCATTTTCGTTATATTCAGGTTATAATTGAATCATCCCTTGTAGCCTGGGTCAAGATCCCGTACGTTTGGCACCCGGTTTGAGGTTAAGCATCCCAATCCTTCATCAAATCATGCATGTGGATATGAGGGAGAGTTCTATCACTATTCCTCACGTACGCGGACCGTTCCTCATATTGCAGTATTTTATGACTCATGACCCTCATCGCGTAGTTACCTGGATACACAGCAGACAACGTACCTGTCACAGTCTCCGGTTCCCTGTTCTATCGTATCGAAGACGGATACAAGTCATGTTTTGCTGTCAGTGACGTAAAACAGAACATCGAATATACTGGAACGTCTGTTGTGCGGTCCGTACTAGGAATGTTTACTTATGATCAGGTCCGTATGTTCTCTGCTATAGTTTTCTTAACTTGAGCATGTACGTGCTATCTAGGTCATCTGTGATAGGAACGAAATCAACAAAAAACTAAATACCGTCCTTGGGGATTCTATCTCAGATTGGGGTGTTGTCTGCTCGAGGTTCGAAATCCAGACTTTTAAGCCTGCGAATCGAGAAGTCGAGGTGAGTACTCCTGTGTGTATGTCCATATGTTACCATTATTTAAGTATACGAATTTATGCATAGCGGCAACTAGAGCTACAGATGGAAGCCGAGCGAAACCGTCGAAAACAAATTCTTGATACAGAGGCTGCAGTGAACATTGCGGAAGGACACAAACGACGTGTAATCCTAGAGAGTGAAGCGCATGTACGTTGCCACATTCCCGTTCACAGTCAATCAAAGAGACAAAGCGTTAACCCTCCTTTCCTAGCTCGTAGCCAAGGAGAACGAAGCAAATGCCGAATACAAATACGTCGTCCGAAACGCAGAAGCTCGCAAACTCAAAGCACTCATGGAAGCCTCAGCCCTCGCATCCCAAGTGACCGAACTCGCCGGCTCCCTCGCAGGAGATGCAAAGAATGTCACACCAGCCGATCGACAACTAGCTCTCAATACTTTAGTCGAACTTCAACGCCTCAACCAACTCAAAGCCATCGCGTCGAGTAAGAGCAACTCGACGTACTTCTTTGGCGACAAGGCGGTGGGGACAGAACGATATAATATCGATTATGCGGAGAAGGTGAAGATGATGGCTAACCCCACTGAGGCTAGCGGACCAGTTATGGCGACCAAGCTGTCACAGTCGGCAGCTGCGTAGTGGAGATCCTTGCTTTGCAAGTTGAAATGAGATACCCTTGGATCGATATACCACCCCTACTCATTATGTACATCATAAATACAATATCTAAAACTGCTACAAAGTACGTGAGAATTCGTACTCCTCGCTATAGAATCCGATGAAACCAAATAACTAGGTTCAGCACGAACAATCATCATGGCAGACCGATCCTCCTATCTTGAACGGTGCCCCCCGGAGATACTACTATCCATATTTTCATTGGCATGTGTCGACAACGGCCATACAGGATGTTCGTTATCCCGCGTGTCCCGTTACATCCACAGAGCAGCAAGAAAGGTCCAGTTACAGAGCATTGGTCTATACGACATAAAACAGATCGATGCATTTATTATTCACCTCGATTCACGAGACCCCTCTGAACGCATCGTTCACAATCTTTTGATTATACTGGACAACTCACTCATCAGATCCAGGTTCAATGAGATCCTGATGTCCCCAAACGAACACGACTCTATCGTTCGTCTTCTAGAGATGGTCTCTCCATATCTCCGAACGGCAGCCTTTAAGTTTACAAAACAAGAATCTGATGACTCAGAGGAAGAGGAAGAGGAGGAAGCAGAAGAAGAGGACGACAATGTCAGCGGCGACGAGGATCGGTCGTTTGTACTACTTCCCATTCATTTCCCTCGTCTCAGAGAGCTCACCTATCTCAGCTCATCATTCTCCGAGAACTTCTTCATCGATTCTAACGCTGCCCCACAGCTCGAAAGACTGATGCTAGCGAATTTTCCGGGGTCCAGTGCCTGGCCACAGGAGGACTTTATGCATCACATCATGAGGATTGCCCCAAAGCTTACCCACATAAAAATCTCCGCAAACCTCAGTGGTGGGCAATACGAGCTAGATCCAGATTCTACTGTCGATGAGCTTTGGGAATTTGTTTATTGTAATCAATGTCCTGTCTTGGGACAAGATAGTGATAGTAACAGGGACAGTTCGGAAGGAATCGATTATCCCCCCTTATCGGTTACCAGCTATAGGCTGTCTGGGAGAAATGTTTCAAGATACTTTTCACCAGACGAGGAAAGGGTGGCGGATTATAGAAAGATAGAGAGGAATTGGGTCGAGAGAAACGAAGGGAGGTGTGGGGTCTGGACTCGGACCTTTGATGTAAAGGTGCGGTGGGGTGCGACATTGACGATGAAAAGGGCCTTCGGGCGGGGGAGGGGATAGATACGAGCAGCTGAAATTAGCCAACGCTGTAGCCAGAGAGCTGAAATGAATAATATATTGAACACATCATATGCATTTGATCACTGTCCACATTATAAGCCATAGTAAGAGATAATAGTCCAAGATTGTATTCCATAGATAACCGAAAGACCCAGTAACCAAGTTGACGTCCAAGAGAGCCCAAAAGAAATAAAATAAAAGAGAGTAGATCGGCGGCAGGCGACAACTAGCATTCACCACAGCCACCTTCAATAGGTTCCTCGTCGTGGAGGGTATCGTTAGGGTTCCTGATACGGTCTCGTCGGCGTTTCTCCAGGATGATGAATGTCAGAACAATCATGTCGATAGGAAGACTGGTGTTCTGGATTTGGAGGAACCACCTGCGCTCGCTATGAGTATACCCGTCTGGCTGAAGTTCCTGAGTGAAACGGGCAATCTCGTGCTTTGTGCGACGGTTGCAGAGCTAGCCGATTTTGAACAGAATGAGGAGATAGTTTAGGTCAAAAATTCGTTGACGTACAATAGGACCTGTGTAAGCAATGTCTTTCCAACGATACTCGATATCATCGCTACCCAGAAAATATCGTGTACTAAAGGAAATTTGTTAGCCTCCTGTCAATATCGTCATATTTTCAGGGACTCACGACGTGAATTTTCCATCGAGCTTGTACAGGAACTCCCTAAGTTCCATTTCCTGCTCTATCCCATCGAAGATATCGGTCCTCACTGACGGATGAGACCAACGCCGCCACTTGATGACTGCAACGGAGCGAACGCCATTCGCTCCCTGAGGACTTTCGATGGTAGTCTTGGCACAAGAGTTGAAGATGTTGGGTTTTGACGTCGTGACTTTATAGTGGACCACACCATCCGAAGATACTAGTAAAGTTTCTTCCGGATCATTCGGTGTAAGGTAGAGGTTGAACATCAGTTCGTGTTTTCGAAACTAGATGTGTGCGCGGTGATGCGAGGGGATAGTAGGAGGTGAAGATGAGAAGACTTTTGAGCAGAATACATAAATAGCCTTTGGTATACGAGACAGCCTCAGAATGAAGTGCATTCTGGTTGAATCGGGAGTCTAGACTGAAGTCGATGCGGATGACAGGAACATTGCAATTCAGTCCAGGGGTAGATATCGCAAGTCCTCGGAGCCGACGCAGTATTCTTGAACATGTTCTGGAGCCTGTAGCCTCTAGTTCCCAAGTAGTCTGGTTCTGTATGATGAGCGTAAGAGGAAGGAAAGGTGAATTCAAAGCGTGGGCGTGACATACCTTGTATGACTTTAGTGGACCCTGCGATATCTTTACTAGGATTGATGCACTGCAGCTTGCGTTACCCTACCATTATATATCTTTCAACATCCCACATAGTCCGTACCATCACCTTATCCATCGACGATGACTAGCCAACCAGAACTTGAAGAAGTAGTCCATATCTTTGATGAGAACGAAAGTGCAGATGATCAATCTCTGTACCAAGCAATAGACAGATTGAAGTAAGCTGGTCGTTCTCTCTATTCTCGCAGCATGTAACAGGCGAAGTGTGCACGGGTTGAACCTAGAAGAGCCTGAACAGGCTAAAAGTGTTATCAAGCCATGGAATCTACGTGAGGATATTGGCAACTTCGCCCAATCCCAAGAGGATGTCGACGATCAGGTAAGTGACCAAACTTCCTTTCCTCGTTCGAATTTACCCTCAACTTCAACAGATAGTTATCCATGTCCCCTTTGTAGAAAATGTGCATATGGACTCCTTGCATCTCAAACTAGGTGAGCGGGATACCTGACGAGCATACAGTCTCGATGCTCCATCTCATACCATCTCATTGCAAGCATCGGGAGAATTTTGCCCCAGACGTTTACGACTCTATGCCAATAGACCTCACATAGTGGATTTCTCAGAAGCGGAGGATATCAAGCCACACCTAGACATCGCTCTTCGACAGGACGACAGAGGCGTTGTGAGCTACCCGCTAAGAGCTGGAGGCCGATTCGCCAACGTTCATTCCATTTCGCTCTTCTTCGTAAGTGTACATTCTGACATATAATATCTGGGACGGAGAGTTTAATCAAACAATGACAGAGCAATTCAGCCGGAGGAGATTCGACCAAAATATTTTATATTGGTTTCAAAGGTCACAGTCGCTTCGTCAAGAAGGATACCTCTTCGAAACTCGACATCCCTGCTGCTACCGCACCTGATGTTAAATTGTACGATCGCTTACAAGAGAAATCTGGAGGACAACAGACGACTGCACGATAGACTCTGCTCTGTTGAATGGAATTTAATCGAATTGTTCTGGTTGGGTCTTGCTATCGTTACACAATGTATTTCTTTGCTGGGATTTGTACAATTGCTGACACTATATATACCCACTACCCATTGCCTCAATTACTTCTTGCCGAAGATGCTTTCGAAGGTGGTGGATTGATACCTTTGGAATAGAAAAGTTAGCCATCAGCTTGATGCATACAATCAGGTACATACCCAATATTAGACCTTCCGGGGTCAGTAAATACACTGTGATAGTTGCATGTAAGATCGCCACACATCCAGAAAGCAAATAGTGAGGACGTACATGTAACCCCGGTTGCCGGGAAGAGCCAGCTTCTCCTTGAGGAACTCAAACAGTTTCTTGCTGTAAACCTCGGTAGTCTCGGGAGTAATATTGTCGAGGGACGCCTAGATCAAAGTGATCGTCGTACGATCTAAACATCATCCTCGAGAAGCTCGGCTTAAGCGATGACGTACGACGCTTAAAAGGAACGCAGGTTCAAAGGTACCCTCCCAAGCGAGGTGCTCGTTGTAAGTGTACGATGTTGCGATGTAAGCAAGAGGCTTTCCAAGAAGCTCGGCGGAGAACTAACAAGAGAGACTGTCAAGATCATATCAATCAGCGTAATCGGAGGTGCACTGTACCTTTGAGAACTCCTGGATGAACGGCTTAGCGTCCTCCAATTTGACGTTTGTCTTGAGCTCGAGGGCTGGCATAGTGAATGTTGTACGAAGGAGAAGTACGGATGAAGGATACCCGACTCGTCTATGCCTATATAAGACTCCGGAGAGCCACAATGCTAGTCATAATCCTGCAGCTGAGTAAGACTCGGAAATAATCTCATGCGAGGTCTGTATGACCTCATACTAAGCCTCAATATACTCAAAATGAGATTCGCACTCGGCTTCGGGCTTTGACGGTAAGCCTTCATGCGGTCACGAACGGAGTGATCATAAGGTCAAGAGTTTGAATGCGAGGGTGACGTCGGGAGGTCGATAGAATGAGTACTTTCAGTGTGATTTGCGACTGCAAGGTTTGAGTGAGCAAGTATAAAGACTTGGTAAGATGTACAAGTATCCTGATAGAATGAACTTCAGTCTATAGATCGCGATCTCGAAGGATCATCCGGAAACATAGACTCGGAATCCGACACACCCAGCGATTAGTAATCCTGGTGTAGGGTCGGGGCGAATGATGATTTTACACCTGGAAATCCTAACAACTCGCAAGTCCTCAAACAATTCTGTTAGTTTTGCATTGCATCGAGGATCAAGATATGTTGAACCAGTTGGTAAATCCGGGAATCACACATCTCACCGGACATTTGGCAGATGACGCTGTAAATCGGTCTACCATCTATCAAGTTTGCGTACCTATGCAACCAACATTTCTGTACACAAGCTTTTGCTCAGCTTTGCCTGGTATATGTTATGAGAGCTTCGCCCATCCAACTATAATGATCATCTTAGATAAAGTCGAGACCGGCATCAGTCTGATGTGGTAACAGAAATGTGGCATCTAGTCAGTAAAACATAACACAATATCATCGCCAAAAGTGTTTGAGACGATTCACCAACCAACCACCTCGAGGTGTGTAATACGGACTTATGTTCGACAGCTTGGCACAAAATAAACATAAGGGGATGCTTGCCGGACACACTTGAGATCGTTCATGAAAAATCATCTGCCCATTGAACGTAAGTATACAATACTTTAGAGACATCTCTGTCGTAAACAGTCCAATCCCCGAAATTAGAGACACATATCCACTTATCAACGTGCACAATATACGGAGAGCGAACGTAGATCTATCCCCGTCCTTTTCCACTGTATCACCCTCATGATCTCACGATCAAAGCAAGGCGGCGCCAGCGACCATGGAGAGGAGGACAACAGCACCGTTGGCAGCCGCTGACATGGCACCGTTGTTGTTACCACCAGTAGTGCTGGGTGCAGGGGCACCAGACCCAGAACCAGTGCCAGAAGCGCCACCGCTAGCACTAGCACTTCCACTGGCACCACCAGCCTCAGTGGGGATTGCGAAACCAGTGATGCTTCCTGAGAAGGGACCGGGAGCAGCGGTAGCTGAAGCTCCTGGGCCGGTGAGAGCGGGGGCGGTTGCACTTCCTGAGAAGCTGGCAGGGGGAATCGCCTTGGCAGCAGCGAGGAAGTTCTCGTAGGTGTTTCCGGTGTCAGGGGTGTTGATACCACTGTAATACACACCCAGATTAGGCAATGAGCTTGGAACAAAGATAGCCCACTTACCCAACCATTCCACCGATACAGTGAGGGCTGGGGACCGTTTGAGCGCAGTAGTACCAGATGGCTTCGTGGTTTTTAGTATATTTAACTTCTATCAGTTGCGAGTCACTCACGTTTGCTGTCATCGGTAATGGTGAGGTTCCAGGTTGGGAAGCCTTCAGTGGTACCGGCTGGGATCTGGATGTAGCCAGAGTCGAAACCACCTGCCATTTGGGCACAGGGGTTGGCGAAGGTGGATTGGGTAACGGTGTGGTTTCCGGGGGCTCCACGGAACTCGAACGTGATGACGGTTCCGTTAGCAGCCTTCACAGTGGGAGGGTCGAACGCAAGTGCGGGTCCAGCGCCGCCAGGGGCAAGACCAACCACGACGGTGGTAGCCTGGATAGGGGTTCGTTGATCAACGACAGTTCAATATATAGAAAGAGAGGACATACATTTTGGGCTGAGGCCAAAGAAGCCATAGCCAGGGCAGCGAGAGCAGCAGAGTAGCGCATTATTGTATTAGAGTACGAGAATAGCGGGGAAAGGTGGGAATGCGATTCAGACTCTGGGAGGACTTGGGTGGGCGAATTCAATGGGGATGAGGCAATTTATAGAGAACGAATCTGAACCAGTGATCTGGTTTCATGGAGACCTCAGAACCCGAGAAACTCGATGGACCAATAATAGAACGAGACTAATTTGCAGTGTTCATCTTCGACAGACGCGGTTAGCGAACAACCGTGTTCTACATCGTTCGTAGACTCTCACGATGCGTACTAGGTGAGGCAATTCAGCTTCCAATTGTGACCCTGAAAAATGACAGTTGGTACTAACACTCGTGACTAACCACACTGTTTAATGATCCTCCACAACAGCCATAATTACCCCTTGCGCAGCCAAGACATCGTGTTGAAATGGACATGGAGGTTATTTTCTGAGTTGAAATAATTCGGAGTCCAAGACTTGCTGCCATGCCGCTCAACGGGCGAGTCCAAACTCAGTTCCCTTCTTGAGCGTCCAAGATGTCGCGTACTGACGTGATACACCTGGGAATGGCTATCCGCAGTCAAGGTTCTTCGAAAATGAGGTCGCGTTTCTCAACGTACAAAGCAAGCCCATCGCACGATACCATGCCGCCAAACAAATTGGAATTTGAGCGGCCGAGAAGGCATGGTTTAGTGGAGGGCGTGGGTGAGGCAATTCCCCCTCCTGAGAAGTTCCTTCATTCCCGGCGATCTACATAATGTTCATGTCAGACTGACTAGTAAGCTTGAATATTAATAAGCTCCGGGATCATAGTCACAGAAGTAGACAAACGATTCATAGAGGATCGTCCCGCACAATATTCCGCATCGTGCATCATCGTTCCCTGCCGGGTACACCGAGGATTTAGGGTAAATAGTCGACGGAGGGGACATTTGATCGAGGAAAGGCACAGCGTGTAGTCATAGGTAGTCATGCGACTTCGAGACGGGAGGGTTAATTGGTACCTATTGGTACTCGAGACTCGCCAAGAGAATCTAGCCGTCGTAAGTCACAATCTGGCATCTTGAAGTTTTGCAAGGAATGTCAACAGAACTTTCTACGGATATAAGAAGTTAGACAGTATCCGTTGTCCCCAACAGAATAGGAGATGCGCCTACCAACATTGGCCATCGGTTGTCTCAGAATGTTCGTAAGACGGACTGATGGAATGAGCATCATACGGTTTCAATCAAGCAGTCTTTCAAACGCTCTTCTTTCCATCCACCGATTCGGATTCGTTACCAAATAAACTCTGAGAACAACATCAAACGTCAATATTCTCGTGTAATGATCGTTACCTTGATGGGGTTCATGAGGCGGAGGCCTTTTTGCTTTAGATGGGATCCGGTCACGGTTCGGCCTGTGCATACTAGGGAATTCGGAATTATCGCCTCTGCTCTAAATAGCACCGCAGCGTATTGGCTTGCGCGGAAGTAGGGCATAATAATCAACGATTGTCGAACTGAGATTTCAAGTTTGTTCAACGCCGATGATATGTTGCAAATGCACTCACTGAGCACTGGAGGAAAAGAATAAACTCCGTACGAATCGGATTCAAGTTGCAGCTGGAAGACACGCCTGATGAGCCCGTGCGATATACCCTTCGCCCTATTCAGGAAAATGAAATAAAAAATGACCGTGACAGCAAAATGGCATTACTCTCAATAACACGAGAGCGATGAAGAGACAAACAAAATACAAAGTCGTGATACTTGTGAACATTGATCGATATTGAATATTGATCATTTACACTTCCTTCGGGAAAACAAAGCTAATCAGTATGGATTTGCAAGATACACCTGATGAAGAAATCAAGCAACAAGGATTAAGTACTCACCAGATCATGAATAACAGTCGTTCGCGATTTTCATCCTGTGCCAACGACAACCATCCCAACATCCCATACAACCCAACCAGCCTCAATTGTTCGCTCTTGGTGTCTATGCTTCGTTTTCTTCATATCCACACCAAAGCTACCGCATTCCCATCCAACTATGTTCCAACCATCTTCAACTTCTTGACGAACACACAACAACGGCTGTACGTCTTCGCCAACAACACCGACATTAACAGCCTCGTATTCAATTCTTTCGCACCTCTCCGTACACCTACCCTCCGCCCCACCCGACGTGCCCTCGTCAGATGGGGCTCCAAAAAGGAGCCGTCCTACCCGTCAGATGTCTTCGTCATCGGACATGAACTCATCCTCATCCTCGTCGTCAATCGTCGCCAAGTTCGTGAAATCGACCTTGTATCGGAGCAGACCACCAATTCCACCGAAACCCTTGACGAACTGAGCACCTTCTTGAGACTTGTTGGTGACGAATTCGAGGTTGGCACCGAACTCCTTGTACTTCTCGGTGAACCATTCAAGAAGAGGCTGAGGTTCGATGACCTGCTCCATTTCGGTTCCGGTAGACTTGTCGGTGAACTTTTCACGGTCCTTCTCTTGCTCTTTGTTGACGTGGATGACAATCTCCTCTGCATACAACGTGAGTAAAATTACAACAAAACACGACAGATGTCAGCGTACCGCCGGCGGCGTTTCGGAGGACGTAGCGTGTGATGTCTAGATTCTCCCAGACGATCAAAGTTTCAACAGCTCCAAGATCAAGAGGCTTTGAGCGTATCTTCGACACCGAAGCAGTATTTGCTGGTATCCTGACTAATTTCGTCAAAGTACTTCTGGATGAGCTTCTTCTCTTGCACGAACTTGACGTTGGCCAACGATTCGGCTGCAAGTTCGATAGCCTATGGACATCAAGTCAATCGCACGTTCACCGAGACAGTAGATCCGATGTAACAACGGAGTAACAAAAACCCACCTGATTGAAGCCGTTTTCGCCGCCGTAACTGACATCAACGACCTTGATGATTTTGGCAGCCAACCTCTGATCGAACATATCACTCAGACTCAGCTCCGTCTTGAAATCTGCGGAACCGGCAAGGACGAGTCCAGTCACGTTGACTTTGTCCTGAGTAATGAAATGTTGTACCGCCAGTTCGGCAACTTTACGGACATAGTTGTGACGCTTTTCATCACGAAGACGAGCGAAACGTAGGGCGGACTGTCCTCCACGACCGTGCTTCTTGGGGAGGTCGACGGTGAATTTGTGAATAACTTCACGGGTATTACCTGCAACAGTACCGAAAAGGGTACCATTACCGTCCATGACGATGAATCCAAATTTGGAATCAGATTCGAGCAGTTCCTGGAGGGCTTCAGTGTGGAACTTATTGTCACAAAGGTACAGCGAACTGTAATATAGTTTAAGCTTATTTTAGAAAAGTGGCGAAGGCAGTTACGTACGTATTGATGGGCTTGTGGGGCTCAAAATCGAATGACACCTTCTTTTCTTTTCCCTCGTCCGTAAGAATTGTGCCAACGAAAAGCACAAGACCATTGGGCGGCACACGGTTGTACAGCTTGAGACGTTGTTGGGTGGATGTGATAGCAGCCAACACCGAAAGACGATTGACTCGGGACTTGATGTTGGACGCAGTACCATATTCTTGCGTCAACATAGCAGAGACTCTAGAGATTTGATCCTGTTACGCATACATAAGACATCTTTTCGTCTCTGATCTGAAGCAATCGGACACACCTTTGGCGGAATAATCAAACTGATCATGGAAGTACCAGCACTGTACGGCACAATCAGCTCATCTGAATCCCAATCGACCTCGGTCGTTGCAAGACTCACCCTCTGGCCATGTCAAGACTCTTGATGAGTTTCTTGACCTTCCACATCTGGATGTTCTGCTCTGCAGCATTGTCCTGAGACATTTTGGATGACCTCTGCCCTTACTGAAGGGTATGATATGTACAACAGAAAAATGAAATACAGATTACGATGAAAGAGGAAAGCAAGAGAGCACCGATACAAATTTTGGGCGTGCACGACAAGCCACCGAAAGCAGGCGTCTAGCCTTGCTGCATTTGGAAGGCAAATTCAATGCATGCTAAAATATTTACTAGCGCCCACACTTGTACTTTTGTTTCGCCCTTCCGACACTGCTCGTGCTCGATTGTGAGTCTCTATTGGAGCATGGCAATGACCGTTGCCTCGTCTAGAAAACGTAAACTTGACGATGCACAGGGTGCGCCAACCATGAAGAAAGTCAAGTCTACTGACGGCTCTGCTGTCCCTGTCGAGCCTGCACCGAGCTCGATTGTCACGGTCGCACCAAAAACCACAGGTCCTTCTGCCACCATCGCATCGAGAGAAAACCCTCTGGAACCGACGAAACAGTGACAATGTAAATAATAAACAGGATAAGGGCAAGAAGAGAGCTCTCCCTGCGGCAGATGACGGCCAGAATAACGCTAAAGCGACTGGCTCTAGAAAACGCATAAGAAAGCTTGCGCCTCCGAGACCGTTTCCTACTGTGCCCACATCCATGTCTGCTACGGGCCCTCGATCTGCTCATACCGAAGGCAAAAACTACATCTGTATTACCAGAAAGACACCGTTAGGGGCATATTTGAGACGATGCAAGGATTTAATCCTCAAGGACGGGTATGTTTCAGTTATGTACACTTCGTCGTTTAATGATACTCAGATTTTGTGTTTTCTAGTTTTAAATCGCTGCACCTCAGTGCCATGGGAGCAGCGATACCTCACCTTGTTACTCTTTCGACGTCTCTTCCATCGATCCTCCCGCATTCAGCAGAAGAGATTCATACCGAAATCCAGACGGGCACAGTCGAGGTGCAGGACGAAGTTATTCCCGAAGATGACGATGACGAGGATATTTCTTATCGCACGCGAGGCAAATCCACTCTAATGGTCGTCATCAAGATTGGCGATGGAGTGGATGAAGTCATTCACGTTACTGGTCGTGGAAAGGCCAAAACAAAATTTGTCGCTCCTCCAGGTGCTCAGCCGAAACCTGGTAAGGGCAAGCAGAAAGCAGGCCTACCCGAAACGACAGAACGCGAACAAGTTGTCGTACGTGCCGAGGATGTCGAAGACATGGAGGAATAACCCTTTCACGCGCGTCTTCCGCCCCACCATCGGTCCTCTAGGCTCCTCCATACGCGCAAATACTATTTATACGCATATATCTGTCTATTCCACTCACTCCTCTGACGCAGCTTTTGGAATGAGTTGCCACAGACGCGTCGGGGTATTTCTTGGCTTGGGCGCCTGGGACCGACGCGATGGGCGCGTGACGTCAAGTTTGCCGAATTATGCCGTTGTCAGTACCAACGCCAGGGAGACTCAGGCAGCTGGCCGGCTTATGCGCTTGCATAAATAAACAAATCAACTCACTCAGCGACCTCTCCACCCGTCCTATTTCTCGCACGCATTTCCTTATTTCCCTCCCCTCCTTTTCTCTCATACTCAACTTCCCCTTCCTTCCCCCCTCCCTCCATCGTCTTTCTCTACTCCATTCTCCCAGGTATTCTGTCTGAACCTAAGTATGGCTGGTGAGTTGCTTATTTATCTCCCCCAAACTGCCTTTCTTGGGTAAATTGCATAAGTGGGATTATTAATTGTCCGTGTCCTAGGTGCATCTAAAAGAACCGCCGAGGACGAACCTTCTGGGCGTCGTACTCGTTCTACAAAAGCAGCCAAAACCGAAGGCAGCTCCCCTCGCAAGGGCGGAAAGAAAGGCCCCAAGGTATGTCGAGTTGCATTCCGCCTTTCGACATCACTCTCGACCGTCTCTGTCCCGAACTGCGTGTTCCAATCTCCAAATTGAATTGCTTAATCATTCCCATTACTCATACCTTCGCTTCCTGAATAGACTTCCCTCGGCGCAGGGAGTTTCAAAAACCGTGCCCTCCCGCTGCACGTCAACATCACACATACTCCGCCTGCCGTGCCCGATTCCGAAACCGTCAATGCTACTTCAGCCGACCCTGGATTCATTGGGACGACAGCGTTGGTCCCGACAACGTTCAATACGGGCAGTTATGGATGGAAGGGCAACAAACGGGTCACTATTGAGTTGCAGAACGGTGAGAGTGGAGAGAAGGAGAAGGTCCATGTGATGTTGACGTGAGTCATCCCTTTTTCGGTCTATTCATTTGAATCGTTTCTTCTGTGGCGTATCTGTATCACTTTGCATGTGGTCTTCTGGTCTTGTACTTCCATTCTCTTCCTTTATCTCTCTAATTATACCAATTTTGAATGGGATGTGGTATACTAATACATCCACGCGCCTTAGGATCAACGCTACCGTTATGGGCAGCAAGAATGCAAAGGATGACGATGGTGCAGAGGGGGAGAACGCTGAACATGCAGAGCCTAGTGAACATGTCGAACCTGCAGAAGGCGAAGCCGAGAAATTGGATGGCGAACCTGCTGCTGCTGTCGCTCCCGAAGAGAGTAAAGAGGAGAAAGCCGCGGAAGATGTTGAGATGGCGGCTGAAGATCAGAAGGCCGAGACGGAAGAGGAGAAGAAAGATGAGTGAGGTTCCAATGTTCGTTTAACGTTGAACCTTCATGGCTTGGGTACTAGACTCAGAAATGATGGGATGCCTGGTATCGTTCGTTTGTGCTGTATTTGCTTATATCTATGCTGTAGCCATCTATTGATTCTGGGATTCTAATTGGTTCAAGTCACTTGTTTCTTTCTCATTGCTCTCTACTCGTCACCTTTCGTCTGATCACACAATCTCTCCCTCTCACTCAGTATATTTAAGTTCTTGAATCGCGAGCTGGAGTGTATTTGACACTTGGAGAACGCACGGACGCATCTTCTGTCTACAGGGGCGCTTGGGACTTGTGACCACACCGTATTTGTCACAAATCATTTCCATCGGTCTCGGCGTACGAACTGATGGAATTCGAGTAGCCTCAAAAGATTCCAGACACTCGACGTCATCATGGTACATGCCCAGAGATGCCCAGTCTGCAAAGCAAAGACGAGCATTTCAATTTGAAGTTGAAAGGCAGTTTACAAGGAAATACGTACTATAGGTGTACGCATATATGCATGTGGTCGCTGAGTAAACAATTCATCCCAGCGGACAACGGTGTACCGTCTGGAACGTCCCGTAGAAAGGGGGAGGGTCGCGGCAAGGCACGAGGGCATAGCAGATAATTATAGTGTCATAAAGCTTCAAACCTTGTAAGGCTAGCGAGGTTGAGTGTGCCTTGTGACGTGAATGCGCAAGTGTTTGCATGAAGACATGTGTGACTGTCTAAGTATATCCAGACATGATATTTCGTAAGGTAGAGTACACCAAAAGTAATTGAAGAAAGAGACAAGAGAGAACGTTACAAGAAGGAATGTGTGTGCAAGGCTACGTGCCTCACGTCGTATGGAAGAAAATCTGATTATGAGCATGTACCGGGAAAACTCAGAACAAAAACTCTCTGGGCTCGTTATCCTGAATCCGTCCGCTAAACTGGGAACTGAACCCCAAAGGAATCCACTCCTCCTGAGAGCGGGGAGCGGCAGCTCCCATTCTAGACAAATGAGAAGACACCTCAAACGAGTCTTCCCAAGCCGACCCCGCACTATCAATATCGCTCAGATGGTCTATATCCACGTCCGAGCCCAAGTCAAAGTCAGAATCCATATCAGATTCTGACCCTGACAAAGAAGCGTTCGTCCAAGCGTTATGGAATTCCAGGTCCACAAGGGCCGGAGTAGCGAACTGAGAGGAAGCCCATGAATTGTGAGACGGAACCGGGAAGCTGGCTGAGAAGTCCAAAGTGGGGAGGATGAATGAAGCGGCAGGGTCTATGCCTACACCTATCTCGGCTGGAGTCGCAGCAGAGGTGTTTGTCATTTCCTCTAATGCGTTATCCATGGCTTCTTGCTCTTCCTTGGCGAGGTCTTCTCTGACTTCCTCGAGGACACACCATCCAGTACCTAGTTCCCCAAGGACACCTCGCACTCTATCTTCACTCCATCCTTCGAATTTAACCTCTAGGATGGTACACAGACCACTCCTATCTCCGAAAGTGGAGCAAGAGACAGAAGAGTTGGAGAAGATACGCTGACTGTCAAGTCGAGAGAAGAGGGTCGAGACTCGAAGTGCGTGCATTGAGTGGTCGTTGTGGATAGACGAGAGGAGCGAGAAGGGAAGGAGGGGATGTGAAGACCGACGTGAAGGTGGCGAGATAGGAAGGGGGAGACGAGATGATGGCGTGGGTACGAGGGGGATGAGGAGGTAAGTCGTTACTTCGGCTTTCGGAGGTTGAGGGAAGTAGTGTTCGAACTCTTCGACATCATCGATGGATGCAGAAGATGTAGAGGCACAAGTGGCTTCATCGACGGACTTGGGCTTGACGGGGGAGTGGAAGACGATAGCACGAGGCCTCTTGTTCTCCTTCTCCTTCAGCTTCTTCTGTTTTTCCTTCAACGCCAACCTCTTCTTCTCTTCGCCAATCTTCAACTGCCAATCAGCCTCCCAGAATGCTCTCCCCGCAATAGGGATATTATCAGCGACACTTTGGAATAGAGGTCGGCCTGTAGAAAACTTCCGGGCAGTCCCGAGGCCGACATCTACCACTCGGCGTTGAATAGCAGGAGGTTTGGGGAGGCATGGTGCCCACATAGGTCGGGAGAGGGTCTGTCTAGTGGTGAAAGAAAGACCTTGTTGGATTGTCTTTCCCTGAGTAGCAGCATTTCCGAAAAACCTAGCCCCACCTCCGAGGGAGACAGGTATATGCGCCGGAGTCGCATATTTCGCAGGTGCAGTCAATAAGGTAACGCAGCGGGAGAAGAAGGTACGAGTCTGCTTCAAGACGGTTTGTGTAGTAGATCCACTCGCTTTGGTAGCAGTAGCGGCTGATTGAGGGACAAAACTGGAGGTTGGAATGTGTATATCCCTAGCATGGTTAGCAGGACGTCCATGTCCGAGCGCATGCGACGCTTGGCGACCTGTAAAGGCCAAGCCCCGTGCGCCCGAAGACGCTAATGGCATCGTTGAACGTGTCCCTTTGA
This sequence comes from Cerrena zonata, assembly GCA_038087015.1. NCBI lineage: Eukaryota > Fungi > Basidiomycota > Agaricomycetes > Polyporales > Cerrenaceae > Cerrena > Cerrena zonata. Next base: position 383,699 of record JASBNA010000009.1, read on the forward strand.
GAATGGGTGTTACGGTCAACGACTATAACGTTTGTGGTGGTGGTGGTAAGTGAAGAGTTGAGCGCAAACGGGTTCAATGCGTAATTATGGTCCCGTCCGGCCGAGAGCTTGCGCGCAATGACGGCACCCTAAAAGCGGTAATTTATTTACACCACAAAAAGTCCCGGCTCAGTGCGCTGCATACCGACCGTGACCACATTACCAGAGCGGACGTCAGTAAGTTACTAAGTACGTCGTAAAACACCTACGACATAAATCTGCGCGAGTGCATGCTGCCTTGGAATTTTACTAACTAACCACGTAGAACAAATAGTACGTCGTAGACAATTCACTATTTAAGATAACGACAGCTCCTCCTGGGCCTGCCACATCTTCGCCGAGAGATACAACTTTCTAAACACCTCCGACTGCAAATCTCCTTTACAGTCGTCTAAGACTTCGAAAAATTGGCTCCTTGCTTCTGACAAGTCTGCATTTTTATCCAAAGCTGGCTGTGTACGCACTACGGACTGACTTCGAGTCTTCTTCCTTGGTGGCTGCTCATATTCCTCATATTCCGAGCCCGAGTCTTCGTTCCTACGCGTCTGACTAACACTGGAGGAACTAGCAGCGCCTTCATTAGATGCATAGTAAGCCCTACTCCATATAAGTTGAAGAATAGTTGACATACCGGGTTGATTTGTGGGGTCTCTACTTTTTGAACGGCTTAAAGAACACCTGTTTCCGCTTGTCTTGCAGGAATCACAACGGAGGAATGTGAGATCTGACGTAAGGCAATCTTGACCTTTTTGACGACAAGACTTGCAACTCGGGTTATTTTGTCGTGCAGTGGTGGTTACGGAGACGAGGTTGCCTCGTGAAGATGAAGGCGTGGATGAGGGGGTAGATGAGGGGGTAGGCAAACTCATACGACTCGGTTGGAATGTCACTTTTGAACCTTGCTTCTGGCTACTTTTGTTGTCCTTGGGGGTCCGGGGTGCTGTAGCCTTAGCGAACGTCCCTGATGTACAAATGAGTATATAGCCTTCCTTGCACTGGCAGAGACCCTTACTTAGATTCTCAAGATCAGGCGGCTGCTGCATAAAAGACTTCGCGGGTATGCCAGGAGGCGGCATACTTTAGAACTCTACCCCTGAATGCAAGAGGTAAGGTGTATGAAAGGACAATCTCGATAATATCGCAGCAGTGATAATGTCGTAGGTAATGGCAGGTTCGAAACCACACTCCCCTGTACACAGCCTCGATACGTAAGAAAAGACTTTTAATAGCGTGAGTTTGTACCACGACCGCAATACGAATGTAGACATACTCATTTAACACCAGCATTCTGGTTTGCTCAAGGTAGTCTTCAACGCTTTCGAGTTCCTCTCTTCCCCCAAGATACTGTTTACAGGAGTTTATTTAGAGACCGTTAGCCACATTAAAAATTTTTGTGATATCGTAATGTACATCAAATAAACCATTTTATTCGTAGTCCGTGTCTGAACTTGAAGTACCAGGATTTATCTCAAGATAAATACCAGGCCTCCTGGGCTTGCCACATCATAGCAGAGAAATGCAATTTTTTGAACGCCTCTGAATGTTGCCCACCTAATTCCTCTTTGATGTCCTTTAACACTTTGAAGAAATCCTCTCTTGCATCTGATAACTCCTTCCTATCCTTCTCCGTCCCTTTCTTTGCAGGTACGACTTGACTCCGAGTTTTCTTTCTCGGAGGCTCTTCGGACTCAGATTCAGGCTCGGAGTCATCTTCTTTAGCTCTACCCATCTCACTGACCTCACCTAGAATCGGAGACATGATCAGCAAGCTGTATGCGGAAAAAACAATATACATACCAGATTGGGTCGTGGATTTCTTAACATATGCTCTACTAAGAGAACACCTCTTTTTGCGTGTGAGACAGGCATCACAACGTAAACGTTCAAGATTTGTCGTAATACAATTTTGCTCCTTCGAACGACAATAGGTACAAGCAGGCGTATTTTGTCGAGCAGTGGTAGTGACTTCGAAAATTTTGCCTTGCGCGGCCGAGGGTGGTGTAGTACCACTGGTGGACGAGGGTGTGAGCATATTGACGCGACTCATCTGGGGTGTCTGTTTTTTATTGTCCTTTTCGTCCTTTTCGTTGTTCGGTTTGCGCTTGTTCTTGATAGCCTGAGGTTCGGGCGAGGAGTCTGATGTACCGATGAAGATAACACTGATTTCCTAGCATAAATTATACACTTACCTATGGCAGAAGGAAAATCTGCGAGGTGCGATATTAGTTGCTGGAGCATGGTAAAATCGTCCTTCGCGACGTTCCTTGCGGGTATTCCTGGAGGCGGCATGCTGTGAATAGGGCACGGCTCAGATTAGGATTACAGTTGTGGAACAAAATGATGAAAAAATGTTGTTATTGCCCCTACAAACGAACCTAGCTGTGGTACAATGAGTATGTGGTTGACGGAAAGATAGGGAGAGGTACGTACGTACGTACGTGCCAGGAAGCCTAGGACCCTAGGACACAAGCACTTACAAATGCCTCCGACATGATCGAACAGTGTGGATGGCTACATTCGCTATGTACTATATCTACAAAAACCAAGACAATTATACATGTATGATACATTCCAAAGAACAATTAAGATTCAAGAAAAGTGATGATCATATTATAAAATTCACGAACGACTCTGGACATTAGCCAGCTTCCTCCACGCCGTCACCCTCGTCTCTAGATCCAACACCTTCAGGTTCAACTCAATATCTGTACATCCCGGACCCGGACCTTCACCCTCCGCACTTGGTTCCTTCTTGACATAGGATGCAATGTCCTCTCTAGCCGTCTGGATCATCTCGTCTAACATCTTTGCCATGCTGGAGTTCCCTGCGTGGACGCCTTTCGGCATCCGATCCCGTTCTATGATCCTCGTCTTGAGGTCGAGGATCTTGAGTTTGAGAATCAGGTCATGACAAGGAAAGGTTTCGACATGTGCGATAATGTTCCAGTCAGCTTTGCGGATATGGTGGAGTAGGTAGCTTTGGGTAGTTTGAGTAGCTGCACCGGATGCTTGGGATTTAGATTTAGATTGCGTTGGTGTTTGCGCGGGTACCTCCGAGTTCGACGTTGGTATAGCTTGGGGAGGTGCTGTCGCAGGTTGGTTTATAAGAGTACTGGAAGAAGAAGAGGCACTAGGGGAGGTTGTCCTGCGGCTCTAGCGGTTGCTGCACCATGGTGGTGGCTAAGAGCGGAAGGTGAGATAATAATAGATGTTCAATAAGACAACTTACTCATTGGTTCGGCAAGGTGAAGACGGTTTCTGTGTGGCCTGTGCTGTGGGAGAGTTGGAGATCTGGTAGAGGTATAGATGGGGACTTGGAAACCGGAGGAGGCTTGATGTTTGTTTGCGAAGCACGTTTCCGATGGTTTATCCACGGATTCGCACCAATGTAGCCAGGTTTCACAGGGCTAGACGGAGTCTCTGTTTTGATTTTGATTGGCGACGATGCATGAGGTCGGGCTAGTGTTGACGTTGACGAAGAAGCCTGCCGCAGTATTTGATAATTTGTTGGCAGTGCGTCGAATACCATCCAGTCTAGACGTCGGTGCTGGTTTTAAACGCTTTAGTTGTGGTGCATCCTGGAGCAAAATGTCTTCGTTTTCTAGACCATTATTAGATGATGCCCTATGGGTAATATGAATGGGTCTGGATTTACCTCTTTCGCGCTTAGGCGATTTTGGCTTCACGGGTGAAGTCAATTGAGGAGGTAGTTCGCCGTGGACTTGAATGATAGTGACAAGCCGACCGTTGGCAGGTTTGGTTGCTTCAATGTGTCGAATGATCATAGGGGATAGAGTTATACATCTTGAAGCAACAGCGCGCACATAGTTCGAGAGTTCATCCTCTTCGAGGTCATAATCATCAGCGATGAGCGGGACAGTGACATTGTCCACCTATATCAAATAGATAAATCAACAATAAATGCATTATCTAGGAGAAAGACCTTACGTTCAGGATTGAACACGTCCATATAAACACTGAGAAAAAGATAGAATCGCGAGATTCAGGAGAAGTAAAGGCACTATCCTCGATAGCCCGTGCTTTAACCGCACCTAGAACGTTAATGAATGACTCTGGTGCGTCGATGTTGTATAGACGGGATAGCGAGATGAAGGACACAGTCGGCTCAAATCTGGAGAGAACTACTCTGACGCTACGCCACAATTCGAAGCAAGCAGGTTCGCCGGGGCCACACGCTAGGGAGGCGGCCTCCCAAGAGACATCCTCGGTTCCTAATCTGTTGCGGTCACTTTAGGGGGGAGTAATAGCATGAAGGGATGTGCTTACATCTCACACGCAAGGTATGCACAGACATTCGGCAACGCGTCTTGTTTAAACACTTTCTCTAACCTCGTGTGTAGTGCCAGAGCTTTCCGCAAGGTGCGCTCATCTGCGCAAAGTCTCTTAATTAGTCGTTCCCCTGTCCTGGCCGGACGTGGAGAGTTGTTAGAGCTAGATAATGGGGCAGATTTCATTCCTGGGCCTCAGGGGGGCGTATTATCGCGAGTAGATGGTGGTAAAGGCGAAGAAAGATTTTGTGCAGGGTCTACATGATAGAACAATGTAAACGAGTACCGTTAAGTAACTACCTCCGAGGCGTCTATTGTCGTCCCGTTTAGGAAGTTCTCACGCTTGGATTATGCCGCGAGGAAAGTCGGGAGGTTAAGGAAATGAGAATGAGCTCATTCTTCCCCAACAACTTTCACGATGTCGGCCAGACACGTTTTGCGCTCGGTAGCACGGCAAAGAGGTAGTCAACGATGTATGTTTTATGTACACTAAGCTATCTCGTTATAAACTTACTTAGTGTCGTGTTACAGGGCTGCAGACGTCTGCAGTATGTCAAGCCGTGACGAAATTCCAGATGCCTGCTATGTCGCCGACTATGACCGAAGGTGGAATTGCCAGCTGGAAAAAGAAGGAGGGAGAGTCGTTTTCGTCTGGAGATGTTTTGCTGGAAATTGTTAGTGTTATGTGTTCAATGTCATCACTTACATATTGAAGTTGCTCTATAGGAAACAGACAAAGCTACTATTGATGTCGAAGCTCAAGATGATGGTATACTGGGCAAGATTCTCGTATGGCCACTCGTCTTCAGATATCTGAAAAGTATACTCAATTGTCCTCGTAGGCACCAGATGGCACTCGTGGTGTTCCAGTTGGCAAAACGGTTGCATTACTTGCTGAAGAAGGCGACGACATCTCGAATCTTGAGATACCTGTAGAGTCTGAGGCTCCCAAGCAAGAGGTTGCCTCAACATTGCAGTCAAGCCTATCTCCCCCTCCTCCTGTCACAAGCAACTCACAGTCCACGCCGGAGTCACGACCTCATGTGACTCCCTCATCATCTCGTCCACTCTTCCCTTCTGTACTCCGTCTCTTAAGTGAGAACGGTATCGAGAAGGCGGATGGTATCAAGGGAACCGGTATTCGCGGCATGCTTACCAAGGGTGACGTCCTTGCACATCTAGGCAAGGCAAGTGGACCTTTGGGAACCTACAAGTCCTTCATGGAGAAGGAGGAGCAGAAAACCGACAAGGTTGAGAAGAAGAAAGAGGAGGCCCCTGCGCCACTGGATGGCCTGTCGATCCGTCGTCTTATTGCCTCGAACATGGTACAAGCTTCCATTAAGAAGCGCACACCACCAGGTATTTTCGTTGTTCACTGTCACATCGTGTTCAATTACTGACAAGCCTTCAGCGTCGACCAAATCGGTTGACTTTGACGATATTATTGCGGATTACTTGCCATCTGCACCGAAGCCTAAGTCTACGCCGGCGACTCCTACAAAATCTCAGAGTGGATCCTCGAGTTACCTAGACGGTTTGGTTTGATTAGTATTTCCCCTTTGCTTATACGCTACAATTCCCTCATTAGACGTATCATACACTTCTCATCCTACTGTCTTGGTGGATCCAGCATATTCACTCCTCTCTCAAGTCCGAAGTGATCGTTAGTCCTCAATCGGAAGACACTATGATACAATAAGCCTTTGAAGAACGCATAGGACAACAAAAACCTTACCCTGAACTCTGTGAAAGCGTCCATGGTCTTCGTACCTTTCTTCTTGGGTGACGGAATGATCAATTGTAAACTCAATAACCCTTCTTCGTCGATCCTAACCGATGTCTTGGAAGAATGGGGTAAGGCCCGCGTTACTCGGGCGATGTGTGAAGTCCGGTATCTATTGAGAAGGTTCATGAGCGTTCATGTTGACAGTATCTCCGTGTTATGGATGGGGATGGGGAGAAACAGATGCGGCAATGTGTCTGACACGGGCTTATCGTCATCGTGTTAGGCACAAGTATCCCAGGATAAAAATACCGAAAGCTTTGACAAGGGTGAAGGCACGTACGTGAAAGAGACATGTGTATCGCACTCGCACGACTCAAGCACCTCTTTATCGTTTGGGTAATCCATCTGTACAATGGAATCAGCCAGGGTAGTATTTGGATAGATATCAAGCTACCTCAGTTGTGCCAAATGTACCTGTCGCTTTGAGACGTAGACGTGGAGGCGCCGTTAGTGTTGGTCCTCGACCAGGCGGAGGTGGTGGGTTTCCTATGATTGTCATCTTTTCACAACTGGGATGTAGTTCTGTCAATGCTTCTTGCAGCCAAGAAGACTTAAGAATCATTTTCATGACCCTGTTTACAGTAAGACATTGACGAAGGTCGTGATCACTAGAACTCACATAGCTTCAGAATCGAATGGAAGGTCTAAGGCAGGTTCAGGTTCATATGTGGTGAGTTCGCAAACGGCGTTAGGGCCATTCATATCTTCCATCCTACAAAACCTGTCAGCTTATCTCGCCCACTGGAGTACCTCTCAATGTAAGCTTACAGATGCAATACCAAAGGTTGACCACGTCCACCGTATGTCATTTTCAACGCGGTTCCGGTTCCATTACCCATATATTGATCAATCCTGCCATTTCTCGACGCATTCGCACCACCCCTTCCTCTCAATCCGCTTCCCTCACCTTGCCTCTCATCATCAGGTTTATCCCATCCAGCATATTTGAGCTTTTTGGTGCTCGCTGAGCTTGCTGATGCACTGGCTGTTCCGAAGACGTTCAAACAGTCAATCATCATCTGAAGATTAACTTCAAAAATTGTCCGTTTGGGTAGAATTGGCTCATCGTCATTTTGTGGATCTGGGTCGAGCTCTGCGGCGAGGTCCGCGTCGTAGATAAATTCATCAAACATGTCATGTCTGATAAACGCGAAAGCTAATAAAGAAAACGCGTGAAAGTACTCATGTCTTCAATATGCTGAGTGACATACTGACCTAGAAGAGTACGTGATTCTTCCACTGTCACGACCATACCACCTTCTGTAATATCAAACAGTGCGCGCTGTATTATTTTGAGACACTATTTGAAAGGCGCATATATGCACGTGTAAATGTAACACACCTTTTGAAAGCCGATGCCTCGAAGAAGGTTCGTGAAGTGTCTGAGATCATTATTAAAGACACTAAGGACCTACGCAATATGATTCAGTATTTATTTACACACGTGGATCACACATAAGGTATCACATATTGCGGAGACTCATCTGAGGCTACCTGGGATTGTGACATTGGCCTGGCCACGCGTCGAAGTGATCCAGTAAGATATCTGTTCCGGTATCAATGATCAGAGTATAAGATATCAGTTGATAAAAATGAGTACGAACTGATAGCAGTATTTTACGTGTGAGAGCGTTGATTGCTACAGTACAACTTCAAGGAACCCGCGACACAAAGTTCAAACACTGCTATTGATTTCCTTTTCCGGAAACCACATTGTGGCGCAGGATTGGCGCTCATGGCTTTCCTCATCCATCTGATTCTCAATATTCTCTAACTCTGGTCTTTCGGAGCCATGTTGTTCTATTCGAACTCTCTTTACCATCAAATCCCGAAGTTTTATCTCTCTACCACGGATAGACCGTTTGCGCAGCAGGATATGAACCCAGTCACTGGTGCATCAAATGATACGCCCAAGAAGAAGCAAGTTATGCAATCTTTCTCTGGCAACACCGAATTCTATGTGACTCTTGCGCGGGTCGCTCCAGGCGTGAAGGGGATCAACACGTTGGAGATCATTCTGTTCCGGAAGAATACAATATTGATGATACGGACGGACGAACAGCCGTATGTAGGTGTTATCATCAGATCCAAGCTACACGCTTCCCTCTAGATTAATGTTCACAATTGAATTTTGGACCTATCCTGTGCTCAGGTTCAGACTTTCACATTGGACAATCAATAAGGTGATAGCATTTCCGGTGACTCTTCTGACAGCCTGTGGTCTTGTGAACAAGAAGTTCCATCGTGCGTAACGTGGGAAGGGGAATCGAGTGTCCACGTACCTCTGGCTTTTCAGGTCGCATGCAACTTGTCGTGTAAAATCCGGCCAACTCTGAAGTAGGGTTTGATCAAAATGACCAGAACTCAAGGTTTGGACGGATGCCCTGAAAGGCTCTTGCTCGGTCGTTTTTCGCCTCCCCTCGACATTTCACCGCTCATGGACATAGACGGCCGCCCGCGCGAATCCTCTCAAGTCGTTTCAAATACGTTACGGGATATATGCTAGTTTCTTTTGTGTCACTCTTCATTTCTTGACGATTCAGAAGCCTGGCCATCACCATTCTGGCAGCGCCAACAGTTGATAATCATTACCGCTCTCGCGGCGGATTTGTTATGGCAGGGATAATGCAGGGAACTGAAGCCGGGACGTCCAGATGAAGCTAAAAAAGGAACTGGGTCCACATGTAACGGAAGATCGAGGACTGTGGCCTGTCGATAACCTCATTCGGAGTTGGCCAGATTCAGCCCGGTTGTACCGCTTCTCCAGGAGTTCTCACAGCCGATAGATGCCATCGAGAGAGCTTCTGAACCATACTTCAGTGAGATGGACCGAGTGACATCGGAAGACCCTGCTCTCCCCCAGTGTCCCTCAGTCTTTCTCAACCACGTCCATGGCGCATTGTCCTCAGGATGCATCTTTTGGGCCGGGATCGGCTTGTAGAGACCTCGACTTCACTTTGAAATTCGAGCAAAGGTACGTATCAACTTTCAAATAATGTGTTATTTGGAACTCACCGAACTCTAGTATCCTCTCATTTACTACAGATATTATATTCCTGGTTTTCTGTCTCTCTCGTTTGGTCTATCTATTTCAACAGTCGACAAAGCTTGCTTCTCCAGGATGGGTCCACTTGTCCTCAAGGGATTGTCGGTACTTATGGCGCTTGTCTTCAACATCGCTAGTCTACCATTCCTCATCGACGCTCGTCGTGACGGATTTGTGTCTCTCTGGGTAGCTGGCCCTGCGCTACAACTAATCTCCACAGTATGATCTGCATTCGAATGTCCCAAAATACGTTTCTCACGCTCCGGTTCTTCGGAACTTCTATAGGTGCCTCTCGGTGTTCTCGTTGTCGCTGAACATTTTCGGTCTATTACTCCGAGTTCCCTCGTCATTAGCTACACACTCGTGAAGACAATATTCACATCTGCAGTTCTGCGCACATATGTCAAGATCGAATTGTTCACACTCGCTCGAAATGCCGCACTATTAGCGTCATTGACAACGGCTTCTTACGCACTTCTGTTCTGCCTCGAGTTGATCGAGAAGAGAAGGCTCTTGCAAGATAAGGTACGAATAGTCCCATGACGTTAGAAGACAGTTCATAGATCGACATTACATATTCTTGCCTCTTAGAATACTCCACAAGAGGCTACATCGAGTTACGTGACCAGGTCACTGTATTTGTGGCTGTTACCTTTCATGTGGAATGGCCGGAAGAAAACACTCACCATCGATGACTGTGGCGCTATTCCTAAGGAATTCGGTGCTCGTGCAGCAGGCTCCTTGTTACTTGAGGCATTGGAGAAGACTCCGTATGTTTATATAAGTTGTTAAATTCGACTTGAACTGATGTGTACGTCTGACAGGAAAGGAAAATTCTTCCTTCTTCGAGCCTCCTTTAGAGCCTTTGGACCGTCTTTCTTATCGCCAGTTGCTCCTAGAGTTGTACTCTTGCTTTCGACATTCGCCCAGCCTCTACTTGTGACACAGATGATTGGTTTCGTCTCTGATTCTAATCGTCCTGCTGAACACGGATGGGCACTTGTTGGTGGGTTTGTGTGCGTTTATGCAATCATGACCCTATCAACTTCACTCTATTGGGAGAAGGTATGTATCATGGCATACTAGTTCAATTGGAAATGTTTCTGACTGCTTTATCTAGGTCTTTGACATGACTGTGTTATATCGCGGTGCTGTGGTCAGCAACATCTACACCAAGAGTCTGAAATTATCCTCCTACAAGGCTCGTTCCCTTGGTAGCGGTGTTGCAAGCACTTACATGTATGTATGCTCTCTGGTTTGAAAATCCTTATTCGCTTAAGATGTATTATATAGGTCTGTGGACGTGGAACGTGTTTGTCAAGGCACAGAGTTCTTTCACGAAATTTGGGCGTCTTTACTCTCGGTTGTCCTCGCAGTTATCATCGTATACTCACAGGTGCGTTTGTTTATGCGTTCGTGTTCCGTAGCGATACCGTTGTCATAACCTCTGGTTACTACTACAGGCAACATGGCCAGCGTTCCTTCCTCTGGTGTTGACGGCAATGTTGATCACAGCAGCGTCGCGAATCAGTAAACACATGGGAAAACAACAAGGTGCCTGGTTGGCTGCAACGGATAAGCGTGTCAAATTCCTATCCTCTATCATCAATAAGTTCTTGCCGATCAAGTGGTCGAACTATGAAGATATACTTGCACAGCGCGTCACGGAGTTGAGAGCGAACGAAATGAAGGAAGCGAAGTCATTTTTGTACGCTTCGTTTATCTGTATACTTTGCTCTCGCTAACGCGTTTCTGATGCATTCCTTAGTGGCTATTTCACCACGATTGCGATGTTGTCTCTGAGCGGAGGATCACTTTGTACTCTTGTCGTGCTCGGGCCATACGCGGCCTTAGCAGGTCATTCTGGCCACGGCGTGCTTGATCCAAAACGTCTCTTTACTATTGTGACAACCGTCAATTTATTGAACTTTCCTTTGAATTTGCTCGGTATGTTGCTCACTTCTCGTACCAGAAACATTAAACATACCTTTCTTAGGTCAATATATGCCGGTGTTGGTCGCTTCATACGCTTCTCTGAAGCGTATCGAGACTTTCTTATTATTAGATGAGAAGAGGTCCGACGAAGAAGACCCAGACTGCGAGACCAGTTCCGAGAAGACCACAATGGATGAGAAGGTTTCACCGCCAGCATCTTCAATCTCTCTCGGAGACTACTTCAGTCCCATTAACATGTCCGCCGCATCGTTTTCATGGGATCCTGAATCAGAGCCATTCCTCAAGGATGTCAGCCTTAACTTAAACCAGCCTCAGCTCTATATTTGTGTGGGGTCTGTCGCGTCGGTAAGGAAAGCGTATAGTGATTGCTGTCACAAACACTTACCTGGTTCTATCATTAGGGAAAATCTTTATTGCTATTATCGATTCTTGGCGAAACAATCCTGAAAGAGGGTCAATATATGCGACCACCAATTCGATTTGCCTATGCCTCACAGGACGCTCTAATTGTTACCGGAACGATACGCGATAATATCTTATTTGGTACCGAGTTCGATGAGAAACGTTACCAGCGTGTGTTGGATGCTTGTGCTCTGACTTCCGAGGTTCAAAGATTCAAAGCTGGTGACCAGACCTATGCTGGGTGATAAAGGGAGCAGGTTGAGTGGTGGACAAAGACAACGAGTTGTACGTCATCGTGGTCCTCTTCATGTCATCGGCTGGACTCTGACGCATATAATGCAGGCCCTCGCTCGTGCCGTTTATGCTAACGCACCGTGGACGTTATTAGATGATCCTCTGAGTGCCTTGGATGCACACACTGAGGCACACGGTAAGCGACCAAGTTGAAGTCGTTACACGAAGCTGATCATTTCTTGTAGTATTCTCCTCATTATTCGGCAGCAATGGTCTCTTACAGGGTCGAGCCGTGATTTTAGTCACACATAATGGTATAAAACCTCTTCGCTATCTTCGATCATGAGCTGAGTTCCTCATTCATAGTTAATCATCTCAACTCCGCTGGCAGTGTCTTAGTTATGGAAAAGGGACAGCTACAATATAATGGTACCTTACAAGAAATCACTAGTACCGGATACGACTTCAAAGGTATCGAGCCTGTACACTCGAACGAAGGAGACCCGAAAGAGATCGACCAAACATTCGAGGATAAATCGGAGAAAGAGGAATCTTCTCCCGACGAGGCTGCCATCTCGAAGAAATCGCTCGGATTTACTCCATATATCTTCTATGGGCAGATGGCTACGTGGAAGTTTGCCCTTGCTGGTGTGGTAGGTCTAATAAAGCGACGTTTTGTCGACTTAGAGCTTAACTTTGGTGTAGCTCCTGGTCGCTCTTACTGGCTTGATGAAACTTGGCCTTCAGGTAAATATATGTTCGGTCGAAATCAAGGGCCTTGCTTATGAGGTCTTGTAGGTGTACTTGAAAGAATGGTCGACTACGAACGGACGTCACACAGGTGCTTGGATTGGTGGATTCGCCGGATTTAATGCAGCTTGGGTTGTTGCAAAGTAAGTATCAGATATTGGGTTGAGCTGTACAACACCATACTAAAGCGTTTCTAGTGGTCTTGCCATCTGGCAATTTACTTGTGTCATGGCTTGGTACGTACTTCTCTATCTAAAGAATCGAGGACGTCTCAACTTTACTCATCCATATCATACAGTATTGCCAGTATATCGGCTCATAACGTAGAAGTCAAGGCCCTATTCGCTACTGTTCCCTCTTATTTTATGGCTACCTCAGCCGGTACCATCATTAATCGGTTGTCGCAGGTAGAAATGGTGTCTCTTACTTAAGTTTTGCCACTGCTAACCTGATTACTCAAGGATATATTCTTAATGGATTACGAGTTCACACTTGCTTTGGCGAATTGGACTCTGCAGATCACAACGCTTGGTAGGTTTATCACCTTTTCCTTCATATTCGTCCGATCCTAATTTTTTCTATTAGTGGGAATGCTCGTGTTCATCTTCGTCGCGGTAGGTCATCATTGAATTATCTCAAAAGCTATATCTCAAACATTATCCTAGACACCGTGGTTGACTTTGTCAATTATACCTTTAGGAGCGCTATATGTCGCAACACTGCTATTTTACACGGTATATCATATGCTGAATCTACGTGTCACTATTGCTAATAGTCATACAGGCTACGTCGAAACAACTCCAACACCTTCAAATCGCGAGCAAGTCACCACTGTACACATTGTTTTCTTCAACGATGACGGGTCTTGAAACGATTCGGTAAGTGTTGGCCATAGTCGATGCCCTCGCTATACTAATCACCGTCATTTTACAGTGCGTATGGGGCTGAGGCACATTTCTGGAGCCAGAATGATCACTATCTTGATAGGAGCCAAGTATGTTCATATATCTTCAGTGTCTCTATGTCTACTGATCGCCGATACAGAGACCATTTTACTTGAGATTCGCTGGCATGAGATTCTTGTGAGTAATGATGTACTGACTTCCATGCGCATTTCTGATGAAAATTTGCAGGAGGACAATTCTTTGTCTGATATCATTCATTGTGGCCGTCGGACTTGCTGTGCTCGCCGTAGGCTTGCGTCATTCAACAGACCCTTCGTTGTAAGTCACCCTCAAAGCATTGCCGTGTATATCGCGCATTCTGACAGGAATTCAGGCTCGGTCTTGGATTATCAAATCTGACTAACCTCGCACTACAACTTTCACTTCTGCTGATGGTAAAATATATTTCAATTTCTTGCAATCATGGTCACTCATCGCATCTTCAGACATTTGCTAATCTCGAAAATGGCTCGGTTGCTGTTTCACGGATACACGAAATTGCTTCCTTACCTGCAGAAGAGAACTCAGTCGCAAAGGGTACATCGCCAAAGATGGGACAGTGGCCGTCAGCTGGAGAGATTAAGTTTGAGGATGTTCGTTTAACATATAAGTAAGCATTCTACTCCATCGTCTCCTTTTCCTGCTCAATTTAGCTCTCGGCTTTAGGCAAGATCTTGCACCTGCCTTGGATGGTATTTCTTTCCATATCAAAGCTGGCCAAAAGATAGGAATTTGTGGTCAATCAGGGTTAGCTTGCTCTTTAAAACTATTTTGAGTATGTCATGAATATCGACATTCATTTTCAGGTCTGGAAAGAGTAGCTTGATCCTCTCGCTCTTCCACGGTCTTCAAGCACCATTGATCTCCGGAAAGATCACTATTGACGGGTTGGAAGCAAAGGATACATCCCTCGGCCCTTGGCGTCGAGCAATGAGGTACGTCGAGTTCAAAAAGATATAGCATATTCTCTGACGATTCACTCTCTACGACTAGTCTGGTCGTGCAAGACGCTTTCCTTTGGCATGCATCCTTAAGAGATAATCTCGACCCAGAGAGAAAGCTAGAAGATACAGTGCTATGGAGTGCATTGGAACACGTGGGAATGAAAGATGCAGTGACAGAGCTTCAAGACAAACTGGATACCGTGATCGATGACGGAGGGTCCCTCTCGAAAGGACAGGTAATCTTTCCCCTATTTTCTCCAAGCCCATTTAATGACGCCGTATTTTCTTAGAAACAACTGCTTTGTCTTGCCAGAGTCCTTCTACACAAAAGAAAGATCGTGGTACTTGACGAAGCTAGTAGCAGGTAAGTCAGCCATTATTCTGTTGAATTATGGTTAACTGATGAAGTCTACGGTAGCTTGGATACGAAGACGGATGAGAAAATGCACGAAGTCATTAATACTGAATTAGCGGGGTGCACTGTGTTAGCAGTCGCTCATCGCATCGGTGCGTCTAGATACCTATTTGGATATGAGCCATACTAAACTCTGTTCCATAGCTACTATAATTGACTATGATTGGATCCTAGTCATGCATGAGGGTAAAATAGTCGAAAGTGGAACACCGGAAGAATTGCTATCCTTGGAGACGTCTAAATTTTTCTCTCTGGCAGCCAGTCAGGGTATTTCGAAACCAACAGGTGTATAATTATTATTCTCTGTAGAGTGTTATGTATCATAGACGTTTTAAACTTGATGTATTTTATAATTTCTATTCCTCATCTTGTAACTACTTTCAAGTTCAGTTGGCGTGAAATGTTACATGTTAGCGCCAACACTCGTTCTCCGCTTACCGCCATGTTGGTAATTGACCAAACTTGTTCGCCTACCGCCATCCATTACCTCCCACCAAACCTGCTTCATACCATCACTGTACACTAATGAGACGATTAACTATTCACAACCGGACTAATGACACCATTTCTTTTGACATATCCTCCACGTCTGAGAACAGAATCTCTGTTTTACCTGGAGCTTCCACAACGATACCGACTACACGGCTGAGCTCCGCTATAAGAGCTTACAGGACTATAGCAACGAAGGAGTCATCTCACGAGGCCAAGGAATCTGCTTCACCTGGTTCGTTCGCTGTTCACGCACCATTGAAACTTGGCGCGAGTTGGCGGGTCGTCGCTGTAGACGAGGAATGCCCATGGATCATGTATCGTAGTCGAGTAAGTCATTGTCTCGGCTCAGTCATGGATCCATTTTAATATTTATTGTAGCTTAGTAGGAGGCATCACTCATTGTTAATCCTGCCTCGCAGGAATCTTTCGGCCTTCTTGGGTGATTTGCCCGACAGCCTCCCTCTGTCTTCCCTAGCATTACCTGGTAAGTTCTGATTAGGGTTGTTGCGGTCGTGTGTTGATAACTCTCTGACACAGGTACACACGATACGTGCGTTGATTTGCAATTTACTCCGCCACAAATAATAACATTTCGAATCTAGTATGGCGTTCTATGGTTGGCCTATATCCCAATGTCAATCACTAGAAACTCCGCTTGTAGTTCAACTTCAATCCGGGATACGTGTTCTCGACGTTCGGCTTGCTGTCAAGGACTCTGGACTAATGACATACCATGGCATTGTGCCACAACATACCCCGTTCCAGAACATTCTCTCAACCATTCACGATTTCTTGACAGCGCCGGAAACGTGTCGGGAAACAATTGTTATGTCCATTAAGCAAGAGGACTACACTACAGTTCTGCCCAAGAACTTCTCCAAACAAGTACACGATGAGATTGCTAATGGTCCTGGCGGAATAGACATGTGGTTCCTCGACAACAGAATCCCCACTTTAGGTGAAGTTAGAGGCAAAGTGGTTATGTTTAGTCGGTTCGGAGGCGATGGGGCAGAATGGGAGGGGGGATTAGAAGGGCTCGGCATACATCCTACAACATGGCCCGACAGCGAGAAATTTGGGTTCAGCTGGGAATGCAAGAATACCCTTGTACGAACACATGATTGGTAAGTCACAAAGTCGAAGCGGTTTCCCTTCTTTATAAGCTTCTTACTCGTGGCGTGTAGGTACAATATACCCTCATTCCTTTCTATTCCTGAGAAGACCGACCTTGCGGCGCAGATTTTGCTTCCACCGCCGAACAATCCACCTGTGCCAACCCTCTCGATTGCCTTCTTCTCGGCTGCATCGTTCCCTCTAGCTTTCCCACCTACCATAGCTCGAGGGTTTGGTTGGCCAAGTATAGGTCTGGGCGTCGAAGGTGTTAATGCTCGAGTAGGTACATGGCTTCTGAATCAGCTTTCTGGAGACGGATCACAGGGTTCATCCGAGAAAGACGGTGTCTCTGAACCCAGGATACGTGGTTGGGCATTCATGGACTTCTTCAAGGACCCTCAAGACAACTCTGTGGTACCGTTGTTGGTAGAATGTAATTACAGGGGAAGAGTGGCTGGAGATGAAGGATGGCCTTAGGAGTGTGTTCGAGCATTCCTGAATGATTCTTGTCGGTACCTTAGCGTTGATGCGGTCATGCATCAATTTATGTTTATGTTCGCAGTCAAGTATCAATACAGACCGTTCTCGGTCAATTCGACATCTGTAATTGATACACAGCTTTTACCTAGGAATTCTAATCGTCCTATGCCGACTATACCCCATAACCTATCCAGTTTCCTCGCTATAGCCCCTCCTCAAAACTTTGTTCTCCAGATCCCAGAAGACGAAGTCCCATCTTGATGGTAATAGACTTTGCGGATATTGTTGCCCCAGCGAGCGTATATGACCGATTGAGGTGTTATACGCCCCGCACCGTACAGGGACTCAACAACCTTTAGAGCATCTCCTTCCGAGTCGGCCTTCAGGTGACAGTGTGGGATGGATAACGTTACATTATCCCCAAGCCAAGATACATTCTTGCATAGCTCCTGGAGAGGTTTGACGTCTAGAGTCATTTTTGAGAAAGTGAGTGTCAAGAAACGTTTGCCATTGGGGGATGAGCAATGCTTCGCCTCCTGATAGATGGAATTAACAAAGTGAGAAGTACAATGCTCGAAGCACAAGTGCATCAGCATATCAAAGGGACGGAGATTGGGAAGAAGTTCTCCTGGTTTGAGAAGCCCGAGGGGCTTTACTGTGAATTGTGGTAGGTCCGCGATATCCCTGAAAACCAGGTGATTCAGGGAGGAAGATGAGAGATGTGTCTCAAATAGGCAGTGTAAAGAGTTAATGAGAACCTCGTCTGCGGTTGTTCCACGGCCATCCTTCCTTGACGCTTCATAGTCTGCATCTGGAACAACAGTGATGTCCACCAGGGGTACGTCTATGTCTTCCTTCGACTGCCCTGGCTCCCATCTTAGAACCCATCCTTTAAGAGATCGTTTTTCAATGTCAACGATCAGTGTCTTGATGGAAGAAAAGGAACGAAGGCAGCGGCGATCATCTGGGAAAATTACCCGACATTTTTTGCGAAGGACGGCACGAGAAACAATTGCACGGATCTCGATTTTGGCCGTTTTAGGTACTGATATAGTACGTAAGAGATATTGGATGTCCGGCAAGCGAAGGGAAAGGTTAAGTCTTCAAAGCTTTCGAAAAGGCTTAGGATTTTCTGGCCCCGAGATTTCCGCAATAAAGTGTGAATTTCTACCCGAAATGTGATCATTATTGAGTGTGTGGAAAGTAAACTCTTCTAGGTTTGGGGAGTTGTCAAAGATTTGGAAGAAATCGTTGTCTCCATCCAGGTACTGCTTGCGTACTACAAACTTGAGAGTAGTGAGACTGGCGTACTTTCCCCATGGCAAACCGACTCCTTGAAGGCAAAGATGACGTAAAGATGGAGTTTTTCCGTTGCAAAGACAAGACAACGGATTTGGATCACCATTCTTGCAGCAACAATCTTCGGGTGAACACTTGAGCTGAAGTGTCTCAAGGCGAGACCCATCAGCATGGGTAAGCCAGGAGAAATCGTGGGGGCATTTTGACCAGATGTCCAAACACCGAATACGAGAAATGTGCTGTGCACACCAGTCTGTTTGCCTCCCGCCGTGACATATGATGTTGAGCAGTGAATTTCCAGATCGACGAAGGATGAGACTCAAAAATCTCTCGTCAATCTTGAGTATGTCAATCTGACGCAAGACCCAGAGGCGTCTGACTGCTGGGGAATCTTCGCTAGCAAGCTGGCGCCATGCTTTACAAACATGGGTTAGCTGTAAGAGAGCGTGAAGTTTAGCACCAGGACGGTCTTCTACTTCAGTCTCAGAGAGTGCTAGGTGGAAGATTTCCAGTAGAACATTTCCTGGCAGACGGCTGATCAACCGACGAGTGTTGGCCGCAGCCGCGATGCGTTGACAAGCAGCATTAAATGCCACTTCGAGCTGTTGAAGCCCTTGTGTTTCTTCTTCAAGAGAGACACTGTTAAGGCACATTAGGTTATATAGTAGAGCTCCTTCCGGTCAAAAAATTCGATTTACCTCTGTCTCATTAGTTTGACAAAGACCTTCCTGACATGTTCAAGAGGGTCTTCTACCATTGACACTGTGAGGATAAGTGTACTAGATGGAGCTTGTGATTGAGTAGCATGAGTGAGGTGACATGGCTTAGAAGTGGGGGTGTGAGTCTCAATTGTTCCTATTTGTTTGTGTCGATGTACCTTTATTTACCGATCCCGCTAGTAATTATCCACACTGGCACTCGAAAGAGGCTAGTTGGTTCAAGTTAGCGTTATTTAGACCAAGAGATTTGAAACGACCCTAAGTCAACCTTCTTGCTACGACGCAGAAACGCGTGCTGTGTCGGAGGCCCCAAGCAGCTGCTCCGAGTTCAACGCGCATACTAACTACCATCCATTCTTCACGAGGCTTTGCTTCATCCGAGCCCGTTCCTTTCAAGAAGTTTTGGGGAGATATATTCGACGATTGATCGGCGACGAATGGCAGATCACGGTCACCTGACCGCGAAAGTTCAATATCGCGACGCGTTGAAACTTGACACGCGCTCTCAATCATACAACACTTCTCTTGAATCTTCACTAGGACTTGCTGAAATATGAGATATCACCACGCAAACACCGGGCTAACCTCTGATCTGTCTACAGCAGAATTGAATGAAGCGACTACCCCTCAAGTAGCGTATGTCGAGCCACCTTCTGACTTTGACAAGCTTGCTCCGGATGAGGCTAGTAGTATCTGGACAGAGCTGTCGCCTCTTCTTCAATCGCATAAGCTCTGGCTTGATGGAACAGAAGAATATGAGAAGAAACCGCCCCCACCTATGAAGGATCCGGAAGACCCGTTTTGTGTGAAGGACGACGAGAATCATCTCGTGTTCGCTCCAGGAATTAAGCGACGCCGCGTGTTCTCGTACAGAATACTTGTCAGTTGCAACTTTGAATGAACAACCGATTCCAAAAACTAACGATGTGACAGTCACCTACTCATCGTATTTCTATTGATCAATTTGGTCGTATGGTGCATATTCGAGCCGTCCACAAGAACGATATACATCTCGAGGCCCTAAAACGCCTCTCGGTGGCACACCCACTCAATCGGGTTGTCCCAGTTCTCTCCCTCATACGTCTTCAAGAATGGGTATTGATTTGCCAACCATATTGGGGAAAGTTTTGGTACTTCCGGGATGAAATAACCCACGTTCAACTTTGGCGAATCACACTAGATCTATTGGAGGCAAGTAGAACTATTCGAACTATTCGAACTATCCTGATCTGTACTACTAGGGACTTGTTTTCATGCATGAATGGGGGGTCTCGCATGGAGTAAGTGATCATTCAGAAATGTTCTACGGGTTTTCTTACAGTGTATATCAGGACATCCATCAGGGAAATATCCTATACAATCATTCAGATATAGGCCCACGACAAACTGATCCTATCTTCCGTGTTGGTTACATCGACTTCGGAAGTGCATTTGTCTTCCCAATTGATGCTACTGACCATACCGTAACTCATGCAATGGCCCAGACGACTCCGCCTTCCGGCATCAAGGCACCAGAACAGTCTCTCAATGAAGGGTCATGGGATGCATATGCTGCTGATGTATACAATCTAGGGGCGATCTTGAAGGAAGAAATTGCCGGAGAGGTATGAAGGTTCTACTTATTATATGTCTCACTTCTCACATCGCATCTAGGACTTCACCTTACTTGATGATATGATTGCACAAATGACCCCAGAGGATCCCTCCAAGCGTATTACTGCTAAGGAAGCTTTAAATATGATTCAAAATGCGCTAACAAAGGATCAAGAAGCTTGTGAAGCGCTAGGTCTCGTCAATAAAGCCTCAGCTTCCGTTCAACCGTAGTTCTTGTGCAACCTTAAACGTCTTGGATGTTACCTTCTGACATGTTATAAAATATTACGTGGTGCGGAAACACGTGCTGTCCTTGAGGCTCTCGGTCATTCATCTTATTTAAGTCAGTATCAACTGTAGTCGAGCATGTCATATTAGATATCATCATGAAAGTAAATTCCTTTCAGAACAGCGTGAAAACGGACCGACAGAAAGAGACACAAGGGTTTAATGGAAGCTAAGTTAGAAGATACATACATTCAGACATACAAGTTGTTGGGTATACTTTGTAATTCTGTGTGGGTTTTGTGCATGAGTTCGTCTAGTGCTTAGTTAACGTTGCCCACGCTAATCGAAGTTGATCAGATCCTGTTACGAGTTAGTCCAGCTCCTCGCAACGCCATGACTGACTTCATTTCGCTTTATTGAGTCATAGTAACTGCTTCGAGTGTCCCAATGGTCCTCATGTTAACTTGGGGGGAGTATTGATGAGAGACTCAAACAAGCTGTCAGTGGCGCTTGCTGTGTTGGCCAGGCGAGAGCCGCTTTCGTAAAAAGGTGTATGATTATAGGACTAAATCAGAGAATATATATATCACATTTGTGTTTTGAACCTCGAGTCTTGAGCTATAGTGAATGCGGTTATACGCTCCTCTACCAATGGGTGGTGCCCCTTTCTGTGGCTAAAACATATTCGAGTAGGGATTTCTCGTACTAAACAATCACAGAGTTGTAACATTGTTCCAAGAAATATTAAGGGATAAATAAGTGATACAGTGAAGTGGGAAGAGTGACTAGATCAGATTTCCCCCCTTCAAGTCAGTTTTGAAGAAGACTGAGACTGTCAGAAAGTCCATACCTAAGGCTGCCTTTCCTGCCACTTCCAGCTTCTATCTGATTCCGAATAACAACAGTCAAATATATGAACGATTTGGCTCCATTTTGCAGTTAATGTGGATTTTGGCACTGAAGACCTAATTTTTAACAAATGGTCTGCTGTTTCAAGAGCATCCCTTCGTGAATCAGCGGACAGTATGCAGTTCGGTATAGATAGGGATACCGCATCCCCAAACCACACCATGTTCTGCAATAGTTTACGAAGTGACTCCGTTGGCAGGATCATCTTGGTAAAGACAAGTGTTTGGAGACACCAGGCAGGAGCGGCTGAATGCTCCCCCTCTTGATGTATTCCATCGATGAAATCCAAGGAGCAGCCTTCCAGACGAAGGTGGCTGAGAAGGACAAATTGACGCAAGGATGGTAGAATGATGCGAGGTTTTAGAGAGGTAATCTGATTCTGCCCCTCTAGACGATGTCCACTGTCGCGGAGAACTAAATGATACAAGGAAGCGGGCGACAAGACTTTCAGGAAAAGGCAATGAACCGAATCTAGAAATACACCATTGGCAACGTTTGCAGCACGGCTGTCCTCTTCTGGGTTATTACATGTGGCTGGCACGATGGTTATATCTATCAACGGAAGGTCGATACCCTCCCTTGACTCTGCTCCCCATCGTAAGACCCAACCTCTCATAGATCGTTTCTCTGCATTGACAATGAGAGTCTTCACCATCAGAAACGCTAATAGACAGCGTCTGTCATCGGGGAATATATTTCGATCTCTGTTCTTGATCACGGTGAGAGAGGTGAGGACTTGGATTTCGACTTTGGTCGTTTTTGGTGTTGATATTTGACGCATCATGTATTGGACGTCAGGGAGGTAGAGGCAAATATGAAGTCTTCGAAGCTTGCGAAGAGGCAGGGGATTACGGTCTGTTTGGAGGACCTTTGATAATTGGTCTTCCGAACTCCGTACAAACAGTCGTTCATCTACTTTGCAAGATATAGAAAAGTCCTGAAGGTTGGGTGAATCACGAAATACGTCGAGAAACTCCTGGTCACCGTTCAATGATTGATACGGTACGCAAATTCGCAACGACGTCAGATTATGGTACTTTTTAGTTTCCCATGGAAGACGTATGCCATTCATCCAAAGGTTACGCAACTTCGGAGTGTTACCGTTGCAGAGTTGCGGCAATGGATTTTCATCGTGCCGAGGAGGGTGAGGATAGTAGTTAAGGTACAGTGCCTCAAGGTGTTTGCCATCTGCATTGGGGAGCCAGGTGAAATCAGATGGATTTCGGGATTGTAGGGTGAGAGCTCGCATGCGTGAAATGTTTAGCGAGCACCAATCGACCAATTCTCGGTGACTGTTATGCAAATCAAGGCATACAGAAAGAAGAGCGTCTCCTGATCGTTGAAGAATGACTTTCAGAAGCTCTGGGTGGAGCCGAAGAGGGTCTATCCAACAGGATGCCCAAAGTTGTTTGATAGTAACATGGGAATTATCGCTAGTGAACTCTCGCCAGAACCTGCAAACTTGGGTTACAGAGATTAGCGATTTGAAGTCCGTATGAGCATTCGGCTCAGGGAGGAGGACTGAATGAAAGATTTGCCCTAGGATGTTCAACGGAAGACGGTTGATTTTCTTGCGTGCATTAATTGTGAAACAGAGATTTCGATATGCTGTATTGCACTCGTCAGAAAATTGCTCCAATCTCTTCGATTCTTCATTAGGAGAAGAACTAAAAGAGGCACATCAGGTTTATTTCTGGATGTATATTGCCGATGTGAAACATACCTCTCATCCAGCAAGCTCAGGTAGGTACTGGCCAAATTGTTAAGAGCTTGCATGGAACTACCCCGAGTTGAATCATGATGTTGGTGAATTTGGTGAAGGGACATCGATGTCGCTAGTGGCGAGAGGTTTAAGAGCGTGGAGATTGTTGTCAGTAGCAAGAGGGTTGGGCTATAAATCCGTCCATCAATATCGTAATTTCCACACGTCAATCGAAAAACCCAATTTGTACACTTACTTATTGTGTACTTATAATAGAACGATGTGCCGTATTTCGTGTCCACAAAATTTGAATTGAACAGAACGAGACAAGGAAACCCAAGCCACTCACTACGACTGCGTTAGACGAGCAGGAACCAAGAAAACGGTGTTGGGAAAGTCATCTTCGTAGTACCGACCGCCTCCAAGTTATGTCCTACTCCGGCAGCACCGTTGGCTAATCCTCGCCCAATGCGTTCGTCATAGTTGGATCGCGCGCAGCTATCTGAACAAGACGTACCAAGCGAAAGTCTGTAGGGTTCCTGGATTTGGGTTGGTTTCCTGCTCGAAAAGTTGTCGCTCTTGGTGATCCGCAGTACGGATTTCTTTCCAGAATCATACCGAATAGCACCATGTGTATTTCAAATGATCTAGAAAGCTTTAAAGTTCTAGCCAAAACACCCCACCCTGGTCATCGTAAACAAAGTCAACATTTCCCTATGCAAAGCCAATGAGCACAAAAGAACAGACACGTAGCGTGAGAGGAGAAGAGAAAATCAGTCAATCTGTAGACGAGCCCAACAAGAAAAAGGGTCCGAAATGAATCTGAGAGAGGAAATGGAAGGAGACCGGAGAGAAGGAAAAGAAGAGAAGAAGAGAAGAGGACCTTTCATTAAGTAGAAAATAGTAAAAACAATGAGCCGGGATAATACTGATACCAGGTGGACGCGGATGGTGAGTTAAGACATGGTTGTAGACGAGAAAAAGTGGGTCAAGATTTTGACGAGGACGAGGACGTGATGAGGGATGTGTGTGGTAGCGATACTATAACAATGGAGAGTGAGTCGACGAAACACCAAGTATCAAGAGTATGGGGATGAGGGGATGACGTGTGTGGACGGGATGAATGGAAGGTCTCGGACATCCGCGAATGGAAGACAAGGGACTGGGAACAAGGTTTGAAGTTTGAAGGTGAGAGAGGGGAGATAGAACGTTCAGGGTGTGATAAGGTTACAGGGTTATGACATCATTTATCATCATACACAGATTAGATGTAGACACAAATAGATCCGTGTTCATGGTCATGGTCGGGTTCCTGATAATACGTTCGGACAATCTCAGTGGATGAGGTTGAGGATACGGATATAATCCTTCTTGATGATCTGGAATGTTTCTTCCAATTTGGCTTGACG
This sequence comes from Cerrena zonata, assembly GCA_038087015.1. Classification (NCBI taxonomy): domain Eukaryota; kingdom Fungi; phylum Basidiomycota; class Agaricomycetes; order Polyporales; family Cerrenaceae; genus Cerrena; species Cerrena zonata. The sequence goes on from JASBNA010000009.1 coordinate 408,448, forward strand.
TTCTTTCTGTTCTAGCTGGGTGAGGGCTTCCTGTAAACATCGTACCAATAAAACATTGATCAGACACAGCTTAAGGGGAAACAAATCGAGTTACGCACGAAATTGAATCGATACACCCGATCCTTCACTTGAATCCGGTACCTCTTCAACGCAACAGGATCGGTATCGTCAATGAACTTGAGAATCAACATCTCAAGTAAACGCTGGAACTGTCTCTGATTTTTTATCAACATTTGCCCAACCATCTTTCATCATCACCCTCCGATCCAACGTACCTGCGCAATTTTGAACTCCCCCTTCCACTTCCCCGCCCAAACCTTATCGGTCGGCGGCATCAACTTCCCCTTCTTCGTCCCATTCGCACCCTCCCCATGTCTCCTCGAATGCGACGAATGTGTGTGGTGTGGTGGATGATGCGTGTGATGATGTGACATATTATGTCTACTCCGTACTGGTCCTCCATGTGTACTAGCTCCCCAATGTTCACCCAGAGCCTCCCGCATGAACGATTCATGATTCAGAAGCATCTTCAGGTCATTCCTGTCTCGGAGATCTTCGAACACTTCCGCCGGGTCTTCGACGGTAAGCTCGGCGATGCGGGGTGAAGTGAGGACGTATTGGTAGATGGTGCTATAGAGAGCGGCTAGGAAGGGGGGGTAAGATGAGATTTTAGGTTTGGGTATACGGCTGTTGGCGGGGATGAGTACGTACAACCATGTCCTTCCTGTTGATAAGGCGGGAGAATCACGAATTGACTGTGGGGGGACGCATATAGTCAGTCAGGGCGCAGGAGGAGAACATTAAAATCGCGTCATCTTGCCTGATTCGTAGCCTGATCTTCTCAGGGTAGCAGTAGAAGGGGAACAGTGTCGAGTAGCCTACAAAGTGGTACGTCCAGACGTCGGGCGAGTGTTTCCGCTGGCGTTTCTCATACCTATATTACGGCAAAATGAGAACCAAGTAAGTAGATGATTAACATACGGGTAAAAATGAGAGACCGGAGGGGAGTTAAAAAATAAAATACGCACAAGATCACAAACTCCCATTCATCTTCCTCCTCTTTGATATACGACCCACCCTCGATGTAGAGCAAGATGAACAACTGCATCCTTCGGTGGTATTCCTTGAACCCGGGTGTTTTCCACGTAGCCTAGAACACAACCGGCACAAAAACATCAATCTCAATGAACGACGACTCTTCCCACCGCACCGGGCAACATGACAACAACCCAAGGTCTGAATAGAAGAAAAGGACACGCACATGCCAAATCTCAAACTCCACCAACTCTAGATCCTCATCCGGTTCCGGCTCGGGCGATTTCCGAGTAGGCCCCGCACTGGGTTTCTGGTCCCATGAGCTATTACTTGCTGCGTCTGGTCGCAGTTCGTGGCTTATGCGACGAGAGTAGGAGTTCATTTTGGTACCGAAGGGTTTGAAGGTGGCGGCTTCGTCTTCGATTTGTTTCCGGAAGGTCTCTTCGTCTTTGGTGTGGTCTAGACGGTACATAAATAAATTAGGGATCGGTTAGCGGAGTCCAGTGGGGTCGAGACGCGCTAGGGTATTAGAGGGACGAAGAAATGCGAGACTGACCTGGTAGGAGGACACCCGCCTCGACAAGTTTTGCCTCGATGTCATCTACCGCAGACGAAGGAGGTAGTCGTTCCTTGTAATTGACTTTGAAATACTGTCTTAGGGACGCGGAGGCGAATTTCATCTAGACGTGCCTCAAGTGTTAGTATTCAATTTACGACTTTAGACACTCAGTCACAACGGCGTACCTCTATCCGCAAACCCTTGTACCCATATACTTTCTGCTCGTCTCCAAAAATCTACACCACCCGACGCGAATCAATTTCCCGAATCACAATTACGACACACAAGGGTAAAACATACCGGATACGTGAATGTGGGGTGGAAGCCATCGTAAGCCTCTTCAGGACTAAGGCTTTCCTCATCCGCCTTTGCACGAACTATCGAGATGGAGGGGGGTGGTCCGGAGGAGAAACGAACGCGTCAATGATAGTGGTCTTGAACGAGGGACGGTACCGCGCCAGAGTGAACTTACCTAGTGAGAGTGCAAAGGACTCGTTTACGTATGTTGTCCACTCTTCAGCATCCATGGCGAGTAGATGTAGGTGTTGTTAGCACAGATTGGAGTTGTTTTATTGGAGACGAGGTACAGTAGTTGCCGCAGAAGTGTAAAACGCAAATAGGTTTCTCGAGAGAAGCTGTTTGACTGAGCTATACAGGGGAGAGGTATTGCCAAGAAGGGGCTGAGGAGAAGATGGAAGAGGGAAAGGGGCGAGGTAGAGAGTTGGGTTCGCGTAATAAGAGATGGAGGCGAGTGAGAGCAGTGAGAGCAGTCTCTCGGCCCTGGCCCAGGCTCTGCCAGCCCGACCTGTTCTTCCGATCGCCTTTGTCGCACGTCCAGACTCTGTTTCCCCTCCTGGCCAACTCTCCTCCCGCACACGCTCACTTCTCCTTATTCGCTCTCTCCCATTGCCAATCACCCATTCTTCCCGATCGACAACGCTGGCCACACACATGATTTCCACTACACTAGCTCCAGCGTTTGCACCAAATATCAAACACGAATCCATACCCCGTTTTTATTCCACACAACTGTCCTATCTGCCTTCCATCTTTACGGCACCACACACGCTGCATCTTGCATCTCCTGCATCTAGTTTACCGAACCCACCCACCCCGCTCGTCACAGACCTATTCTCGTATTCAGTCCCAATTCCAATTCGCCATCAACCGGCTTTCTCCTCCGCACACTCCCCCCCGCATTCGAGAAACGACCACACAGAATCCGAAGCCCTTCACCCCCCTCGCTGAGCCCAATCCGTGAGGCGGCGGCTTTACCGGAGCGTCACCAGTTCTAGAACCGCAGCAATAAAAGAGGTATGATCAGCACCTTCCCTTTCCTTCTCTTCACATCATTCCCGGATCCAAGACTGCCTCCCCAGCCCAATAAGGCTAAACAGGCAGCCCGGCCATCCAAAGAACCCAGACTATGAAGACTTGTAGATAGTAGATAGACGCACCTTCAGCGGATGTAGGGTGGATAGCTACCGTATTATCCAAATCTTCTTTCGTCGCGCCCATCTTGACCGCCACGCCAAAGCCTTGCATCACCTCGTCGCTGCCTAGACCGATAATGTGCACACCTACGACACGCTCCTCAGGGCCTACCACGATCAGCTTGTAGACAGATGGTTCCTTGTGTTCTTCTTCCACCATTGAGAAATATAGAGCCCGGAAGGACGACTTGTCTAGCGACCATCAGCCTTAGTCAGTTAAACTTCGAGGGTGGATTGTGGTATATTATGAGACGCACAGATCTTGACAGCCTCATCGCCGTATTTCTTCCGAGCTTGCGGCTCTGTCAGACCAACTGTGCCAATAGTCGGGTGCCTAAGATAAATAAAAACACGCAGCGCATGCACCAATCAGACACCGTTAAGCTCAAGATATTCCGAATTTGAGTTTATACTCACGAGAAAACGACAGTAGGGATGTTGTCGTAATCCAATTTGTCATTCTTGAACTTTTCAGGTCCGAATAACCTGTTCGATAGTCGCCTGCCCGCAGCGATGGCTACAGGGGTCAGGAGTGCTTTCCCTTGCACATCGCCAATAGACAGAACGCCAGGAACGCTAGAATTCTGGTATTCATCGGTAACAACGTCACCCTTGTCGTCCAATTTGACACCAAGTTCCTCCAATCCGACACCCTCGGTGTTCGCATGTCGTCCGATAGCCCACAATAGCTCGTCTACTTCAACCTTCTCGCCCTTATCTGTGAAAACAGTGAGAGGTCCCTGACTCTTCTCACCCTCAACCTTAACAACCTTTGAACCCTTGTGGAATTTGATTCCAGTGTGGTCCATCCAGTTCGTCAAGGTATCTTGGATTGCAGGATCGAACGTCCTGAGGACAGTATCTCCACGAATAATCATGTGAACCTCGCTTCCAAGAGTATTAAAAACTCCAGCAAGCTCGACAGCGATATATCCAGCACCAACAACAGCCACCCTCTTCGGTTGTTGTTCCAAATCGAAGAATCCATCCGAGTTGATACCTTGACTCGCGCCAGGGATATCTTCATCCTTGGGGACAGTAGGTCGTCCGCCAGTAGCAACAACCACAAGATCGGTATTCAAAACGTATTTCTCGCCAGAAGGTGTCGTAACCTCAACTTGAGTTGGGGAAAGGAGTTTGGCGTGTCCGTGGTGCTCCTCAACTCCGTCGTTTTTAAGATTACGCTCGTAGATACCATTCAATCTGCGAATGTAGGCGTCACGTTTGGGTTTGAAGGATGCCCAGTCGAATTTGGGTTCTCCGGTGACGTTGGTGAATCCGTAGGATGAGGCGTGACGGACTTTCTCGGCGATGTCAGCTGCGTGCCACATAACCTATAGTGGAAATCGTGAAGGTTAGGTATGGGTTTTGTGATATTTCATAGTTTGGCGGGACTGTATACCTTCTTGGGCACACAACCTGGGTATATGCGTCAGATATACCAGATACGTCCAAAATTCAGTCGTGACACGCACCAACGTTAACACAAGTTCCTCCCAAACGACCAGTAGCCTCTACAAGAGCAACTTTCTTTCCGTACGATGCAGCTCTACGCTATTGGACGTGTGTATCAGTTGAGACGAACTATAGCCGTGTGTGTGAATCCTGCTTACCGAGCCAGCGACACCACCACTTCCACCGCCCAAGAAAACAACATCATATTTCTCTTGTGAAGGTTTCGTTACAGGTGCCATCTTGGTAGTATTCGTATGAAGGGATCTCTGGACCTAAAACCAAACCCAAATACATGTTAGTTTTATACATCCCCATGTTTTCACCTGCTCCACTTCTCGTACAAAGTCTGGCGGGGGATCGGCGAGACAAGGCGTACCTGAGTCAGTCGACGGAGGGCGGTTGCTTGAATGATGGTAGATGGACGGGAGGAAGATCGATGGGATGTCCGGAGAAGTGTGGAGAGCGTGGTTAATGGACGCGTCCGAGAAGCCAGCTAGAATAGATGTTATCACAGAGATACAGTCAGCTTTGAGTTTGCAGCTGTCCAACACCCAACTCTAATTCCAAGCTAGGGTACGTAGAATGATAGGGCAATGGTCACAAGGGGAAGAGCTGGGACGGAATGAAGAGGACCAAGTTCGAGATTTATAACTCGTGCGGCGATAGCCCAACAATTTCGTGTTCCCAACGTCATTCAATAGGCAAACGGTCTTTTTGCTTACCTGTGATGATTGGCAAGATGCTGACCATCTGCAGCGGAGGCTTACCAATGACATTCGGTATGTTGGTGCGTGACCCGGGGTTCCACACAGCGCACAACTCAACTCTGCCCACTGCCCCTCAGCTAATAGTAAATGATCAGAAATCCGTCTCAGGCTTTTCGCAATCCAGCGCAATTTTGGGCGCTCCGGAGAACGTGGACTTTGTAATATTTGAGAGGCTTGGCCAACGAACTTGTGCTCTGGGCCTGAAATTATTCAAACGGGGTGGTATTTGGTATCTACTTCTCGGATTCAGCATACTAGCTATAAGTGCTTTACCCTCAAGATGCTGAGACCCGGAAACATGACCCTATATCGGCGCCAACCGCTTCCGAGTCTTCCCAAAGCAACTTGACGCTTTCAAGCTCTTTCAAGACCAAACACGAACTTGTGCTACACCCAGCTTCTTCCCCTTTCCCTAAGGCCTTATTGAGCACACTTTCTACGATTCATTGTACAATCGAGGCCCTCTTTCAAGACCCTGAGTCACAAAGAGTCAAACTGTCAATCGTGCCGGGATTGGACTCTAAGACCTATCTCGAACTCGAAAGCCTTCTCCTGAACGCCAATCATAATAGATGAACATCTGGACACTGATTAGTGTTTTCCACAGAGGCATCAAGAGATGAAGCTCTGGAAGAGCTCGTTATTCGAGCCCGGTCTTATACGCTAGACACCAGTATCCCTCGGAATCACGTAGCACAGAACACTGACCTCAAGGCTCATATCGGACTTCTTCAGCCAGATCGACAAAATCTAGGTGCTTGTAATGCTACTGAATACATGGGGCTGTCATTACAACAACAACTCGTGAATAACTTACCAGGCCATCTCCAGCTGCTCCGACTTTCTCGAACGACCTTGTTTTCGCCACCCTCACACGGTGGAAATTAATGAAGGCGGAATTCTGGCCTGGCGAGAGCCCGGATTAGACAAGTATTTTGTCAAGACTGGCATTATGACCCATCGTACCGAAAACGTTCATCGCATTAACACCATGTCTCGTCGCAAGCGGCCATGCGTATACAAGAACATCAGCACCTCTAGATTGTCCCATGCGCCTATGGGACCTCCCTCACCCCAAGACATGGAAACAAGCTGTGAAAAAGACAGAGTGATAGTTCTGCTTGCTACGCTTGGCATTCTTTTTCTGAATTACTTATCCTTATTCCCATATTTTAACTCGCCTTGCTTGCATATGGTTTGTTATTTTGATTGTTTTCTTCGTCCAGTACTGTTCATCGATCAATGAGAGATTGAATTTGTACGGTAGATATCTCTCAACACCTCTCACCTTGAGAATTCCTCTGTCTTTTGCCGTTACCCCTCTAGTTTAGACCCCTAACTTTGCTATCCAGAAGCGAGACGGCCACAGACATTTTTTAATACATCAATGTCACACAATACTTAATATGTGCAGGATTCCGCACGGAGGACCCTTTCCGGCAGCGACTTCCTTTTGTACTTCGGTCTGATGCCTCTACTAACACTGTAGCATTTTTCATGTTACGGAAGGGACAAAATGCGGTCAGACACAAACTGGAAGGTGATGAGAATCTGTTAATTGTTTGACTGATTTAATACTATGGGTCTGTGCAGATTCAGAGGGAGAAAGTTGTGTCGGACGTTCCACGCTACTTCGGTTATAGCCTTATAGGTATATGGGTAAACAAGGTTCTTCTTCGATTTACACACGGTTTGTTACCGCGTTTAGGGCTGGACTTCGAAGGTTGTGATTCCTTCCAGTGGTCAACACGCTCCCGGTTCGTTCGCAGTTTTATTCTCTCTTCCTCGACGCTCGTAGCTGTGCCTACTCAAAGTGACGCGATGCAGCAGTCGCATGTGAACCTACAGGGTATATCTGGCAGTTTACTAGACAGGAGGTATGTCATGTAGTGTATGTCCTAAAATAACAACATCTAACATCCATCAGTGCTACTCCCAACGAATCTGAAATTCAAAGAAGGCTGGACCGGTTGGAACGTGGCTATATCGCAGCGCGTCAAGAGCTCTGCTTCGCTCTTAACAAGAGTAGGAAGATATATCATCTTCCGCTGAACATCTTGGGGATGATCTTCCAGTTGGTCCTCCTCCCTCAGGCCGGTGGTCATGCCGACTATAAATCTCTCATTTCCGTGACCCAGGTTTGCAGGACCTGGAGAAGGTTTATCTGCGACAGCTCTCAGACTCCTATCAAACAGCTTTGGGCATACTGCTGGGTAGAATTGCAGCAATTACACCCTCAACAGCTTTCTCTCATCCTCCAACGAGCCGGGGATCTCCCTATTTCTGTTTCTCTTGATTTGAAAGATGACCGCCCGGACCTAGTTGATTGGTGCACTCAAAACATCTCCCACATTCAAGCTCTTAACCTTCAGTCTCCAAATCTGTCTGACTTCGCCTGGCTCTCTAAGGCAGACAGCGTACGTCTTGAGGCATTATACCTCACTTACCGCCCTCAGACACCTCTCCATGATGAGAACCCATTGCCCCAATTCCACACGACTCCAAAATTACGTACACTTTGGATGACAGGCATACGTTTACCTTGGGAAAGAAACCGATATCTTAATATCACTCAATTACGCATCACGGTGCCATATCAGCTATTGAATGGCGACAAGGAATTCATTAGCATCTTTCAAGATTCACCTCACCTCGAAGATCTTTCCATCTCCTGCAAAGGAGAAGAGGAACTGTTTGTGCGGAGCTCGGAGGACCGATTACCGAAGGTCTCTCGAGCCTCTCGTAATCCTATTGTCCTTCGCAAGCTTCAAAAATTTCACCTTTCCCTCTGTCTGGCTGATGTTCAATACATACTACGCCAAATTTCCACACCGAGAACAACAAAGGTCGACATTCAGGTCTTCATCCCTCCTACCGTGATCAAAAGCAAAGATCGAAAAGTAGTATTTCCTGATGACAAACGAGGCCTTCTAGCATTGGTGATGGTGAGATCTCTTGTCGTTGATGTCGAGAAACGATCAATCAGAGGTTGGGTTACGCGATGGGGAGTAGAGGAATCGGAGTTGAAAGAGGGTATCGATCTACCGTTGGTCAACATCACTATCGTACCAGTGAAATGCAACGACTCGAAGGACGATAACCGCGCTGCAAATGTTGCCAATAGCGTATTTTTGAATTCAGTGGGGTACTTCTTCCAGAACTTCCTGTCGCCTGCCCTGTTCCACTTGGTTCTCCGTGATGGCGGACTCCGACTTGAAGATGGTCATCATCAAGTTGCTTCTTTAAAACACCATATCATCCTACCACACCTACGTCACTTTTATCTTCTCTCTCACCTTCGCCTTGAGAACTGCTCCTCAGACTTTGTTGAAGAGATATACCGAGAAGGATTACATTCGACTAGTTGGTGCTTGCAAACGCTCACACTTGTCAAGATGGTCCTACATGCAGCACCGCTTCGTGAACTCTCGCAGAACAGGACATGGCTTGGAGATACCATATCTCTGTATATACCAAAATGCATGCTGTTCGCGGATTCGCAAAAGGATGCGCTTGAAACTGTCCAAATCCTGTCCAAGATTGGGTCTCTAACGCCCCAGTCCACAGTATCAGCAAGATGGAACCAGACAGTTCACCTGCTCGAGCATTCTTATTCAGAAACAGATGGACTTCAACAGTGGCGAGAAAGACAGCCTTAAATGGAGGTAAGTATGACTAGCCCATCTTGATATTCTTCACAACTGAGAATGAAAAGCTAGATCTTTCTTTTGGCGCAGTTTTGTAAAGTCTGTATCGCGTACTACTTACACCAAGGCTTCCATTATCTTGCATTATGTATAATATTACGATACATCATCTTCTTGGTTATAAGGCAAATGCATCGCACAATTCGACACAGCTCCCCCGAAGAATACTTCTCCGTTTAAAAACAGCGTATCTCTCATAAATTACACAAGATATGATCATTATTCTTTGATTTGATTCTACAGAATATCAGCATGTATCGTGAGTGTTATCCGTACCATAGAATGGAATGATGTTTCCTCACCATGTCTGTCCGAATATCTATCACGTTATCATACATTTCACGAGAAATGTGCACCCGAACCGGCTGATTTAAGAGAATTATCGATACGATCTGGTAGATTAATAAGCATTAACTAACCTGAGGAATAGTCTGAACATTCCTAGAGAAGCCTAGAGACGACGTATATAGCGAAGTCGAGTTCAATGATACCGGGTCGTCCAACTTGCTGCGTAGTGCGTGTCTTCCATTCAACCTATGAAAATTCTAGTCAATGGTGTATGAACGTCTTGGGGCAGTTTGACTCACATGGCAAGTAGGGAGTTCGCATATACTGGAGGCATGCGCAGTTAATTGGGAAAGTGAGCAGATTGAGAAGTATAGAACCTACGTTTCCCACTAAGTGCCAGCGTACCAGCGTAGGCCAGACTTTCTGGCATTTTCATGTACTATCGATTAGAGTAAGCGCATAGTAGCACATGAGAATTGAGTCACCCACAAGGATAAGCGTACATATACCTGCAGCACTACGGTTGAGACCATCAATATTTTAACTGAGGGTACAGAGAATCAACAACTTGAACGTACACGAGAATGACACCGGTATTTATGGTTAGTATCACCAGCCATGTGATGACCTGCCTCGTCCTGACGTTTAGAGATCGAGTCAGAGAGACCTTAGCACAAATGGAAGAGACACAAATACCTTCTAACTTTGGTATAAGAATGGAATAGGTATACCACCATAGTTAAGGCGATGAGTCCATCCGAGACTGGAGCGAAGATCATCGCAAGGATTGAAGGAACCTATCCTTACATTAGCCAACTAGCCATTACGGACAATTAATTTTGCGTACCCTGATGTTGTGGCTGTAGCGGACTTCATGCCATGTCCGCGATGCACAACTATCCAAATGAGAACAGTCAACGTGTGGGGGCAAAGGATAGATGGTTAAGTATTACATTCCATGCTGTGCATCTGGACGATTACTGAAGTCAGTAACATTGTTCGCATTGATCCATCTCAGTACGCACATGCGAAACTAACTGTAATGTCGTATAGTTATTATCCAGCTCTATTATAGTTAGTAGGAAAGCTTACTTGTTCGGCCAAGAACTAAACAAGCCTAAGACGGACTGAGTTAACGCTTATACTTATAGATGTTAAAGGGTGAGACTCACAGTAAAAGATGCTAGTATAATATTCTTCGTGTCTGCAGGATTCCGTTAGGATTTTATAGAAGAGAATGGAATACGGACGATACGTACATAGCCACATTCGACCGATGTAGAAGCTATATTGAAAGGCTAGAGTTAGAAACAAATACATTCATCGTGGTGCATAGGTTTGTAATGTTACCTTGCAACTAGTACTTGAACCATATTCTACAGGACCTAAAATCAGCCACGATTATGTTTGCTGGATAATACGCTCACTGACAATAAGTATCGGGGCGGCCTGAGGATTACACCAGCATCGGCATGCGTTTTCAATATCTGAAGCTTAAACGAGAAGCACTCACACATATCGTCCTGATACATATTTATTTAGTCCGAGGCGATACGCGCTAGTAGTAGTAATCTCACCAGTCGAGTTCCAGAATCGATGCAGGATTGTTCAAGACACCGACCGTGTATGTATTGAGTGAGCTGAACTGACAAGCAGAGCCAACGGTTTCCAATATGCTGTGGCCGTCTTATCGTTTAAAAAAATATCTACTGCAGAATTTCCAGTAAGTACGCACATTATGATACCCACAAAATATCTCATCCAAACGGGGTCACGGTCCCAGTTCATCATGTAGTAATATGCCTGTACGACGGAGGCACCATACAATCTGCGAGAAGTTCGACTGTCAACGATTCGACCACAGTATAGTAAGGTGCGATGAACTCACACAGCGCCGAACGCAATGGTCTGTATGAATGGAGTGAGGAAGGCGGAAACCGAAGGAAGACCATCCATCTTGACCGGAATATCCCCCCGATAATGGGTCGTTTCGGGTTCTTCGAAGCCTTATATACATGATTTAACGGTCAACTCATCCCAGGAGTCGTCACTCAGACGTCTGTCTCCGTTGACTGATACGGCAATTAGTCATTCATTACTGTCGTTGGAATGGCAATAGACGCACCTCGGCCATGGATAGAGGTCATTTGAGGGAACTTGTCAAGGCACCATCTGTCACATAAGGATGCCAGAGAAGCAGTGATAGACCACAAATTTGAGTCCCGACGAACAACATCCGATGTCAACATTTCTCATTACCCAGAGGTTCCATTATAGAGAGGAAGGGAAACGAGAAATGCCTGATGATTACTGGTCGGATTCTGGATCTATTTGTTCGCACTGTTTTCGTCCAAGTCCTTGATACGGTGATTGCAAGGAATCGAAAGAATTTCACATAGGTATGGGGTATCTCACCAATTCCCAGGGTTGTCAATATCGATGAACGGAAGTACGTCCAACTTCCTACTTGATATCGTGCTGGGCTGTTTCCTGCGTGAGTACACGAATATCGATTGGAGTCGACTATGAAATTTTCCAGTCGCGTGTGCGAATACCAACCGGACGGCTACCGACAGAGAAAAAAACTGCTGGTGAGGCTTTGTCTTGCGATGGAAAGTTTTCACAGTCGAGGATGACAGGTCTGAAAGTTTTGAAATGTGGCAAAATGATGCATCAGCGGTCAATGGACCTTCTGTCGGTCCGAGTCCTGAGGCCTGAACGCCGTAGTTCCACGTCGAGAGTTCGGTTTCCTGTCTTCGTGAGGGATTCATTTGAGATGCTTCAAAGACCACAATTCTGACGCCTGCATTGCGTTGATGATAGAAACATCGCAATGATACATCACGTACTTATCGGAATGAAAGGAAGGTTGAGGTCGTTCCTTGTACTAACCGGTTCGCGTGAGACTGATGGGGCCAACCTTGTTTGCCTTTTAAAGTCCAACAGTCAAAGCAGACTGAGTTGAATACCGATGTGACCATTGTCCATGGTTATTATTAGTGTCCACGTGTAAGGAGGATCGAACATGGTACAGTGCTCGTTAGTATACGCGACTCTAGAAAGCTTCTAGACCTAATAGTCCTTGACATGCTCCTTCGACATCGGCAATCTAGAGAATAATAATCGTTCAACTCGCAATCTTGGCAAATGTTGACGAACATTCTGGACGTACCTCTTTCGGTGCGTTCACGCTCAGGACTACAGGGTGGTTCTTCCCAATGAGCACTTCATCCTAAATCACATATTAGTCAAGACGAGGTTGCATCGGGGAGTAATTGAATTACCTCTATTCGGACTCCCATATTGTGGAAGTGTGTAGGAAAGCTTGGACTGGGAGGGACGTATACCCCAGGTTCGACAGTCACGACCATGCCTGCTTGCAACCTGCAGGACCTTCAGTAAAATGGAAATAGTTTTACAGGAATAATATCACTAACTTTCGACTCCGATAGTGCTCGCTCGACTCATGCAGATCTGGAAGATAATTTATTAGCACACAGATTCACATAGACGAAAGTAAACATACCAATGCCAATAGGGTGCCCAACATAGTGCGGGTAAAGAACCGCCTCGACGTCGGACGTCCCCGTATGCCCATGAAGATTGAACCCGATTCGATTCAATTCCTTACGGATAAGAATACACGACTCTCGATGAAGCTCAGCGAGGGAGATATATGAAGACTCCGAGCAGAGTGTTACGAGATGTTTTTGTGCAGCTAGAACAGCGCCGTACAGTTCAGCCTGGGCAGATGTGAATTTCCCTGAGACGGGGTATGTTCGTGCTATATAAATCTGGTGAACGTTGAAATAAAGCAGATGACGGGGAAATATACGTACTAATATCTGAGGCATATCCACTACAGAGGGTAATTGTAAGTATCGCAAAATGAAAATTTATATAGAAGGCATACTGACTTATATTCGCAGGCAGCATCAATAAGAATCATCTCACCGTCGCGCACAATCTGATTATTGGAAGTGTAGTGTATAATTAACGAGTTTGGCCTATCACAAATAAAAATCTCAATGACGTCATATAACTTGTACAAAAGTATCACTCACCCTGAGGCCACTACAGGAACATAAGCCAGACGTTGTGCACCATCCCTCTGGCATAAATACTGGAAATGAGAGGCTATTAGATGCTCTGACATTCCAGGCTCGGTAAAACGCATTGTCTGCGTATCAAGTTTAGTTAACTCTAAGAATAAGAATAAGAATATGATTGACAAATTGCTTACCTTTCCGTGAGCCCTGCCACTGATATCACCGGCTGCTCGCATAAGCTTCTGTTCCACGTCGCTCTTGAAAACTCTGAGCTTTGCAACCTCTGGTCCAAGGGGCTTCCGTTTCGAGCTACTGATCGAGTCCACCAGACTTTCATAATCTGTCTTGCTGCTGAAGCCGTCTGGTGACAGATACTAAATATAATGAACCTAAGATTACTCGATCGAATGAAAGAAGGATGAAGCTGTACCTTCAGTATGGACTTCTGGAACAGACGGCTACGTTTCGCATTAATTGGCGTTTGTGGTATGTCAAGATATATGTTCGAATGATACGAAGCCAGGGACTTCAATATCGAAGGGAATTGGGATATGGGTTGTGAATCGTCCGACTTGAAATACGTGATGGCATCTTGGAAAGACGTCCGTGCACCTTCCCATATCTCCCTAGCAGAGTCTTTCCCCGAGGAAAACATTGTCATACGGTATCCTCTCGATGACGAGGTCTTCTCCAAAACGACGGCAGAATCTGGTTCTTCAAATCCTGTCAAATACCAGAAGTCCGATGCTTGACGAAACTTATAACTGTATTCCTCGTCATCAGCGTACAATGGAAAGACGGGCTGATAACATACAATATTTCTGTAATTGAGTGCATAATGAAGTTATGTTACATGTTTTGAGAATATCCCAACTCACGACCACTCATATATTTTACTTGACCAGCTACAGACACCACAAGGCTGTCATCTGGCAAACTATCCATCAAGGCTTTCCGTCTCCGTTCATATTCCTCTTCTGGAACACCAGGTGTTGTCTCACCCTTGCGAACTACAAAATACCGGTCAAAGAATCATCCAGCCACATTGCAATGCGGACTGACGTAGGTGGGGATGTGAAAGGTGCATAGGTTGCCCAAATTGTGTCGGTTTGACGGCATTTACTTCCGAGGCATAGCCGCGGTTAAGCATACGATATTTAGCGCATATTGACCTGGCATTTCGTCCAGCAAGTAAGGTGAGCGACATCCAGAGAGTTGAGCAATTTCAACTTTCTGGCAGCTAGCAAGCAACCGTACCATTTGCATCATATGTCACACACGAGTCACATCCGGCTGCGTGTCACGGATCACGGTCTGACCAAGTCTTACCCTGACTCTCAGTGTTTCAGGAGCTTCCTTCTTGCTTTCGCTCTCTATCTCTTCCAAGTTGTCTCTAGTCGGGGGGACGAGAAGACTCTTGATTTCCTCTCGCATACGGCCGTCCAAATCCAGCGTCGTCAGTATCCTCTGATTGACTTCACTGGTCACCGGTTGAATACCACATGCGTTCGAATTTCGCATGATAATTGTTGGAATGCTCACGATACCGCAGTCAGCTCTACAACGAGTTCGATTCATCGGACACCGTTGGTTTCATAAATTCGGCATGTAGGGTCGTTTCATTGATATTCCTCGAACCTTCTCAATGAAATTCCGGTCTCTAGACATTGTGCAACACATCAAATTCGCTTGATTCTCATTTCTGCTGTTGTTATAACTTCTCTACTCTTTCCTGCCATCCACTTGTATTTTCCTTCGCAAATTCACACCTTCGCACTCAGGCTCCATGCCTTGGACTCTTTCCTAACGCCGGATGATATCTCGAGTTATTTCTCGCAACAGGACACCCGTAGCATCTGGGAAGGTTATCATGACTTGCACGTTCGGGAAGATAACGTCGCTCGCGCTCGCTGTGGTGTCGAAGGACTCCTCCGACTGGAGCGCGTATTGGTACACAGTCCGTTCCACGACGGACCCTCAAGCGCGCTAAATAAGGAGACCTTGCTTGCAACTTTGGAATTGGAGAATAGGATCGCCGAAGTTCTCGCAGCTCGGAAACTTCCCTGTTTACGCACACGGGATGGATCTTGTCTGTCTATTAGTCCTCTCGCCTATTGGAATCACGACGCCAAACTTCTTGTGAGCGATACGAACATATTGGGCACGATTAGTTCAAGCAGAAATGTTTCTTCTTCAAGCATCCTTATCAATCCTGACATGGTTCTGGCTGGACGGGAAGCAAGCGATTTACCAGAACGCGACGTTGACTCAGCCATGTTCCTTGTATTATCGTATTTCTTCCCTGATACAGATTGCTTGGGAAATGTTGGTCATTTCGCCTGGCTTCATGCCCTCGAAGACGCTGTCTCGTCTAAGGGAGAGCTTATTCTACAAGCTCGTGTCCCTGATCTGATAGCATTGGATGTACGTCTTTCTTATAGCCATTTGCCTATCAAGGACTCACTATCTCTAAACAGTACAGAGCTAATTCACGAATTTCACGGACTTCGGTGCTCTCTCTGTTTTCATATGTGGTGTATTCTGCATTCGCGGTGTATTTTTATCGATCCATGCGACGTATGGATAAGGTTCACTCGCGGCTTGGCTTGGCGTTCACCGGAATTGTGGAGATATTTGTCAGTACATTGACCAGTCTAAGTATGTGCTACCTTGCCGGTTTCAAGTTTACGCTCATCCCATGGTAATTATTCTGAAATATTTCGATCATCAAAGTATTAACTTCGAATCCAGGGAGATATTCCCGATTGTAGTTATATTCATTGGTGTTGAGAACATGTTCAGCCTGGTATGTTTAAGCTATGTTCCGTTTGAAAAATTTTAACGCGTCATTTTACAGATAGATGCAGTCGTGAAGACATCTATCACGCTACCAGTGAAGATTCGTGTAGCCGAGGGACTCAGTCGAGCTGGAACATCCAATAGCTTGAAACTGTTCTGGTACAACGCCGTTCTGGGGTTGATAGCTGGGGTCTCGACTGGTGCTATCCAGCAGTTCTGCACTTTTGCAGTTGCGGTATTAGTAGCCCACTGGTTCTTGGTCCATACATTTTTCGTCGCGGTCCTATCAATTGATATACAAAGACTAGAAGTAAGCATCTGCTGCATATGCTTTGGAATGAGTTGAGACTGATTATTCTAGCTTGAGGAATTGTTACGACAGGATAGCAGCATTGCCCCTGAAGGTTCGAAGGACTCGACCCAGACCGGTGACAAGACACCAGACACTCCGAGTGGCAAGTTTATGGCTGCCATTGGAGGACGTCCAACAAAGAACATCAGTCTAGTCCTTGTAAGTTGAGTTCTATTTGCAGTTGACACTTGAACTAGCTGTTTACACCGTGACCCACAGCTTTTGGCCATCGCTGCTACACTTTACTATGCTACCCTTCCTAGCCACGTGCGAGTTGATGCCACTCGTGGTGTCTCGTCCCGACACTCCAAGATGCGAAACAGCGAATATTCTGTCCCCGAGTCCACTTCGCCGGCATACAACGTATGGCGAGTACTCAACCCACTGGAGGACGAGATGGTGCATGTTCGAATGGAGTCCCCTGCTATCATTATCCTGAATTCTGAAGATCAAAGTGGTGTTAATTTCTCCTCCGAACCAGACCGACACCCAATCAAGGATTACGATTGGACTCGACGTTCAAAACTCGGGCTATTTTTCGCCCGTCTCATGCGTCCTGTAGCTTGGTTCTTCAAGATCGTGGTCGTACCCATGATTTTCACCATCATCGCGTTGTACGGACTTCTCCTATACCTGCTGAAAGATGCGGAACTCCTGGAAGGTCCAGCGAAATCGCGCTGCCGCGAACGATGCCGAAGTCAAGGAGGAGCTAGAGCCACCAGCGAATATCCCTGTGACGTATGGTGCCTCTTCCTCGTGCCTTTCCTACCGATATAGATCTCGTAGCTTCAAGCGAGGACGGTAGCATTGTTATTTCGGTTGGTTTGCAGAACGAGTTGGTTCTTTGGAGAAAGGACCGAGGCTATGTGTCGACTACTGCGATTGATACCTCTGATATCGTGCTCGGAACTGGCAGCGGTCTATCTGCCGCGTCGACTCTTACAGCGTTGGCAGTGAACGAAGATGGGACCTTCTGCGCGGTTGGAAGTGGGACAGGGATTATCGCTCTATGGTACATCGGGCATGAAAGTGTCAAACCCCTCCAACTGCTATCTGTGGACACAAATATTTCCGCTGTCACGAGTATCCAGTTCGTCTCCAAGAACTCGACTTCCAACGCTAATTCAGGACACGTTTCCCCCCTATCTGGCATATCCTTATCTGCGCACCCTCCTCCCGTAGGCAGTGTATATGCTGCATACGAAAGCGGTACAGTCATCCAATGGACTGTGACTTCGTTTGCTGCGCCAACTTACATTCTTCCTACTCGCTCTGCGTCTGTATCGAAAGCACTTCTGGAGACTATACGCCACGATGGACGTATCATCATTGGTTTCGCTTTGGATGATGGTGGATTGGAGCTCCTTGACGTCGAACATGCTGATGATCTGCTCCATCGTGAACTATGTATAACAGCGGGCAATCCTTCCGACCTTGTCAACAGATTGCAGATATGCAAAGTGGAGCTTGAGGGAGAAGAGAGAATCATTATTGCGGCATCCACCCATGCTGGAGTCGTTTCATTATGGGACGGAAGAACTGCCGAATGCATTTACATTCTCGATGAACCCTTCGGCGATATTTCCAGCTTACGATTGGTACCCTCACCCACGGAGACCTGTGGGATTTGTGGGGAATTGCCATTCGAGAACTTTGTACTCGCGCTGTCGACTGGGCAACTCGTCCTCTTTTACCGTGCCTATCTGTCAAATCCAACTCGAAGGTGTTCGTGCGTACATAACCAGCCAAAGCCTCAACTACGAGCAAGTGTCCTTGGCCGACGATCTCGTAGTGGCAGTGCTGCATCTACTAGTGGTGTTATGACGCCAACCCACGGGTATTGCAGAACTCGCAATCCAGTTGTTATTGCTCCTGCGACCCCAACTCAAGAGGAACCACCTATGTTCCCTATTTCCGCGCACGGGGTACATTCTCGCAGATCCTCCGATAAGGAAATTCTCAGGCGTAATCTTGAGAATTTCGTTGCCTCCGATCAAGATGAGTCCGATCTACCCCTAGGTCCCCAAGATATCGCTGTACAAGCATCATCGGCATTCCTATCATCCGATGCTCGATCTTCAGTATGGCAGAACCTTGTTGTCGTACGAATAGACGATACAACATGCGAACGAGGCGGCTGGGATGTGGTCGAGACTAGAGGAGGGTACTACAAGGTCGTTGGTATCCGAAGAAAGCCTCGACAACCATTTGCTAGACCCAAAGCACGTTCTTCTAAAACTTCCCCTCCAAAAGTACAACTTCGATCACAGGGACCGACAGGATTAACCCCGTCAGACTTGGAACGATGGGAGTTTTGGACTTTCAATCCATCTGATTCGAAGCTCGAAGCGTCTCTCCTGCAGTCACTGCGAGACCGCCCGTTGACTGTGCCATCTGTTAGAAGTAAAAATATCTTGGGCAGTGGCGGAGTGCCGCTCAGCCCGAGAAGACGTGCGGGATGGGAGATGATACCACGTCTGCATTTCACCAGAGTGTCGCCTGTGACTGGCGGAAAGCTCCATTGCTTGGCGGGATTTGGAAACACCGTTGTCTCATTCAACTTCGATGGTCACCTATCGTTATCTGTACCAGTATGGAACAAAATTACGCAACCTCCTGATCGACCAAGAGAAACCTCCCACCATTGATTCCCATTTCCTATCTCACCGGTGTATGGTCAACCAACTTGCACTTCCGTTCCTTTGGAAACCACCTATGCTTTCGATCAATGTTATTTATCTGTGTACCTATCTCTGTTCTCATTTTGTACAGTATCTATTTATTCCTCCCCATCGTACATCCTGTATAATATCATCATCCATGTAGACGCTATAGAACATGGTTTTCTTTCTCCTTATTTGCTGTTATTACTCGGAGGAATGAGATTTGCATCATGAAATGATATGTGACCTCAGAAATGGACTATCCAAAGTCCCATTGCATATTGCACCTTACCCGATTCAGTAAGAATTCGGACTTTTTGACAGATGCCAACAAAACAGAGTCACTGCAATGATCTCACGGGCACTTTGCTTGGCAGTTTGAACTACATTTGTTCAACTCGCCCTTGTTGTAAAATGATTAACGCACCACTTGCGTCGGAACACTTTTCATCTTTTGGTATGTAACATTCTTTACATGGGCCCCAGGGTCCGTAGTATAGCCGTGTGGCAGAAGCGAATCATAGAACTTAGACCAATTCGAGTGTTCAAGCCCCGCTTCATATCGTCGTAGAGACCGACTGACAATTCGGAGTCGGTTGCATCTCTCCGTTGACACACATGATGCCACAGAGTTTATGGTATAAAGGCTAACCACGCATCGGTCTGATGTATCAACGAAACTTTGGCCATGGCCTCAGTCCCTATCCCTGCGGTCTCGCCTTTTCTAACCCCAATTATCCAATCAATCACATGCGGAGGGATGTAGGTCTCTTCTAGTTCCAAGTTTTCGTTGACATCATTGACAGTTGACCCTACACAGACTATATGGCACCTCTTTATTGCAGGTATACTATTACATGATCAACTGTGATCAGGATCCTACGTGGACGAAAGTCTTCGTTGCCCTAGTATTGTGAGGCCTTGGATCAAAACCCGACCGTACGACCAATAGCATAACTGAACCTCTATTAGTACTGTGGAAACGGCTTGTACAGCACTCTCATTTTGCGCCCTCAACAACTATGCGATCAACTCGATAGAGAACCCGCTTGCACTTCTCAAGCTTGACTGGTTAATGATTTACACCTCCTTGCTTTCCAATCCGCTGATATTTCTATGACAGGACTATTTGTGTGAGCACACAGAAATTTGGATTACGCTGCAATGCACTGACAGTTATGCAATGTGAAGGCAACGCCTGTGTCTATTGTAAGTCCCTACGTGTATCGGCGCAAACACTCTGTTACTTACGATTCGCGACTCGGATCTAGAACTTGGTTCAAGTAATGGTTTCAAGGTGGCCGAGAAATCCACAACTTCATGAGCTGGCACTGATATATTTGAATTCAGTTATTACATCAGTCGGATGTGGTTGTGTATGTCGTTCGCACTTATACTGAAACGGCTTGCTGACAAGGTATCTCAGATACCAAAAACAGGTTTTTGACAATTGTGGCTGTAATTCATTTTCGTCCATATTTTTGTTGTATAAACTGAATATTGCCCTAGATATTGCTTGTAATGACTAGAGCGGGTACGTATTACCAATGAGCTGGCAGGAATTGATCGACTCATGGTTTCTAGCTGGCTTCGCTTGTAAGTTTCCAACTTTACTTCCACGTATATTCAGCTCAATATCTCATTCTGCAGATGCGCAACGTGGAATGTATGTAATTTCTTTGGCCTTATGGTATACCGCTAATTTTCTCTTTTTGTGCGATGTCTATACTATACTAAAGATGTACGGCAAAGACGTGGTTTGAAATCCGTGGAGACCACACAACCAGAGTGCGCGACAAAATTCAGCATATATGGCAGCCACCCTAATCTTTTATAGATTCCAACCATAATTGCAATGGCGTCGGGCCCGATTGCGGATGGGATATCAGCTCTAACTGTAGCCATGTCTTTGTATCACTCATCACCACACGTCAAGATCAGGAGGTGAGAAGATTTCTCAACTCGTTTCAATGCTCAGTCCCTCACCTAGTAAATTCTATAGGATGAGACACGTCGTTACTTGGCTACTAGTGATGACGGTAAACACCGGCTTCATCTTGGTGTGCGTCGCGATATCACCATCTACTGATCTAATCATTGACATATTAACGGGACAATAGTGCTGTTGGCTTGTGCACCTTGATAGTGGTACGTTGACATTTTTAGTTGAAAGACGATAACTGAAATTACTCTGTAAAGTTCTTAACGATGTCGCAGAGTATTGCTTGGGCAGGGTTACTTCTCTTGAGTGGGAAACGTGAGTGAAGCAGCCTTTGAATCCTTGACAGATGCGCTAAATGGTTTGCAAGTGTACGCCAACTCACTTTTTGCTATGTGAGTCGCGCCAGTTACTATACAACAAGACAAACACGAAAACTGGAACACTTTTAGGTTGAACGGCCGACTGGTTCTGCGCACAAAGATTGTCGGACCCGTGTCGCTCGATCGCACGAGCGAAGTAATGCTATCGTCCGTTTACATGAGTGGCAATCCTATATCAAAAGTAGGTTCATGTCTAGGATATTAGATATATCTGGCTGAACGATTATTTCCAGTCGACCGTTATCGGGATGGAGAATGATACCATAGGTCAGAACACTACGGTCAATATCTCCGCGTCTCGTGTTGTATATCCTTCTGACGTACGGCAATAAACTAGAACCGAGACTAAGCCGCCTCAGACTGTGTAGCAATGAATGGCATCAACAGTCATACCATTCCGAGATGAGCTGAGAAGTATCCGGATATCCTGTATATCGCTTACCGCATAATAAGGCTTGCTATCAATCGTATGTATTAGTTCTCTTGATACGAGGAATCGAAACTAAGCGTCAAAGACGGACCGCATGTAAGCTATGCACTGACCCAAGGTTAGGACGTAACTACAATCTACTGGTATATCGATGCAAGTCGCTCCTGCCCCAGTGGTTCCTTTATTGTGAGCTTAGGGATGGATTGCAAGACCTTCCAGGTTTCCCGAGTGACAGTTGCTGCCGGCCGCCACATATCTTCAGGTCGAACCTTGTAACATGTCGGAGTATCCACGATCGGTGTCTTGGTACACCACGACCATGATAGACAAAACTAGGCTATGAAAGTCGCAGTGTGCTCCTTTTTTTGGATCCGAATCCGCCGCCTGGACCCCGACTATCATCGTCGCAGAGGGTGCTCCGGCTGTTTGTTGATATATCTTGAAATGCGCGTCAAGGACTATCCATATATGTCGTGGAATGAATCCTATATAACATCCAAAGTCCGGAATACGTCTTACACACAATGGCGAATTCCCTTCCGAGCCCTTCGATAGCATATTTCCTTGGTCCGTTCCTTCAATCTATAGCTATTGGCGCGATGTAAGTATCTCAACTTTGGACTTCAATAATCCAACAGCTAATGAGGACTTCGGCACAGATTCTATGGCACTTCCTTGCTACAAGGGTACTACTATCTAATCAACTGTGATCGGGATCCAGCCTGGACGAAGTTGCTCGTTGCGTTCATTTTGTGAATAATCTCGTTGGTTCAAGCTCTCGGTGACTAATATTTCATAATCTAGCCTTATAGAAACTGCCTGTACGATTGTTTCATTCATTGGTCTCAATACCTACACAATCGGGGTCATGGAAGACCCGTTATCACTTTTGGAAATAGATTGGTGAGTCTTTCGTCTAAGGTTTTACAGCAAATTCTTAATCACGTCTCGTTCAGGACCATCTGCGTGAGTTATCGTAATCATCCTGTCAGATGTACTCACGAGGGGGAAAAATGCAAGGCAACACCAGTTCTCATCGTACGTCATGTTAAGGACGATCATGCGAATCAGAATATCTAATACCTAGGTTCTCCTCAGAACATCGTGCAAATATTGGTTACGAGGTAATCTTTGCATTTTTGTTCCCGAATATCAGATTTATAGATATCTCACACAGTTTTTACATTGGCCGAATGTGGACATGTTCGTGTTTTTGCCATTGACCGTAGCTCGACTAGGCAGATTCACACAATATTCAGACACCGGATATACATTCCTGACGATATCAGGCGTACGTTGGTGTATCTCCGAGTCGTCGACTAATGATGAATCTTACAATCTCACCCCCTCCCAGGTAGCTCTCATTGCGACTAGAACAGGTATGCGTCAATCTTTTTTGACAGCTATTATTAAGATTCACAAATGCCCCAGCCTCATATGCATGTACGTGTCTACCACAGACTGCTAAACAAGTAAATAACGGGGTCTATCGCTAGTTGCACAGCACCGAATGTACACACGGGTTTTTCTATTTTTACTCACTGTTCTCGAACTTACGTGCACTGGCAGATGTACAACAGGAACTTGGATCGCACTGCAAAATGACCATCAAGCCAAGGTATGATGTATACTTGTAGATGAGAGCCTTCTATTCAAAAGCCCCAAGGTTGCAACTATAGTTGCAATGATAACCGCCCCAATTGCGGATGCGATCGCGGCCCTTTCCGTAGCTATATCTTTGTATCGTTCTCTTCCGAAAATTCAGAGGTACGTTAGGGTCAATTAGTTTTGGGATCATATATACATATATATTCTCGCAGAATGAGACATATCATTACCTGGTTATTGGTCATGACCATAAACACTGGTCTCATTTTAGTGTGAGTCCTATGCTTCTATCGTCCCTATTTCCTGACAATAACATATCAGAGCGGTTGGCATATGTACGTTGGTAATGGTAAGCTATTTTTTTAAACCAAATGCTATGAATACATTTATGACTCTTTTTCAAGTTTCTGAAGAGGACTCAAAGTATTACATGGGGTGGCGTCCTCGTGCTCAGCGGGAAACGTGAGTATCACGTTTGTCGATTTCGATTTATGACTCAATATCGCCATAGTATACGCCAATTCGCTCCTCGCCATGTGGGTATCGAGATTTGAGAGATGAAATGGGACTTATAATGTCTTTCAGGCTAAACGGTCGACTTGCACTTCGCTCAAGGTTAGATTGTTCGGTCGTTCATCCCAACGACTTGATGCTACCATCAGTCTCAAGAGCTCAATATGCGAATCCAAATGTATGTCAAACATGCATATAATATTCACGTACTAAACCGCTTGATTGTATAGCCGGTTCATGTTCATATCTCTCGGGATGTATCTCATACGGATGTCATCAATATCCAGGTCGAGCCGGTAAGTAATCGCTGCATTGTATTTCACAATATAATTTGGCTGTCACTCATATGTCCGCCACACAGTAGAGTCAGGTCAATCTCAATACTCCAGAGGGCAGTGTAGCTTGATGAGTGCGGCGTGGGGATATAAAGAACTGGTGGAGTATTGATATAAGGGTTAATCCAAGGTCTCGAACTAAACTATTACTTACGCGAGGATAACAATGGTATTCAATCTTGTAGCGCAATTTCCAAGGAAGCCTTCAAAGTATCGAAGAAATTATTCTTCCTTGTCTCGACAGGTTGCCACCCAAATTTCGTGAGGCGGTCCGATTCAACCCAGTTGTTGGCTCCAAATGTATGCCACCCATCCGAGTATACCCCACGCGACACTGCACATTAGTGAGAAGATGAAAGGTTTCGACTAAAAGTCGTAAGACATACAGTTTCCTGCCGTAAAGGATTGAATGAAATCATCGGAGTATGGTCGAGTACCTGCTTGAGATACAACCCCTTTACTGTATAGGTACTATCATAGATACATCAGTAGAATATCTTGAAAAGTGGTTGACTACTTACATCTCCCGTCGCAGACGTAATGTCGAGCCAAGACGGCCGTATCTCGTTACACCCAACAAAATCTATGAGGCGATGCTTCAGCCACAATCTGTAGGCGAAATAATAACTTCAGACGTACAGAGGCCTTCGGAGCCTACATCCGCTCGATCGTCAAGTAAGGCTTTTAATACTGTCATGATAGCCGTTGCAACATCTTTGACGTGAATTATGCTCATAGTATTCAAGCCACGACCCCACATCCCAACATGGCCTGTGTTTTTGGCAAAATGCAATAAGAGCCGTGCCCACGTAGGCTTCTTTTGTATACCTTCGATGACATATATCCCAATTACTACCATTAAGAAGTCAGAACTTTGTTAAAAGCCTACCATCACCCAAGCCGTATATCTAATGGGAGCGGAAGTCAGTAGGTTGAGGTGAATGCAGAAATTGATAGAACGTACGAATCCAGGGAAAAGTATAGCAGTCCTGACGTGATGCTCTTTGGATATTCCTGCTTTCACAATCTAGCTAATCTAAGTATTTTCCACCAACGTGATTGAAATTGTGCTTACTGGTATATCAATTTGCAAGTGAGGATTTTCTGCTGGGAGCCTGGCAACGTATGATTTTAGGCAACAATGAGAAATTAATGAGATACAAACGAGTCGAGATCTAGGTCAAGATCGGAGTAAACTTTAGGGGTCACTAGAGGCTCTCCGCGTGCGTTATCGCTTAAGATTCCGGTGCCAGAGATATGCAATAGTGTAGGTGGCTCCTTTGGGTTATCCATAGAACGTTTCGATAAACCGGATAAAATAGCTAAAAATGTGACAAAGTAAGGGCAATGTCAATTTGTGCAGATAAAGCAAAGGGCAACCTTGACAACAAGAAATGTGATCGCAGCTCGCAATATTGATTACAATGTCGGCTTTACGAGCTTGCTCCTCAATCAGTTCGGTATCATCAAGGCTCCCTTCAATGATAATCAAATTCGGGTGAGTCTGCTGAAGCCAAGTCTCTCTATCTTTAGTTGGAGAGCGCACTAGGGCACGAACAGACAGATTAGACAGTGTTTGGCCAAGAAATACCAGAAATTGAGAGCCAACGTAGCCAGTTGCTCCAAGTAGGAATATTACAGGGTCATTCATAGCTGTGAATAGGGATGTGGGCGGAGATCCCTCACCTTATGGAAACGCGATTACACCACCCGCATATATGTAGTCATGTTAATAAGACGTCAGCTGGTCTGGAGCATATCATAAGATGCAAGGCAAACCGCATGTCCAACTAGTATCTTGGTGGGAAGGACTATTTCCACAAGGAGATAGTCATAAAACTGTCCAAGTTTGAATGGAATCTTCCGACTAGATGTAGTAAGTCGGAAGCTGTCGGAATAAGTTGTGTGCACCGGGAGAATATTGTTGATCCCAAGTAATACTTGACGGCGTGGTGTAGGCCTACCTTACGAGAGGTATTCATAAATTGAGTGAGAAGAGGAACTGAGTTAGCCTTGTACGTGTCAGCGATTCTACGAGGAGGGTTATCACAATTACTTTCTGGCATCTTGTCATCCCATGACAAACATCGTACAACAATAGTATAGCCACGGTAGACGCCATCATTCTTTACCGTCGTCGTTACCGTCGTCGTCACCGCATGCGATGTTAAACGTCCGCGTCAGCCTTCAAGCTTCAAAGCTAACTTAACGTTGATTATCGAGCGACTTCAGTTTTCGACTACTATATGTATGTATACTAATGTCACGTTGATAGCCAGTGAGTCATCATGAATAGTACAATATACTGAATTCCATACCTCTCTCATCGTGCACTGCTGGCAGGAAGTTATCTAATGACCTATCGGCTGCTTGCACAGCGTACGAACACTAGCAGCCTGAGAAACTTCCGTTCTTTCTCATATTGGATGGGCATCGATGATCTAGTCAATCACTGGTTTCCCGCGACATCTCATCTTGCTACTTTCGTTAATCACTAGCACAACATATTCGGTCAACAGCCTGGGGCAACTTGGATTGTTCGTCTCGAAATGGGTTCAGACGTGAGATTACGCTCGGGGTGCTGGCGTCCCTTCCACACAGACCTTCTCAACATCTTGAAACATGTTCTTATGCAGACTTAGACTTCAATCTAATCTAGCCGAATAAGCAACATCCGATTAAGGCACGGCAGGAGAAAGAGCGACTCCCTTCATCATCTTTTACAACCTATTCGATCGTATCAACCATTTATAGAAGCATGGAAGCGGTGTTATCATTTGAGATCTCAATGTTAGTTGGTCAGCTTCTTTCATGTCACGAATTAGTATATACTCGCTCACAGTCACCCTATTTACATGCTCTACCCCACCTGATTCTAATGCTGATTTTGATATCTTGAGCTCTTCATTGTTTCCTGGGCATTCTTGATCACGCTCATCCATGAGCTCCTTGTCGGCTGTCCGGTATCAATCTATTACGTACCGACATCTATCTTTGTTTCTTTCGTCATCTCGCACTATCAGACCCCTATATCCAGGATCAAGCAACATTGACGTCTCATATCATGAAATATCCTTCCATTCTTTCTGTATCATCGACGGCCAACTAGGGGATCAAGAATGGTTCAGGATACACAAGGTGGTATGTTATTTAACTATTATCTCAATTTTACCTGAATCCTGAACCCCGACTTAGTTTTGTATCTCACAGAGATCCATTACAGCAGAAGTGGGTCACTCACTAAACAAGAGAAATAAACCCTGAACCAGACTTGAGGACATCTTTTCTATTCGTTGGCCCTGACATCATCTATCAGGTTCTAAGAATGTTCTTCAAATACCATCTTCTTTATCAACTTTGATCGTGATTCCTGGTTTAGGCCTGGTGGTTCCGTGCGATCAAATATCCTTTGTACTATCGACCCACATGTAGAGGGTTGGCCGTTGCGACGTTTCAGAGTGCCTGTATCATCGAAGCCCGAATAACATTCATAATCTGGCGGATGAATGTCTCTTCTTCCTTGCTTCAATATACACTCATCGAATGGATCAGAGGGAGTACACAATACACGCCGAGCAACTGAGTTGACCGGGTTTCAAGGCGGCAACGCCGGTCATACATGTAACTCCCGATTCGGATCCTAGTTGGTAGCGTAAGTAGTAACTGCATCTTTGGGAGGATCACTGATGTTGCGGGACTTCTATATAACTACAGAGACTTCCATGCGATGCGAATCGATCCTCTAGCTCACGAAGCACTCATGGATTTGATGACTCACTCCCTCTCGTTCTCCCTCACTCCACTCATCCAATCCATAACGTGTGGTGGAATGTAAGGCTCCATTACTTTCTTTGCTCATGTTGACCAATGTATTCCGCAGATTGTATGGCACTTCCCTGATACAAGCATACTATTATATAATTGATTGCGATCAAGAATGTAATTGGACGAAATGTTTTGTCGTTCTCATCTTGTAAGAGACGTGATATACCATTTGCACCATCCTTCGTGTCAATGAAGCTGTATGCCAGTCTACTAGAAACGGTCGCCACAGCTCTAACGTTCTGGTTATTGAACAATTTCACTATCGGTTGGACGAATCCAATCTCACTATTAGTTCCCGGTCGGTAAGTTATCATTATCTGTTTCGGCCCGCTCCCTAGCTGATTATAATAATCTAGGACGCTTTGTGTAAGTGGGTACAACGCTATGTCGTTCAATATTGAAGAATATGATATTGTCACATCGCAAGGTCACGCCTATCTGCGTGGTGCGTTGTCCCAAACATGACGATAATAGTAATAGTGGGACTGACTCGATGTTCTCCAGCTCACACTTCAATTCCTAGTATCAAGGTAGCTCCTATGGATGTACTCAAGCATCATAAGCAATTTATTGACGTCGCTATCAAGCTTTTATATCGGTCGAATGTGGTTGTGTATGTCATCGATACCAACCCTCTAATTTCATGATGGTTGATCAGTCAAATAGATACGAAAAATATAGTGTTGACGATGCTTGCGGTATGTTATTACCATCTTAATCCATAACACCTGTGTGCTGATATCTTCCAAGTCATCCTTCGTCTTAGCTAGATCAGGTATGAGCAGATTCAGATACTTATTGTCTCCTGATAATATAGCAACCTTGTTACTCGGTATTAGTTGGTTTATTCTGTATGTGTTAATCCTATGGTCTCATGGGAAAACATATTGCTGACTATTCATTCTTAGACGTAAACTATGGAATGTAGGTACTTTTTTTGTTAACATTTTAACTCTATACTAGACACGATTGTTTTCATAGATGTACATCGACTACCTGGGTCGAATTTTTTTATCATTGGAATATCAGAGTAAGTAAGTACTATGCAGACGGGATTTTGCTAATGGCACCATGAAGATACCTCTCATTGTTGCGCTGTCATCTGGGCCGGTTGCAGATGGAATTACGGCTCTAACGATTGCTGTTTACCTGTACCGTTCCTCCCCACGGATGAGAAGGTGCGCTAAAACCCTCATTTGATGATCTCGTATTCATTGAAACGATACTAGGATGAAACAAATTGTGACCTGGCTATTGGTGATGACAGTGAATACTGGATTTATCCTTTTGTAAGTTTCCTGTCTAACACCATGATTGTGAGATGTTAAAGAACTCTTTCTAGTGCAAACGGCCTGTGTGCGTTAATCACGGTCAGGCATATAAATCTAATGCTTAAAATTGAATTATTAAATTACCTCATACTAGTACTTGACAATGCCAGATAGTTTTGCTTGGTCGGGCATGCTGCTGATCAGCGGTAAATGTAAGCACTTTCTGCGCGACACGTTGACATTGACTAAACCTGAGAATAGTATACGCCAATTCTCTTTTTGCTATGTGAGTAGCTAGGTTAGCTTCGAGATAACGATGAAATACTCATTTACATTCAGGTTGAATGGCAGAAATGCGCTACGAGCGAAGCTCAGCGAACCTATGATAGTCAGGACAACCGAGATAACAACGTCATCTGTCTCTCGGGATGACCTCATTACCCAAGTGAGTTCAGACATACTGTAGTCTGTGGCAATCTATCAATAATCATGTGGATTGCGCAGCCTGAGCGTGTCCACATTTATCGAGAAGTGTATAGAGGTGTAGACATTGATTCCAACGGGGTAAGGGCCTGTCTAATCCTAATTATACACACACTAATACATACAACCAGAACCCAGTCAAACAGGATGAAGTAGGCGAAGACATCTCTGCCGAGCAATTCTGTGCAAGATGAGGGTAAATAATCCTTTTGGTTTCATGGTAACATTACTATGTACGGGCTGGTATTTGATGAAGGAGATCATATAAAAATAGAACCATGGATATCGAAATATTCTGTAACCACCGTATCTTTGTGCATAAGGTATTCTGTATTTACACCACCTAGGAACATTCGAACTTTATATTTTCGTACTATGATAGTAGAAAGGTTTCGGACAATTTGAAACCTAAATATCCATAAAAAAGTGCCCTCAGCTATGACAGATAGGGTGATTCGGATGAGATAAGAAATGTACTACGATGATTCAAGTTGTGTTCAAACGTTCAAACGAAGTTCAACGTTCGTGTGCAATAATATCCGACATGTCCTGGCCAGCCTTACGTAACTTGGTTAGATGCACGATAAGATTAGATTGCCACTATCTTGATCGTAAATCACCAAGCCTTGGCTTTGACTCGGATTCTGTATAACTTGCTTCCAATACCCATTCTACAGCGACATCATTGAAGAAATGGCTACCGCTCCAGAAACTGGAACTCCCAGCGAGTCACCTCAAGTAGGCAATCTTGCGGATACTTTGAAGGATACTTCTCTCATACAGTATGTTCGCCAACAGAAACAGTTTAAAACATATGGTTTAATACACGCGGTGTCCTAGGAAGGATAACGAGCAGCCTGTACAGACAACAGATCTACCTGTCAAGCCTTCATCTACCTCAGATGTACATGAACAAGTTGTAACTCCTTGGGACGTTCAAGGCTCCGTGTCAACAGACGGGAAACAACTCGCTATTGACTATGACAAACTAGTCGTTCAATTTGGTACACGACGGATCGATCAAGCCTTACTCGAGCGATTCGAACGTCTAACTGGAAGGAAACCTCATATCTTACTAAGACGAGGGATGTTCTTCTCGCACAGGTATGTCTCTCACAGATATTTGACGAAGACATTCTGAAGGGCTTCCTTCAAGAGAGTTTGATAAAATCCTGGATCGTTATGAGCAAGGAAAACCCTTCTATCTCTATACTGGACGTGGCCCGAGTAGTGACAGTATGCACTTGGGTCATATGATTCCCTTCACCTTCACGAAGTGAGCACAAAGCCTTCTACGAGTCATTGCTAAAGACTGATCGGATGCAAGATGGCTTCAGGATGTTTTCGATGTGCCCTTGGTAGTTCAGTTGACTGGTACGATCAGCTTCACACAATTTCATTCACTGATTCTTACAATGATTCCGTTAGACGACGAGAAGTTCCTCTTCAAGCACGAATTGAAGCCCGAACAAACCTATGAATTTGCTAAACGCAATGCCCGCGATATCATTGCTGTCGGGTTCAATCTAGAAAAGACCTTTATCTTCAGTGATTATGATTACGTTGGCGGTCCCTTCTATCGTAACGTATCCAAAATCTCGAGACAGATTACCATCAACCAAGCAAAGGCGACGTTCGGCTTTAATGACTCGTAAGTAAAATGTACTGAATCGGTTCATAGCTCATAGTCATTCGATTCTCTAGAGACAATATCGGTAAAATTCACTTCGCTGCCATTCAGGCGGCCCCGTCCTTCTCAAACTCCTTCCCTCAAATCTTCGGCACCGTATCCAATATTCCATCACTCATCCCTTGTGCAATTGATCAAGATCCTTATTTCCGTCTTACCCGTGATGTTGCCGCGAAACTCAAATATCCCAAGCCCGCTCTGCTGCATTCAAAGTTTTTCCCTGCACTGCAAGGACCTCAAACCAAGATGAGCGCATCGGATTTGACCTCGAGTATCTATATGAGTGACACGCCCAATCAAATCAAAAACAAAATTAACAAGCACGGCTTTTCCGGGGGTCAGGAGACTGAGGAAGAACATAGACGTTTGGGTGGTAATCCAGATGTTGACGTAGCATATCAGTATCTTGGATTCTTCTTGGAAGATGATGAGGAATGGGCGCAGTTGGCTGTGGTGAGTCATACATTGTCTCCAAGTCGCTTTTGTACCTCATCTTCCTCCTATAGGAATACCGAGCCGGTCGCTTGTTGACTGGACAACTCAAGGCGAAATGTATCAAGGTTCTTCAGGACTTTGTCAAAGGTTTCCAAGAGGTTTGTTCATCATTGTTACGGATCAAAATTCTGACTGACCACTTGGGATTACAGCGAAGAGAGAAGGTCACTGAAGACCAAATCAGTGCGTTCATGGACGGCAGCCGGAAAATTGAGCCTACGTTCGGCAAATCAGTCAACGTTGCCCCAGCCTCCGCCTAAGCTTAATATACAAGAACTAAACATAATGTAAGACGTGTTGTAGCTATATTGTCCTGAGACTAGATCTGTTATACGTATGGGAAATCAAGTTGAATACCATTCCAAGTTGAGCAATGCTTTTCTTTCACTACCTGAGGACCGCCAGGTTGCTTCACTACCATGCCAGCGGATCCTTGATGTGGTTGCGTAAGATCCGACGTTAGCGATCATGAATGCGTCCTCAGAAGAAAAAAAGTATGTAAACGATGGTATTGCGTGGATCGCACGTTGTATCCTCACTCCGGCCTTCAACGTCCTTTAACTCTCTTCCTCAATCAATACGACAATCGGTCATCTTCGAGACACGAACCTTCAAGTGAAATCCCAAATGAGCGAAAATAATAAAGCAGTCACTGTCTATTGTGCTTCATCCTTGGGGCACCGCAAGGCATTTCAGGAGGGGGCGAGAAGTACGTCTAGTATTGTATCGTACGAACCATACTCATCGAAGCATTACATCGCCCTGCAGGTCTAGGTTCAGCACTAGCTGAGGCTGGTCGACCTCTCGTATATGGCGGAGGCAATAAAGGCATCATGGGTGTCGTCTCTGGTGCTGCTTTGGAAAAGGGAGGCAAGGTCACTGGTATCGTGCCCTACGCCATGGTCGTTGCTGGAGGTGAGGCAGAACAGTTGAAAGGGGTCGCAGAGTCGAAAGGGGCGAAGATCGCTCTAATCGAGCAAGGACGGGAGAAGGTATGTATATTCAAGATCGAACTCTAGATGTCTCGATTGTATTAAATTTGACTTGTGGCGTTGACGTTCTTAGATTGAACATGTGAGTACCTGGACACTTTGATTGAGGACGTTCAGTGTTTGAATATGATGTCATAGATCGTCGTAGATTCTATGCATGAACGCAAACGAGAGATGGCCGTAAGGTCATCTGCTTTTATTGGCCTTCCCGGAGGGTTTGGAACTTATGAGGAAATATTCGAAGTGGTTACCTGGTCACAATTGGGCATCCATAGGAAGCGTAGGTAGTTTTCCTTTTGTATTGTCATTGTTCCAAAGGAAGCTGATTTTTTACAGCCGTAATCCTGCTCAATATCCTTGGATTTTGGGAACCATTCCGTGACCTTGTGAACACGGGTGCACGAGAGGGGTTTATCCAGCCTCAAAATGTTAATCTTGTCTATATTGTTGATGGGCCAAAAGATCACGCAGAGCATGATACCTTTGATTGGGGTAAAGCCGCACTGGAAGCCATCGATGGATGGAATGCACCTGACAAACCTACGATATATGATTGGACCAAAAGGAAGGACGGGCGAGTAGAGAATGGTATCGGGGCAGTTTAGAAGTAGTGATGGCTTAGTATACGGCCTATGGTATAAATCCTGATTTTGTAGACTAGTTTATTTCTGTACAAGATCGGGTTTAAGCGATGATACTAGTGTTGTAAACTTTGACCTCCGAATTCTCTCGGCCATTCTTCGATGCATACTCGGCGAAGTTGTGAAATTGGTTAACATCATCCTGTGAGGATTACAAGGATTTCCTTGAAGGTAACAACGCCATGATGGGTGAAATGGAATCCTATGCGTTTGACAATCAAAGTTGTCATTTCCAACCGGAAGTGATAAGATAATTGGTCAATTTATAATGGAAAGAGATCTATGGACAAGAGGACAAGGGTACAGTCTACTATAGTAGGTCATTGCAAAATACAGAATGACGTATTGCAAAGAGATCGGAGCCTAGGAGCACCGAGGAAGTATTCTTCGTCTCCAGATTCTAATTGATTCGCAGGTTCAATATTCAGCACTCACAGCGGCAAGAGAAGTAGACATTGGGCGGTACCACATACCTGGATGTATAGTAGCTGCGCCGGGGTTTTTGAACTATCGGTCGGCGAGGTGAGGCCTTGAAATAGGTTTGGTCCATTCTATGCATGGATCAGTGCACCGTGAGTGGTACGGCGAGGTGGACGCATCGAGGCTAAGACTTGGTATCCTCAGCTGCTCTGGCATCTGAACATCTGAGGGTGTTTGAGAAGGTATTGCCATTCAGTCCTGAGGACGAGTGTTATCTCAGAATCATTGAATATTGGATCGGAAACGTGTATCGATGGCCCCAGAATAAACTCCCCCTCTCATTCAGTTCGTTATCTTTCCTGCCCATGAGGGTTGGTCGTCCGACACCTGTATATTGCCTATACATATAGATAAATACGTCTCCAATTGCTGACAGGATCAAATCATCCTTATTTATAGAGGACTCGGTCAATCGGACCTGTCACGATTGGTCATCTTTTGAAGCGATGTTGATGCAGGAGGGGGATGATCTAGCAGGTACTGAATTGAGTCGGGAATGTGGTCACAATGGGAATGCAAACTCCAACTTACCTTCGCCAAACTTCGAAGACGCTGATGGCAAAGTTCTGTCGATGGTGGCTGTAGTCAACCAATAGCTAAAGGCGAGCAGCGTACCGTTCCACTATGCCAAGACACCGTTATTCGAATGCAATACGGCACGCGTCACCATGGCTAGAGAAGTAGGCCGTGTTGTATTCAGCATTGTCGCATGACAAGGCATCTAAGCAAACCTTACACACGATATCGATAAAATAGGATATTGGCAGAGAAACAATGCGTGCACGTTCATAACCTTGACTCGTGATTTTTGAGGTCCTAGTAGCCCAATGAAACCAAGCAAACTCCTATTACCAGCTTTCTGTCGGTTCGAAGCGAGGCAATGTTGTGGTCCAAGCGTTCTTGGTTGTATATGCCGAATGACAAGTGCACGACACCGTGCACGACCGTAACTTGAAGGCAGTCACATCTTTCCACGACAGTTTGCAATAGGCGAGGGTTTCTTCTTCTCCTTGTATTACTGTAAGGATGTCCGGGGTCCAGTCCAGTTGCACAAATGGAGGAGAATACGAAGGGTAAGTCACGAGCATCGATAGTGCCGGGCGGAGATGAATGACGAGCTTGTTCAAGAAAGGTCGAGAATACCGATCCATACAAACAGATCATTATCTTAGTGTCCGGGCTAAAGCATATGCCAGCCCCTAGAAAGGTATTTAGCATAGAACTCCTTCGATTGAACGCTTCAAGAAGATTCAGCGCAGCCAAGACCTTCGTGCCGCAGTAGCAGGTTGCTCTGAGCGCAAATGAAGGCACGGCATCTTTCGGTGACATCGGTATAACAGTCTTAGCATCCCCAGCAAGGATGCCCCTACTACAACGCCGTGGATGTCCGCTATGGACTTGAATCATAATTTGAGTGAGTGAGAAAGACGTGTAGGCATGAGAAGTCGATGATGAATGTTTACGTACGAAGTCGAGAATATGACAGCTATGGTAATGACGCGTGAATGAACAGCTTGCCAAGACAAACAACTGAATGCCTCGGTCCCTGTGATGTAGAGAAACGAGATTGAGTTCGCCGAGTCGCTAATCGCAGTGGAGCATGAAATACATACTCATCAAGCAATCTAGAAACTAGACAAATTTGGATATGTAAGAATGAAAGTTCTTTGGGTTACGAATAATTCAATACTGACAGAGCGTATATTGGAAGTGTTGCTTGAGACAGTGTTCTTCGAAGGATCCTATCTTCGGTCGAAGCTTTAAGCTGAGAGAGAAGAGTCAAGAGAGGAACTGATCTGACACCATACTACTCACCTTCAGCTGTCAGGGATACCCTTACCCTAAGAATTCGGTGAAATCGCGGACTCATTTCCTTTCAGCACCAATCCAGAAGTTTCATTCCATCCTAGACTGCAACATGTCGTCATATGTCGAAAGAGATAACGCTTAGTTATGTAGATATGGATTACGAGAGTGGTATCGTGATTGCCCAGAAAAGTGAGCTACCGCTTCCTACACCACGGAAGCGAGGGGATAATAATAATTTAAACGTTAGACACGATCCCACTGTTCGCCATGCCAGCGGGACGTGGCATAGGAGTATCAGAATCTGGGCTAAAATAGGATGATCGTCGGTAAAACGTGAGAGGGGGCCAAAAATAACGAGGGGAAGACTGGGGAAGGTCGTACACCCGAAGTGTGACGTGGAAGTATCGAGGGGACCGAATAAGACATCGTTGTGAGGCTCAATTTGAAGTGACAGCATAACGAAGAGTATCGATTTGGATAATGTATTTTTAGTCCATTATTCGCAAGCAAGAATAGCGAAATGTATAGCCTAGATGAGGGTGGCAAGTCCTGGACACGGAGCAGGAGTATCGTGGTCGCAGTCGGACCGTGCTGTAAACGAACGAAAGGTCCCTGTTAGAGTCAGAGTCCTTGTAAGAACTACCACCGCAGAGAACCCGGGGGTCGGGACGAGCAGTCAAAGTTAACAACATCCGAGGAGCCCGCCATCTGCAGCACCCGAGTTGCCTGGCGAAGAATAGATAGGAGCCTTAGGAACTCAGGCATTCAGATATATCGAAGGGTCTTCAGAGCGGAGCGATCCAGTAAGCTATGGGAGAAGCAACATCCTGTCGATCGAGCACTGCGAGAGTATGGAAGGTGGATCGATTGAATGAGATACGATTGTCGATGAGATAAAATGAAGGGGCAGAAGGGAGCGAGATAAGTCAAATCATCTCCAAAAACAGCGGCGAGCATCTGCGCTTTTGGATACGAAGGCTGGCAGTTGTTTTCTTCGGACAAATAAATGTCCGGAGGAACGGAAATGAGATTCCTATCGTTGGACTCCAACGTGTTTCTTTATTCTTGGCGAGGAGTGGTCAGGAGACATCCCATGGAGCTCAGGATTCGAATGCGCGGGTAGAAAGACAAGAATTTCTTGTCCGGTACGTTCAAATAATTCCAGCAATACGTTCTGGAGTTGGCAAAAGGCGAAATCCATCCTAATCCATCGGACCAACCCCGGAGAATATCCTTCCCATAATTCGCATGGGGGAGGTGTCAATGGGGCTAGCGATAGAGGTCCCGGGAACAAAACAGGAATTTCAGATGTTCGAACGAAACATACCTTTCCATCCAGGATTTCTCGATATATTGCGAGTCTAGCCAAGGAATTTGATTCCGCGATGGGTTATCCAGGGCAGACGGTTAGAACATTTAGGCGAAATGATGGGTGGTTGTGGTGCTCCCAATTACCCTCCGCACAAATCGTAATACGTCGACGAACGTTCAAGATCCCTGCAGGAGCTGGCTTCTGGATATGATATCAGCGCTGTTCGGTGGAAACGATAAGCGAGGGAAAGTCAAGGAGATATATACGAGAAACACGTACACTTTTACCCGCCTCTGCGCATTTATGGACGGCATCCAAGAGAACCATCATGCTCCCATCATCACCTCCATCAAAAGTCCGAACACTGCAACATGTTTTGAATCCGTTATCTCCAACTTTTTACGGAACAGGCCGAGACGGGCCTGAGAATGCGTCAGCCTTTTCTATCGTTAGCTCGCGAACGTTTGTCAGAGCTTTTCCATGTTTTCTCATATTTCAGGTGATTTGGGAGCGGGTGGTGGTGTACCAAAGGCTCCAGTTCCTCGGGTCGAATTTGACTTTCCCGTCCACTAGAACTGGACATGTGGAAATGTGGAAAGCTGCCGGAAAACGGATCGCGTTAGCTCTCGGATGGAGGAACTGCGTAAGTTATATTATATCTCAAGGATGGGGATATGAGGGAGGTAACTTGTTCTTGGCCTCGCACTAGTGTGGGTGGTATTTTCGAGTCTAGTGTACAAACTATGCATACGACTTTGTAAAATTCAGGGCCTAGGTCATCCGTACGGTGGTCGTTATCTATCCCCTTTACCCAAGGTTCAAACGAGGCATTTGAGAAAGAGGGTCGCAATTTCAAAGTACCTCCATGCATTATGCGTACCGATATGAACGGGATTTCGCAATACGCAACGCCTCGTGGAAGTCATACATTCCAGATAATCCCAGATAATGACATTCTAGCCTGAGACGATCGATCGCGTACGCGGTCGAAACACGCTACATACCCTGTCGTGAAGATAAATTGACGAATGACGACAGCGGCAAGCAACACACGTTGAGGATTTCACCTGCTACTTTACGGCACCCACGCGTCAGAGTGGGAGAAGGTTACGAAAAGGAGAGATGTAGAGACCGTGAATGGACCCCGGCCAATTGGATATACACGATAAGCATTTCGTACTTCTCCCTGCGCTCCGAATGGACTGTCCGATCTTGAAGATGTTGGGATTCCTTGATGTTGATAACCTGCCAGA
Organism: Cerrena zonata; assembly: GCA_038087015.1. Taxonomy (NCBI): domain Eukaryota; kingdom Fungi; phylum Basidiomycota; class Agaricomycetes; order Polyporales; family Cerrenaceae; genus Cerrena; species Cerrena zonata. The sequence goes on from JASBNA010000009.1 coordinate 447,074, forward strand.
AAAAGTTTCAGTGCGCGCGATGGAGCTGGCGTAGTTAGGTGTAGAGACGTCGGCAATAGGCGAACAGTTATGTATGTTTCCCCCGGGCCACTGATGGGAACTTATTGCACACGAGCGAGGTGACCGGGGTTCAAACCGGTAATCTTACTGCATGCAATGCAACATTCTTCGAATTGATATATAACCAGTTCCTCGTCGGAGTTGTTCAAACATCTTCGTAAGACAGCGAGTGAGAGACTTACGTGGACGCTGCCGAACATTAATGTCGATATGTCTCATTTCCTAAAACCATAAAAGCAGAAATGAATCCTTATCGGACGCCGTATGTTTTTTTGTTCGGGGGTGACGCAGACCTCAAGGCGCATACACTGGCATCGACACCACAATCATTCTTTATCTTTATTCCTCCTCCGCCTCGGGTTCGCAAGAACGTGAACGAGATCATTCGTCGTCAAAGTAACTAGGCACTAGGCACTAGCACTCTAGACCTCACATAATCACGGAGATGGATGGCACAGTACGGTAACCCGAACAGAAGCAGTGGAGCAAAAGCAAGGCAATGTGGACCCGGGTCATCGAGAAAGAGAGAAGATCGTGGTCCAGTGTAGATCCCGATTGGTCTCGGTGTGGACCACGTTCGTAAGTTGCATGCGCCCTGCAACGACGGAGGCAAGGAAGCGAGGTGCTCATAATTCAAATGAGACAAGAATGAAATAAAGAGAGAGGAAGAGAAAAAGGCAACATTCTACCCGTACACCAATCCATCAACGATGTCTCGGTGTTTCAGCATCACCAAATATTGCTTCCGTCCCACCCCTACCCACCTGCACTCTCGCAACGGTATCGCCCGGCGAGCAGGCGCGGCGGGGGGTAGGGGTGCCAGACTCGGGATATATTACCTAGAAAGTCAGACATTCGCGAGTTCTTGGAAGACTTGGCATACCGTAATGATTGCCACACGGCTCCTCTGGCGTTGAACCTCAGCTATGGACAGAGGCGATAGTCGGGGGAGTCGGGGGGACGGGAAGCGGTCTTTATACGGCAAGGTTAGGCACAAGAAGATATGGCATAATACACAATACCACACTGGTATTAGGACTCTGAGTCGAGAAGGATGGGAATGAGAAGAGGCGCTGCCGCGGATTTGTGAATTGGATTATAATTGTAATGATGCATTTCTTGTTTGAGGCCTTTTGGGGGTAGGGGGATGAGTAAGTTGGTGATTTAGTGTTTAATGGTTCGGGAGGCTTGACAGCGGTGGGTGTGATGGGGTATCCTTTAGGAGATATTCGACTTCAAGTATTGAGTTACTGTGTGGCAAGAGCGGCATAAATGAGTTGAGAAATACAAACTTTCAAGTGCTAGAATACAATTGTCAATTCCAACATTCCAGGACCCCGACATACTGCAGGCTGGAATATCAGTATTGTGAGTTCACAAGTTGGCTTGGCAAAACGTCAGAGAGCGGTATGGATTCCTTGTTTTTGGTAAAGAGCTTGTATTTATGCGTTTTTGACTGTATATGTCAATTGGAACGAGCGACTGGGTCATCGAGTCATCTGAGCAGTGTCTTCACCGGCGAGTTGAAGTTGCGAGGATGATGATGTGAGCGAGAACAGCTAAGCAGGGTATATTGAGATTCGAGAACTTGGAATGCGTCATCAGCTATGATATTCGAACTTACCCCGAGGAATCGGTCAATACTAATACTTGTAAGTAGGTGTTGAATATGACGTGTATGTCAATAACACAACTATTCCGAGCCGGCTCGACTGCATGCTGCGCCGGAGACCAACCTCAGACCTGCCTGTGCACCTTCGAGTCCTCCTCATCTTCAACTCGAAGCGCACTCACCACAAACACCCTCGGGCACTTATACCACAATCAAACTTCAACCCGAAATCCCGTCCCACTTCGGGGAGATCGAGCTAGAGCTAAAAACAAAACATATGTATGGAACACAGATGTACCCGAGTCCTTGATATATCTCCGGGGTCTTTTACTTGGCATTCTCTCGATGGGCGGCTTGTGGATCTAGATAGGGATGTTAGGTTTTGGTTAGGGTGCTGCAGGCCCGGGGGAGAGCTTGTGATATTAGTATAGGTTGCCGTTTTTGTTTCGTGTGTACAGGGAGGGTATGTGGGTTGTTGAGAGGGTAGTTTGACGTTGTAGTAGTTTGACCTCAGAAGGAAACGGTGAAACCAGGAACGTGTAGTCAAGGATATCGGAGGAGGGGCAAAATGACTAGGTCAAGATAAGGAGCGAGTGGAAGTGGAGAGAAAGCTAAATCGAGCAAACCGATCGACTCCTTTGAACATCGATGATTGTGTTTGATACCACCTGGAACATGATATTTGATATCCTTGTTTCAAAAAGAATGGAAATGTAATATAAAGTCTGGAACTAAGAGGAGGACCTGTATGTTCAAACTTAGAATAAATTGATGGTGGATGTTTGTAATGGGGCGGTCCCGATTGGACGACCTCACACACTGTGGGTCCCGGTCAGCTCTGATTCTGGGGAAGAACCAATTCCGCATAGAGTATTATACGCTACACCCGAAAGACAGAGCGCAATGATGACCTATATACGTGAGTGGCTCGAACTGAATACTTAACTGGTTCTTTTTCTGATCCATATTATAGTGAGAGTCGTTTGTGGATGTGACACAAAATAAATGTGAAGTTGTCCTCACCCAAAGAAAGATTAATTATACCCAACCGAAATAGGGTACAGAACCATCGAAAACCAGAACACTCAGCATAAATCTGATCCCGATATTGAATATTCTGATCCATCCCATCCACCCCGTCCCCTCCGCGCACCTGTTTTCCACACCGGTAAACCACTCTCAAATCAAGCTCCGATCTCCGAACGAAAAACACACAGAGTGATTTCTGTGCCCAAAAGTCCAGAGAAGGCAAGAAAACCAACGGACGCAAAACAGAGATACTCCGATTGGGATCGAGAAAGGAAAGCGGGGTAAGGCGGGGCCCCACAGACGGAAGCAAAAATATGGATCGAGGGGATGTGTTTGGTGTGTCCGGTTTGGGATTGTCGGGGGCCCGATTGGGTTTCTAAGATATGGCGTGGAGGGGATGACGGTAGTAAATCAAAAATGCAGGGATGGCAAACCAAGGGACCGAGCACGACAAGCTGTGTGAGTGACCACCCTGGTCCTTGACATCTGTACCTATACCAAGCGTGCCAAGTATTCATTGGGTTGGAATATATATGAGCATATAAGGCTGTCTATCACCCGTCATTAATGAGGGACGAGGGATTTGTGCTCGGTGTTGAGGGCTATCAGTAAGGAGCAATTTATGGTAATGAGACATGGGCATCATCGGGATAAAGGAGTAATAGACATCGAAGACGAAGAGCGTAAAAGGAGCATAAGAGAGTAGGAGCATTTACGCCATTGCTCGAGGGAGAAGATTTCACGTGAGGAAGGATAGATATTGTCAGACGACAGAACTATATGGCTATTACGTGCGGTAGAGTCTCCTGACCACCCAACATCGGAGTTCTCTAAATGGAACGGTTCTTACCCGCATGAGGGGGCTGTAATATTAAATAACAAAGAACAACCCCCGCAGTGACATTTGACAGGAAATGACTTGGGGAGCTAGGAACGAGGAAGCGTCTTTTGTTGGACGTTGTGTTAGATGGGGTTGACGTATGTGGACGAAAGGAGAACGGCATGTGGGGACACGTAGCGGGGCAGTGTAGAGCCGAGTCAGAGAGAGAAACATGTGAGGATGGCTCCTGGCTGCGGAGTGTCTATGACTCTGGGCTTCTAACAGGCGGTAGATAGGAACTCCAAGTGATGTGCACAGTCAGTAGAAGATGACACGCGTATGGAGAATGGGAGAGATTTTCGATAACGGCATTGGATTGGATATTAAATACTAAACACTGGTGTAGAGCATCGGGTAATCCATAAGGGGATCAAGCCTTTGGCTGGTACAGGCCGGGGAAAGAAGAATTGTGAATACGCAGTTCGAGGCAGGGCAGGGGGAGCCGAGGAAGGGACGTCAGTGGGTATTGTGGGAAAGGAGGAAAGAGGAAGCCGAATTGGGAAGGGGGAGGGCTGTTATTGGAAATGGGAAAGGTAAACGGGAAGAGCCGAGAGCGATGAGAGGAGGGGGGTGGTCGGAAAATGGCGGGAACAAAGATAAGAATTGCAGGGAGGGGGGAGAGAAGAGATCCGGCGGGCGGGGATATGGGTGTTGTTGCCAAGAGCAAGGGGGCAGAGTCAGGTGGTGAGAGGGATTGCTGATTCGGGTACAGGTAGATTGTGTCGGTTGGGTGTCGATGGTTGTTGGAGGCCAGGGTGGTGTATGAGCGAGAGGGAGAGGGGGGTGGAGGGGCGAGGAGAGGGCGTTGGAGAGGAGGAGGCGTCGAGGGAAGAGCTGGATGAGAAGCAAGGGGGAGGACCCCGGACAGGGCGAGTAGCGAACGTGGATGGTCTTGGAAGGGGATGGGCGTTAGAGGTGTTTCTGCTTTCGCTGGATGGTTGCCGCCTTTCCATCCTGAGCCACGCTTGGCTCCTTTCTTTTGCTTTATTACTTTCCTTCTCTCTCCCTTTCTCTCTCTCTCTGTGCTCTGTTTCCACTCACAAGCCACTCACCCACCGCTTCACTCTTGTCCCACCGACTCTGGTGCTTGAATTGCTTTGCTTATTTCTGCGTATTCTGGCCTAACCATCCATGGCCGCCATCGTCCTTCCCCGCCAAGGCATCCTCCGCAACCCCTCTCCATCCGCTTCGCCCTACTCGTCCCCCGCTTCTCTCCCAGGCACACCCCATCTTGTCCCCTCCTACTCTTCTCTCTCTTCATCCGCCTCCTCTCACTCCCAATCAGACTCGGACAACTACTGCATCGCCTCCTCCTCTCAACCTCCCACTCCCAACCACCGCTCCTCCACCTTCCCTCCTCTCAACCACAACCACCAACGTCCGTCTACCCCTCCAACTCACCCAAAATCCCGCCAAGGCTCCATGTCCTCAGCCGTACCCTCAGGTAACCGCCGTATCCGATTCGCCCCCCTCCCCGATCCCCGTCGCGAAGTCTTGGTCACAGACGAGGGCAAAGAACTCCCCTTCAACGCCCCCGTCTTTCTCGATGACAATGAGAACGCTTCCACCCCTCTTGCCCATCAACAACAACACCTCATCACCCTCTCCAATTCTCTTGGCATCGATATCACAAACACTGCCGTCTCTTCCGCAACCTCCGGCTCGACAAATCTCCTCTTTGCCAACACCCCAAACGGTATTGCCCTCATCAGCACCAGTCCCCCTGGCAGTAGGGCCGCCAGTATCAATGAAAAGGCTGGTGCTTCCATACACACGATCAACAGTAGCAATTCCACCGCTACAGTCACTCTTAATACTGCAACAGACTCTACTGAACGTACTTCTGGTGAATGGACCGTTCTTACCCCCCACGCCACCTCCTCCAAACTTCCTGAGCAAGGCGAGTCCTCAGCAGGAGAAGAGTTCCCTACCAAGGAAAAGAGCTCACATCGGTGGACGAAGGGTATCTTTAGCCTTTTAGGTGGTCACCGCAAGGGGAGCCTCGTAGATGAAAACGGTCATCATCTGGGATCTAAAGATAGCAGCAATGCTGAAGATTCCGATGACGATCGTGCTTTATCCAGAACGAGCTCGAGGAGAAGCATGTCTAGTATTTCGAGAAAACGCACGGATAGCAAGTCTTCTACCCGTTCCAGACCGTCTTCTGCTCATGGCTATGGTTCTCGTTCCAAGGACGACAAACCAGAGCGTAATCAACTCACTCGAGTCCAGTCCCGTGTCGACTCTGCCCCACCTTCGTCGTTCGGCGTCCCTCTCGGTCGCTCACAATCAGATACTTTTGCTATTCACAGACTCGTCCCTACTTCTTCTACATCTTCAACGAAATCTAAACGCAAACTCTCTACCTCGGCTTTACTCTTTGCTTCGCCGACTTCGACTTCCCTCTTCAGTAGTAAGAGCAAGGAAAACCCTCTAAGCCGGAGCGCGAGTCTGGGTACCGGGTATGGGAGTGGTTTGGGTGGTGGACTCGCCCCGAGTGGGGGTGTGAAGATGGGTCCGGGAGGTGTGAGGAAAGGACAATTGAAGATGTTGAACGGACGGGTGTATGGTGCGAGACGAGTCGCCCCATTTGCCAACGTCAGGTACGTCGTCACTAGTGATTATCACAACTAATTGGAATACTCATTGTTTTCGAACAGAGATGAAGAACCCGAGTTTGTTGAATGGGGTTATGGCGGAATGGGTTCCGTGAATAACTCTTCTCAAGGTGTCGGTGCCGGTAAGTTCCCGTTTCAAGTCCTCTTCCTAGTCTGTTCTTCCCGTTCTCCCTTTCTCGTCCGTCACTCTCTTGTTTCTTATTTTATTTATTGCATATCCCCCCTTAATTGTCAATTTTCATTTGATTTACGACGGGACTTCCTAATCCCTTGGCACTCACCTCTTGACCCTCAACCCTTCCCCTTCCCTTTCTCTCACCTCATACAAAACCACATACTCACGCCTAACATTTCTCACATTACACAGACATCTGGTCGAAACTCCAAAGCGCCAACACATCTATCAGCGGTGGACCCCGTTCACGCGGTTCCTCACTCACCCAGACCCCAACAGGGAGTGGGGAGAGTGCGCAGAGTGGGTATATCGCTAGTGCTGGGAGTGGACGGGGAGGTGCGGAAGAGGATGATGATGGGAGTGGGTTGGCTTGGGTTAGGAGGAGGAAGAAGGAGAGGGAGGAGAAGGAGAAGAAGGATAGGGAGGGGAAGGAGGCTAAGGAGAGAGCTGATCGAGGGGAGGTCGAGGAGGTGAAAGAACCTGAAGACGACACTGAGAAAGTGCTCACTGAAGAACCCAAGTCCGCAGACACACTCGATCCCTCAACCTCGGCGGCGGCACCTTCAACTCCAACGATCGACTCGACCGAACCAGGACATATCACGACAGCAGTCACACTCCCGCCTCATCACCTACACCACTCACATTCACATTCCCATCACACATACGCACATCATGGGAACAACCCTCATAAGAGGACGATCTCGACTTCGTCTGTGAGGTCACATCATTCGCATCTGTCGCATAAGACGATCGTACCTGCGACACCTGAGAGGAGAGGGAGTGCGGATACGGCGCGTGGTGTGCCTGTGATGTCGGGTGTTCCTACGCCTTTGGGTGTTTCGAGGGAATTGGGTCATTCGGAGGAGGATGTGGTCGTGCTTGATGATGAGCATGAGTCTGCTGTTCAGATCTCTAAGATTCAAGTCCCAGAGTCAAACACTGTCGAAGAAAGGGAGAGGGAACGAGAAGAGGAACAAGAACAACCGAGTCCGTCGAGTGAGAGTGTGAGCTCGTCGAGTGCGAGTAGTGTCTTGGATGGAGAGGACGGCGATGCGGTTGTGAGTTCGAGTGTGACGGAGGATGATGAAGAAGAGGAGGATGAGGAGGATGATTTTGTGGCCGATGAGGTATGTGTCGATGTCGATGTTCGGGTTGTTGGGTGTGTTGGGATGCTTGTTTGGGTTTAATTGCGTGTCCTTTTGATTTTTGGTTTGTTGGGTTATTGCGTTTGGGTCGGTTTATTTGGGTTTTGCGTATTTGCTTCCAGTGCGAGTTGTTGCTATTATCGGTCGATTCTGTTCCCCCCCACTCATCTTCGAATCCCCACCTTTTTCGCGCGTGTTTTTGAATCTACCCGAGAGAGAACAACATGAACTGACGTACCAAAACTTTTCACTTCAACAGGCACCGAGGAGAACAGCCGTAGGCGCAAGCATCGAGAAGATCTCAAGACATACGGATAAAGCACCGAGCATGAGCAGGACCGCTAGTGTAGCTGGGACACCGTCTGCTCCCACTACACCAGGAGCTACCACTACTACACCCGGAGTCACAACTAGCACCACCACAAACCCAATTGCAGGCACAGGAGGGACTTCTTCGGTGAACGAGGACAGTTAAATATACTGTCTTCATTTTCACTGTTAAAGTGGAGAGAGAAATACCACGAGTCGGCTGCTTGCTGTTAGATCGTACCATTTTTGGTGGGCGGTTTGATGATGAGTGGTGCGGATTTGTGTTTTTTTTTGTTTCTCTGCGACGACTTTTTTTTCGCTGTCCTATTGTAGAATAGTGACCTAAAAAAAGGGATGACCCTCGTCTCGGGAGGGGAGGTGTGGATTGTGGATGGTGGGTGCTGTGGGGGTTTGGAATTTATATGTGGGTTCGACAGACCCGCTGTATCTCCACCGACGCCCACCCAGTCGCCTCGCTCATCCACCCACCCACTCATTCACCCACCTCTTAACCCTTCAACCTTCGGACGCCACTGTCGATGGACTATAGGAGGAGACGGCATCCCACCCTTCACCACTACTTCTTTCGACACGGGAGAAGGATTTTTTCCCTTCCTCGCCATTCATATTCTTTCAGTCACTCCCTCGCGAGTTGTATCAGTATAATTCCTCCTCGTCGAACCGTGGTCACCTCTACCTCGTTCTACTCGATGCTCCAACTATCTATCAACCCTATCTCCTGTTCATTTATTCCTTGCCCTGCTCGATCTCTCCTCTCTGCGCCGCTCGTTGCTGCTTAATTCTGTACCCTCGTCGTCGCTTGTTCATAGATGCTCGCCCCTCTGCCTCTTATTCTCCTCGTCTCGTCACCATTTACACATTTCCTCCAGTTATACACAACGCCTCTCGTCTCTTTTGAAGTGGGCTAGGGTCATCCGTATAATTCCCATATACGCGCTTTCTTCTTCCTAATTCTCCCCTCCCACCATACACAATCCTACCCTCTCTCGCTCACACTCTTCGTTCCATTGTGCAATATTAGAACAGTCGTCGATTCTGTTTTTTGTTCATTGTATGGACTTGCCTCACCTCTTCTCGTTATGTTCGTCGATGCTCGACAGTTAATTCTCTCCCCTCCCTCCATCCTCCTACCTTCTCAATCGCAGCTTCCACTTACCTCTGTTCATAGCCAACTTAATCATCGCTCTCTCCCCTTCGTCCTTCCTCCCTCGATTTCCTCCAATTTTTGCCATCGTCGCATACACGGAAATCCTCCCTCTCCCAATCTCGTCGCATGCATCATAGTACATCGATCTATGTATGCCAAACATGCTCCCCCTTTCCTACACCTTCGCTACCGCTAGTCGTATCTTGCACTCGAGTAATTTCTTGAACGTTACTTTATCAGAGTAACATATTATGCTTCCTTTTTTCTTTTCTTCTTTTGGGTTTCGTCATTCGGTTTTGGTGTTTCGATTTTTTATTCTGGCTTTACCTCATTCCACCACTCAGGCTTCGTTTGTATTTTCGACTTCCAGTTGTCTTTTTGTTTTTTTGTTGTTGTTCCCGTGGGTTTCCAATTGGAAGGTCAGCCTGGATGTTTCTCATTTCTTTTTTCTTGCTCGTTCGATATACCGAGTCTTTTTTAGTTTGAGTGCACTTGGAACTCGTACCCCTCCTTCCCCTTTCCCCTTTATCCCCTTTCCCTTCCCCTTCATCCTCATCTCACCTGTGGCTCACGCATTGCTCGTTATTCACATTCCATACCTCCATCCATCATATCCTCATACGCACATACCTTCACACAATTACCTTCCCTCTACAATTTGTTGCTTTTGTAGGGTCCGCATAGTCTCCTGGTGTGCATTACGGATTATTTTTTTATTATAGGGTTGTCTTCTTTTCTTCTTTACATACATACATACACGCATACGTTGTAGTGGTCACAATGATATGTTGGTGTTTTGTTCAATTTGCTGTTGATAATGCTCCTACTTTAAAAGTTGAGATGATAAGTGGTGCGAGATGGTACTATTGGGAAGGTTCCTACTTTATGAAGTCGGAATGGTTCGAGGTAGTAAATGAGGAAATGATATTGATATTGAATTTGATATCGGTTGTGATATTGAACGTCAAATTCAATATCGACTCGGAACTAGGTATGTACTAGCATGAGAGAGACTTGTACTATTTCGGCGGTGAATGCGCAGCACCCCGTAGTCGCCCCGTACTCAGCTACACTCTCTACCCTGTTAGCAGGCTCCTCACCCATCGTTCTCGGCGTTCTCATACGCCATCGTGCATATGAGAAGGCCGAGAACATCTTATATCGTGTGGGATGGCATTAAGGCGTATCATCCCCTCGGCACCGCTATGATAGAGTCATGTATTAATATTGGAAACGCTCTCTGTTTCACTGATACTTAAGGTTTAGACTCAGTGATATCTTCACACCACAGGTTACCCCACACCATCATGTCGCTACAAGTAGACCCCTCGCAGCCTACAGCCTTCAAAGTCGCTATACCTGATGATGAAGTCGCGCGTATGGTTCGTCTCATTGGAGACACGAGACTACCAGACCAACCCTTCGTTTCTGAAGCGTCATGGGATTATGGCGTTGATTTGAAGTGGTTGAAGGAGATGAAGGATAAGTGGTTGAATGAGTTTGATTGGAAGGAGGTGGAGAGGAAGATGAACGAATGGGAGCATTTCAAAGTTAGGATTGAAGGCGTGGATTTGCATTATATTCATGTTAGGTCTGCGAGGGAGGATGCGGTGCCTATTTTGCTTTCGCATGGATGGCCTGGTGGGTTGTACCGATTCCATTGCCTTTCACAGATCATCTTTCATATACCTAATACTAATTATGTATCACGATCTAGGTTCATTCTGGGAATTCAACCGGGTCATCGAACCATTGACCAACCCTCCTCCCGGACAACCTGCTTTCCACGTTGTCATCCCATCCCTTCCAGGATTCGGTTTCTCTTCCTCTCCTCCCAAGAAGGAATGGAGTATGGGAGACAACGCACGTATCTTCGACTATCTCATGACCGGTGTCCTTGGATATCCTGCGTACATGGCGCAAGGCGGCGACTGGGGTGCTTTCATCACCAGCTTCTTAGGCTCGGCTGACTTCCCAGCATGCAAGATGGTCAACTTGAACATGCTGAACGGACCTCCTTCGACGAGGGCGTTATTGACGCTACCCCTCTTATTTCTCCCAACTACGTGGAGAGAATGGATCTACAGCAAGATTTACACAGAGCAAGAGCTACAGGATTTATCTCGTAGCTTTGCCTTTCTCAAGAGTGGCTTAGGATATTTCTTACAGAATAACACCAGGCCCTTGACTATCGGCTACGTCCTCTACGACAATCCCGTCGGAATCCTTGCGTGGATCGGGGAGAAGTACAAAGAGCACGTCGACCCAACCATCCTCCCTGACCGTCTCCATGACATCCTCGTCACTGTCTCCCTATACTACCTTAGCGGAACAGCTCATACCTCCGGTTTACCATACAAAGAAAACAATCACCTCTTCAAAGAGAAAAGGCACATCACTGAACCCTATGGTATTTCTCGTTTCCCGTATGACATCTTCCTGAATCCCCTTTCATGGGTGACAAAAAATAATCCGGGAGAAGTCGTACTAGTGAGACGACACGATCGTGGCGGCCACTTTGCTGCGTTGGAAGTTCCTGATTTATTGGTAGGCGATCTACGCGAGATGGTTGCTGGGCATTGGAAACGTTTAGTTTGATTCGTGAGGTTTAGCTTTCGAGTCGGTTGTACTTACTAGGCTTCAGATTTCTAGGACATACATGACACATTTAAGGCATACACAAGTAACACAAACAAGGCTGTTTGTGTAACTGTACGATTTGTTCAGTATCTTAGCAAGTTACCATACCTGTCGGAATGGTTATACGCGGTATCCTCGAGCCGGAGGTTGATTGGTTTTCTTACTAGCTAGAGGAATATAGCACTTTCTTGAAGTTTCCACAGTACCCTCTCAATACCCTGTCCGAGTTATGCTTTCCTAGGCCCTCATAGATGACATCATAGGACATATTCCTTGTCTTAATCGTCAGCAAGGTTCAAGTTGTAACGCTGGTGCTTCTAATCATATATTATTGGTAAGTCCATATCACATTATTGCGTGGAATTTAAGCAATGACTAACTTGCCCTTTCAGAATTTGTAATTCATCACACTCGGACACGAGGAAATGTTTTTTGTCATAACTTGTCACGGTAACGCTATGTTTGTGTCCTCATGGAATCCTACCCCTCGGTACGTAGACATTGAAAAACCAGTGCCCTCGATACTACTCGCTAACCTGTCAATCTCTCAGTACTATCTATGGGTCATCCGACAATATTTCTACTTGGTGCTACTGGTTACATTGGATCCGACTTTCTAGTTCAACTTGGTAGAACCCTTCCTCATCTCCCGGTATACGCCCTAGTGCGTACTCCATCGAGCGAAAGAAGAGCGTGGCTATCTGCGACCCATCCCAATCTGACTGTCGTCGAGGGGACTCTGGATAGTGTCGAAGTTATTGAACGACAGACAGAAAATGCGGATATCGTTATCAACATTGCCAGTTGCGACCACGTCCCATCTTCTCAAGGTGAGCTTTATCGATGTTCGTTACCCCAATCGAAGCGAAATTGACTGTTAGCAACTAGCCATTCTTTCTGGGATGACGAAGCGGTCTGCGAAGAAACCTGGAGACCCCCCTTTGTTGCTTCATATCTCTGGCTGCGGCTGTCTAAGTGATAATGCCCAAGGGAATGCAGCTAAAGATCTCAAGATTTATTCAGATCTCGATCTTGACTTAGAATTGTGGGTACCTCTGTTTTGTATCCCTCTTTCTCAGATTCCGAACATGATCATCTTCTAGACTTCCGAAAGGTAATCCTCACCTAGAGGTCGATCTTCCTGTATGTGTTCTTCTAGTCCGTCTTCGTTGCGCAATCGCACTCATTTTGATCTATCAGATTTTCAGAGCTAATGGGCGGAAGGAGAATCCCATTCGAACTGCTATCATAATTCCCGCTGTAGTAAGTGACTATGACACTTGCGTATTATTCTCATAGCTCAATCATTAAGGTCTACGGTGTTGGTACAGGTACGTTCTATCTCAGCTTGCATCTTTGATCCAATATTTATAATTATCACAGGAATACAGAAAACACCTACATGGGCTCGTATGTTTCTTCAATTCACTAAGGCAAATGGACATTCCGGAACTTTCGGTCCTGGTCTAAACTCCATGAGTAACATTCATGTCAAAGACGTTACGTCTGCCATTCTTGCGGTCTTGAAGGTTGCTCTAGAAGGGAAAGCAGACGAGGGGCTAGGTCTTTGTAAGTCCGTTCTAGCCAATCTCCGAAATGTGAACCTTACATACATTGATATAGATTTCGTTGCGTGTAATGAAACGAGACCGTCGTGGCATGACATAGCTTCTGCAATGGGAGACGTAAGTCCTTTATTACATATACTCAGACTCTTCTGATTCTGATTTTATTGTTAGTATTTGTATCAGAAAGGTGTACTCCCAGAGCCTGGGAGTCACCCATTTTCTCGGGAATTTCTCGACTCTATGAGAACTACAGACTGTACGTCTCTCTCTTTTTTCCGTCAGGCTACCCGTTATTGATAGGATGTAGTATCTCATGATGGGCATTCTGAGGGATGGTCGGAGCTCGGAAGTAACCAATATGCAAAATCGGATCGCCTGGATAAAATTGGCTGGAAACCTGTGGAAACGATGAGAAATAACTTTCTTGATGCATTAAAAGAGTCACTCGATGTTGCGCTGCAGGCATAAATGTCTGCTTTTACCACCTAACTTCATGCAGTCTTGCAATGTACATATATGGGTGCATAAATTGAGCTAGACTTCAAGCTTCAAGCATTCATATGTTTGGTGGACGATAGGAAATATATCCGACATCTCGTGATGATGTCTCAAGGCGGCCGTTGAAGTAGCCGTCGACATTGGAGTCCTCGGGCTATCACTCTGACATTGTGTCGCGATGAGTTCTCCGTTCTCTCTGGATTAGACTCACACTAGACCTTTTCTATAGAACCCGGTTTAGTCCTAACATAACAAATGATGTGTAAGTTAGCTGATCTGCTGATCTTTCTTTCTCACCTCCAATTCCATTCTGACTGTATTGTATTTAAGATGTAGATGAGAGAAGGATGATTCCTCGCTTCCCTCCTCAACTCCGGCGCAACCATGAATGACCCTGTAATATTTCTTCTCGGAGCGACTGGTTACGTCGGATCTCAATTTCTAATCATACTCGGCCGAGTCCTCCCCAACATACCTGTCCGCGCTCTCGTTCGCTCCTCTAGTGACAGCGAAAGGCAGGCCTGGTTGCATGGAGTACATCTCAATTTGACTATCATTGATGGTACACTCGAAGATGTGAATACCATTCAAGATCAAGCAGAGAAGGCTGATATTGTTATCAATCTGGCAAGTTGCGACCATGTCGTTTGTACCGAAGGTCTGTATATACATCCAATATGTTGGATCATCTAACCACAGTTTTTGGAAATAGCGATCCTGTCCGGTTTGAGGAAACGCTCTGCGAACAAACCCTCTCAGCCGCCTTTTCTCCTGCACGTTTCTGGGACTGGAATTATCAGCGATAATGCCCGTGGAGAGGCTAGAGATGCTAAGGTCTACTCAGACCTAGACCTCGATCTAGAATCGCACGTATCTTGTGACTTTATTTTTGTTTCGTCACTAGGCTCACTTTACGACAGACTCCCGAAAGATAATCCCCATTTGGAGATTGACATATCTGTATGTATATCTCTATAAACGTCATGTGCTATAGCTCATTATTGTGCTTAGGTCGTCAAGGCAGGTACGAACAAGGAGATCCCCATACGAACGGCTACTATTTTCCCCGGTATGGTCTGTAGGGCCCATTCTTTGTTTACAACGATTCATATTAACAGTATCGAAACAGATATATGGTGTTAGTGAAGGTATTTACCGGTTATCTCAGCATAAGCATAAGCTGTGCAACTCTGACTAAATAATTCTGAAGGTATTCAGAAAACTACAGCCTGGCTCCGTGCATTCCTAGAATTTGCGAAAATCAATGGTCACTCAGGAACATGGGGTAAAGGGCTCAATTCGATCAATAATATCCACGTCAAGGATGTTGCTTCCGCAGTTCTCACCGTACTACAGGCTGCTCTCGAGAATAGAGCGTATGAAGGGGCGCAAGGCATATGTATGTTGACTCGATCGAGGTTATATCTGTCCATGACTCACTGGTTTACCACTATATAGATTTTGCCTCAAGTCAGGAACCGAGAGCTTCGTGGCACGAATGCATGACTGTCATAGGCAATGTATGTTTCCATTCATCCAACTATCTATTTTGTTATTGACACTATGGGACGACATTCAGCATTTGTATGAGAAAGGCATTGTTTCGAAACCCGGTAGCCATCCATTTTCAGACGAGTTCATAGAATCTATCAAGGCGGCTAATTGTAAGTGTTTTAACCACAAGCTTAAGAAGCTCCTTGCTGACTTTGGTATGTAGTATCTCGTGGTATACATGCCGATGGATGGTCTCTTTTTGGGGGCAATCAATTCTCAAAGCCGGAGCGCCTTGCAAAACTCGGGTGGGAACCGGTTGAAACCAAGAAGCGTTCTATACTCGATAGCATGAAGGATTCTGTAGAGGCTGCTATATAACAACAGACTGATCTTGGCGACAGGGGAATCCCTCCCCCTCTTGTACTGCTACAATGTTCAAAAATATAAATAATGAATATTTGCTCTAGTTTGGACCACCTGCTCTTCGGTTCCCTTCTAACGAACAACTTATTTGGATGAACTCAAGCATTGATCGCACTAAGCTCGCGGCCCTGGATTGGGTTCAGGTTCTATGGTGGGGAATTAGCGTTCGTTATAACATGCGATGGCGGGTCCGTACTGTAGTGGCTCTGGAGTTCAATATGTTATCATAAGTCTCCTGAGAGACTTCAATGTGGATCGGCTGAATTATGAAGCACGATCAACGTTAGGAAATCTCTATTGGATCATAGAGAGTAGTGACTGACCTGAGAAAGATTTCCATTTATTCGAGAGATAACGGAGAATCCTATTATACTATTACTGAGTGATATTGGGTTTTCCAATTTGGTGCGAAGAGCGCGCCGTCCATTTAGCCTACAATTAAAATATAAGTCGCCAGTAAATTTTACCTTCAATTACACCTACGTTGCAAGTAAAGAGTTTGCGTACACTGGTTCAAGGCTTAAATAAGATATTGGGATGATTTGATAGCTCTGAATCTCACATTTTCCACCGAGTAAAACCAACCCGGTATATGTAATACTATGGTTCATGCGCAGAAACTGTAGTAAAATAGTGAGATTTGCGTGCAATACAATGTATTATTTCTTCACTCACCGCAATCACAGTGCACACCCCCACAGCGCTGTTATAACCGTGAGTTTTAGTTTCGCTATGATCACATTATACAAAAGATACACACACGAGCACTAATCCAGTATTTACGGTCAAGACGATTAACCATGTGATAACGTTTCTTGTGCTGCATCATAAAATTCTTAGCGATAGCCTGAGGTGACAAAAAGAACACAAAACCTTCGAATCATGGGAGATGTATGGTACAGGTATATGCTCATAGTTGATGCGGTAATTCCGTCTACGAGGGGTCCGACGGACATTGCGATTGCAGCTGCGACCTATAATTGGCTCAGAAAATGGACGCAATCAGACTGCAGACAGCAATTCACCTTTGTCTTATGATCTAAACTGATATCGATCCATGTGTCCGCTGTGCATCTATCAAGCAATCAGTGTTTAACACATAGTTTACCTCGACATCGTGAAAGTCACTGTACATTCCATGTTGTGCATCTATTTTTAATTTCCTGATCATCTGTTGACTGCAGAACAGGAAATCCTAGACTTACATGCGAAACTAGCTGCAAGGTTAAATGTTATATTAAGATAGGACCACATGCGAAGATATAGATTATTACCTGCTCTAGTGATGTTGAGAACTCCCTGATTGAGGTATTAGTCATTGATTAAGGATGTCGTTGGATGAACGTACGGCAAGGACGGTGAGGTAGATATTTCTAGTGACTACGTAGGCCGTCAGAACGTGCATTCAAACGATCCATCGGCAGTCATAGGAGACACCCACACAAATACATGCGACTAATATAGAAACTATGGCAAAATGAGGAGGTTTAGAGCTTATTTCTTATCACCTGATAATTGCTTACCCAGAAACAGACACCGTTATCAAATTCTGCGGAGGAGGTCAGGAGCTGGGCAAAAAAACGATATACCCATCCAACGCACTATGATGACGGGAGTTGCCTCATTACCAGATAGTTAAGACGGTCGAATGTCAATAATGGTAAGTAGGTAACTCACACAAATGCTCCTATAAAAGGAGAGTCAGTATTTTACAGCCGATTCAGAAAATGATGGCACCGTGTCAATTTTTTTTTCTATTTTTGGGCGCCCCGCCACAATTGCAGCCACACATATTCTCAATGAATATATAATGTATTCAGACACATTCCTGTCTTGGAAACGGCTTGATTATGAGTCTGAATGAATGATAGTGCTGTACTGCATCAATAATGGGCACCCTGGTCTCCCCAAAAACACATAACATAGGAATGTTTTCTTGTCTATGCGTAGTGACCTATCTGGGAAGACGTGCACGTGATTACCATATAAGGAGTAAGCTAGTCTCCGCGGTTTTCAACACTTTACTAGAATCACCTCAGACGGTGGCGGTGGTCAATATTTCTCTCGTATTTATGGATAGTATACATCACATAGAGAAATAACGCCACACTGAGGCAGATACTATCACTCAACAATGTGTAAACCTAAGAATTTCGAGTCCCATCTTCAGCCACTCCCAGCCACCGGCAGCCACAATCTCAGCGTTTACCGACCCAAGCGGGAAAAAAATTCCTGATGTAGTGCCATCATTTTCTGAATCAGCTGTAATAGAACAAACATCGGCGGACTTGCCAGTCAAGATTGAGCAGCGTAGTTGAATTTTTCAAGACACCAACAGTGTACACATTGAGACTTCGAAAAGAAAACGCTGTACTTGTTGTTTCCAGCACGCTAGAGACAAAGACAATTTAGTCAGTCGCGGAATCCCATATTATATTTGAAGGAAAATTATCATCTCACAACAACGAAGCGACAAAGAACTTCATCCACTTGGGGTCCTTATCGCAATTTAGCATATAATGATATGACTGGAGTACAGACGTCCCATATAGTCTAGTGCAAAAATGCATGAAATTGGCAGAAGTTGAGAAAGACGAACAGTGACAAACTCACATCCCAGAACATGCAACTAACTGAACAAAAGGCGCGAGAAAATAAGTTAAAGAGGGGAGAGAATGCTGGGCACTTGTAGAATCCATTCCGAGCTGTAGAAGAAACCGGATGAGCCAGAATATATACGTCCTGTATTTGTGGCTGTTTGATGTATATCAGTCTCATATTTTGACATGTCTAATCTGTCAAACACCAGTGAGAAACGGAGTCTGCATAGCCTCGGCCAATCAATCGATCAACTAGATTCGAGGTTGGAGAATAGAGTATTCGGTAGTCCCAAGATGTCTTTGATTGTATTGTGAAGAAAGCCACCAGAGAAATTGAAAGGAGATGAGGAGTCGGTCTATAAGGCCGGGTTCGTTCTTGAATAGGATGCACATGTCCGCAAATTATTGAGACACGACTTCCCTCGTAATCATTATTGCATAACCAAAATGATTGAGTTCACTATCCACGTCCATTTGGATTAAAATATGAACTCGGGGTATCTGTATCAGATGAGTATGGGTGAGCGGGTGATTGTGGAGTGATTTTGGACTACGCCAAACCTATCCCAGACACAGGGCATTTCATGATATGATTGGACTGCTAGTCCAACGTCAACTTGTTATGATTTTCATTTTGTGAGATATCACATTTTGGACAACCCATCGGACGAGATGAAGATGTGCTGTGCATATGAGCAGTACTGGTTTACCTGCAGGGATGGTTGGATTTGAAATGGATGGTACTTCGAACACGCTTGTCATGTGTGTCACTGAGTCTGTCGTCTATCTAACCTCGATATGAAATTGACTGGAAATTCACGTAGTCCTTGTGTATCATCAATTTCAATTGTTTGCGATGAGATCTGTAAGATGACAGTACAGACGACGGTTCACCGTTACCAATGTGTATGAACGTCCGGCCCTTAAGCAATGTCAATGGTAAAATGGATCTCTTTCTCCTGATGAAGGGACGTACACTTTCCTTGTCCTGTGAGACATCGTCTACTTGAAGTATAAAATTGGGCTCCAGATGAAAGTCTACCCTCAGATCGTAATAAAAGAATAGATGAACTATCGGAATATAGCGGATGTTGTTACCCCGTCTATAAATAGAGTAATGGTTGGAGGGAGCTTCGCTAAAGTCAGACACATACTATGTATTTCAATTTGTATATGAGTTCGAGGCTCGTAAGTAGAACACCTAGGATCCATGTTCCCCATCTGATGATAATACTGATAAGCAGGTTGATTGCGAGAATAAAGTAATAAACTCACCGATAGCAGAACAGCTATTAAATAGTTGACAAGAGTAGAAAACAGGTCCATCAGGGTTCATGGATGAGACTGGATCGCCCATGACGTTGACGACAGACGTATCAATACTGCAAAATGGAGCGCAGTGCACATAGTTTCCAACATGCTGAGAAGCTTTGGCTCAAAATAACATGATTCCTATTAGTACGCAACATACAAAAACAAAATGAGAGCAAAAAATATTCTCAACCATAGAGTTCCACAACTATCAAGCACGTAGTGATATAACTTTAGAACGGAGGTTTCGTAGGATTCAATGTGGCATCCATGTTATCAATATTCTGTATTCTGTACAAGTCGTGCATGATGAGACAATTTCATATTCCACTTCACGCGATCAACTGAATGATCGAAGTGGGGACATACGAGAGGGAGGATGAAGGAGAATCTACTGTGACCGTAGATCCGACTCCTGAAGTAAGCTTGAGTCCGATAAAATGATCGGGAGCGTCGTCACGCGTCGCACGGACGTTCGATGATCTTCTCCTCTTCGAAGCTCGCCGGGATCATTGAGAAATGACCATGATAGGCAACCCAGACTCCTTCATATGTATGTCACTTACGCTGTAGACATAGTCCGAAAGCCAATAGACAAGGAGATTAATTCGAAGCATCTGGCCCAGCTAAAATTATCGACAGTCGGGGTTAACAGATTGAAGACAGTCAAGTTATACCGTAACAGACCTCTACGTCGATGATTGAGCGGATGTAATCATACAAAGACATACTCGGAGAAGGTCTGCTTACAAGGCTTCCTTGTAGAATTTCATAAATGTGGTGACGTGTCGTTGAATACTATAGGCACGAACTAGGCACGGACGAAGAATGACCATCACATCCACACACAAGTAAGGAACCGTTAGAAACGGTCGATCAGTGTGAACTAAACCTAAAACCATTTCAAGATATCAACTGAATAGAAAATAGTTCAAATCGAGTACGACTATACCTTTATAGAGGAAAAGGGTCCTCAAATCGTTGGAAGGGTATTGCCTAGCTCTGAGCAGCATCCATTACATGGGTAGCACTGCCGTTTCTGACAGGAAAACTAGAGGACAGAGCCACGTGTGATAGACACGATATCGTCAAGCTGACTCGGTTCATCTTTAGACACGTTGTGTTCGCATTATCGCGATTGAATATTGAATACCGAACACAGAATAGTGTAATTTGAGAGGTAGGATGGTGACAGACGGAGCTGAACGGCATTGAAGAAGTTGTGATAAACCCCGTTACGTCATCACATTACGGAAACCAGCGGTAAAGCCACGGGGGAACAAGTTGAATACTTCCTTTATATGTATTGGGCCGAAAAAACCAGTCTATTGTACGATTTCTCTTTTGAATTTATCGTAAAAGTGTGCAGAAACAAGTAGAAGCGGAGGGGAAGAGGAGGGAAAGGCAATCAGTTACTCAGTGTGAGTTGATAAAGAAACACCACAATCGGCAACAGAGGTGAGGGAACTCCACCTCGACACAAATTCTATACTTGACAGAATGAAGGAATCGGTGGATGCTGCTATATAATTACAGATAGATGCTATTGACGAGTACTCTCATATGATAATTTGCCCTCTTGTATTGTTACGATATTTGACAAATTGATGTATTTCGACATAGAATTTTGGCCCGGGTATATCTGGAGTCAATTTGGGACCTCATGCCACGTCTCCTCTTGGATAAGACAGGTGATTGGACACTGTGATTGCCCGCAATCCTTCTCAAACGAGCCATTTGTCTAGACTCACACATTAATCACACCGAGCTCGTAACCTTGGATTTGGTTCTAAGGTAGACTATGAGCATTCGTTATACCATGCGATGATAAGGCCCTACCGTAGTATTTCGGGTGTTCAAAGTGCTGCCATCAGCCTCCTGAGGGATTCAATCTGAGTCGACTGAATTACAACGCTTTATCGAGTGTATTAACTAACCTGAGATATATCCCCATTGATTCGAGAGAGAATCGAGAATCCCAGTATACTATTACTGAGTGATATTGGTTTTTCTAGCTCCGCACGAAGAACGTGTCGTCCATTGAGCCTACAATGAACGCATGAGCTGTCAGTCAATTTGAGGTCCGATTACTATATACTCACATTGCAAGCACAGGAGTTGGCATATACTAGTTCGAAAGTTAGATGAGATCATGAGATGATTTGAGAATTATGAATCTCACGTTTTCCACTGAGTAAAATCAGTCCAGCATATGCAAGACTATCGGTCATATTCAGAAACTGTAATAAAATAGTGGGATTAGAGTGTGACGCCTATAGATTGGTTCTTTGCTCACCGAGATCACAGTGCATACCCCGACAGCGCTATTGTGAGCATTAGTCATGTTTCTTCTATGATCAGATCGCACAAAAAAAGACACATACACGAGCACTAATCCAGAATTTACTGTCCAGACGATTAACCATGTGATCACGTTTCTTGTCCTGCATGAGAAAGTTTAGCAATAGGCTCGAGAGTATAAAAAGTTCATGGCACCTTCGAACTACGGGAGATGTGTGGTAAAGGTAAACACCCATGGCAAACGCAGTAATTCCGTCCGCAAGGGGTCCAGCGGACATTGAAATTGCACATGAAACCTATGCTTGATTTATAAAATGGTCATAATTAGACTATAGACGGTAATTTACCCTTGTGTTATGATCCAAACGGATAGCAAACCATGTGTCTTTCGTGCATCTGTTCACGATCAATGTTCAATAGACGTTTTACTCAGACATTATGGAAATAGCTGTACACTCCGTGTTGTGCATCTAAACCCAACTCCTCAATTAGTCGACCACAGGAAACAAGAATAGTAAACTTACATGCGAAACTGGCTATAACGTTAAGAGGTTGTGTAAAAGTAGAACTATCTGCAGAGATGTAGATCGTTACCTGCTCTAGTCGCGTTGAGAGCTCCCTGATAGATGAATCAGTGATTATCAAGGATGTCAGCGGACGAACGTACGGCAAAGACGGCGAGGTAAACATTGTTAGTGACTGTGGAGACCGTCAGGACATGCATCAAGATGATCCATCTATCTTGGAAGACACCTACACAAATACATGCGACCAATATAGAAGCTACAGCCACAATTGAGAGATTGAAAATGTAGTGCTTATCGCTCAATGATTGCTTACCTAGAGACCGAGACTTGTATTACATTCTGCAGAGGGTCAGCGCCAAGACAGTAAAACTGATATATTCATCCGACGTACTATGATGATGGGAGTTACCTTAATGACGTGTAGTCAGAACCCGCGAATATCGATGATCATGACATACTCACACAAACGCTCCTACAAAAGGGGGTCAGTCTTTTAATATACCAAACATCAGTGCACTTTCCAGTCAAGGTTGAACAATGTAGTTGGATCTTGCAGGGCACCAACAGTGTACACATTGAGACCATAAAAGGACGACGCTGTAGTCGCGGTTTCCAACACGCTAGAAATAGTTCAGTCAGTCATAGAATTTCGTATTGTGCGGTGGAGGACTGTATCTCACAACAACAAAGTGACAAATAGCTTCATCCACTTGGGGTCCTTGTCACAATTTAGCATGTAATAGTACGACTGCAGTACAGCCGTCCCATATAGTCTATTGCAAGGATGTGTCAATAAGAAGTTGAGAAAGATGAATAGCGACAGACTCACATCCCAGAACATGCAATTAACTGAACGAAAGGGGCAAGAACATAAGTTAAAGAAGGATGAGAAGACTGGGTACTTGTAGAATCCATTTCGAGCTGGAAAAGAAATGGTATGCACAAAGATACCGGATTATATAGTAATCAATGCCCCCGTTTTGATGAGATTTATTCTGAGCCTACCCTGGGTCAGCGTCCATCTCACTGGCAGGCCAAACATAGATCGACGCAGACAGGGTCGCGATCGATTTACAAATGGCTCATCTATCTCGACACACCTTCTATTCACGATATCTCCGCCACATCGATCATCGACATACTGATGTTGCTTGCATCATGGAGGAAACCTGAATTAATCATCCGTATTTACACGAACGACCGATGTATAATAGTCGACCCTTCACCTCACTCGCAGTCGAAGCTGATCACTATCATTCTTCTATCGTCCGTTTTTTTCTTTACCTGGAGGCTGAATACATCTTCCGCTGTGAATATGGGACGGTGAGAGTGGTATCAAAAGAATATAATTGCGACTTAACGGTAAATGTCCTTTTATTATATATAATATTACTCAGATATTAGCTTCATGCTCCTATCTTTTCACCGGTTCTAGTGTTCATTTGTTTCTTGGGTACATCATCTATGTCGAAAGAACTCAAGGTCCCTCCGTTTACCTGCAAAGAGTAATGAGAGGACGAAGTGAGTGACGAGACAGAAAATTAGATCCACCGTAACGAGTGTCCCGGTAGGCCTGAGACCGGACACGAAGCATTCCATGGAAAGGAATCCGAACATCGCTCAGCTGGACATAGGAAAATTTTGTATCCTTTTGGATAGAGACATCGCCGAATGTGACCGATTTACCTTGTTTAGTGCGAAGAAATCGGCGCGCAGAAGTGCCTTGGGCATCGCTTGAAGACAACTGTCCAACTTCTGTGAGTATCTGTTGGAACAATTCAATATACAGTGATGCTCCTTACCCAATAGATGACACCCTCCTCTCCGCCTTCGATACCTGCTATGAAGCTCTAGCATTCTGCCGAGGACAATCTCCCTGATTTATTATTTGACTGTTTCTCCGTCCTTTTGTGAATAGAACGTATATCGGAGCTGTAAAGGCTTTCCTGCGTCGACATCACTCTTGCGTATAAATCGTGCACGGATCGGCGGGAGACCCTTCGACAGTGAACATTACTGACCTTCTCGAATATCAGATGCTGAGCTCAATCAATCAAGCAATCTACTGGATTCAGAGCCTTCGGTAATCCCATGATTGTTGATAGACCCACGGGGACCGGCAGACAGCTTAGGAGTCAATCTATATAGTTAAGTTCTATTAGTATTCTTGAACTGGATGCTTAGCCCGGAAACTAAGCAGTTTATTGAGACACTACTTTCGCCGTACATCGTGTCTACATAACGAAGAAGATTGAGCTTATTGTCTATGTCGATCTCAATCGAAATACGAACCTGAAGCATCCGTATCAGATGAGGATAGATGCACTCTTGCGCTCTCATGATTCATCAACAGGACGGGTGATTGTGGAGTGATCGACCATAGACTACGCCAACCCTATCCCGGAGTTAGCCTTTCGTGCGAATATGATTGTAATCTGGGAGAAAACGTTGCTTCTGCGTCTTGAAGGATGATAGAGATATAGAAGCAGATAATACGAAGAGTACGTTCGTGTTAGACATTCCGGAGCCGTTGGGTGCATCAAGCAAAACCTGAAATCCTTCTAATCCAAGCGTCGAGCTACTCAGCGGGATCTTTGGGTGACGAACATGGCGGACGACCGAGATTCGCTCATGCATGTTCTTTCAGCTGTAAAAGTAGACCGAAAACCAACCAACGAAGAGACGACGAGATTCATGTGTGAAGAATCCAACCAAGCTCCAACCGTCGTAGGCTCAGTTCTCACCCTCTAAATCGAGAAGACAGTCGTACAACCGTCGACAGTTCAGCGGATGCAATCATACATTGACATGCTCAAAAGAAGTCTGCTTACATGGCTTCTCCGCAGAATTCCTTGAAAGTGGTGACGTGTCGCTGGATGCCATAGGCACAGACGAAGAACATTCACAGACGAGTAAGGTACGGTCGATCAGAGTGAACCAAACCTAAAACCATTTCAAAATATCAACTGAATTAATGATAGTTCACAATATGCACGACCGTACCTTTACAGAGAAAAGGGGGCTTGGAAGGTTGAAATGGTATTGCTTAATCCTGATCAGTATTCTCTACACGACCGATACCACAGTAGTAAGTACCCAACAGGTCAAGGGAGTGGGGTGATAGACACAATGCCGTCAACTTGAAGCTGATTCGGGTCATCGATACGTTTTATTCACTGGAGGATGTACTTGGTCCACGACAGAGTACGGAGCTCCGTGAGTATTACGAGTTCTTGCGATTGCATGCCGAGAGGTAGGGTAGTGCAGCGATAGATAGAGGACTCAATTTCCAAAGTTGAACGTTGAGAAGACTCGGAGGTTGCGATAAAGCCCATTACGTTATATGTTTTATAAGTACCAAGACTATGGGATTTGTCTTCTTTACCATTTGTAAGTTTTTCTTAGTGGTGTTTGATTTAAGATACCTATAATGATTGTATCATCTTCAGTAAAATATTGCGAAAACATGAAATAAGATAGATAAAAATAGAATACTATGTTCAAATGTATATAGATATCCATAAATCCAAATTTTATAAAGGAAAATGAAAGCCGGCCAACGCCAATGAGCGCCATCCAGAGAGCCAATGCACGCCAGGTGCACGCCAATGAACGCCGACTGCACGCCAATGCGCGCCAGACTGAACGCCGACTGTACGCCAGATTGAACGCCATTTTAGGCGCACAATGAGTATTTACCAGATAAAGTTGACTCAAACCTCATCTACCGCCATATTTTTGGTTGAAGATATGAGCCTACATTATGGAGATATAATACGTGTAGCTTTGACAACACTTCTGATAGGTAGTATTGGGAGTATATTTAGGAAAGAATATACATCACATTGAGACATCAAGAAACCGCGTAGCCTTATACTCGCAATCAATACCATCGGACATGTCTTGGGTTGAGAAAACCAATCTATTGTACAACTGCTCTACGGCAACAATAATGACAATGGGAAAGTACAAAGTAAGGTGATTTTATCGTAAGAGTGTGCAGAAACAGACCCAAAAAAAGTCATCAATCAACGGTGGAAGCGGAGGAGAGGAGGGGGAGAAAGGCAGCCATTAACTAAGTATGAGTTGATAAAGAACCCCCGCAACCAGCAACAGAAGAACCGACCAGAGAAACCCCACTTCGACACAACCAAACCGAGATCGCCAAAAAAAGAAAGACATAGGGAGTTAGAGATTGTGTGGATTTTATGAATGTGTGATAGGAGTGGTTTGGTTTGGGCAAAGTGTTCGTGAGTGGGGAATTCCGGATCATGGGGTGAAGTATGAAGGGTTATGTGTATAAAGTCGAGAAGAAAACCGTGCACTACATATGTTTCTTCCATATAGTCGAATGCCCTTCTTCACATTTTTCGTATGAATCCAACACCGCGTGCTTCGCCGACCCAAACCAACGAATCCCAGAGCGATCCTAACCGCGAGGATTATAACCAATGAACACGATGAGGAAGGAGGGACAGTGAAATGGTGGCCACGACGGTGCTGTATACGCGATCGGACGCATGGGGCGGTTATGGCTTGCGGAACTCGCAAAGCACAGTGTAGATCGTGTTGAACGCCGTGTAGATCTCTTCTCGGACCTAAGCAGGTCGAGGAAGATGGCAATGTTAGTAACGCATTACACAACGGTATGGCAATCGTAGGCCTCCCGTTACCGGGGATAGTACGTGTAGAAACGAGAAATGGGTTGAATTACCTTTGCACCCGTTAGCACGATCTTGCCCGACACGAAGATCAAAAGCACGACTTTGGGCTTGATCATGCGGTAGATGAGACCAGGGAACAGCTAGATCACGATATGAATCGCCTATACAGATACTTCATATAGCAGAGCACATACCTCAGGCTCATAACTGCTGAACTGTCCGTGACTGTACGCAAGACCCTCGAGACGGATGGGGAATTTGACATCACAGGAGCCCACGATGTTCTGAATCTTGAATTCAGAGAACTTGGCGTCGAAGCCCAGCTTCTGGACGATACGCGCATACTTGCGCGACGCCAATCGCGAGTCGTCTTCCGACTTGGCACCAGTGACGACCATCTTCCCCGAAGCGAAAATAAGGGCAGTAGTCTTGGGGTCGCGGATACGCATGATGACCGCGGCGAAACGCTACAAGTGTGACGGAGAGAAGCATCCCACGTTCACACAAAAGACATTAAACAACAAGTACCAACCTTTGGATTATATTCAGCATTACGAGCATGCAGCGCGATCGTCTTCAAATCTAGTCGGCAATCCAAGTTCACAGTGGCAACAATGTTCTGAAGAGTGGGTACGATGCCCTCGACGGCAGTGATGTGCTGCTGCTCAAGGGTAAGGGGCGCAGGTGTGGATGGAATAGCGGGTGCCGGTGTAGAGGGTCCAGCAGAACCCTGAGACGTCGCTGCAAGAGTCTGAGACTGAGACTGGGATTGTGACTGCTGTGGCGCAGATTGTGGGTAAGAAGGGGCAGCAGGGGTAGGACCCGGAAGAGCTAGATTCGAAGGTCCAGGAAGGTATGGGGTTGACCCAAAAGGTAACGCAAGTCCATTAGACTGCTGAGTCTGAGATTGCTGTTGCTGTTGCTGTTGTTGCTGCTGCTGTTGTTGCTGTTGAGCGTACTGAGCCTGGTACTGCTGTTGTGTTACCTGAGGAACGTGGGCAGGACGTCCAAAGGTGACCTGACGTGAGGGGAGCATGATGATCAAGTGTTAAGTGGGAAGAGTGTATTGATTGTGTACGCGATTGTCGGTATTCTCGACGATGGTTGAAAACGCGCTCGTGGGAAAGTAGAGTTCGGGGGGAGGAGAGTGTTCGCGCGACGGAACCCTGCTCTCTATATACCATGGAGTTCAAACTCCGATCGAAAAACTTCCGGACAGCGCTGACCAATTTCCCACATTCCCGCTTCCTTTCAGACCACCACATCCACTCACTTCCTTCACTTTACGCTTCCTCCTCCCTGTTGTCGTTCGACTGGACGCCCTTCGGACAGCCCACAACATGTCTGTAGGCTTTGCCTATGTTATGCCAGAGTATGAAGTCTCTTTTCGCTGAACTGACCTCTACGGAACATGTGGGACCTCTTATCGAGGGTTGACTCGACGAGCGCTCATCTGTCTTGGGAACCTTCAAAGAACCTTCCTTGCCGTTCTCCACGACAACCATCTCCGGCACCTTGTTCTCCTCCTCTACTAAGGTTTGCTTCCGTGAGACCCAACCATCCCCTTGTGTCAAAAGTTTGTATCTCCTCTGCGGAGGGCTATGAACGAGGTATAAGGTTTTGCTCACTGCGCATGCCATCAATTGATGTGCGCTCATCTATCATCTTCTGGAGTCTATGTTCGTCCTTTTTGGGAACTAGCGAGATGTGTTGTACAAAATCTTTCGGTTGCTAGATCCCATCAATACATACAATATAAAGCCAATTTTTCAATTTTTGCGTGGATCATGACGAGTCGATAGTGAAACATCTCAACAGCTAACCGCCCCCATTCGAACCATCTCGTTGGCGGCGCGAATGAAATAGTAATCGCCTACGAATTCGGTTCGTGAACACGAGGAATTGCTTTACAAGAAACCGCGGCTTACCATAAACGATACCAGTCAGGTTGTTCTGCGCTGGGTTGTTGACCGTTCCGTTAGCCAACAAACTTTGCCAGGATGGCCTCCAAGCCAACTCGGTCATCTTGTTGATCAGCTATCAAACAGATGAACGTTAGTTTTGCCTGACAATCAGGTGCGAGACGTGGATTGTGCTTACGCTAGAAGCGCCATTCAACCAATGGTAATAGTTTGACAGATTCGGTGGTGCCGACTTTAGTTCTTGTTGTGCTAACAATAACAAACCGGTCGCAGCAATCATTGCTGCGGACGAGTCTGCAGGACGTGATGCAACAGGTGCATTAAAGTCCCTGTGGACAATCCTTGAGTTTGACCGGAGAATCTTGACCATACGGATTCACTCACCACGGGACAATACCATTAGTAGGCATATTGTCGAGGAAATAATCTGCCATGTGCCGAGCAGTCTTGAGGTAATCAAAGATTTGTGTTCGCTTGTACACTGTCCATGCCATACCAATTTCAATATCAATTCCGCAATTTCAAAAACAGACTCACTGTTAGCGAAACCGTAGATGCCCCATGCCTGTCCTCGGCTCCAAGTACTATTATCGGCAAAGCCTTGCGACGTTCTCTGTCGGAACACCTTACCGGTGGTCGAATTATAATCCACGACGTGGAACGAAGAACCTAAAAACGACGTCATACAAAGAGTAAGATATTGACACGTCTCAGAGAAGAGTGCAAGCGATTCTACGGGATCCGATGACGTACCATCTGGTCGTAAATGATTGACCATGGTCTTGTTGGCATGTGAAATCGCGATCTCGCGAAGTGTTTCGTTCTTCGTGTATTCATACGATACGAAGAGCACCTACGTCGAAGGAAGTGGAAGGTAAATCTCAGTGCGATGATCAGATGACCATGACGTACCTCCAAATTCATCATATTGTCGATGATCACTTGGAAATCCGTTGGGTCAGCAGCATCCCAACTTCTTGTGCATCCCACAATAGGACTATACCGCGCCGCGAGCGCTGTAGCAAACTTGTTCACAGCATCAATAGCAGTCTGGTTGTTTTTGTTCCTACGGAGATAAGTCCAGTGACCGTACAAACCAAATTGGCGTACAAAATGACGTACAATTCCAATTCCTCTGCGAATGGGAAACTCAAGAACCCAACATCGTGTCCTACACCTGTCTTGACTTCAAGTGGGATCTCAGCAGCGCTCCAGGTTTGTGCAAGACCCAACCAATTAGTGTTAGCCAGGGTGGCGTCTTTAGTCTTGCATAGAGTCTTCCGGTCATTCAGGGCATATAGAGTGGCGGGGAAGAACCCAGTAGTCCAAGTATCAGGAGAGAAGTATTGCCACGTCCCAGCATTTCGGTCTGTCCATTGGGGGTATCTAGGTGGACTTTGGATTTGCTGGGCGGTAGCGAGAACTTTCTGAGCGACAAGTGGAGAGAAAGCTTCTGCAGGGAGTACGTTGTCAGATTGTTGTGGGGCCCCTTGAGCGCAGCTCAATAGAAGGGCGATCACAATTGTGACTGAGGATAACATATTGTAGGTGGAGTGGGGGAGATAATCTGAAGCCTAAGTGGCGAGCAAATTCCTCGTGCATACCTCGAGTCTATATAACCAAAACCCAACCGGCCAAACCTAAGGTCTCAGGCCTCGAGCTTCAAGCGTTCGGGGATCTACGCCAAATGTCTTCCTCATGGTCGTATGGCACGCCCGCCAGGTGACTACATCACGTTGTCCATCCCGTACCTATCCCAGGCCGCTTCCATCGTGCAAGCAATAGTGGAAGCGAAAACACGAACATAAGCGTCGGACCGCGGCGTATACCAAGTGCTTTCAGGAGCTTAAGGAAGGGATTTGGTGAATATACAGAGGGTTCTTGCGTACCTATCCTCGAGGATCCAGAACCCCTCGTGACAATGCGTGTCTCAGCCCCGAGAGCGGAGGATGCTATGCATGGCGATACTCTGATACACTCTATGGGGATTATGAATTACTTGTGAGTGTGTTCTATTAAATTCCTGTTATATGGGTACGCTATTGTTACCCGTTGTTGTGGTTGGATGAACGCGCCATCGGGAGAGCGACCTGTTCTAGGTTTCTTCGGAGTTGTTGGGGGTATCAGACGATCGGCGGTGCGTCGTTTAAGAGGTGTTTGGTGAGGAAATACATATGCACACACTCGTTGCAAGAAATAAGAGTTATCTATATACCATTCGCTGTAAATGGGGCGTGTGAATCGCATGGACTCCGATGGAGTGATGAAAATACGTGCCCACTCTTCTCGATCAATGTATCAACCAAGTTTAGGCTGGCACCCCGATTCCCTATACGTTCGTATTATTGTGGGTCGCTCATAGTGTTCAAGACATTCAATGTGAGGAAAAGACAGTTTTTCCAAGGGTCAACGACCGGTCAACGTTAACGCTCATCATGGCATTGATCAGGACAACAACCGGGAGGCTAGGCCTCTCGGGCCTCGGCAAGTTCCGCGCTCACAATCCTGGTTTCAACTTCAACTTACTGTTTCGGAGCTCTTCACTTGTGACTTAACCCCCTTAGGTTATTGCAGAGTCACCACTGGTCCCCGAGTACTGACTGCTCCTCGCAGTTGTACGGCAGGCTCAAGACTTAATTCTTGGTTTTTGCCCGGCTTGGGAATCGCGCCGCGAGCCTAGGGAAATATTTCGTGCAAGTTAACCTTGTTACCGTCTTCTTTGCTGGCGTTACTGACTGACTCGGGTTATCTACAGCCTCGACATTTCTCGATGAGTGCTAGTATCTCAAGGAAAAAACGCAAGCTCGTGGTTGATTCCACAGTCAAATACAGGACTATTCACAAGTCTCGTTGGATGTTACATCACTAGAATCATTTCTCTCCACCTTGGAATCCAGTTGTTCTGAGAATGGAAGGTAAAGTGTTAGATACTTATTCCTTGCCTTTCCACTCTCATCTAATTCTTATTTGTTCTGCGAAGGCTTCACACATCCACCGTATCCTCCAAAAAGGAAATAGACAAGGATATGCAGTATCTTAACACCCTTCGTACACGGGTTAACAGCTCCTTCGAAAAGGTTTTGACTAAACTCGGTACACGTCGAAGCAGTATCGGCAGTAGTCAACTCTCTTCCCGACGAGATACTCTCTCAAGACCTTCAGTATTGCTGGAGGCAACGGACACGACTACAAGGCTAACCTCGCGATTACTCACACCTGCTCGAAGTGGAGAGCAATATGCTTAGAAATCCCTTCATTGTGGCAATGTGTTGATTTAGATCACATACCACTCAAACTCACAAAGCTCTACACGACACGTAATACCACTATCCCTTGGACTTTTACCCTCATCAACACTTCGCCGGACGATAAAAACGTTGATCGTTTTAAATTATTGGTTAACCATATAAAGTTCACCAAACGACTCTGTATTCGCGCCAAACTTCCGATGTCCTGGCTGGGATCGGATCGCTACGGTGCACCTATCCTAGAATCGCTGGAGCTTGAGACATCTTATGGACTCGGGAGCATCCCGAGCCCCTTCGTGGCGTTTCCATCCCTGAGAGAGCTCACTCTGAAAGGTGTACTCCTGCCCAAAGGCTGTTCTGCGTATATCGGTCTTCGAAAGCTGCACTTCGAATACAGCGGTCGCTCCGAGAAGCAGTTGCACCTACGCTCTCTCTTGACAGCTTGTCCTGACCTGGAGGAGTTGACGATCCGTTCGATGGAGCTTTGGCATGTCTTCGAGGATATGGATGTCTCAGGTGACCCTAAAGAGGATCCAGTGCAAATGCCACATTTGTCAAGCGTGACTTTGGAACTCTTCGCTAGAGATCTTTACCGGATTTTATTCTTGATGGCACTACCTCCCACTGCAAGAATACAGTTACGAATAGTTCGCCATTCCAAGTCTGAAAAAACAGCCTTTTCCGATATTTTACCTTTGGATCCTCGTTGCATCCCCTCGTTGAGGCATGCATGCAAACTACGAATTCGTAGGGGCTACCCGCCACGCTTCGTTGTTTCTCGAATACGATACACAGTGGATGACAAAACCCCCATGATAGATGATGAGCCATTTCTGGACATCGAACCGACTCATTACTCGTCGCTTTCCAAAATTAACAGCATGGTGAACCTACTCCAGCATCTGCCTCACGTTCATCATATTGACTTCATAGACTGTTACGACAACTCGGCCGACCATCTTGCACTCGCGAGAATGTTGCCTTTGGTGCGCAGTCTCCATATTAGGTCGCTTACACTGGAGTATCTCAGGACGTGGACGGCCCAAATCAAACACTCACCCAATCCATTGTGGCCCCACCTTCGACACCTCGTGTTGTCATGGACAAATCTTGAAGGGGATTGCGAAGATCTCGTGACATTCTGTCAGGCTCTCCGGACCCAAATACAGACTATCGACCTCCGGAAATGCAGAATGTCTTCGTTGGAACAAGAGAACATTCTACTGGAAAAACTTCGTGGTTTAGGGATACCCAGCGTTACCTGCATTGACTCCAGATACCCCGATCCACATTAATCATCTTACATGGATGTTCTGTTACTACTAGTAAAAATGGAAGGGGCAATCCAGGCTCTTCCTGTATGTCGAGTATAACTGTCAGTTGTCTCAAGTAGTAACGATATATAATACTTCTTGCTTGTACATGCTTGTTACCTTTTCTCTCCGCCTGTCTGCATTTACACAATTCAATATCTAGTTCTTCGCGATCAGGTTGCAATGAAGGTGCGACAGATGGGAATCGATCAAGACCATGTAAGTAGAGAGAGAAGATATCATAGAGTACGTTACGGGGATTATGAATTACTTATGAGTGTGTTCTATCAAGTCGCTATTATCTGAGTACGCTGTTGCTACCCATTGTTGTGGTTGGATGGATCGCCGCCAGCGACCTGTTTTAGGTTTCTTCGGGTTGTTGGGCGTATCAGGCGATCGGTGATGCGCTTTTAAGAGGTGTTTGAGGAGGAGATCCATCCATATGTGCACTCGTCGCGAGAGATCCGAGTGAGGTTATCTGTATATCTCTTCGACGTGACTCAGAGTAGGGCGCGTGCAGTGATGAAAATAGGAGCAAGAAGCAACAGCGTCTCCGAGTCCGAGTCGTCTTTCACATGGCACACATTTGCGACCGAATTTATTCGACGCAAACAGACCTATGAATTCCAGACCAACTGCCAAATACAGACAATCCAGATATATTTCATATGAGACACATTACATACGACTCGTCGTACAGTGTCATTCAAGAGATCGACCAAGACAGACATAAGGCAAGAACTGGGATATAATAACGTTGTTTTGTGGGATCTGAGAAGTTCGCTGTCATTAAAGTTGCGATAATGGTGATTTCATTTCCTACCAAATTTGTTTACGAAGTTCAACGAGTGCGACGACATACCGCTCGATGCCCCCCTCCATTCCAATCTCTATTTCGAATGATTCAACTTCGACTTCGAATAGTAATTGCAATGATCACTTACGCCTTTTGACATTCAATACAGCAGTACTTTACTTTCCAACACCCCGTACATACTTTCATTTTGTGACATGGGTGCATGAGGTTGCAGATACAGTGATCAAGATGGCATGCATCCCACGGTTGTGGGCATATTAACGGATCGACTTTGGAGATAGAATCGACGAGTCGGATAGTTAATTCTGGGCTTGACTCGGAGATAAGTTGACGACCCAGATCCGATTTCCAGAAGTTGACAACCTTTCTGGTAAGAGGCGTCTGCATCTGATGATGCACATGTTCCAGTTGCGCTTTGAACCACTGATAGTTCCTCACAAGAGCGAAATAGGCAAGTGGTGGTTCATCAGAGTTTGTACGCTTCATGTGAGTCTAATGTATCCACGTATAATGGCAACAACATCATCTGGGGCAGCATATGAGTACTCTCAAAAAATCTCAGGGAAGAAGATAAATATCACTGATTATCATCTCTGCGTGGTCACCGTGCCGTATCACAATGGGGAGGAAGTATGACATGACCTGCACGAACTTGACCGCTTTCACGATGTCATGAGCTTCGGCGGTACCCACGTCGGCTGACTCTACAATTTCCCTTTGGCATAATGTTTATAACTTTGACCTAATAGCATCTATAGACTGAAAAGCAGACTCACCTAACTAAATGTATACTTTGATGGATGGCTTCTTTGGAGTATTGAGGATGCAAATCGCGATACGTAGCCGCATTTCGTGAGCATAAGGCCCGTTGACAGAGCAGTCCAAGGCCATTGATGTAACTCCCTAGTTCATAATAACCGTTCTGGAATGAGAAATGTGGACTCTTAGTTAGCATTGATAAAAAGTTCGTGATCACGAGTGCATTAGACGAAGAGAGATCTCGGTCGTGTAATGACTCCATGATATTATCTTCGATCTGCTCGGCTTGATTATCTATTTGCAGCAATTCCGAGAAGAATGCGGCTCCTCTTTCGGTGTGCGTCTCGTGGGGGCCACTTGCAAGACATTGGTCTACTGCTTCAAGGCAAATATCGCGCCATTCCTGTTGTGTGCACCTTTGCCAAATGTAGAACATAACATGGGGAAGGTTTGTGGAAATCCGTGGTAACTCGCCCCTATAAACCATAGTTAGTACTAGGCATTGTCATGTAACTGTCAGAAAGTGGAGCCGTCCTACTGTATTTCATGGTAAAGTAGAAAGCTCCGTGTCGACACAAGTATGGCATATTCACGGAATTTGACGCTTATGTTAGGGCGTCCTTCATCTTCTATGTCATTATCCTCATCAGCATCAAACTCGCCGGATGGTACCAATACTTTCCAGATAAAACTCCAAAATGCTGGGAGCTTTCCAACATAATCTCTGATAGCGCTCTTATACCTTCGGCGAAAGTTACCAGAAATGGCGAGCGCGAATATGAGTAATTCAAGTAGGCTTTTGATCAGTAGAAACGAGTAATGGGCCCCAAGTTCACGCTCCTGTGGAGGATCTATCAAGTGGTTTGAAAGAATAGTGGAATAGTCACCTTTAAGTCTGAGCCTAGTGAATATGTGTTGCTATCCGCTAGTAGTTCTACAAGAAGGCCGAGGATGCCGGTTTGATAGAAGGTATGGATCTGACGCGGAGGTGTTTCTAGATTGTCCACCTTCTCTTTGCGCAGGAAACTTGAAAGTGACCAGAAAAGGGCAAGTCGTGACATATCATGGTCTTCATGCAAGGTGCGCAGTGTATTCACCACGCTCTTCGAATCTCTAAGTATCAGAGCATCAAACTTGGCCACGTCCTGTTTGAAACCCGGGGAGTGAAAATATTTTCTCGTAGGAGAGTCCTCTTCTGAATGCATATGGTATGAGGCTGTCTCTGAGCCTGAGTCTTGGTCTCCATCCCAATCAATGTCCGACTCAGACTCGGAATATATACTTGTGCTCTGTGGTGGGGTAGGTGAGGTCAATCTCTTCAAAAGATAAGTGCATACCATTC
Organism: Cerrena zonata; assembly: GCA_038087015.1. Classification (NCBI taxonomy): domain Eukaryota; kingdom Fungi; phylum Basidiomycota; class Agaricomycetes; order Polyporales; family Cerrenaceae; genus Cerrena; species Cerrena zonata. Next base: position 483,500 of record JASBNA010000009.1, read on the forward strand.
TACGTCCTGATCGAGCACATAGAGCATACGACCACTATGGCAATGAAGTATGAATGTGAACAGCAGTCACTGATGATGGAGGTGACCCGAATCCCAAACAAATCGATGGATGGTGATTCGTAGATTTTGCATCTCGGTAATTTCCGCGGCTATGGTTTTCAGTTTGGGCTGACTCGAAGTTCAACATTAGCTCTAGACATTCAACGGGCATAGTATTGCTATACCACAGCCCCCCTCGTGACGCATTCACTTCACGCCTGAGAGAGGAAGGAGTACTCTCACCAGCGGGGTTTTAGATTAATCAATATCACAATTCCGCCATAATGAGTAAAATGGTATTATAGAGTGCGTATACTCGACATGAACACTCAGAAAAGTGCAGGAAGGAACGAGTGACGGAATACGACAGGGTCATCTATCAATGAATACAATCATCCTGTCTGAAACATGATTATACACCAGCAACGATCCTACAAGACAATGATCAGTGGTAAACAATTTGGGAGGATACAATAATACTTACTCCTCTGCCTTGTTTAGAGCCTGTACCATCGAGACAACTTCCTTTCTCCTGTTAACGACATACTCAGACTCCTTGAGCAAGTCCTCAAGAACCTCGGGCTTGTACAGCTCTTGAAGAAGTTCTCGTTGGAGGTTTTCCTTGGAGTAGTTCACAAGAGTCAAGGAGATAGCCTTAGGTACCATATCGATCATCTCGCGCTTGACAATGTTGAAGTAGGAGTGGATGAGGAGTTCTGGAAAATTATCTTAGTATGATCATCAATAAGAGGTTGACTGTCTTGTACTTACTGATAACCTCAGTCTCCATGGTTTCTCTGTCATTGAGTGCGGTTTGGGGTCGGATAATTTGGGGAGGCTAAAAGAGCGAATTTAGAAACGGAAGAGCGATTGAGTAGGGATCCACTTACTGATTCCATAACGGCAGCACCCTTCTTCTTTGGTGCGTTCTTCGCCGAAGAGAAGAAGGATCCGAAGAAGCTAGGCTCCTCTTTCTTGATATCGACATCGAGGTCCTTGTTGTTATTGAGCGCACCAGGCGCAAGCTTGCCACTCTTGGGATCTGGAACAGGTGTTTGTGGCTTGGCAGCGTTGAGACGATCTGTAACAATCGCCATGGCCTACGAGAACAGTAAGTTGTAGTAAACGAATAGATATAAGAAGCTTGAACCTTATGGCCGTTAAGGAAGTCTGGATGTGTTGTGTTGACGTAACAGGCCTGCATCCTACACAGACAAATCGGTTTGAATTTACCATCTTTGGAAATGTCGATACATATTGAGACTTACGCAACCATATCAGACACGAGCTTGGTCGTAGGGTTCAACGCTGTCTTGAAGAAGTTGACAACCACAGCGTTGAAACGTTCTCGAAGAGCAGGATACCGTCTGAAGGCAGGCTGTCTGATGAGGCATTAGTAATGTAATCGACTACAAGAATCGAAATTGGAGACTCGCCATCTTCTGTAGTAGTTGTCCGAGATTCGAATCAGCTCATCATAGACCAATTGGCAACACTTCAAACTGGGGTCCTCCAATCGGTTGATCTGTTGCTTAACGATCACCTCGAATGCGGTGGTACCGACGAAAAGTGATGGTGTCGAACCCGACGAGTTGTAGAGAATTGTTCTGATATCACCATCCTTGACCTGGTCAAATGGATCGATCGTCTTGATACCTTGGTTGTACAGTTCATGGAAGACGAAGCTGATACGGGCACCGCCAGATAGCTCATTCAATGAGAGGTCATTTGTGTTGCCGTCGATGGTTGTTCGGAAATCGTTGCAGAAGTCAGTGATGACGGACAAAACCACACTTGATGAGCTAATGTCTCCCATTGCTCCACCGAGAGTGGCCAACTCAGCGTTGTATTTCTGGAGTTGTTGGGTAATGCGGGCCTTTGATATCAGGGAGTGTCGCTCGGATGTGGTGCATAAGAATCTAAAGTGCTTCAGTATACAGAGAACACTAGTATCATTTGATATACTGCATACCATATTCAGTTTGCGCGCAAGGAAGGGTGTACCACAGTACTGCGCCTTGCTCTTATACGACGCGTGATTCTCGAAGAATTGTCGCTCATGTTCCAACGCCGCACTGATAGCCTTGTTTTGCTCGATATCTCTCTGTCCACGGTTGACAACAGGCACGTATCCCAGTCTCAAAGGAATGATTCGACCAGCAAGAATATCCACGACATCCGTTCCCTGGTCCATCAAGTCCACCTTCGTCAACACACCGATCGTTCTTTGACCTTCAGGATCCACCTCTCTCGCCATCTTCAAGCCATCCGAATTCGCCAGATCGGTATTAGCACCCGTTACGGCGAGAATGATACAAGCTGGTTTGGAAATGTACTTCATCAGCATTTCACGAATCTGCTTCTCAATATCCTTTGGTTGGTCGCCGACAGGTACTTTGGTAAGACCAGGCAAGTCAACAAGGGTTAATGTGAGGACATTCGGAGAGTAGATGCGTAAGTTGATCGGTAGCGGAGAGATACCAGCATTGCGGCCGGTCTTGGCCTCAGTGTCTCGGACAATTTCATCACGAATCTTGTTGAAATCGTAGAACTTCTGGCCAGGAAGGTGGAGGAACTCGCCCCATTCGTTCTCATTCGCGTGTTTGTCGCCGGTTGAGGCTACACACAGGCTGTCAGTAGGTGCACATTTATGGTAATAGTGAGTGTTTACCGGCAGCATCTCCATTTGGCTTTGGTGAGGCAGCAGCAGGTCGGTTGATGAGTTGCAGAACCTGATCAGGGTGTTTAGTGAAGCTGCTATGTAGACACGCAATGACGAGTGCTTACTAGCGGCCGACGAGTGACAATTCCGGTTCCTCGAGGGAGGAAGTCTCGACCGACGATGTTCTGAGCACATATATATCAGGAACGTTAGGAGGTATCATACCATACTACGCACCTCAAGAACACTACTCTTTCCACTACTCTGCGAGCCAAGTACGCATATCTGCGGAAGGTCTATTTGCGCCGCAGACGACCCGACAGCGCTGAAGACATCTTGTAGTTTGTTTACAATGGATACAATTTCCGTTCCAAGACCTGATGTTGCCATGATAAAAGGCGGGGAACGAAGAAAATGAGAAGGGAGGAGATGGTTGCTGGTAAAGATACACTGGGTACGCGGCGGTGCTTGGAAGCTGCTGCTATGGGCGCTTGATTCTCGCTGCGCGACAATTAATATTACACTGACAGTACTCTCTCTCTCTCGCTGTAACTTCACAACCACTTTTTGATGTTCAAGCCTGAGCTGGCTTTATGATATAGATTAATATATACTACTACGTGGGCACGACTTCTACTGTATCACGCCGAAAGCACAGGCCATGTTGGGATGTGGGGTCGTAGCTTGAATGCTATGAGCATTATTTACGTCAAACTTGACTGTGTTAAGAGCCTTACTTGACGATCGAGTGGATGTAGGTACCAAAGGCCTCTGTATTTCTGAAGCTATCATTTCGCTTGCAGATTGTAGCTGAAACATCACCGCATAAAGTTCGTTAAGCCGTCTTAGCTCAACATTACATTTGCAACGGGAGATGAAGTAGCCAACTCTTTTTCAAGATATTCTACCGACGCATCCATAATAGTACTTATACAGAAAAGGGGCTGTATCCTAAGCAGGTACTCAACCGTACTCCGATGATCTTATTCAATCCTTTACAACAGGGAACTGTATGTCTTACAATTCTTGGTCGAAAACCCACATTTTCTCAATAATGTACAGTGTCGCGTGGGGTATACCCGGATGGGTGGCATACATTTGAAGCCAATAACTGGGTTGAATCGGACGACCTTGCGAAATTTGGGTGACAATCTGTCGAGATAAGGAAGAATAAATTTTCGATACTTTGAAGGCTTCCTTGGAGATTGTGTTGCAAGATTGAATTCTCTTGCCAAATATGTCATTCTTAGTATTCTTACTCTCGTGTAAGTGATAAGTAGTTTGGTTCGATCCTTGAAATTATCTATAATATATGCTCCACTAAATCTTTCTGTCTCCATCACACCCTTCATACCACACTACCCTCTGGAGTATCGACACCCTTGAATTGAATCTGTTACTTGAAGGGATACATTCATGAGAGCCATATTATATTTCGAAATATAATATCCACTTACCGGCTCTGCTTCGATATTGATGACATCTGTGCTATATACTTCTCGGGAGATGTGTACATGAACCGGCTATATGGACAAATTGTTTTTTTACACGAATACAACATATTTGTTCAACTCACCTTCTGAATGGCAGATTGAGCCCTTGAGATTGACGGTAGCATCAAGTCGTCGGAACGAACGATCGGATTATTCAACCTGGAGCGAAGTGCAAGCCGACCGTTTAACCTGAATAGCATGGTAAGCCTCATCGTATCTCTCTAATCTCGTTACTCACATAGCAAAGAGCGAATTGGCATATACTATCATGGAGTTTAGTCGGTATAAGTAAAACGGGAAAAAGTAACGCTTACATTTTCCGCTGAGCAGGAGTGTGCCTGCCCATGTAATGCTTTCGGACATCTTCAAAAACTTAAGGAAAAGAATTTGGGTGTAGTTTCTGTAACAATGAATAGAACGAGTAGGCTTACCGTAATCAAAGTACATAGGCCAACCGCCCTACAATGTTTCCATCACTAAAGCTATAGTGATTGATTCAGAAAATAGAAATACTCACACCAAAATGAAGCCGGTGTTTATAGTCATGACTAACAGGTAAGTAATTATCTGTCTCATTCTACGAGGACAAAATTGCTTGACCCCAAAGATTTGTTTGAGGAGAAACAACGTACCTCCGAATCTTGGGAAGAGAGCGATACAATGTCGTTGCTACGGATAAAGCTGTTATCGCATCCGCAATTGGAGCGGAAGTCATTGCGACTAAAGTGGCCACCTGTTCGTAGTCAGATACGAGATTTTGTATTTGTTTAAAAGTGTATATACCTTGGTACGATGATCGAATCGTATCGAGATCCATGTTCCCGCTGAGCAACTGCCAATACAAAAAGTTTATAAGCAGCACAAGACCCAGGTGAACAATAACACGTACATCTGGTGCTGTGCGACTAATGACAGTTCTTCAGTTACACGTATAAAGATAAGTGGTAGAGACGCACATGCGAAGCCAACTTTGAATTATTACAAGGTTAGCGTTATGAGAATATAATCATAGTTGGATAGGGGCTTCGCTGCATGCCTGTTCTAGTCAAGACCAGGATCACCTAGACGGGAAATACAACGTGTTAGATTTGCTAATAGCTTACATACAAAACTCAACAACTTACGGCCAGTCCAGTCAGAAATTTGCTTTTCGTGTCTGTCAATGGTCTGTTAGTCTATCAAGCAGATGTATAGAGTTATAAAATACACACATGTCCACATTCGACCAATATAATAACTGGGCGAAAGATCTGTTATCCTGACATTTATGCACAGGCATGTGCCTGTTAATTACCTTGTCACTAGAGTTTGAACGATGTTCTAAGGCAAACAAGGATGTAAGCTTATATTAGGACAATGTTGGTTTCTTCGCACAACGTACGATGAGAATGGGTGTTGCCTTTCGTTATATCCAAGGTTTGAATATATCTAACAAAATAAGGTATAGTTGCATTTGCTTACACAAATGGTCCTAGTAGTAGAGATCATATCAGCTACGAGAACGCAATGGGGTGAACTGTCGCAATACATGCCAATCCAAGATGAGGAGCGAGGACGGATTCTCCATGACTTTGATGGTATAAGCATTGAGAGCAACGAAGGACAGTGCCGTGGAGATAGTCTCGATAATGCTAATTTACAGAAGTCAGTTATTGAAGACTTAAGTGAATGAGGTTGTTTACAAAACGAGTGCAACAAATAATTTTGTCCAGGTTGGTTCTCGGTCGCAGTTGATCAGATAGTAATACACTTGTAGTAAGGAGGTGCCATATAATCTGTTATCAAAATCGTCAACAATTGTAGATATGAGTTGAAGTGGGTCTCATTACATCCCCCCGACGGCTATAGCCTGAAGGAACGGGGCAAGAAAATATGAGATCGAGGGAAGGAAACTTGTCATGATGATTGCGATCACACGGGGCGCGTCCTTAACTCTTCAACTTATATAGATTTTGTCGGCGATGATGTGTATAAAGTGACAGTCCTCCAAGTAACACCGTGCGACGTACTTCGTAACATCTATCAAACAGTGGTGATCTTCTCGAACGACGTCTAGGATCCGGACGATGGCCGACGAGTAGTAGAAACTCCGTCTGGTAAGAGAGTTAGCTATTGTGACCCGGCATCACGATGGTAGTTGGTCAAGACGCCGTTTATAGCGGAGTTTGACCTATAAGTATGTGATTTGGTCCAAATATACGACGAGCAGTTGCCATTTGAAGTATGGACCCTGAAGGACAATTGATGATTAACCCATCTCTAGAATCAAATGTACGCTAACATTGATGAGTTGTTTTGTAAACAAATGATACTTCTCAGTGTCACAACAACGACTACAGTGTGGCACCTAGTCTGGGTACTGATACTAGTTTGTGACCATCCAGTGATTTAATAGAGTTCAAATGTTCAAACGTTCAATGATCATGATCCTGGAACTTGACAGCGTGAGAAGCTGATAATTGAAAGAGCAGATGAATATGATGCATAATACTGTCAAAATGATATTCCAATATGACACCTTGGATGCCGCCCCGGTGTAGCTCGGGTTAGGGTCTAGATGTCCATATCTCATGCAGCGCGAGACCTGGAGATGATTACTATATTGTTTTGCTCTGTAATATCGTTCTCCGTCTCAATAAAGGTTAGCTAGAATAAAAATAGTTGAACCAGATACGTCGATATCTAGGCTTAGACATGAACCTACTTTGGTATAGGATTGCTACTCATATAAACGGACGACAACATTACGTCGCTGGTGTGATCGAGCGGCACAGGTCCGACAAGCTTTGCGCCCAGAACCAGCCGGCCGTTCAACCTCAAAGTGTTCCAGTTTTCGTACTTGTTTCGTTGTATAGTAACTAGCGCGACTCATAGCAAAAAGTGAGTGGCCGTACACTTATTAATCATTTAGTGCATTTATCAGTGATTAAAAGCTGCTCCGCTTACATTTCCCACACAAGAGAAGCTACACTTGTTGTTCATTGAGATGCTCCAAATACTATCTGGAGACCTAGTCGTACGAAAATTCCTTCGTACGGTAATATAAATCACCTATCCATGCAACGGTACGCGAAGAGTTCGAGCCCTGGAATTTGATGATCACGCATCAGAAAGGCTACCAACTATCAGTTCACATTTTCACATTTAGACTCATGGGGAAGTCAAGACACTTATAAATAAAGTCTCACCGAACTTTTTCAAGCTGAACAAGCCATACCGACTTGATAATAAATGGGCGCCAGACCATCTATCGATTTTATCAGCCAAGTGGTATGTGCAAAGCCAACCGTAGCTCTCGTGAGAACATGGAGGCGATAAAGCATCATGTTTGAGTGGTCGTCTGCCTGATCCCGTTCATAGGATCGTGGACCCTGCACGGTGATGTTGTGAAAGACGGACCTAGTAAGGGGTCAGAAACTTTCTGGTATTGTTTGGTGTAGTGACGGGAGATAAGACTACTGTAAATCAGAAAACAACCAAGCTTGCGGAGTTTGAGACATAATGAAAAACAAATTCACTTGTAACAATGTTGTTATTCGTTTGTAGGGGTCGCCCGACGGTGTTATTGGTTAGGGGTATCTGAGGACCCTTAACGGAAGCTTAGGAAGTAGCCTGTGGGTTCCAGCGGGAGCTAGAATGGGCTTGACACGGGTGCTCGAGAGAACAGTGCGGTGACATCTGGTATCGGTAAACAACATCAGTATCATGATCCATTGAACCACTGTATAAGCATTGTACCATGGGATTTTGGTTTGAGTCTGAATAGAGTGCTAGGTTCGGGGGTTTGTCATTGAAAATGATATTTCCATCATCTTATAGGAGGGGAAGTGGAAGGAGGGAATGTATTTTTGAGCCTCTAGCGATCTCAGAGTCAACGATGCCTCCCCCTTCGATTACATAACAGTTAACGCCTAGGTGTCTGATGACTCTGATCGAGTATCTCTTCGTAGTAGTTCGTACTGTACCTTTCTAGTGTCATTTGACTCCACATCTGAGGCCGTAGGCTTCAAGACATCCAGACCCTGCATCATTCTATGTGCGAGAAGTACAATTTGACTTCTTCCTCTCCGTTTAGATATTGTTTCGCATGTCGCTGTTGAACAATGCCGTGATATCACCCTGCAGTACCCTGGTCGTCACAGGTTCAGCTGATCTGTGGCGGTAATATGACTGTATACCCGTAATATCTGTGACTGCATGATCCCCTCTACATGCATCTAGCTACTTGGGAGCTCAATTTGGGCGTTCCATCCGAGTAGTACAAGAGCATTTGGACATCAGGAAGTCTAATCGTTGCAGTATCTACGTTCCTTGCCATTTCTCCATTATGTCTATGCTTACGATCTCATATATTATTGGTGGCTTCATCGAGGGCATTGGTATTGCGAACGTGTGAGCTCTTTCTTTACGAACAGTACAGCGGAGTCTCATTACATATCGCAGGTTCTACGGTATCTCTATTGCCCAGGCATATGTGTACATGAAGAAGTGCGATAAAGATCCACAGTGGATTCAATGGCTTGCTGCTGGTGTCATGTTCGTGAACTCACTCTATAGATTTAAGCACTCATCTCAAGCAACAACAGGCTTCTGGAAACAGGGAATACTATATTTCTACAACGACAACAGTTCTTCTATTCGGTATTGGCTATTGAAAACTCGCATTTGGTAACAAGAATAGATTGGCAAGTTACCCGAAATACCTTTTCTGAATCTGACATGAATTTCGCTCATTTGCAGGAGTGTACCTGTACGTTCCGACACTTTAATTCAATCGATTGGGTCAATCTGATGTAGCTTTAGACAGCTGTGGGGTTTGAGGTACGAGTGTGTAGCCGATGACTGCTAGAAATTTAACAAGTTCCACAATAGATACTCTCCGAAATTATCGTACAATGGTATCGTCCGGATCCTATCTTTTGTCCGTTTTAATAAACTAATATATATCCCCTAAAAGTTTCTATATACATCGAATGTGGATGTGTACGTCTGCATTCTGCGATGGTCATGCCTTATCTGATGAGCAAATTTACAGTCAGCAAGAATCTGATCCTTACTGTTGGAACGGTAGTATGCGTCGTGTTCGAACAAGTGACTACTAATCTCAATACCCTCTCAGGTCATTCTCCTTATTTGTCGCCATGGTATTTTCATGTGTGAGGATCATCAATCAAATCTACATACAGCTTACCTGACTATATTTCAATAGATTGTATGTCTGACACGTAGGTATACGTTGTGATACGTTTGGAAGAGGTAGCTCAACATCCGACAGAATCAAATACGACACATGGACAGAACTGCATGTATCGAAAGGCTTCATGGTATGTACGCAGACAATATTTTTACGTTCCGAATGCTGATTACTATCTAGCCGTCACTGATCTCAACCGCCACTATCATTGTTCTGTCAGATGGGATCATCGCAGTGACGATGGCATACTACCTCTATCGAAGTCAATCACAGTTGAGAAGGCGAGCTTGCGTAATCTATTTGATCCAATACGTCGCATTACTTACCGGAGTCATGAAGGATCCGGAGTATCGTCACTTGGCTTATTTTGTACTTCGTAAACACTGGTGCTATCCTAGTGTGCGTATTTCAGTCACTTCACCGATCTCTTCAAAGTTCTTCATGAATTCTGCGGCTACTTAGAGCGTTCTCTGTATGTGCTCTTATATCTGTGAGTCACATACACCTCATTTTAGCATAGTGTTAATTCTTATCTTAAACAGTATGTAGCTGCACCAAATAGCCTGCTATTTTGTGCTTTCATCATACTCTACGCAAGAGGTATGTTTCTCTTGGATGTCACACATCAATTCGCTAAATTGATCAGTAATATTCAGCTGTATCGAATGCTCTCTTTGGAGCGTAAGCTATATCTTGCGGTCTACTTTGGACATATTTGACTCACTTTCCCGCCTCTAGTCTGAATGCCCGACACGTACTTCGTGCTAAGATCGAGCAACCAATTACTCTTGGTCGTACTTCACTTTACAGCGGTAGTGCCGTATTTCATGAGTCACACTCAGTTCGAACTTTCAGTAACTTCACTATTGTACACCATTGGTCTCACCGGCTCTCTCAACAGATTCGAGTCGATATGGAACGATGTACACCAGGAGTCGATAACCCGAAGGTGCGCGACCTTGTTCCGTCTCATTACCATTCTTATTCATTCTATATACCTAGACGATCCCCGACAGTTCCGAGAATGGCAACAAGGCCACAAATACTCTCGAATATATCCCGGAGTAGGTTGAATAGATATCAATGACTTTGTATGGTCATATCACTAGCTATACTGAATGGTCTTATATGATATTGTTTATGCACCTTGGGAATCGGCTGAACTATGAGCACAAATAGGAATTGGTTATGATAGAAGTATGATACCAATTGTACATATGTCAAGCAAAATAATTGACAAAGGTAAGATAGGGGTCAAATCTAACTAGCTCTACAAGAAGGAGGAGGAGGAGGAGGAGGAGGAGGAGGAAGAGGAGGAGGATAGAGATGCGAGAGATGATGATGACACTGTACAAAAGGAAGTGCATATATAGTCTTATCCCCATCTCGGAAAGCACTAAGCACGCCGGCGCAAACAACGGTGACCGTCTTGCTCGCCTATCCCGCTAGCAAATGGACAAAACGCCGTCGAACGAGAGGATACAATTCATGTTCCCTCACGACATACTAATATGAGAAGGACGTAATGATCAACTGGCATCATTGCAAACGAGTGGAGTGCAAATTGTTAAACTATCATCTCATGAGACTCATTTTCCTTGTTGTGATTTTGAGAGAAATTCATGAGCGTATGGTATGTGGTGCCGATGAAATCACATACCGCAATGGTCCGGATGTCCATCGTACTATCAGAAGTTTCCTGAGAGACTTCAAACTGAACCGGCTTCATGTTGACATATTAACAGCAATGAGGAAAGGATTACAACCTGGGAATCTCCTGTGGTTCTTTGAGAGAGTATAGATGGTTCTAGTGTACTATCACTGTATATCACTGGTTTTGCAAGCCTCGTGCGAAGAGCGTGTCGTCCGTTTAGCCTGAGATTAGAGCATAAGTTATCGCAAATTACGCGTCGGTCAACGCTTACATTGCAAGGAAAGAGTTAGCATATACTAGTTTTAATATAAGTGAGAGCATGGAATGAGCTGATAGTCACGAGTCCTACATTTTCTCCTTAGTATGAGTAGCCCTGCATATGCAAGGCTTTCGGTCAACTTCAGATACTAAAGTGGATGAGAGAGTTGGGCATGCAATTAGGCGGGTTGTTTCTTTCCTCGCCGCAATTAAAGTACATACCCCAACAGCACTGTCATAACGATGAGATGAAGGAGATATACGACACCTAATTTAAAAATTCTCTTCTAAAGTTAGGAGCCTAGGACAACTTGGTAACATATAAGTAGGGTCGCGGATGCGAGCGACCTCTGGATAGGCTCAGTTTGACCGTTTCACTCGCACACATGAACTTGAAGAACATAAAGATGATTACGATACGACAGAAGTATAATACCACCTATATAATCAACGATCTAATGACAATATTGAGACAAAATACTACTAATGCTACAATGCGGGTGATGATACAGATCTACGAGGATGAGATAATGATGCTACAGAACGTGAGGAAAGATATGCAAGATGCGTATGATGGTATAATGAAAGCAATGAGAACGAAGATAGCAAGGATGAAATGGTGCGATAAGAAAAGTAGATGAAAAAAAGAGACAAGTCAAGAGTGCTCAATCCTCCAACAGGAAATCCCAATCAATCTCGACTTCGTTGCTGCGCCTCGCGCACCAACCAAAACCGAACATGCGCTTGCAAGCCTCTTTGCAACGAGCTTCAGGCTCACCGCGATGAATATCCCACATCCTGAACGTGACTGTTCCAGACGTGTGAACTATAACTTCGTCTTCCTCCCCCGAATTGCCTAACTTTTCCATCTGATAGGGATCAGCATCGCTAATATAAATATCGGAGTAGCGAGGCATTCCTGAAGAGATGGAAACAACGGATGGTCGGCGAGATTGTGTCAGGCATACGTTTTTCATAATGCGGTTGGTGAAACCCGCGGAGAAGCTGACTTTGCGACACGATGAGGATCGGTGAATGTGACCTTTGAAGTCCGATGGCAGCCAGACAACGACATCAGCTGATGATGAAGAGTTTACCTCAAGGCGAAATTTTGCTTGTCTCGAAGGTGTGAAACTGCGACACTGTAAGTACAGATGCATTATGAGTACATTTTGTTTCAATGGGATCTGATTGGGTTGAGACAGTCTTACTTACCACTTTCACCTTGATAGACTCATCAGACTCATTGCCAATAAACATGTCCAAACGATAGTCTATTGGTTGATTCTTGGCACGATAGTGGGGCAGAAGAAGTGAAACATCGATAGGTTTGTATTCGCTATCGAGAGTGAAATCGTGGGGTGACTCAGAGCCTGCACCTCTAAACTTCACTCGATATGAGCCTGAAGGCGGCTCAAGCAAGCTCTCCATACTGGAGGGATAGTGGGAGTCCTATGCGAAGAGCAAAAGCATGAGGTTCTGCTTCTCGCCACGAGGTATTTAACTCACCACGGACGAACATAACCGCGGCATCGTGGTAGACGTATTTCAACTAGGTTTGCAATGGGAGATAGAAATCGGGACAGAGTGGTGGACCCACAGGAGGAAGAACGAAGGGTGAAAACGCGCAAAAAGATTGGGGGATCATGACTGAGAGAAAGTCGGCCTTATAACATGGTCGTAACAACCAGCACCTTGTGCCGGATTTAGCAGGGTCCAAAAGAGGCAATTGTTGTCTTACATTGTCCCAATTAGGCAATCCAAGAACAATAAGACACGCACCATGACGGACGTTCGGACAGAGAATGGAGACTGTTCTGCTTCTGCTGACAACCACCGTCCTCCTGACTCGCAAGACATCCTGCTTGTAACGTCTCTGGACTCTGGAGTATCCCCGACGGGGTGCTCATCGTACACACTCCTGTCGATGACCAGCTGACTCTGGCAGTGTATGATTCAGATTGGGTGTTCGCTATCGCTACAACACAAACACAAATCGCCTCGTGTCTCTCGGCATGAGACATGAACATATAGGTCGCCAAACAGCACACCAAGCTGCAGCAATGCGTGGTTTGTATTTCATATTAACAATAACGCCTGATGCTTCCTTATTTGCGATTCCTATTGTTTGCGCGTCTGCTTCTCACACCCTTCAGCATTATGGAACTTTCTCTTTACGGACCTTGTTTACCTTTGCCGGATGCGATACTTACAAGTAAAACATCACATCAGTAACATCCGCTTGTTCAGAGCGACGAACATGAAGCTCAATCTGTAACATCTCTAATGCTGAGTCCTGATTCAAAGCTGTTTCACCATTGGGGTGTCCGTTATGACAAATAGGGTAGATACCTTCATACATGAACAGGTTCTATATTTTCAATTTAATCTCCGTCGTAGTTTGTTCTGTCGCGAGAGCTAAAAGGCGTTCGTTTCAGTCAGACCACCTTTCGAAAATAACATTTCATTGTATCTCAACACTCCAAGTCCGACTACACATAAAAAGGGTGTTCATTGTCTCCCATATAGGACATCTACTGAAAGCCTCGAGGTAACTCTCAGTCATGCCTTCATGCTACTAACCATATTCGAGTTGTGACAATGTATAAGAGTTGTACGATCAGGTACAAGCATCGAAATGTCTAGCACTGGCACAAGAGAATGTGACATGATGTTTGTCTTTAGTTACCTTCTGAATAGACGAAATCATTCAATCGACCTCGTGTACGCCGGACAGTCGGACGTCCCCTATTTGAATGACAATGGGGAGTATGCCGGTAGCTTTCTTGGATTTGTGCGGTTACGTAGACTCACCTAGTCACTTCTTAGACTGGACTGTTGTACACGTAGAAACTTAAAGGAAGACATGCATGGGAATACGTGGGAACACCTCTTAGATTCTAGCACAAACGGTGCTTGAACTTTGATATTCATAAGCGAGCTCGCCGTGTAACCAAGAAGTTTATTGTCTTGCCACGTTCCAGAATTTCCGTTCAGAAGATCGGACCGCGATACTATACCGACTTCGGGGATAATTATCATTTCTCCTTCTCCGCTCAGTTGTGTAATGCACAACCTAGTACTGTATATGTAAACGTGAAAGAGGAGGGTCCCAAACTAGTACTACAAAAAATGGTGCTCCAAAAGAGAATTATTGTCATACATACAAGGAAATAGAAAGTGGGTTAGTGTTATATTAGCTGAGATACCGGTATCGTCCAGCCCATCCGGTCTAAAGTTCTGCTCTCCTCCGAGAATAGAGCGAATAGAGCGAATAGAAGCAGGATGGGAATCAGTGACGGGTAGCGAACGGAATGACGAAGGCGAAAGTGTACGATCGTCGTGAGGAGGCAATTACGCCTCGAACTCATAAATGTCTTCAGGAACAGCGACATTCCTGAGTAGAGGATCAAGAGATGCCAACTCGTCTCTGATGCCTCTTCGTGCACAATCATCCAATTCTTTCAGGAGCATAGCGACGATTTTCTGCGGACATCAGTCAGAGTACAAGAGCATGAAGATGACATGAGAAAATATTGAACGCCGAAGAGCGGAAGAAATTGCGCACCTTTAACCTGGCATCTATTTGGCGTACCGTGTCGCCAATAGCAGAAGTCCAGCTAGGCGGAGGACTACCAAGGGTACCGGCATACAAGGCCGACGCGTTTGACGAATTTGCAATACCCCACAAACTACTATCACTGTCATTCACAGGCGCGGCATCTGCACCTGTAAACAGGTATGAAACACCTGGATGAGGTGAAAGAAGTCCAAGAGGGCCCATCATATGTTGTCCGGTTGGAAATGGCGATGGCCCAAGAATTTTCGAAATTTTATTGTACACCTCTGAGAGAACATCTAGAAGGGAGAGTAGAGTTTGGTGATAATCAAGTGCAAAGGGCTTCAAGATTATTAGAGGTGCTTTGTTTTCAGGAAGAGAAAAAGAGGACTGACAACATGGGGGAGGACGAGGAATGACGTATCGGAGGAGTCTGCATATGATACTGCGTAGTCTGCCGCACCAAGCGGTCGTTTTGATCGGCCTGGTCTGAATAATGAACGCTGTGGGCGATGATGAGCTTCCATGAACGAGCGGATGACGAAACAGATACAAAGTCCGCAATAGAATTTTGCACGACCCGAACTACTCAGAGGTCACTATGATCGTCATGCCTTGACTTTCTCCCGTTAACCTAAAGATTACTCAGGTCCCGGAACGACAATACAAAATCCATAGGTTAGCGTGGAGAGAGTCAAGGAGGACGGGTAGCACAATTTTGCATCTGGAGTAAAATGTATTCGTCCAGATTTCATAAACAGTGAGAAAGGCTAGCAGCAGCACAGAGTTTGGTTCTGATGATTGACAGTTCGGATTCAAGCCCAACTTCTGTGTCCTGCGGAGTATTGCTCCAACAGCACGAAACCCCATTAAATAACCACGATGGAGATCACGAAGATAGGTACAGGAAAAACTTAAACGCACCATCTTTAATCGTTCACCGTCATCTTTGTTCTGATCATATTCGTTAAGGGCATTAGAAAGCCCACGAAGGAAGTCCTGAGGGTCCTTGACGTCAAATGAGTTCGCAAGAGACATTCCCAGGATGGCAAAACGATAGGTTCTGCGATATCCATTCAATTAAATATACCGAACATATAACGTTTGGACTTACCGAGTTTTCATAGCAATGTTGTTGAACACACGATCGAGCTCGGCACGAGTGATCATAATTGTGTGAAACCAATGGCTTTTCCTGCATCATATATTCATACTTAAGTTACATGACAGGAAGTAGAATCACTCACCCTTCGTGCACGTTTCGTAGATACGTCAACGTGATTATCCTCTTCTTCACTATCTCGCGCAGTATTTCCACTGTCGTCCCCTGCACCCCTTGCGCGCCATTTGGCATGGGCAGCGACCCGGATGAAGTTCCAGACTCGGACGGAATGGTTTGTATATCCCAGTCCCTTGCTAGAGGGACGGTTGAAGTTGGTGTTGGCGCAGAGGCATACTGGAGGCCCGTTGCCGAGGAAACAGTGTTCACATTTATTGCGGAGGGTTTGAAGGAAGAAAGGAGGTTCTGGGCAGATGACTTCCGGCGCATGGATGGACGTTGCAGTTGAGTGACATCTACAGGCTGGGTCGGTGCCATGGACATCACGCTGCTGAACGCCGACATCGAGCAATGGTGTTTCACGAGCCGCTAAGAATGTTTTCCCGGAGATCTGCCTGATTGCACTGCTGTAACGCAGACCGTGTGGACCGTGTGGACGAGAGAGCAACGATGGGAGGCTCAATGTTCTAAGCGATCTCGAGCAGATAACAACCGGTTGTGGTTTAGGTTGTAATGTCGTAACTACCAAATGTATAGCCATTACAAATTGCCTGCTAATCCTATACAAACATTAATATGAGATGACCAGTTACGTAATTGATATCAGACGCCATACGCGAATAATCTTCCATCTCAGGTTCCTTTTCACTTCAACTTGTTGTCTCCTACACTTCACTCATCTCCGATATGGCTGATATTCAGGCGATCGCGAAGCAGTTCACTGATTTTTACTACACAACCTTTGACACGAATCGCCCAGGTCTCCAAAGTCTCTACGTGCGTCGATAATCTGCTATTTCTTGATCGTTGACTCGAACATGGCCATAACGATTTCGCAACAACCTACAGCGTGAACATTCTATGCTCACATGGGAGGGACAACCATTTTTGGGAGCTCCTAACATTTCTGAAAAGATATCTGTACGTGATATTACTGGCCAAATAAATACGCAATTTTAATGCTTCTCATTTTCAGTCGTTGCCCTTTGAGAAGGTCCAACACAAAGTCACTACTCTTGATGCCCAACCTTCTTCCCCCACCGTGTCGAGTATGATTGTTAGCGTAACCGGATTACTCCTGGTGGGCCTACTAGATAACTCTAAGTCCTGCGCCACCATCTGACATAACTACCCTATCAGGTCGATGACAGCGAAAACGCACTCCAATTCAGCCAGATCTTCCAGCTCATCCCTGATGGTGGAAGCTACTATGTGTATGTACTATCCTATACTCATTGTTATTCTCTCTCACGTCTATACTCTAGATACAATGACATCTTCCGCCTCAACTATGGTTAAGTGCGTTGTAATGGATGCTCATCAGCCTGTACCATCTTGAGTTTATCAGCGGTGTAGAAGTGTCATAGGAAGAATTCGTGTAATATGGTTTGTCCACAACAAATATAACAAATTCATTTGTACTTTCCCTTTAGCACAAATCCGGGTTTCTGGATAGCGATCGCTACTTTGAACGTCTCTCCAAGAATGCAACATGAGCATCTTGGATCTGAACACACGTACCCATAGAACAGCGTACAAAGGACACTTTTTGATAGATCAATACACGGCCATGTCCCTTGCCGCGTAGTTCCACCACTGTAAATTTCTATTGCAGGGAGAGGGAGAACATAACACCTTGCAAACGAGCCCCACCTGCATCTGAGGCGTGAAGGAAGGTACGTACATCATCGGTTTTATTTATTATCACTTATACTTCTCATCCTAGGGAGCAGGTTTTAACAAGCTGGATAAACACAAGACAGTTTCTACGACTAAGCAGTTGAATTCGTGCTTTGTGCCAGCCTAAAACTCTATGAATCGACTCATTCTATGTTCATGATACCGATATATGAGCGTCTTGTCGTGTACATTTGGAACGGTTGCTTCATATCTCCCATATAGGCGGTGGAGTCACTACTATCAAAAACATGTAAGTGAGCAGACCACCACATAGACCCAGGGCAACCATTAACATCTTCCTACCAGGCTCTTTAGTATCATGACAATCAATCACTTCTCCGTATGTGCACAAGATTGAGGACGCGACCTTAATTGGATGAAATGTTCGGCGATAAGAATCATCTTGTGTGATGTGTGCCTAACCATAAGCTAGTTTGCTGCTCTCATATCTTCTGTCAAAACAGTAATTGTCAGTACCCGGAACTATGATCGTCGTCGTCAAACGCTACCTTGGGGCTTCCTCTTGTGCCGATGCCCTTCCTTGCCAGTATATCTCTGATTTATTATTATGTAGCGATCCGTACGATGACACTGATGTATTACAGATTGCACGGTCAATTTCTACAACACGAACCCTCTTCCGATACGGTGTTGATTTAAGTTATGGACGCACCCTAGAAGGTCAGCCTCTCATAATTGGCAACAGTGCACAGTTTCAGGGTATGTTCCATATTTTTAGGGAAATGTAAATCCCCATTAACCGAGATACAGCCACCTACAACGACTGCCTCATCTGCATTCTCAAATGACTAACAATTATGATCTACAACAAACCATCTAAGCTCAATGAATAAGTATTGCTTAGCCGTGCTTTCAGTATTCATCGCTCACCGATCTATACCTCTGGTATGTGCCGTTATATTTTTAATTCATGGAGCCATGATGAACGCAATGACCATTCGGCTCTCGTGGGGTACAACGCGATCTACCTGTACGATATGCGAGCAAGCTCACGTCAAGTCAGTATATCTTGCACCTAAGATGAGTCTTTTCCTTCTTCGCAGAACAGTTTCCCACTAAGCCCAATCGAAATGTACCGAAGACATACCAAGTTCCGATTATCTCGTGAGAGTAAAAATCATGTTCTGCAAAAAAAACACCACCCGGGATCAAGAAAGGTGGGGTCCATCTGCGACGGTTTACCTACCGTGGGCGTAGTGTCTTTGGAAGACTGAATCTACGAGCGAGTCGCAGCCCAATTAGCATATTTCTAATTGACCAGAAATCATGAACATGGTTGACTCGACGACCATGGGTAGGGTTTCCCAATTGCGCAAGCGATCGCCCTATCTAGTAACATTCTCGCGAGTTTCGTCATAAGAACCGTAGATGGGGTAGTGAAGGGATGTTGATATTGTGTTTCATTATATCGTCGAAAGAGTTTCCATTGTTGACAAATGGAACGGCAGAGTTGGATTTCTTACCTTCTGAACGCGCCGAGCGTTCTGCAATTCTTTGGCACAAATCTAGCACTAGCACACAGCAGGTAGCCCATAATTTTCCATCAATTGAAGATCGCAAGTAAGTATAAACCAGTACATCACAGTTAGAGGCATTTTAGGGTACTGTCTGTACAGAGACGCGTGCGGGGGCCTCTGAACTGAATGTTACTCTCGAACTTTCAGGAGATATCTATATTCCATTAGCATCTCTTGCGGCAACTGAGAATTAACTACGTACTTTCGGAACTGTGGCCGTTTCGAGTCGAGTATGAATTGGTACCTATACAAACTATTATTATGAGGAATATGACAATACAGGAAGAATGAGGCTGACTGAATGTAATAGACGAGAAGGAATGTTGCTGAAATCAGAAAGAGCGACTGATTTATCTATTTTTGCACGAAGTAGATGGCGTGCATTTAATCTGCATTGTAGAGGATGTCAGAATGTTTTGATTTAGTTACTTAACAAAATATGCACGACATACGCCCCGAAGAGTGAATTAGCGACAGCTAGGTGGCCAAGAATAAATAAAACAATGTTTGACGAAAGAAACGTATCACATACCTCTAGCATAAAACATGATGAAAGCACCAAAAAGCAAGCTGTCGGGTGCTGCAAGATACTGACTCGTTTGTTAGAAACAGATAATCTAAGGCTAGAAGGACTCACAGATATTATTGTGCACGCTGAAAATCCACTGAATATAATGAATGGCATAAGATACCTATTTCATAAGGGAAACTCACAAATAAACTTACACCAAAAGAGCACCAGTGTTGACGAAGTATATAATCAGCCAACCAACAACGCCTCGAGTTCTCCGCGTACGTTATTAACCACAGAGCACATGAAAATAATGCGAATGTATAAGACATACCTCTTCAATTGAGATTGGTTCCGATAAAGATAGTACGCCATCGTGGTGGCAATGATTGCATCGGTAAGTATACCCAAAGCTGCCGTCGATATGAAGAACGACTACATAGTTTGTTTAGTTATATGTAGCATCATTTAACTTTGAACGTACCCTAAAGATCTTTGACAACTCCGTCTCAGTCCAAGTCTTCAACTTAATTCTGCCGAAAGAAACATAAGACGGTATGGTAGATATGAATGGTAAGTACACACGTGTCTGCTATACAATCTGTTGAAGTAGTCAGAAGGGCAAGCCACACTCAAAAATTGTAACCTACATAGGAAGAAGCCGTGTCTTGAAATGAGCAGAGTGATCTATCAGGATGTTGCTTAGCACTCGTCTAAGTATTACAGATATGGATCATTACCGTTCCAAACGTTAAGATACGATTCTTGCTGACTGCGAGGTATTTATCAAAAATAGGAAATCATAGTTCTTGCAAAGGAGAAACTCACACATCCACATCCGATGTACGTAGAATCTATACATGAAGATGAGTGAGTGTATGGAAATAATGTGCTGGAATAATGAACATACGTTTGGACGAAAATCTCGGAAGCAACCTACGAACATTTGCTCGGCACAAGCCAGGAGTATGACTTCAAGCATACGACGTACCTCAAACAATAGGGCTACCTATCAAACAATGGTGAAGTAAGTTTCTAAATATAACCTCAAAAGGGTATCTTACGGGCATACTCCTGCACATATATTTCATGATCAACGCGCAAGAGACCTAGTGATTTGTCACTATACTCACCAATCAATTTTTGCAACCAAAAGTGGGTCTCCGATGCTGAGGATGGAGTAAAAAAATTGTTGTCTCTGTAAAAAGACTGTATTCCCAGTTTCTAAAAGTCTTTCGTCGAAGTCAATTATACGCAAATACAGCGCGAAAGGATTTGATACTAACATGATGATGGTAGCCAGCCACTTCATCCATCTTGGATCATGCTCCCAATGTTGCACGTACACATATGCCTGCGCAATGGAGATACCATAAAATCTAGGGGAAGAACTTTACCGAAATAGCCGCGTTAATCCGGAAGATGCCTACGTACATGTTTGCAATAGCTATACCCTGGACGAAGCCCCCAACAGTATATGGGATGGAGGGCATAATGACAAGGTGTCGGTCTCGGTTCAGAGTTAGAGAGAGCTATCTCAGAATAGGCAATGTTGTAGCGAGACTCAAATTTTAGTAGGTAGGCATCCAGTGGTAGAGAGATCCGATACGAAGTCGGGAAAGAATCATGATGACATGTACACCGCAATGCAATTCGATAATCACATCATAGTCGTCACATAGCGTAGTCCAGGGATGATTGAAGGGACCAAGTATCGCTACGCTCGTGTGAGGGGCACTGGCAGGGTTCCCTATTGTATCATGTATATCAGCCGAGTGCTAGATGGGGACTCGGAGAGAAGCTGAGGTTGGCGCTTCTTACATCTACAATTGGGGTCTGGCTATTGAATAGGCCAGGGTCGTAGAAATGGCAATATTAGTCCCAAATACGTGGTTACTAGGGTTGATAGACCCTGACAAGGGTCTGATCCATGCACACGGGGTAAAGGGTTCCCGGAAATAGAGAGGCAGGATTGATATTGAAGCTTGAAGACGTAACAAGTGCCACATTATGACAGTGCTCCGAGCCGCAGTGGTGTTCGGGGAGTGCCGAATGCTACTGTCGCGATACAATCCCAACTCGAAGAAAATGGCAGGTATCATATATTATGTCCTCATGCTCTAATGGTGTGATCTAAATTCCTTTCATTTCCAAATCAATTCTACAAATAATAGCTGGGTCCTTTAATTGTTCCAACAAACCAATCGTCCCATTCTGATTGAATCAGGGTGGCGGTACAAGTCTTGGACATCCCTGTACGTGATTCATCACATCAGCTTCTTCCTTTTGTGCTACACCCTTTTCGTTACGATTATCGGAAGGAAATGCATCAAGGGTGCATTCCGCAGCAAATGATATCTGCGCCCATCGACTCTGGCGGCGATCAAGAAGTCATGGACCCTTAATCTTTTCCAGGATAAATAGACGAGTTGTACTGAGGAATCGCTGCCTCACACACCTGCCTTCTCCCTTACAGAAGTGTGGTGTTTTGACAGGTTTATTCTGGTCCTTTTGTATGGTTTAACATCGGATACGCATTTATAGTGCTGAATGTTGTCGTGAAATACAACGTAGTTGTGTAGTAACTACGTTGTGTTTCACGAAAACATCTCTCCGCGGCATACATATTAGCACATTCAATAGTCGTAATAAATGTTCAATGATTCTGTTATAATGTAATATTATATGTTCGAGGTAAGCAATGCCTCTTTGTTGACACTGTATTGCGTTGGAACATTGCCATATAATAGGATTCCATGCTAGATACGAATCTTTCCTCAATAGTTTGCAAGGAATGTTCAAAGTGTTGGGCTTTTCTCTCATGTAAGCTGGTTTATTTGAAACGTTCCATCCGACTTATCCGGCGTCGGTTCTGACACCCGGGCCGGCCCTGAACCGTTCGTTGCAACATTGAACGACGATACTATCACACCTGGGGAGTTTGAACGCTCCCCACTGGTACGCCTCGGGTTCTATCCAAACTCAATGGTTTTTCACCATTCTTTCACTATTGTATAGCTGTGCGTTTTGGCTATAAGCTCCAAAAGTCCGCAGAAAAAAAGAGAGGGAACTGAATGCCTCGGCACGATTTTGATGTGGAGGGCTTGAAAGTGGTAGAGTTTGAACGCGAGGTCACAGATCAGTCACGGGTGGGTAACGTCGGCATCAATCGGCATGCACCTTTTGTCAAGCATAACTTGGTGAGTTTGACAAGAGCGTGTGAACGCAATTGTAGTAGCTCATGTCACATTTGCATGAACACTCGGAATATAAGTTAACTCTACTCCGACCTCTACTGTAATCGTAGAATCAGACTACTAGAGTGTGCTATAAATATATATTTCTATCTTATCTGCCCATTTGAGGAGGATCCGTCGAGGCCTTCGCCAGCGATCTACTAAGATCTGCTTGAAGATGAGGCTGCACATTGTCATATTGTTCTCTGGCACATGCAATTCTGAACGGTTTTGTCTGAAAATTGGAAGAATGCATGTAATAGTATCTAGCTACAATATTCTACCATACTGGATTTTAATTCCGAGTGGAAAGTGCCTAACCCATAGAGTTTGACAAAACGGCGTCTGTCAAACTCCCCAGGTGCGATAGTACTTCAGCTTTACTTCACTGGCGGCTTCAACTCTCCGTCGTAGATGTCCCAGCAAGCCCTAGTTGACCCCTTTCCATAAACCGTATTGATACTGATTTATTTCCATTGGCTTTACGATTACATTTCACAGATAAACGAAAGCCGTTGACGTTGGGAGGCATGTACCCTGCATCGCTTCGGACTTCTTGGTACAAGTCCGATACCATGTCAAGGAATCTTTAGGTGATAGTTCTCTTTCCAAAACAACAAACATGAAGGGTCTTACTCATTGGGATTCCAGTGGTTATCAAATCGCCGAGGGCCATGGACAGGGTATATTTAACAAGACACTGTATGCCTAATAAATGAAATGCATACTGCTATTAACAGTATCAGAGGTCAACAACGTATTTTCCAATGCGTACTTCTCAACAACAGCAACAACTGGTACTCTTAGACGGATCCATAGATGTCTTTCCGGGGCTCATCGATTTTTACGCTCAAAATATTCTTTCTCAACCATTCGTAAAACTTTCCTCTCATAACAATCCTAACGAGTCGACCACAGTTTCATACCTAGAGTTCGCAGAAACCACCGAATCGCTCATACACTCCGACCCAACGACTCACGTCCCAATAGCGAAGTGGTTGTGGTACCGGTGCACTGCGACACCCTGCTGTACATGGCCCTCGTTCCCGGACTGGTTAGGGCCGGACCAATCGTAAGTTTCAAGACTTGCTACGATCCATGCTGGCTGTTGACCACTCACTTTTGTAGCCATTTCCTATGTCATCTAGAAACTCTCCAGAGGCAATGATTACTATGCTAGAGTCGACCGATTGCCACTATATGGATATAGGCTATCCTCGTCGTTAAATTCACTCTGTTCAGGGCATGCTGACAACCAAGGAGTATGTTCTAAGCATAGACCAGGCCTGTACGCGGAACTCCCTTCCCACTTTACTCCATTCATGTCTACCAGAGCTGCGAAAAGCTCAGGCGATGTTGTCCTCATCCTTCACTCCTCGGGTACGACCAAGATTCCGACAGCGATTTCCCACACTCGTAAAACTCTACTCCAATGATGCAGAAGTCGTACGTAAATTCCTTCCCTGTTTCCTTGGTGGTGATCCAAGTGTCCCATTTAGCTTCAGTTACATACAGACGAGGCGAACAAGAGGGTTCTGCGGGTGCAATACTCCCAACATTTCACGCTATGGGCATCTTCGCTCAAATGTGTTGCCCACTTTCTACTGGCCACTTTGTGGGCTTGTATACCCCACAGGAGCCACAGTCACTTGTTGTACCGAATGCGCATAATCTACTGGAGGTAATCAGGACGACCGGATGTGCGATTACCGTCGTCGTTCCGACATCTCTGGAAGGTAGGCTGGCTCGTCGTATTTGACTGGCTTGGAATGTGACTTGATCAATTGGACCTGTTTAGGTGTGAGCCCAATCTCAGGAAGCGATTAATCACCTTAAGTCAATGAAAATTGTAATGTGTACTACCAGGTATAAAGTGTGCCCGAATGCTTACTCGGTGCTGTTGGTGTTAATGTGGTTTTTGTTTATGGGAAATTGAGGCAGGTACTGTCACCGCTGTTTATGATTTCACAGACAGTAGGAATGGGGTCGGATGTATTTCGGTGATATGTACCAATATCGCTGGATTGACCAAGGTAACGGGTCATACGAACTCCAATTCTTGGTGAGATTGAGACGATGATAACGAGAAGAAAAAAGTAATCCAGTCCTTCTAAACTCATGAAAGTCACCAACCTACCATAGGAAAACCTGTCAGACGTTCGCGGATTCGCTATTTCTGATCTCTTCAAGCCTCATCCCACCAAACTGGGCCTTTAGCGGGTGCGAGTTACTCAACATGAGTTTTCTATGTCGCTTTAATTGCTGAATTCTCTTATAGTGTTGATCGGATGAACGATCTCATATTACTGTGCTCAGGTACCTATTCTACTACGAGCATTTTATTACTGCTGCTAAAACGTACCTAATAGGAGGAAAGGTAGTCCCCATAACACAAGAAAGCCACGTCGGTTCACACCCATCAATTTCTGGAGCGATAATATTTGGGCGCGGAAGAAACCAAGTGGGTTTACTCGTTGAGCCCGAGCCTGATCATGCCATCGATCCCAAAGATTGAGCTGCACTTGCAAACTTCAGGAACAACACATGGTACGCATGAACTTCCCCCTAATAGCACCTCAAACGACTGACTGCTTTCTCCTCCAAGGCCACGCGTAAATGAAACTGATCTAATTGGACCGAAATTTGGTAGGATATTCCAAGGGGTGATCATTGTCACAGATCCCTACAAACCCTTAGCTCGCGCAGCGAAAGGAACGATCCAGGGCAAATTTGTTCTCTCCACGCATGCTCCATGCTCGTGAGATAGAGACACTGCAAGTCATCGTCTGTCATTTCCTCACCCCAATATCAATCTACTGTCATAGGTATGATGAAGTAGGCAGGAACTGTAATCTACGCGGTATCTCGACTCCAGCATCATGGGGTGTTGCGGCTTTAGAGGAGTGGCTATCCTAACTCGCCGCATCCATTAACTGCGAAGCAAAACCTAAATCCAACGTCAATTTATTCGAACAAGGTATGCTTGAAATTAAATAGCCGATGTCGCTCTACTCATCCGGTCTCAGTCTTAGCGTTACGTTCTTGAGGAACAGGTTGATTGCAGCCCTGCAATCATTTGATAACAGTGATGTCCAGAGGGCGGCCGCTGAGATACCTCGAGAGTGTATTTTCACTGGCCCAACTATACGATGCCTCGCTTCTGCTGTCCTAGCTTTGATAGATCCTTCCGGACCTGTTGTCGCTGGGGATCTCGGAATCACACAGCTTTTTACCACATATTCAGTACATCTTTCCCAACAAACACAATTACCCAGTCGTCAAAATGGAGCGCTTTCAGAAATATTCGTCGCGCTCATCGGTTCTACTGGGGCTCTCGGATCCCATATTCTTGCATCTCTGTTAGAGGAAGACGCAGTGATCAAGGTATACACGCTCGACGAGGAGATAGCGTGAAGAAACGACAACGTGACTCTTTCCTCGAAAAGAAACTTCCTACCGAGTCTTTGATTAGTGCAAAGCTCGTTCAACTCTCAATAGACTATAATCAGGACGATATTGGTTTGCAACCACAATGAAGTTCCAGACAAATCAATTAACTCTTAGCTTTATAGACCAAACACTCTGCTACTCATTTTATTCACAATGCCTGGAGAGTAGACTTCAACCTGTCTCTCTCATCATTTGAGAATCAAATTGCAAACACTTGCAAGCTCGTCAATCTTTTGGCTCAGTTCTTCAACAGCGTCAACTTCTTGTTTATCTCGTCCATCGGCACTACCACTGGTTGGGATACTACCAATGGCCCCGTTCCAGAAAGCATCATTGATGACAAAAAGAAATCTGACGGAATTTGGACAGGGATACGAATTTGCCAAATGTGTTGTAGAGCATGTACCGTTACGTTCAGAAGCACCCCGATGTTTCAAGGATGCTGAATTGATGACGCTGAGTAAGTCCTCGCGTCAGTGAGACGAAACGGTATACTGAACATCGCCGTTTTACAAGCGGGCCAAGTGTCAGGTTCAACCAAAACCCGTGCTCGGAACATCTCGGAATGGATTCCCAGTACTGTATTATCAAGACGAGCTCCTCTTTGGGATGGTTACCTTTGCTACTTGGAGTAAGATTACGTCTGCCAGTGACTGTTGGGCGCATGTATCGATGTTTACCCCTGTCTATTTTTAGCCTGTTCCTTGGGTTCCATTCGACGTAGTTGCCCGCACGGTCACTGAGGTCGTTCTCGCCCCAACTCCGATACCGGGGGTGATGATCATCGTCCATCCCCATTTAGCAACATAGAGCGATGTCTTCATTATCATTTCTGGTGTCATTCTGAGGGTGACATCCATGATGGGTTACCGATTGTGGATTTTGACATCTGGCTTGCCAAGCTCAAGTCCAGCAATCTTGATGCTCCCGCGACCGAAAAGCTGGTAAGCGACGGATTTGTCTACTTCGATGATTGATTGTCAAGTCTTCATCGATGATCATTTTATTGATAGTATATTCGAAGCCTGCCCTCAAGATCCTTTCTTTCCTGGAAGGCGTAGAGAAGAACCGCATCGTTATCACAGGTGGTAATTGCGCCGCCGCTCTCGTACAAGAGATCGGTTCGGCATTGAAGAATGCGCCCATTATTGACGAACAAGAAGCTTAAGTGACGGGACAGCTACAGTTTTGGAGAGAGACAGGCTTTATTTGTCCCCGTATAGTTTTCGGTCCCGTCTTCTATATCGAATTTGGCATGATTATATTAATTTATGTGACAGAATATGTTTCAGGATCTATACTACAGCTCGTGCCTTATGGCGTAATCTTACAGGCTTGGTCGTACGCATCGAGCAAGTGATATGTCTCAGACTGACACTTCCGAAAAATTCTCTCGATAGGTATTTCGACGTATTGTACATGAAACACGAATGTAATAACTCATACGTGATAAGTATGGTTTCGAATAAATAACAGAATCGTCATAAGAAACCCCCATAAGTGGAACAACGCATCAATATCCATAAAGAGTACTACTCAACAAAGCGGAACTAGACATAATACAGCACAGTCCAGAAGTGTAATAGAATACCTCACGTCCAGTCATATTCCGATCCGTTTTCATGTCCACGTCGCTATGAATCATTTGAGCAAAGATGAAAGACACGTATCACATAAGCCACATTTGGCAATGTCGTCTCATATTCGCTGCGACATGGTGCGCTTCTGTTGGAAGATCCGAGCAATGAAGATCAGACCGGCGCCACCAAGCAGTGTAACCTAGCGAAAGACTATTCAATGTCAAGGTCACATCGAAGGAGGGAAGTCACTTACTCCACTGAAGACAATGGGCTTGGACCAATTGAAAGTAGGGCCCAAGATAGTACCGTTAATAGGTCCACCGACCAAACATCCAAACGCAGCTACAAAGAACGCAAAGCCCATGCGGACACTGAACAATAGACGTAATGATGAGTGCAGGTGCTGTACAACGCAAAGCACGGGGCTTACCCAATTTCGCTCGCGTCCCTTGCGAGACTCGCAGCTAATGGTGGCAACAACGATAGGACTGGTAGCGAGTTCAGTAGCGGTAGAGCTGGAGTTAGAGAATACATACATGAACCCGAGAAGAACCCGTAGAGAATAGCGAACACCACGGTTCCGGCAGCCTCTGTAATGCCAAAGACGGCGAATACAAGGATACCGGTAATGGCGGTAATAGGCACGAGGGTATTAAAAATACCGATCCTTTCTGCGAGGAGGTTTGGGAGCGTTCTACCGAAAATAGACGAAGTATTCATAATAGCGAGCTGAACAAATACACAATGAGTAAGTTCATCGGTTAGGTAGAGTGTGAAAAAGCTGAACTGACCGTATAGAATGCAAGTGTCGAGTCAACACCCTTGAGGATGGCATACAATTGGAGGTAAAAGTCTGCAATACAGATAGATATAAGTCATATTCCCTCATGACTAGGGAAGATAAAACAAACATGGGAAGAAGAATCCAAGGAAGGCAACAAATGACCTGCAGATAATTTAGTAATTATTTCTTAGGGGCAACTGGGAGTAAGGAGCATACCCAATGATAGCGAACATATACGGAGCATCAGTAAGGAGGATCTTGAAGCTTGGGATACTGGCCTTTGGCTTGGGTGGACCAGGGAACATCATAAAGTACGCTATGAAGAGGAGGCCCATAGAGAGGAATGCCGAGGCGCGCACTCCCCATGCGAATCCAGTCTTTCCGTGAATCAACTGGTTCAGCATAATTGGGTAAACGACACCGCCAAAAGAGGTACCTGGAAATAGAAGCCAATGAGCCTTCCATTGATCAGATAAGTAGTAGATGGGCTTATGCTAACCGGTGATGACGATACCCATGGCCATCGGTCTACGTTTATGCCAATGGTGAGCCTGGATAGACATTGCGGGGACGTAAAGCAAGCCAGAACCAATGCCCATGCCGAGTCCTTGCGAAAGGAAGATCTGATAATATTTGTCGGGGTGAGCGAGCGATAGCATGAACATCCTAGCGTGAAAGATATCCCGTCAGATTTTACGACTCGAAAGTATTCGGCTGTATGTCTTACGAAAACACATAGAGAACAGACCCGACAATCATGGTCGACCGGAAATAGCCCATGTCGAAGAGCTTTCCCGAGGGAAGACCCATACCGATGAGGAAAAATATTTGGGTGGAACCGATCCAGCTAATCCGCTCAGCGGAAGCTGCACCAGAGCGAGTGTACAAGTCTTGGTATACACCGAACGCATTGACATAGCCGAAAGTGGCAAACACAGTCAACCAACTGCGTAGTTGGGATATTTTAGTATAATTCTGTTTTCTGAGCAAACCTAGGAAAACATACCCGCCAAAGACGGTCAGCCATGCTTTGGTCCCACCTTCCGGAGGCAACTCGACATCCTCGGAAGATCTTTCTGAAGGCGGCAGAATGAGCTCTTTGGTAGCCTTTTCCTCCATAGAATCAGACATTGCGAAAGGGAGAGACAAGGAATGTGCGAGTCGCGGATGAACCTGTATGAGGGATAAAACGGAGAAGATGGATGCGTCGTGGGCAAAGCATTAAAGGGGGTATGTATATTCTTGGCATAACCATGCGAAGTCGAACAATCCATCGCTTGGAAGCAGGATACTTGATGCGATGATGAATGATGATAGAGACCTAGGGTTTTGCTGAAATAGGCGGCGGGGAACAGCTTCATTGAATGTCCAGATCCAGAAGGTGCGAACAGCAGACACGGCCAAGTTGACAGCGCGTTCTATGCGCTTTGGAAGAAGGTGGACCCTGAAGAAGCGTTTGATACGGCGTGCTCGGAGAATGCCTGTGAAACGAGGCGCTGTGCTGTCATATCCTGGGTGTATGCAGGACACGAAGAGTGTTCACAACCTCTCTTCGTGCACAGGTCATCAAGCTAGGACGGAGCTCAGGCCACGAGATGTACGAGTGGATACCTGTCACAACCCTGCTCGATGTGCGTTTTTGCTTCGGTTAGCGTCTAGCTCACCGGTGGAACGAATAGAGAGAGTATCTGTCAACAATATCCCCAAGAGGTGAGTGGTGTTCCCATCCACTGACGGTCGCGAGCAAGGACGTCCCGATGATGATGGTCGAAAGCGCGGAGAGGATGGTGGCGGAAATGCTATTGTGATGTTGCTTGAGAACGTCGGAGAATAGAATAGAGACCGTCAATTGTATAGAAATCTTCTGGTCCAATTCTGTCCTAGGAACATGCTGCTAGCTATGGAAATAGATGGATATCCGTCAAATTCGAAGGTTGTTTGACCTTATTTGAACTCGATCAAATAAGCCACGAATGCTTTGGAGAACGCTGAGAATGAATATCTGCGCTAACCCCCATCAGGTCAACAAGTACCGACCGCAGCCCCCCACTGAGCCAAGTACATCAACCGTCGACAGCGAGCTAGAAGACGATCCTGAAGGTAAGGAGGGGCAAGGGTTGTGTCCATGAGAACTCATTAACCCGGCGGTACTACCAGTGTCCCGTGGCGATTCTTTGCACAAGCCCACGAGCGAACGCTCCAGGCTCTCCGTCACAATGTGAATCGAAGATCCTCTTCCCGGAATCGCAGCACGGGAGCAGAGCTGTTTCGGACATTCACATCACCGGGTCCCCCATTCAGGGTCTTCGTATCATTACAATCCTTCTTTGATTACTTATTCGCATTGCCTTGCTGCTGTCTTGATAACGATCGCAAATGCAGGGATCCTTCATTATCATACAGCGGGTTATCTCTCGACGCCGTCAAGCAGGTGGGGTAATGCCGTTAATAAGGGCCACATGCTATATTCAGCTCAGGAGTCCTAGTCATTTGCCACGCCTGGCGATTATGTGGGAGGTACCTGGAATTTGTTGCATCTATGCAATACTTGAGCTTGAATGACCATGCTGAATCTCCACAACAGGCCAGATGAGCATCGTCGGCAAACAGCCACGTAAAGTGATTCCTTTCAAAACTTCTAACGGGTAGACTGATGTGGTCTTGTGTGCATATAGGTCAGAAAGTGGGTAGGCTAGCCGACAAAGCTAGAGTGATTATCAATCTTGCCCTCCTTCCGGTAACCAAAGTATCGAAGGAAAGGTTCCACTTCTTTGATTGTTCAGTTTTTTCTGCCCATGCCGGTCAAGTTACGCCCCAATTCTCTAAGCGACAAATTGGTCCCACAAACCAGTCGACCCTGTTGACTACCGTGCGTGTAAAATTCGGTAACCTTCAACGGCAGGATTGAAGAGCACAGGACTCGCAATCTCATCTTTCCCTCACGGGAGAAATTTCCTGGTACCGATTTATCTGCCGAATTCGGTAAGTTCGTCGACCAATCCGCGACGACAGTAGTTAATCTAACAGCACTTCGTACATAATTATCAGCCGTTCAGAGTTTTTTTACTAAGCAACGAGAACCTCGTTCCTGATAGGGAACTTCAAGGACCATGCAGTGTCTGTCCTACCAGAGGACCATTTCAGGGCAGGCTGTGTACAGTCTTTCGGAAGTGGACCCTAGAGATCAAGCTCTCGATCTTCAACGTCACTCATGAGCCTCCATAAGTACTGTCTTCCTCGACATTAAGCGACTAATGCTGCAGGATCTGATGGATGTGATACCGATTCTTCATCATTGTTGTCTAGGGATTGTTACGATCCCATACCAATTGGCTGAAACACAATTGTTGTATCCGTGCATCCCGGCTTGGATGACTTATTCGGGCGTGCAAAAGGAGCTCCAGTTCACTTCGTCTCATGCGGTGGCGGTCCGACTCCCTCTGGTTCTCAGGGCTTTCATGATCTCTCGAAAGCCCAAACAATATGTTACGTGACTTGATGCAGATTCCAACTGGGGGTATATATCAAGCTATCCTCGGTAGACTCTGTATCGAGTTCCTGTACGCCAATATGTCTGAAGAGGCACAACTTCAACAACTGAAACCGGTCCCGTTTCTGACGCCTCTTGTCGTGGGTTTCATAATATGCCTTGTGTAGGTCCTTGCCCATTATCGATGGGTTACCAAATGCTCATTTCCTTGTAGTCAGTACGGCATATCAGTTTCGCAAGTCTATCTCTACATCTTCACCTCTGAACGAGACTCGAGGAGGTTGAAGTACCTGGTCATCGGAGTATTGTGAATACATCCGCCTTTCAATGCACAACAAGCCACTGACTTCCGCCTTCTAGCCTCTGCGAAACACTGCAAACGGTCATCTTAGCGCGAGCCCTAGTTTACTACACCGTGCTAGCTTTTGGAAATCCCACAAAAATTGCACATATTGACTGGTATGATTCCCGCGCATTTTCCTTTACTTTGATAAACCTTAACAATATATGATTATTCCAGGAGCATCATGGTACGTTTTGGATTGTGTCCGCTTCAATTGATAGCATCTCACCAACATCAACGAAAAGATATGGCTTATGTTAATGGTAACTGTGGTCCTACCCTTCCTAAGTGACCCCTTCTGATGGAGATTTTGTATCCCAGGTTCCTATCGTTGCTCTAACACAAGGGTATGTTTCAGAATGAACATCGAGTTGAGTTCAGTTGATCTCATATCGCGTACAGATTCTATATTCGTCGTGTTTATATATGTAAGTTCTTTCTGGGGATCATATTAGTGTTCATTGTCTTAACGATCACAGTGAGTAAAAAATCAAAATGGTTACTTATTCCTTCAGTAAGTTTATCGTCCCCGCTACGAGTACTTGGTTTTTGAACTTTACTAGGTATTCTTCCTGACTCTACGACTTGGTATGTTCCGAACTCATTCCCCTTATCAAGTTGAATACTGACCGTCAGCGTAGGCTTCCACATGGGTATGCTCTCGATCTTTCTACTTTTCACTCCTCTCATTCCGTTTATCTGGGCTTAGCTGCTTCTATTTACACGTTAGTCTTCTATACCCATACCCTTACTTGCTCCAACTAATTCATCACTTAGGGCCGTACGACCGCAATGGAAAGATCTTAGTGGTGATATGGTTATCAAGGTATCATACTTTTCCTTGACCCCTGTCACAGGATTAACTTGAACTATCAATAGCTCTGCATCGAAGTAACGAACAGTGTCGCGGTTATTACCGACGGGTTATTAGCATTTTCTTTGGTTTACTATCTTTACCAAAGCAGAAGCGACTTTGATCAGTGAGTACAGGTGTTGGACTCTGAGACATATATGGCTAACACACTTGATAGAACCGAGTCCATAGTGCGCTGGATCATGGCATACACTGTAAATACAGGCCTGTTGACGATGTGCGCCCTTTCGTTCATTATTAAAAATGACATTTAACTGACGCCGCACAGGATTGTATCGGTTGTAATTGTCGTAACGGTATGTGAATATCAGCCATCTGGTTGCAACGTCGTTCCCATCCCGCTTTAGTTCGTATGTATCAAAGATAGTTTGCTTTATGCAGGGTTGATCGCTGTTGAGGCAAGAGGTACGTCCATGTTTGACATCAATTTCCAACCGCAAACCCGCTGAAACCGCTCCCGTTCTGCTCCTGCATTGTAGTTTATTCAAACTGCCTACTCGGAGCGTAAGTACTCCTCTATCCCTGTGGCGTCGATCTGATCCTATACCCGACGTAGGCTCAACGCAAGGCCTACTTTCCGCGCTAAGTTGCCTTCAAACGTCTTTGACGGCAACCATTCCTATGAAATGTCACGACTTGGACTAGCTCGTGGTGTGCCGGTATGTACTTTCCGACACCTCCAGGGCCCTGCCTCATGCTCAACGTCGTTCACAGCGTATTGAAGTGTTTCAAGAAACTCTGGCTGTCAAAGCTGATGACAGGGTACGCTCTTGCGTCTTGCCAACTGTGTATACCATCGGTGAAAATACCCTTTCCCAGTCTATCACAGAGGTATCCCTCAAGGAGTCGCCTGTTATCGATCTTACACCAAAGTCTGACGGAGGCTCTTACGGAGGCTCTTCGATCGAGACCGTTGATAAGGTTAAGGAAGGTTGAATCAAGTCATGTTTGTTTTCACGTTGACTCTTATGACTATGATATTTATTTGGAGCTGTTGCTCATGTAGTCACTCACTTATTGGAACTTCTCGCATGTAAGAGCAGAGTTCTTACTATGTATGGAACATTCCTTGTATTCGTCTATGTATTTTGGAACCAAACCCTGCACCCACAAATTAAGTTTACAACATCGGAGGTCTACCCGAATTTCGAAGCTCTAGGAAGCGCTTCGGTGACATTATCATGAGGTAGCAATAGTCATGAGGGATTAATATCAATAGGAATTGTCAGGGATCGGCTAAGTAAGTATCAACTTTCATTGGACCCTTACCCTTGTGTGAACGATAAAGGATGGCGTGCTGATGAAATTGAATGGGTGTTCACACGTTGGCTCCTACTCAGCAATAGGGCTACCACCCGGATGTGATATTACGCATGTGGGAAAGGTGGAACCACGCATACATAATCAATAAAACCCTGCCTCTGTGTAACACAACTTCCGTTGTCCCGGGTTCAGGGTGCAATGAAGGTGTCGCGCTTTATGCTGCGATTAGGTTCAACGACCGATATGGCCAGGGATGATGATCGGTGAAAGGGGTCATACCGCGCACACACGGCATCCGACTAATTTACTTTTGAGAAGAAAAGAGGGACTCAATGGCCGGTGCGCTGCGCAAGCAGTTATCTGTAATCAAATCCCTGTCTTAGTATTCTTGTCCATTGTTTATCAGCTCATAGCCGTCGGTCATAAGGGAATGGATGATTGTTTCCGAGTCGTTCTATGATGACAGTCTTATTCTGAGAAATCCTTGGACGTCAAACGTACAAAACTATATCTCGGTGTGTTCCCCTTCACATTTAGGGCTTCGTGAAACCGATGAATAAATTCCGATCCCTTCACTCGCACCAGTGCGGTTATCCTGATATCATCAAGGATTTTTTTGCAACTAAAAGAAGTCACAGAAATATCTGTTGAACATAGCATGATCACAGCAAAAGATGAGTCAAGAAACTTACCGCTGTACTGTCTTACCCTGGATATTCTTCTTTCACCAGGGGTGCAACGGTTACTGAACGAGTTCCGGCCAACGCGGACGAAATACATTACAGGGGTGTGGGATATCATTCAGTGGCACCGGCCAGACATTGTTCTAATACCTCTACAAGAGCGGGATTTTCCAGAGCAGCCGCGACACGTTCCTTGTCGTTCAGCTGTTTGTTTACTGGATGCTCTGTTTTAGTACGTCTCTGCCATTATTGGGGAGCGGAACTCACAAGCATGCTCGCTTTGATGCGAGCCAGGTTTCACTCGGATGTCTACCTTGAAGCGAGTGGGAAGGCTGCGCAAGAGACGTACTCTTATGCTCAAGCCTATATGGAAGGACCGTATCAACTTAAAGATACACACTGCATGTCGAGAATG
The DNA here is from genome assembly GCA_038087015.1 of Cerrena zonata. Classification (NCBI taxonomy): domain Eukaryota; kingdom Fungi; phylum Basidiomycota; class Agaricomycetes; order Polyporales; family Cerrenaceae; genus Cerrena; species Cerrena zonata. The sequence continues at coordinate 519,485 of JASBNA010000009.1, forward strand.
AGCAGAGCGTACCGATAAATGTGCTCATTCCGCAATGGGGTACGGTGGGAGTGAACTCCACTTTTATCCTTCGACTTGGTATGCCGTCATCTACAGAGTCGAACGAAATTTCAGGAGCAGACACTACAGCAAGTTGCTCGAGAGTCATGCTTCGATGCTCCGGATCGGAGATGGATCGTATAAGTTCTATATGACCCGGTTAGAGCAGCTCATTATTTGAGTGGGATACTTGTGTATACCAAAGATCTCTTCTTGGTCAATATCCTCTGCAATATCCAAGTTTTCTTCCCCTCCCTCAATGTCCTGATCATCTTCACCATCTAACCACAGAGAATTGTTCTTAGAGAAGGAAGCCGCGGTCTTTGATTTTGATGGTACAAACACGGTGGGATTTGGATTGAATGCTTCGGATGACATGATAAGAGAGTGATCTCTACTTGGTTGTTTGCGATATGCAGATGTTTATCTGGTCTGCTTGGTCGGTAGACGGTAGTAAACAGTGAGGGAGCAGTGAGAATTACTCATGTTCATAGCCGCCGGAGTTACCTATTTGGGCTGTGATCGACGGTCACTCGAAAGTGTGGCACTGCAGCCACTGGTGGCCTGTTCATGATTGTACGTCTTCTCTTACAACAATCGTTTGCGCTTATTCATCACAAACATTCAATATGCCACCAAAAGTGAAACTTATACATGCTCATGTTTAAGCATTGATTAACGATAATTGTAGAGAAAACGTACTGACGAGAATACGGAGACAACCACCAGAAGATCTACGCGTATGTCCACACGTTCCAAAGGGAAATCAACTCAAATTGAAACCGAGACCGAAACACCTGCAAGTGGATCCGTCGTTTCGAACGCGTCAGATACTGAAACAGTGGGTGCAATAAAATAATATGAGTACCTAATCTCATCGCGCAGGGACAGCCGCCTCAGAAGAAGAAAACACGGAAAGCCCAAGCCAGCGCATCAACGAGTAGGAATGGCAGAGGAAAGAAAGCAGGGCAAGCTGAGTTACGGTACGTTGTGCATTTCTTTGGATTCTTGTCCGTGCTAATATTCATGGTCTTAGCCTTGATGATGATGTAAGCTCGTTTCCAGTTATGGTGATTGAATAGCCCTATTTCGATTTCTGATCACAAGATGTTTCGTACCAGGCGCAGAATGACAAGACCAAATCTTCGTAAGTGCTACTCAACGCTACGTGGTCTTTAGGCACCGGTGTTTGTGCATTTAACAGCTGTGCGAAGCGTATAGTGGCTGGCGTGGTAACACCACTGCTGGCAGTGTTTGTGGTTGCCATACCGTCTTTCAGGGCTTCTTCATACGTCTATCAGCTCTTGCTCGTCCTCCCCATGCATTTAACGTCGTTCTTATGCTGTGTTGCTAATAACAATCATCACCACAGAGACAAGCCTGTGGGTCAAAGCAGTAAAGCTGCTACACCCAAGTTGCAACCTTATAGTCAAGAACGAGCGACGGAGCTGTTCAGCAGATATGTCGACGAAGAGAGTCGTGATGTCATAGGTCCGGAAGGTTTCGAAAAGTTGTGCAATGACGCGAATATTGCAATGGATGGGGCTGCGCCGCTTCTGCTTGCGTGGCAATTCGGAACAGCAGAGATGGCAAAGATAACGAAATCAGAGTGGCAGAAGGGTACTGATGAACTATGGTAAAGTTCTATCAAATCAATATGTCTATGTATTTTGTTTACGATACAACAACAGGATATCCTCAACTGAAGTACTTGCTGTAACCCTCCGTGAGCTCGAAGACTTAATTGTCCATGCTAAACGTGTCGCGCATTCTAAGTCCGCTACCGAGCCGTATAACCGGGCACGCTATCGTAAATATAGCCATGATTTGAAGAAGGCCTATAATGAGCTCTACATGTTCTGTTTCGTGCTTGCAAAACCCGAGTAGGTTCATTTAGTTCTCATAGCTTGGTTTCACGCTCATAGATATGACAATAGAACGAGTCGAAGTATGGATATAGAAGTGAGTCGTAAGCCGTGGGTGTAACTCGGTTCTCACTTCGTACTTCTTAGACTGCCTGTGCGCTCTGGTCTGTTCTTGTTACCCCTAAATATCCCGTGATGAAGGATATTCTCGAGTTTATTGTGGTATGTGCACCCAGCGTGAGTTGCCTTGACTTATACGCTGATGTCTTGACTAGGAGAAAGGGACCTACAAAGGTGTCAACAAGGACTTGTGGACGATGGTTCGTCAATTATGATTCAAATGGGGTTTGACTGTCATAGTGACTTCTCGTTAGACTCTTGAGTTTTGTCAACTTGTTTCACCAAACCTCGAGGGCTATGATTCTGATGGGGTGCGTTTCTTTCTTTCCCTTAGTCGGGGTCGTTACAGTATTTGATCTTGTTATGTCAGGCATGGCCGACGATGTTGGACGAGTTCGTGAACTGGAAGAGACCAAGACTCGGTGAAGCATAATGGCTCATTGTAAGACGGGGGCCTCTAGTTTCAAGTCTCATCAAGAATGGATACACTTGCATCATTGGTGTAATCTTTAAGTCCCCTAGCTCACATCTCGTATACAGCTCCGGCCTCATCGGACCAACTCCTAATCATAGACTACATAGTCAATGCCCTCCGCTCAAAGCACTGCAATTGCAGCTAACTTGCAACTTAATTTAAAATATCTCTGGGTGACAGCAAAGCGGGTGTAGAGATCTAGCCTAGCATTCCATGTTTAGCGTCCAAGCGTCCAACACTCACTACTGCCTCTATCAATCAATGCGAAGCCCTATGTTTTTCAGGACCCCGGCACAAGGTAATGAGGTTGGTTCGATACATGCGCCAAACTGTCGATTCATAACCTACCACAATTACATTCTCCGGCGGTGATAGGCATGATAGCTTAGGCGTCAAAGACATTCGATTTTGGCTCAGAACGCCAGACATTCAAAATTTTCAGGGTTCTCAACTCATCACCTTTTTGTTGCTTCGCATAGATCACGATCTTGAAGGCGAAAAACCACCGTGAAACGAGAAACACAAGCCCTTGTACGCCGAGCGCCTTCCCTTGTTGTCAATCTACGACTTGCTCCTGATGACGATGTCAACATTCGTCAGTATCTAGATGGTGATCATAGTATGTTCAGAACAGCCGTTGCAAAGCTTTCTAGGTTGATCCCGTACTCTCATGATGTAGAAAGCCCCTATTCGGCTCGCTCATGGGGATCAGCACTCTTCATTTGTACCTGCAGGTCTGCTTACCCTTTTCTGGAGATCCGAGCGATGTTCTCATATTCTCTATTCGAAGAAGTCGCACTCTATTAAGAGCGGAAGGACGGAATTCTCTGTCGTCTTCACATTCTTTCTAGATGTTTCGCGGGTACGGAAACCTGACATCTACCTTGGCTTTTTGCGTTCAACAGGATCTGCTCATCCTCAGTCGTTCCTGTGCCTCGGGACATGTCTTTCAGTCCCAAGGTGTCTTGTTGATGCATGGGAGAAAACTAAATACCCCTCCTGCTCGTTTTCATGTTTACTTCCCCATGCTGAGCTTTGGCATAACCTGATCATCACAGATTCAATAGATCGAGACGAGGCGATAACGAGAGTCCAATGTTTAGGTCTTACTTCATATGATGCAAAGGCTACTAAATTATATTTCCGTATCCCCGGAGGTTAGGGTATCACGAACGCTGTACAAAATGAACAAGGTACTGTAATGTTATCTATGAACTAAATACTACAAGCATAACAATTTGCTGACGAACCTAATTCCCGACGCACGACGCATAGAGATCTCAGTTTGGTTCTAGTAATCGTGTTGCTGCAAAGCCTAGTTTGGTCCTCAGTCGCTCCATCTGATACCACGACCTATACAACTAGCATGAACCCACGGTGTGATTATTTGCAATGATCAATCCAGTTTTCGATGCGCTCTACGTTTACTTTCAGGTACAATAACACTGCATCGTATCGCATTTCCAGGAACTAAAAGCATTTTACGACGTCAAGCCCCCTGTATAGTGTCGTTGACTTCCGTATAGGCTTCATACGTCAGCTTCCACAACTTGTACCTTCATCGATTGGCCGCACTGACCGTCATCATATCATCAATGTCATGCAAAGCCACCATTGATAATACAATCACTGGTCAATTCCGACTGCCACAACCGACCGCCACAATAATCATGAGGATTACAGTTACATCGACAGCCACCGTAGGCAAACTCCTATGAACAATATGCTCTACTGAACGTCACTCTTAGATGTGACTATACTTCCCTCATCCGACACCAAGAACAACTATGATCCCTAATTCATGTCGCGACACGAATGCCCTTGCAAGCTTCCCATGAATGAAAGGAGCAATGCGGAAGGTTCACCATCACATCTTGATGACTAAGGTCTTTTTTTCTCATATGAAGCTTCCCGAAACTCATACAGAGCGCTCAAATGTCTCGACCACGCCCCAAAATCGACCTCTAAGGCTGGGCAATCTCGTAAGGCCTTACCTTTGTTCTCATGCACGGCTTGGCCTTTCATTCATTCTGCAAAGCCGGTGTTTGAGACGGAGATACAAGAAGTGCTGATCCTTTCAATTAGAATAGCCGTCGATGTCTGGGAACCTGTTCATATTTATACTCCTGTGGATTTGCAATGTATGCAGGTGATCCTTGAGCTTCCACTCCAAATCCTTACTCTTGTAGCACTTGTGACCTGCCCCATAATGTCCCTCCTCTGCAGAAGATACGTCGTACCTTGCAAGGGTCCAAATGAAGAGACGATTCGGTTATGTATTGCTAGGTACTCGCTGTTTCGCGACCCTCCTTCGAGCGGCACCATTTTATTTTGCTCTCATGGTCACGGTGGCTGTAGGTACAGTTTTTGGTATTGATGCGGTCTTGTACTAAACGTCGTACGCAGATAAGGAACAATGGATGCCATTGCTCGAACACCTCCTGAGCCCCAGGGACCTTGATATTACCGAGGCTTGGTGTATTGATTGGTACCTTTACGGCGATTCACTTGCTTATAACAAGGATTTTGTCATGGCTACACCTGACACAGGTATCGAATCTCTTTCTTCAATCTACTCGTCCACTCAATCTTCGAAACGCAGTCAATCTACGCTTATGCGGACAAATCCTTGTTGATATACTCAACATGGATCTAATTCCATGGAGGAATCGCAACCTAGTATATATAGGCCACTCGGCAGGGGTGTATCCAATGTGCGCCCATGAAATATTACTAGCCTCTTCGTATACATATACTGACTAAACTACTTATCACAGAATCCACTTAATTACGGAATGTGTGCAACAGAAACAATTGATCCCTTTTTGTAAGGTGGTCCTATGTTCGCCTGTGCTTGCACCAGCAGATGTAATGAAAAAGGTCTTGGGGAAACTAAGGAAACCGATAGCAGCCCGTGAGTGGCAATGGCCCTCTCGTGAAGCAGCTGAGGAAGCAGTACGAAACACATTACCTTGGAAGACATGGGATGAAGACATCAGAAAAACATTCATGGTACGTTATTCCCAACGGAGGAAGTGATCAGGACTCACGTATTTTACAGGAATGTGGCATGGTCCATTCATTTCGAGGCTCGGAGCTGAAAGTCCCCGCATTTATCGACGCGATTGGCTACTCCAGGCTGGATCGTGACCTCACATGGACGGATAACGGCCCTGCTCTTTCACTAGCTGAGGCATACTACCAACTTCCCGAGGTTTGTAAAGCTGTTCCGGTCCATTTCATTTATGGAGGACTTCAGGATTTTGTGTGAGTTATGAGTTACTCACAGATTCAATGCACTTCGCTTACCCCGGGTAGTCCTAGAAGAGTGTACACCAACGTAATCAAAAATTGTGGTGCCCATGTGCAAACGGTCCATGAGGTTGTTGGAGGTCATTTGGTGAGTTTGATTGTTTGTCTTCATCCCGTTGTGATGCCTGATGACAGTGAAGATTATACACGAGAATCCACGAGGCTGTGCTGAAGCACTTCGGACAGCCCTCCTTCATACGTCGGTCATTGCCAAGATGTGAGATCACTTGCACGAAAGTGACTCGGTATACTGAATGAACGCCTCAAAGCTCTATGTCCATGTTATTTGATTTTCTATCGCTGATGCACTCGTAAATTGGATAAACCTAGGGATTCCACTATGCCGTATTTGTGAATCAGCATGTCGAGGATTGTAGCCAGCTGATGATTCCCCCAATCGACTCAGGGATTAGCCGGAACCAAAACCTGTTTACTCGTGCTACAGACGATCTCACTGTAATTTTATCCCTGAACTGCGGTTATGAAATTGTTCGTATTCAATATGATTTTACAACGATGATGTGTATAGCTTCCAAATATATGATCATATGTCCTCAGACATACTCACGGACCCTGAAGCATGAGAGATCACTTCAAATTGGCGGAACCAATTTGATATATGCGTTGACTTTGACGGCAGAGACGGGGATGACTCTCATGGGAATATGATCGAGAAATTCGTCAGGCGGTCTTCCGATGGTGTTCCTTCACAGGATCAGCAGTGCTAGATATGGCTCCAGGCTGTCACAAAAGGAACGAAACGGAAAGCAGTAGTCTCGTAAATCAGACATCGATGTGCTTACTTGGGGCTCAGGTAAACCCGAGCGGAGTCAGAAACCCAAGCAAGCACACTGCAACGTTTCATTCTCCGATTCGGCGCTTCCCGAGTGTCTGACGGCAAGTAGATCTGCGTTCTTTAGCTGTATAAAGAGTATGTCCTGCCTACACTATACTGATGCCGATTGCTTGATGCTCTAAGATATGTGTGTGGTTCCATGTGTATACAGCATATATTAAGAGGCGCTACTAACTTAGTATACATACGATTCATCCTTGAAACTGCTCGTCAATACTGACTCTCGTCTGTTACTCACTCCTAATAATTTCACGGACCTGCCTTCACAACGACACCCGAGTCCTGCCACTGAAATACTCGCTGAACCACTAGTTGTCTTTTAGCCGACCTTGGTCTCAATATTACTCCGACACCAGACTTAACCTTAGAGTAAGCCTCTTCAAGCTAGTGGTGGACTCGCTATCTTGTCGTGCTATCATGAGCATCTGCCTCAATGGGTCTATGACCTCCATCGGTCCTGATATCACGATGAAGGGTAATATGCTACACGAGTGACCTGACATGAGGATTAATAACGGGAGAATGACGGACTTATAAACACACCCATGACATCGTCTACCGGTCTACGGGTGAAGTTAAGCTAACAACCTATTATAATCTTCTATATAATCCAGTGCTTCCGTTTAAGATGCTCTATGAAGACAATCTTGTGTATTTTTGAGAGATGACGCAGGGTGTGGTAGCATATTTGTGAACGTCCCGGACCCTTCGAATAGGAACGGTTATAGGCTGTCAATTTAGAGGAGGAAGTTTTAGCTAGGCGTCGATGTCTTTGATGTCAGATAACTCGGACTAAGAGTCACAATGAGTAGCCTGGAATTGGATGGATCTGATCTATTCGAAGCGTCGCTATATAGCTAGGAATAGTGTACAATAGATAGTACGTAGCGAAGGAATATGCAATGTGTAAATAACGTGTTTCCTATCGGATAAATCGATCCTGAATGTCGTTTTTTGAGTAAACAGGTATCGAACAACCCCCGGGACCTCCGACATAGACACCGTGACATCCTAGTGATCGATCAGCTTCAAGTGATTTTAACTTGTTCCATCCTATGTGCCTCCGAATCGTAATTATCCCATCTGAAACTCAGTCTCCATAGAAGTCAACAGTGATCATAAATATCCAAGCTGAACGATTATATCTATGGTATCTGAGTATTCTAAAGAGAGGAAAAACTGTCAGAATGCACCCATCTCATACAATCAAATCCGGAATCAGATAGATGCTATTTAGCCACATTTTCAAATTATGGCCTGTACCCATCGTGCTCGGAAATGATACTACTACGATGCATTACTCCTCCCCCTCCCCCTACTCCTTATCCTTATTCCTCTTTTTCTTCTTTAGGGCTTTCTTCGTTAAGGCGCGGGGAGGGATCAACAAAGATGGAGAGGGTTCGATATCTGTAGATGAAGACTCTGCAATATTTATAGGTTCGGAAGGGGCCTCATACGTCGGGACTGTTTCAATAGATACAATTGAGATATCAGTATCTTCCAGGAGAAAAGCAGACTCACTTATGGACTGGGGTTCGAGAAATCGTGAATCCATGACTTGAAAGTCAATTGTTGTTATCATGTCCAATATACTCATTGCCTTCTCTTCTGTTTGATCGAATGAGCACTTGGAGACCAGGATACTTCTGACGTGTGGAGCTAGACTCGAGCATATAGTCTGAATGCTATCGGTATCAATGGGCATACTCTCGAGGTATAACGCCTCGAGCTCATGACATAACCGCGGTTGGGCATGTTGGGCATGGATTGCAAAGAGTTGGTAGATGTTTGATCGACATGAATGGAGTTTCAGGCGTCGAAGATCTGCTAGCGAGACAAGTCTCAAAAACGTGATCAAGAGGCCTGCATCAAGCTTTTGGTCCTGGTCCGTAGTGTCCACAAATACTAGCTCCTTCACGGCGTGCATGTTCAGCGTGAGATACATAAGAGATGAAATCGAGAACACGTTGGGAGTTGAGGCCGTATAGACAAGAAATAGTTCTTCTGACATGTTGCTGTCGGGGTCCAGAGATCGATACATCTCGATTTTTCGACCCTCACGATCAATACAAAGCTTCACGGTGGATGACAAGCAGGGAAGACATCGTGAGTCCAACGGCAGAAGGTCTGAATCCCAATCACTTGTATTCTTCAAACGAAGACTAACATGGGGACCTGTTGTGATGGCCGACAAGATATGAAGTATGTCGGCTGCGGGCAACTCTAGCGTGAGATGCTGGAGTTGCAGTAATGGGATAAGTTCGGCCTTCATCCTTGTTACGTTCCCGAATATGCTGTACCTGCTCCAAACGGATAGGTGCAGCACTTTCAAGGAAGAGGAACGAGTCAGGATGGAGATGATGTCGAGGCTGTCTGGCACAACTGATGGTAAAGTGATATTGAGTGTCTGCAAATGGTCATATGCGACAGACACTGAAGGCAAAAATATCCCATCTAGCGTAAGATGTTGGAGCTTGGGACACGTGCCGAATATGTCCATTATACGGTGATTGTCTGGAGGTTTGGTTCCACCTTGAAGAAAATGAAGGGAGAGTACTTCGAGCAATTGGGATTCGAGCTTTCTCAACGAGAAAGATGTAGTAGGAATCGTCAACTGCATGTTTAAGACTCGAATGAAATCTTTCTGGGCAATGCAGAAGGCTTCATAAGCAGGATGGGATCCACCGTTGATGACTGTTAGATCAAAAGGAATTGTCTTGTTGCGCGTTATAAACAGATCAGCGATAGGAAGAGGGACACTGGTGAGGTCGATACGACGCCATAGAGACTGGGAAGAAGTGCTTAGACAAATGTCTCTCCACACTGCACATGTCCAAGATATTCTCGTGATGCAACGATGATCGTACCCGCCTTCCCCCGCAATATTGAAGATGTCCTTGAGAATTTCTTCCGGAAGCGTATTTATTGCGGCCTCATTGTTGCGCTTAGACTTGAGGCTTATGACAGATCGACTGAGTGTACCGACGACTTCGTCTATGAGATTCGTTATGTCGAAAATATGGGAATCGATGGCGAGCGTTGCTGCTCTATTTGATGATTCGGGGAACAATCGCTCGAATCTAGTCAAACATTTAGGTCCAATATTTGGAGTGCGGGATTATCACATACCTCTTGTCTGGAGGAAACAGCTTTCGAGCGGAAGCCAGAAAGGATTCCAAAGCTGATTTGTCCAGTTCCAATTCAGCCTGATCAACATCGGGGGGCATGGTTATCTTCAGTCGAGTCAGTAATAGTCCTGTTCTTAGAGAGCGCTTGATTATTGGCTGGTACAACCTACCAAGTAATGGCTTCGGGGTATGTTGTGGGCAACCTGAAAGCTAAACCCGAGCACTTGACGACAAACGTCGCACAGATGCCTCGAGGCCTTTAGTCCCTGACGTTAGCGGCATTCTTATGTGGGAAAAGAATCATTTCTGTGTAAGGCATCCTATTCAACATGTATGAACTCCTGTAGGCTGTTTAGGTAACAAGTTTACGTTGCTGGCTGTTAAGATATATGTAGCGGACGTCAAGATGAAAAGACCGTTACCAAATCTGGTCGTGAGAGTGTGTCGTAACCGAGTACGATATAAGGCGAGAGAGATCCCCAAATTTCTCCACTCAACCATACCCGGGCCCTACTCAATATGCTGGTACGTATTCTTTGACACTCTCAGCCCGTCCTTCAAAGCTTTATCATCGCTTTCATGATGAAACGCACTGGGCTCTGAACTCTCAGATGTCACGCAATACGCTTAAACAAGCGGCGGCCTAGAAAACCGTTAACTGAACCATCCCCCCTCTCACCGCATTCGGTTTCGAGAGGATAGAGTGCTGATACCTCTCTCACAGATATTTTCTTGTGACTTTCTCATTTTCATCGCTGGCAGAGACATCGTGTTCGTTCAACTTCGTTGTAGCTTCATTTAAATTATTTCAATCCAATTCATAACCATTTCACACAATTATAATCCTATCTGAACGTCAATGCCAAGATATCAAGTATGACTCGGTAGTACATATCCCCCTTCACTGATTTGAAGCATTGAGGGTATGTGCCTCTGAGATAGTGCCTATACTTGGAAATTGTATGTTAAGTTTTCACATACTATAAAACTTGAAAAATATATATCAAGCCTGTGAAATTTATTTTCGCATCTTGAAATTATTAGACGCTCCGATCAGGTTTGTTGCAAACGACAATAATCATGTCCACTGACGTCCAACAGCAGACGGCCATTAATTTAGATGGCCTCACAAGATCCCTCGATGAAATACGGCTAAGCATGAGCTCCGCAAGGGAAGCTATCAAAGCCCTGCAGACCAAGTATGCACCTTTAACATACCTATTCACTCCAATTGAACATTTATTCCAGAGTCGACAACAGCGAACTGGATACAAAAGATGGGATATCCCTACTTTCCGCCAAAAGCAACGTGATGCTGCAGTATCTCCAAAATGCGGTCCTACTAAGTGCACATCGCGTTTTGGGACATTCGCTTTCCGACCGCAAACCTGCCCCTGAACCATTCAGCGATCCCCAACGAGGGAGTAGGGGTTCTAGTGCTGGTGATAGAGTAGACGCACTCGTCGAAAGTCGTCTTGTGTTGGAAAAGGTCAAGCTTATGGAAGGAAAGATGAAGTACCAGATCGACAAGTTGGTCAGGACAGCGCAAGAGCCCGAGAAGAGCACTAAAGATGGCTCCATTGGTGAGTTTAAGCCGTTAACTAGGCACCCTAAAATTATCTATGAACATATTCTTCGTAGATCCTCTGGCGTTCCGTCCAAACCCAGAAGCCCTCATGGATCAGTCGTCCGACTCAGAAGCTTCAGGTGCCGAAAACTCAGACGACGAAACCAGGGACGGTATCTACCGCCCACCAAAACTCGCACCGATGCCCTACAACGAATCTTCCAGCAAAAAAGACAAGTCCCGCCGGGCCCCCGTCCCTACTGCCCTTTCATCTCTTGCCCAAATGGATCTCAGTATGCCCTACCAAGAATCTACCTCCGGATTAGGCTCAACCCCTGCACTGATGTCTGGCCGAGCAAAGGAACTCAAGCGCATGGCAGAATTCGAGGAAGAGAATATGACACGTCTTGTTATGAAGAAACGGGATGCGAAGAAACGTGCGAGGGACGAAGCAGATATTGCCCTCGGTGGTATTGGAGGTTCGACCGGTCGGAGTGGACATGGTGGTGGATTGAACGACGAGTTTGGCGATATTTTGAGAAGTGTTGGGAGGAGTCGACAGGGTGCTCTTGGGGATGGGTACGAAGAGTTGAGACAGAAGAGTAAGAAGGGTAGTGTGTTGGCTCGCTCAAGGGAGAAGGATCACGACGATGCTGGCGACGAAGATGGACCGAGACAGCGGAAGCGGGGCAAGTTCGACAAAGCCGTCAAAACTGCTAAGAGGAAAGGGAGGAAGTAGGACTACCTTCACCACTTTTTAGTTTTTTAGTTTTGTGTTTGAATAGGATTTTACTGTCATTTATCCTTAGTCATGCAGCCGTGAATCCCAAATATCGGAGCATCAAGCTTTCAAGAGCAATTATAGATTCCAGAAAAACGTAAGCTACCATAGACACACAGGCAATAAATCGGCAATAAAACAGTAGGCAATATTCGGCATTCAGAACTGCCTCGTTAATACTTAGTGGGAGAAACCATACTTTAGGTCTAAGCATAATAATAAAATCGCTGCGCCATTACATCTACACAGAAGGTGAATTAGAACACGTCTTAAACGCATACCGAACAGAAGACTTACTCTGAATAGGAAACCGAGCTGGAAGAGAGGAATTTGATAGTTAGTTGACATTCTAGGGCCGAGCAAAATATTTTGCTTACATCCTCAGGAGTCAAGCGACCCATTGCAGAATCGTCAGTAGATAAAGTAGCATCCACCATCGCTGCCTTTTTCTCTTGAAGCTACATGAAGAGAAAAAAACATTAGCTGTATCCGAAAATGACAGAAATCGAGACTTACCTGAACGATACGGCTCTCAATACTATCCTCGATAACAAGTTTGATGGCCTGGACAGGTCGGTGTTGACCCAGTCGATGAATACGATCCATGGCCTCTGTAAAAATAATTAGTAATCATACATAGTGCAGAGCGAGGAGTGCGTACGATATTCAACCTGCGATAACGATAGCGCTTAGCATCGGACATTAAGGGGAAATGTGAGTGTACGTACAGCAGGATTCCACCAACTATCCATGAGGTAAACACGTGAAGCTTCCGTCAAGTTGAGAGCGACACCTCCTGCCTTCAAACTAACAAGGAAGACGGAAACGTGGACATTATTCACTAAAGGCAGTTTGTGGTCAATTTGTGTTCTCCTCAAATCAATAATTAGATTGCTTACTGAAATGCTTGATAGTTGCGTCACGAGCCTGAGGACTCATCGTACCCTCTAAACGACAAACCTGGATATCTCACCGTTAGCCTTTCTACCCCGATAATTAAATTTCACAACCCGATACACACCGAGAAACCAGCCCTTTGCAGCCTGTATGCAATCAGATCCAAAAAGTTTACAAACTGACTAAACACGATGCTCTTGGTGGACGCATCCTGTCTCCTGAGGCTACTCAATTCCTCGATGAGTGCCTCGATCTTAGACGACGAACGCCATTTGTTCAAATCAAGTCGTCCGAGGATTCCTTGACGCACTTTGGCGTTCTCTTCCAACTCTAATGCAGGAGCTTCTAGATCTATGGTCAAGGGAACATGGCATACAGGACACGCAGGCTAAAGAAGATAGAAGATGCTGGTGAGTGCGCATGTTCGATGAGTGAGATATGAGAGAAATACTGACAATACCGTTACTGTACGTGTCAAGGTATTGTCTGATACATTCTCGGTCGAAGATGTGCCGGCACCTGGACTGAATTGCATCCTCCGCAATGTCATTGCAAAGACGACATACAGTTGCTTCACCTGCATCATCAGGGAGGAAGGAGCCTGCGTTGGTCTTGCTTCGCAGAACCAAATCTGGGTGACATGCCATTTGACGCATACGAGTGAGCCTGAAAAGATGGGTTAATTCGTAAAACGGGCAAGATAGGGATAACCGACTAACAGACTGAAAATGTTAGAATAGTCTAAACAGAGAATAATTAATGATAGGTATTCTTTTTCGTCGTCGTTAAAACAAACTTACTGTTGAGCAAAGTTCCGGAGTCGAGGTAGGTACTAAACTGACGCTTGGCGTCGGAGAACAAAGACTTATACAATTCTTCTTCCTCAGGACTGAAATAATCCCGACGAATAATAACTGTACGCGGTGGCAAACCCAGATCATCTGCTCTCTGTATTTTCGTTCGACGAAGCATCATCCTGTCGAGAAGGATCTTGAGTTTCTTGAAGGCAGTCGCACCAGGACCGACCATCCCGTTCTTCTGAATGGGTGTCAGGATCTCATTGTTCCAGAAACAAGTCTGTTACGCAAAACCGTCAGATCAAAACAAGCATGAGGTAGTATGCCGATGGTCGTACATGCTTCATAGGACTGTGCCCGCAATCTGTACGTTTAACAAAGCGGGTCAGCGCGGGATTCGCGGGAAGTCAGACGTAAGAGATTCCTACCATCACAACTTCGTTTATCGCTGAATTTCCAATGCAAGCTCTTACAGTCACATTGCTTACCTAGAGAATAGTGTGTTAATGACACATACATCGAAAAGGATAATGCACTTACAAAAATAAAACGAGAAGGGATCACCTCCGAGGAATCGAATCATACTGTATAATTCGCCGACACGATTTTGAAGTGGGGTACCAGACAAGCACCAACGGACATTAGCCTGGAGCTCAAAGCATGCTTTAGCAGTGTTTGTCGCCCGTTCTTTGATGTTGTGGGCTTCATCCAACTATATCATAGGAATGAGACACGATATGTCGGACAAGAGCAAGAGAGGGTACTTGCAATGATTCGGTTCCATTTGATCTGGTGGGGAATAGATTTTTCTTTGACAATCATTCCTTTACGCTTGAACCCGCTCTGTTGCTTGCGGAATGAACTCTCGAGAACGGCATATGTAGTCAAGATCTAACCCCAAACGTAAGCGTTTCTGGTTGACATGCCTTGGCCAAGTGTACTTACCACGTCATACTTCTTAAGTTCTTTGATGTTTGATTCTCGGGAGGCACCGTGCCACACAAGAACGTCCATACCCGTAGAATGAGCCTCAATTTCGTTTCTCCACTGCATAACAGCGACGGTGGGACTAATCGTAAGGAATTAATGAGTAGCTCATCCGTTAAAGTCAGAAGGTAGCTTACGCAACCACAAGATTCGGCTTAGCACCTTTGTCACTGCATAACAAAGCGATCATCTGGATAGTCTTGCCCATACTATGGCGGTTGGTTAGTTTGAACACGAAAATATGCCTGTAAAAACGCATACCCCATCTCATCCTAGGGAAGACAGTAAGTATCGAAAAATAAATGCTTAGTGCACGAGATACGTACAGCAAGAAGGCCGCCATGCCAGATGCTCTTCTCTTGATTCTTCATCCAAAACAAACTCTCTCGCTGGAATGGCAAGAGAGTCACCTTCAGGCCTGCGGGGGGATCTGCAATCTGTGGTACCGGGATGGGAAGCTGGCGTTCAACATCACCCCAAACGTCACGAAGCTCTGGATGATGTTTGTGAAGAGCAACGGTAGTTTTTTCCGCCTAGAAGGAGGGGCTGAATATGGTATATGCAACATTGAAGGCTTGCCGCTTACTATAGTTAACTTGCGACCTAACTTTCTGCGAAGCTCCGTTTCCTCTTTCTTGTGGGCGTTGCGAGCTTCCCTTTGAAGACGTCTCCTTTCCTTCAATGTCATCATCTTCGGTTTGCTTGTATCTTGCACCTTTGCAGATTTCTTGGTCTTGGTTTTGGTCTTGGCTTTACCCTTGCCTTTGCGGTCAGCAAGCGGCTCATCCTCCTCCGAACTAAGTTGGGCCTCAGACTCATCCTCAAAATCACTCTCCTGAGCGTCCGTATGTTTTAGACGGTGTTCAGCTGCGCTTGCACGTAACGCGGCTGCTTTGTTCCGAGCACCCTTAAGGCGAGAAGAACCAGCGTTAGCGTCGGTGTTGCCTGCAGCAATGTCGCGTCCCTCACGGGCGGTGGTAAGGGATTCCTGAATGGCGGCGTCGATCATGAGTTCGTCATCGTCGATACCTGCCTGCTCAACGCCGCTTCGAAGCTTGGCACGAGCTAGGGCAAGGTCAAATTCTTCCTCGCTATCTGGAATTACTTCTGAGCCTGGATCCTCAAATTCAGAGCCACTGTCGTCTGATTCAGGGTCCTCAAGCTCTGCATCTTCGTCAAATTCAAGCTCGCCATCATCCTCGACAATTTCCTCCTCGAGAGGATCTGACGTTGGGATAGTTGGCACGAAGGCCTTTCCTTTGCCTTTCTTGGCCTTCAAATTGGTTATCAGTTGAAGAGAGTTTTCGTGATTAGACATGTGGGTTTACTTACTGCGGGTGCCTTTGGTGCACTTTTAGTGGTAGCCGAGGGAATGTCTACATAAACTTCGCGCGACAAAGCACGTTTCTTGTTCAAAGGAGCACTTTCTTTAGAGTGTTCCCCTTCGCTATCGGTCTCACGAGCACGCTTCTTGCCTTTTGGTGCGGCTTTCGATCTTGTGGCTCTTGTGACCCTGGTGGTCTTGAGTTCATCAGGATCAGGAGTGGTCGCAGGTGTGTTCTTGACAGACGTCTCTACGCTGAAAACGGGAGAATTTACCGACGATGGATTAGTAGAAGTAGTTGTGCTACGCGTGGTTTGACGTGTCCTGACCATGATGGTGGATGAGGACAAGGAGGAGGAGACACAAGGGCGCAGTCACCACAATGACAAGGAGAGGAAAGCGTGGAAACAAATAAATTAGTCGCGACGCGTCTCGGACGCGCCGCGCGGGAGTCAAGCTACCAATTTTAGACTTCCCGCGAAGATGATTGCCGCGTGTGCTTAGACCCCCTTCTGAGGTGAACCGAGCCGCGGCTGTATTAACAGTAACGGTGTGCCAGTGTGTATCTGTATTTTAGCACAAAGACAGCGAGAAGGTTCTATCGTTGGAAAGAAAGGGAGAGAGTCTGTCTACACTTGCCTACCACCACACATAAATATCTAGTCATGGTTCTGCTGTTGAAGGCGCAGCATCACCACAAGTGAAGAATGTCCCTTCCGCGAATGTGGGAACCTGGCGATCAACGTTGGTCCTACAACGACTATGTCTGATATTGTCGGTCACAAACAAGATTTCAGGCGAGAATCTGGGTCAGTTGCCATGCATTTGGAAGGGGTCCCGTATCGTTCTTGCCATGTTTGGGTAGGACCGGTTGGACCCGAGCCGTCGACAGACTACATTGTCGTCCGTGCTATCGGACTGTGCCTTCAAACAGTTGTGCCTTCGGGGTTCGCGATAATGCAACGTTACCATAGCATGGGCTATCAATGGTGGGCAGGTATACATGTGTGCTTGTCCCTCGTCAACTGAATACTCGACTCCCCGATGGTTTACCCTCCATCCCAGGTGAATATTTATGTAACATTCACCATGCCCCACAAGAATTCGGCCGGCCTTGCATCTGCTGATGCCAGGACGATCGTGATCTGTGAACAATACAAGCCTCCGAGTTGACGCCTTCCTAACAAACCATCCAGGTACATCTCTGTGATGCTATGAGGTTAGTATCCAGCAGATCACAGGGTTTATGATCGGAAACGCTGAATCGCGGATACTTCTTAGATTCAGTGTATGATTCTTCTCTTTCCTCGACGCATACAAGACACGTTCGCGGAAGCATATTCTTTTTTCTACCCTCATGCCTAAGGTGCGCTTACTTGTTCTTTATTCAGTATTTTAGTTGCTCTTTGTAGCGGCTCGAGTGGCGTACAGAAAACTGGGCTGACATTGGACATTGACAGGCTACGTACACATTCAAAGTAAACGACCCTCCTGATGACAGCGACCGACAAGTCGCCATGAGAGGGCGGCAGCGAGCCGTCATAGCCTGTACATTCTGTAGAAGTAAGCCCCCGAAACGTTAGTGACGAGACTTACGCCTCATGTTATACTGCAGAACGAAAGATCAGGTGTATTAGTAGACTTGGTCAGTCCTGTCTAAACTGTGAAAAACGAGGGCAACCTTGCACATATCTACCTGTGTACGCAACGAAAACGTCGTTCCACTCAACATGCGCTTACTTCTATTGTTTTTAGGCATGATCCTGGCGCCGGAGAACAGGGAACAAGTACCGAGCATCAGCCAGAGAACCAGCCAGAAAACCAGTCAGAAAACCAAACACAAGAATAAAACATGGACGCACGGGTCGAATGTGTAGCTATGGGTTTTGCGTCGGAATTCACATCGGACAGCATGGGCTACTACAGTGTATCATATTTTCTATACCCTAGACATCACTACCGCCTCAATTGTCCTGTTCTTGATATTTATTTGAACCATCCTTCGTATATATATCATTTCTTGCTACCCTGCACCAAAAACTGACGTCGTTATTCGAAGCCACGATCGTGGACTTTGGGCGTCCCGACTCCCGAGCTTGAATGTCGCAACTTTGTCACCGTCGCCCACAGCGTCGTGCGACTTCACTCTCGTCCATGTTCTTCATGCTGGATATACCAACGTATCTGTGCTATTCAAATACATTTGCTTCTCGGTGAAATTCAAGTTGATTCGTCGTCAGCAGCTTCCGGCAGCCACTGACACCGCCCTCCCGAGCCTTTTTTACTATCCTCTATCTACGTGGTCTTGCACACCTCAACAATCCTTCCATGGCGACCTAAATACCACACCCTACCTTTGGACAGCACTGGGGCATCTGCCTTGGCTCAGTTTCCCCCAGAGATATCACTGGATTCAGCCGCTCTTGGGCTCTGTGATCGACTTGCCAGAACATGCTTCGATAACGTACAAAGTTTACACCCTCGATTCTACCACCCCTGGTACCTCATCGGATCCCTTTTGTATTATCGAACAAGCTCGCAAGAAACTTATCCGTGACTTCAAGTCGTCCCCGGTGGTGAACTCGTTGTTACCGAGTGTTCGTGTTGGTCGGGACTATGCGGAGTTATACGTGTTCGCGATTGCATCTACACAAACATCGACGGATTCGATGGCGAGGTTAGGATCATTGGCTTTGGATGGTTTAATGGGTACGTATTCATCACCCAAATCTGCATGTTCGGTGCTGCATGTTTGATGTTATTATCCAGTATCAGATTCGTACACCTTTACGCCTGCGGGATTGTATCCATGCTCAACACACTGCGCTTCATCGAAGGTTCCATGTCCGGTGTGCATTAGCAGAGAGGTACTCTCATCCCTATCATCTTCACAGGCCGCCCCCAATAGCAAACCATCCGCCGCAATGCTCCTCCCGCGACGTCCATTACGTCGACCATATGCACAATTTATTCAGGCTGTGCGCGACCGTTTGATCGATGAATTTGCATCTGCTCCGATTTCTGCAGACCCTTCAATACCCTCCAAACTCCCCCTTCGGCTGGGGGATGGATTCGTCTTCTCACCGACCTCTTCATCAAGTGAATGGGGGACTGGTTGGGAATATTACTCGACTGAGAGACCACTGACATACTGTCAGGTCCAAGTTCATCTTGTCCGTACATCTCATACATCTTTTCGCCTTCTGGTTCACCCTACCTTGCATCCGACACACTATCTCCCGTTAGCAGCCACGTTACCATTACCGTCGGGGACTCCAATAATTCTTTTGCCTTACGGGACACCAGCCTATTATCTGAATATCTACAACGGCCCTTCACATTCTCTAACGGTGCAGTTTGATAATGCTTTGACTGGCTTAGGGACAGAGCACTGGAAGTCGACATTCTCGTCCGATTCTTCCTCGACTCAGGCAAATGCTAATTCCCAAAAATTGGTCATTGCTTGGTTATCTGTTCAGAGCAAACCAGGCGAGGACAAGGGTCTTCCTATCATATGGCCGGCTTCTTTATGTCTTTCTTATACTCCTCATGCACCTTCCCTACATGCTCGTTCAAGTCTACGCCGACTTCCTGACCTTCCATCCCAACTGCAAGCCTCGCCCCCTCCTCCTACGTCCTACATCCCTCTCAGTCTACTTCAGAAAGACTCATTGCAGACTGACGCTGTTCCGATGTCTGCGGTTAGCGCCGCACCTCATCCCTTGTCCTCGATACCTGTGTCTCCTAGCATGAGTCGACGGACTATGTCTCCATTACCTCGGCGGGCAGTAACTCCGCGGCCTGCTGAACGTCCGTCCTTCATGTCTCGCTCTCCGACATCTGACTCGCTTCGTGCTTTCAGAGCTCTGACTTTATCTTCGACCTCTCGGAGCCTTCCAGCCGCCACGTTGGAAGTGAGTGGGCTACGTCGAAGCTGTTGCTCGTGAACGCGAAAAGGAACGTGAGCGGATGAGGAAGGAGAAAGAGAGGGATAACAAGACGCCGGGAAATACACCAACGAAAGCACCAGCTATACTTGGCACGCCCACCGCTCCTGCACCCATGTCTCCGACTCCCATCACACCAGTAAGAGGGTTTCCTACGGCTACTGTTCTTGGACAGAGTCTTTCCCAGGTACAAGCTGTACACGCTCTTGCACCCGAATCACCAGAGCTGTTACCCTCCGCGGATATTTTTGGCGACAGTCCAGGTCAAGAGCCTGATTCACCAATGGAGACCGACCCAGTACCCGAGGTCCATGAGGTTCCTATGCCCCATGCTCCTCGATCGCAGCCGCCACAACCTGAACCTGGCCCGCCGCCCAACTTCGATCCATACAATAATTTTGATACTGGATGGAATCTCGATTACAGCATGGGGTTCAATATGAATATGGGGTCTATGGCCAACACAGCAAGCGTTGCGGGTCCGACGGCAACAAATTTTGGGTTGGATGAAGACTTTGCCTTTACGGATGATGATTTCAATTTCTTTGACAATCCCTCCGTTACAACGAAAAATGAACCATCAGCTGCAAACATGGACGCCACTCTGTCAATTTTCTCCACTCTCGCATCGGACACAGGCTCATTATCAGCAGATTTCACATCGACGGTTATGCATGACAACACCCATCTTTCATATTCAGCGCCTCCGCTGAGCACGCTGAGTCAACCGCAAACGTCACACTGGTTATCCAACTCGTTGGTAGATGGATTGACTCCCAGTGAGGTCGTCGCGACCGACCTCCACGTTGCCTCGTCTCCCGCCAAGACCCCCGTGTCACACTCTGCTCCCTCAACCCCATCGGTGCAGTTATCAGAACAATATTCATCACAATTGACCAACCGTCGAAAGTCTGGCCCGGAAGCCTTCGAGCCAATACCTTTTGCCGCAAGTCACTCAACCGCGGACCACAAGTACGCCTTGGGTAAATTCGCACTTCCCACCCCGCCTGATGAAGAAGACCGTGCGGAGAGGTTCCAGTATCGTGCATCCTCACCGCTTATGGGTTGGAAGCTGCGGTATCATAACGCCACTGATCCTAGAGTTGGTATTGTACGTAGGTTGGTGGGGTCGAAACGTAAAGCACCTGCACAACAAGGTGGTAGGCAAAGTAAACTTGCTGTTTCCTGGGAACGGGAGTACGAAGAATGGACGAGCAGCTCGCCTACTGCCGTGGAGGACACAAAGTCTGAGTCAGACTTGGATGATGAAACTTGGATTGATGAAGACGAGACTACACATTCAGAATCTCGACCCATCACGCCGCCGCCGCCCTACGTGCCATTAGGACCCACACTATTGTCTACGTATTTCCAGTTCTCGCGCTTACTCCCGCTCAGCAGACCGTTGGAATCTTCTCCTGGGAACGATACTACTCTCGGTACGATCCCAGCCCCGCTGTCGGTACCAACACCAGTTTCTCCCGCCGCCGTTTTTGGCGCAGCTTCCGAAAAGACCAAGTCCCTCGAGGCGGCGGCACAAATTCTCGTCAAGGAAGCTGCTGAGAACCCGGTATGGGCGAAGGCATGGAATGCTTGTGCCAAGGCCGGACACCAGACAGTCAAACCTGCAGCAGAGGTTTGGCAGGCAGCAGTCAAACGGACAATCAAGCTTTGTGGGCTTGTCGGCAGTTCTCTCTCGTCGCTCCAGGTTCAGGATTTATTCACGAGTTCGAACGATCCCTCCGCTTCCCCCATGCATCCGCTTGGTACACCCATGATTTCCGCGGCGAAGTCAAATTCCGTGATCCAGATATTACCGACTGCTCTGTCATTCTGGGAGAAACTTGGTCTCGAACCTCGAGCTGGAGGAAAAGATGTTACTGCCTATGTCTTCTACGAAAGCACAGGAGCACTGAATGAAAGCAATGTATATGATTGGCTAGCAGGGTTTCATCTACGTATAAGGTAAATTCTCCACGGGATCCTTTTAATGCCTTGACTAAAGCATTCGATATGATAGGCTCGACGTTTAGGGACACACGCGCCTGGTCAATCCAGAGGTGCGACTAATGGAGCTGTCTCCGTGCAACTCGAGTCTCTGCGCAAAACGCTCTGTAAGTGTAAGCACTAATATGTCTCTATACGTCTCGCTCATGTAATTGCCAATAGCAACTTTCATTGAGGGGCTTGATTCTACTGAACAGCGCTTCGTGTTCTACATAGTTACCCCTCCCACTCTGCTGAACCTGACATCACCTGTGTTGCGTCATGTTCTTTCCGCAATCAAACGTGCTCACAAGTCGCGGCTA
This sequence comes from Cerrena zonata, assembly GCA_038087015.1. NCBI lineage: Eukaryota > Fungi > Basidiomycota > Agaricomycetes > Polyporales > Cerrenaceae > Cerrena > Cerrena zonata. The sequence continues at coordinate 541,889 of JASBNA010000009.1, forward strand.
GGGCCACAGATAGCATTTCACTTTGTCCCTGAAGACCTCATTCTGGGTGGTGATGCGATAACTTATTCTGGGTTAACAGCACTCGTGGATGCGGTGTATGACAAACTTCTTCGTCCGGTTGATCGAGTTCTCTCGCGGGCACCAGCAATCGATACGGAGAATGTGCGATCGTACTTCCAGGACCCAATGCTTGTCCTTGCCCGACCTTTTCAGCCTAACGTACACTTTATTCGGGAAGCTCATCCGAGCTCTTTGGATGTGCTTGATCGACACACAATATTGCACGTAGGGTATCGTGTTACTCCTTGTGGGAAATGGCTTCTTGCTACTTGCACTGACGAATGGGGTGAAGCTCACGACCTGAAGGCTTGGTTAATTCCTGACGACGCTGATGAATCTTTCACCGTCACCAGTGTTTGGAACTTTACTTATGCTTTTGCGGCTAAGGCAAACATAGAATGGCGAGTGGTTATATCCAAACTGGGGCCATTGTCGGAGAAGGAGTTGGATAGTAAGTTCTCTGCTTTCTTTATAGTCGAAATAGTCTGACTCGTCTTTGTAGCCTGGATCGACCATCTTGACGGTGCTCTTTTGCAACACTGTGCTCAACCGTTGCAAATCTTCATTCTTTCCGTCGAGATGGACAATTCTTGGATGTTCCTCGCTCCATCCATAGCACTCGATGATTTGCGACCCACTTCGCCGAATCGAATTATCAGACATCCACCGGGGACTATCCTATGCGACATGTCATCTTCGACGTACTCTCTCTCACAAATCCCTCCCCTTCCAGTCTACCATCGACACTTCGAGTGTTCAAACCTCGAGAAATTTATCAACGCGGAGGAGAGAACGAAAGTTCTCAAGACTCATTCATGACCTTGTCGTTGGCCTCCACTACCTTAGTCCATGTGCCCGCCAAGTCAGATTACACGGATATCTCTATGCTCCATTTACATCTTTTCCATGTTGCCTACTCTCCCATCTCGCGGTCTACTGGAAGTCATGAAGATACGTTACGGACTATTACTAAAAGCTTCCACGACCTTACTGAGCTCCTCAAAGCTCGTAAGGGACAGGAAAGACCTCATATGCCTTTCCATCTTGCAACACTGGAAATGATGCGCCTCGTTTTGGACCGAGGGGATGTTGTAGTACTACCGGACTAACAATTATACCTTTACATTGGTTTTTCTATCATCGGTTTTGTAATACTAGTCTTTGTTGGTCGTCTAGCTTTGCCAGTGTTATTGCTGTCCATTTCATCGTTTTACCATAGATTTGCCAATGTTTGTAGCATATGTATATATCACTAATTATCACGCACTTTTCGGATTATGGATGCACTGCAATGAGCATTTTGAGAACAAAGTAGTTCGATGAGTGGTATAGTACATATATGGATACGGGCTGAGAGTGAAGGAATTGAAGGGGGAAACGTAAAAGTCTAATCCATGTCAGTCTGATCTCGAGGTCGGTATTTGATACCTCTACTCTCCAATTCAGCCTCCACGTCGTCGGGTACTCGCCCCCTCACACGAACTGCGTACATCCCCCGAACGTATTTTGCTACGGTCCGAATCGTATCAACGATCGAACGCGAATGAGTGGATAGTAGAGCTCACCTGTTCTTTGCCACCTTGCCACCCAGCTATGTTCAGGGTCGATCATAGCAATCATTCCTTCGAAATAAGTAGTTGTGCAAACGCTAATCCTATCAGGGTATCCCTTCATCTTTACACATACTAACGTAAGCGTGGCTCAACAACAAAGTCTTCTGTTCTTACTTGCATGATCTCTTCGCAGTTTGGACACCCATGTTTCCGGAAGTCGGCGGGTGTTTGTACAATGGAGCACAAGAGGCAAGCTCGTAGTTGTTTAGCACGAGGTTGTGTAGGGATAGAAGCTTGAGGTTGTGACATTATGTGGTTTCGACCCGAGGCGGACGATGTGTTTATAAACTTGAAGCAAGAGAGCTGTTGAAGTTGATATTGGTGGTGAGCGTGCGGCCTCCCAGAGAAGGATAGGCGTCAAAGCTTTTGCCAAACAAGACCAAATTGAAAGTGAACTCGATCGAGAAACCCAGCAGTGTCAATGAACGTTGAACTTCAAACTCGCTCACTTCAGTCTTCTTTACAGATCTCAGGAAAATAATTTAGGCCGTCGTTAACTCCACTAGAAACGCAATGTCTCACAAAGTGATATCTTACTCTTTTATCAAGCATCCCAAGTCCATAAGGACGAAGATAAGTAACTTGAAGGAATCTTATTCACTGCCAAGCATTATGTTCTAGAATCTACATAGCTATTGTCAGTCAAAGCTGAAGAGGGTTAGTACTTATTTTTAGAAAGGTAGGACTGCCAACTCGATGATCACTACAAATCACCAATACTATCATTGACTTTGTCATCTTACAGTTCGTCGTGGTTTTTGACAATCTATAGATTGAGCGCATTAATATGAGCAGACGACCACGTTACGAGACGACTCTATCACTGAAAGACAGCAGCGACAACAATATTTATAGTGTGCTATTTCTTGCTGTTGCAAAAACCCACTTCCGTTGACGACTTCCGAAGCGGAGCGAATATGCGGGAAGCTAACCCGACAGCCAGTTCCGAGATCTCTGTGACGCCTCCGCTCTCTTTCTTTCCTCACTTCACCTGTTCCCATACCATCACATACCTAAAACGCACCACCTACTTGAACTATCGTTTAACTTCAACAATGTTCGAATTCCTGCGCAGAGCTGGACGCAAGGAGAGTTCGAGCTCTACAAAAACCAATGCTATTACCTTAGGGAGGATCAGTCTCGACAGGAATCCCGCCCCATCCCACGATATACAGGCCAGCAACACTGAAGAATATCGCCAGCATCGGAAGGCTCTACTCACGGAACACGACACCCTTTTGAAAAAAGCAAAAAGCAAAGATATTCACAAACACAGAGAGGTTCATCGCAGGTGGCACCACAAGGTTGTAGTAGAGAAGTTTGATACGCACGATAAGTGGATGATGGCAATGTTGCGTGAGGAAATCAGACGGGAATGTGGATGCTGAGACTCGGGATTCAAGACAGAAGAAACAGAGGCATTCGTCTATCAGCTTTGGAGGTGACGAACTTGAATACTCAGTTAGTTTATGCAGGTTTTACGCCTTCATATAAGCTTCATATCCTGTAATATAGCCCTAAATATTTTGACAAGCTACATAGGATTCAAGTTGTCATGACATAACCTCCATGACTCAATACACTCCGAGCGCTACAAAAAACACAATCCTTGGAACTAGAGTTCGTATTCTTTCCTGGCCATAGACTCGTCCGTAAGGTTCGCACAGTCAATGATCTACTCGTCTACCTCCTCAACACCGATGCGTCAAACTATTTGCTTATTTCAATATCTGATGCATGTCCTTTTGCTAAAGCACACTCTATATACTCGTAAAAATACATTCGACTACTGCTGCTACCAAGAAGTATTGTTCCTGTTGTCATCACCTCGATGAAATAGTCAAGGATGTCGGCAAATGTACCCTTACCTTACCCGCAATAATTTTCCATGGGCACCTCCGGCCAGCATGGATACTACTGCGTTGGAGCGGATGAAGGGTTCTTTTGTAGAAAGGTTTGCAGCGATGAAGTGCAGCAATCGAATAGGGTATCATCTCTCTCGTCAAGGTGCGTCGACGTTATCTAAAGATAGTTTACTCGTTTTTAAAATTGCATTGAAGAAGTAACAATTCGTCAACTGCTTACGAGTCGCTGTGATAATCATGACGCAACCACATACAGGAACCAAACCCTTTCATTGGCTCTGCTAACTTTTCTTTGCCTCTGCATCCCACATTCACAAGCCGCTCAGTGATATATAGTCGTTGATTGGCCTAGGTCCATCCCATTGCTTGGAGGGCTCGCTATGTATAGCATCTTGTGGCCCTTGTCGGCCACAGTCAGCCTTTCTGAGTAACCCATCTGTCTTATTGATGGACATACACACACATATGTGAGGCTTTTTGTGGACGGATTCCCATGCGGCAAAGGTAAATTGTGTTCACCGGGTGTCATTCCCACCGTACTCCTCGTGCCTCCCGTCTGCAACATCCACCTAGAGCATTTTATACGATATTTCTCCTAATACTCATTCCTCATAAATCGAATTCATTCCGGTCTCCATCTGGCTGGTCGAATGTCGTGAGTTATATATCGCTCACCCTTCACTGTAGATATACCCATCGGTACCATTTAACTGTTCTATAGATGTAAGGGTACTACCCGTTCAATGAGCCATTCACCGGCCCATGGAATCGGCTATCGCTTGAATGACTTGATGGTTCTTACAATTGGAGAACGTCAATGCTCTTACCGTATCCACACCACTGGGTCATACCATTCAATGGATGTAATGTGGTCCTGTGGTGTGTAAGGCGCGGCTGGACCGAGTAGGATCTGAGTATTTCAGAGGTATAGCTCAGGCAGCCGTGAGAGGTATCGACATCACCGCCCACCTGGATCTCTGGGCAACGTTGAAGATACACTCTTTATGCCTCTCGATGTGAGTGTCACAGATCTCTTGGCTGGACTTGGCTGAGGTAGCGGACTCATACTTATATGTCATTTGAAGATGATGATACGCCATAGTCTTGTACCTTTGCCACTTGCTTTCGTCACCGTAGTACTTGCAAAGCATGGTGGGGCCGTCGAGAATGACTCAGGCTCAGATTCGGACGATGATGACAATAGGACGCCATCCTCATCCACACCTACCAGTACATCGACCCAACCTACATCGACCCAACCCACATCGACCGTAACCGACACAGCAACTCCCTCTACATCTCAAACGACGACATCCTCAATTCCTTCTAGGTACGTAACAGGACTGGTAATTTTGAAGTGAAACTGAAAACGCACCGTGCATCTCAAGCACACCCATTCTTCAATTCCTTACTCCAGCGAACGCTACGGTATGCAGAAACACCACTTTCGCATGGAAGTATACCGGACTGTCAGACGTCGCTCTGACCATTTCGGTCACAAATGAACGAGCTGTTGGTCTCCAACAGGACAACCAAACGGTACTGATTTCTCGCACATTGACGAATGCAGTGTCGTCGACGGCGGAAATGATGCCTTGGAATCATGTGGATGTCCCTGTGGGAGCTTACGTCGCCGTCGCTTTCGATACTCAACGTACTACAGGCATAAATGCTCAGTCGCTGCCTTTCTTCGTTTTGAATGGTTCCGATACGAGTTGTCTCAATACCATTACGTCAACCTCTTTACACCAAACATCGACCTTCCCTCCGACATCTAGTACATCCAGTACCAGTGCGGTGCAAACCAGCAGTGTGGCGGAGACGACTCCTATGCCAGGGGGTCTCAGCAGTGGAGCCTTAGCGGGGACTGTAGCAGGTGTTATAGTCGGCGTATTGTTGCTACTTTTGGCTTTTACCTTCCCTAGCTTTTGGAGACATTCGCTGCCCAGGCGACAGTCCTCAAGGGCTTCCAGACCCGGCGGACCTTATTTGCTCTTTTGACACTTTCTAGTATGTAGTATTATGGATTTTTATTTTACGAGAAAAGGGTTTCTACTCATTCATTCGACTGAACTATTATAGTGATTGCGAATAGTACAAGGTTGTATCATTACAGTTACAATGTACAGTCTGATATTCATGCTCTAAGATTTAGTCCGAAGTGCGAGGGGGATCAAATAAACATAAGTCAATGAGGGGTAACGGGGGGAATCATGCTGACAAAGAACCCATGAAGCTAGACAGGTCAAGAGAAGAGTATTCGTCTTCCGGAGGTAAATCCTCCAGCCCGCTGAGGATATTCTTCTGAGTCGCCGGCCCAGCCTTCTTTTCCGTCTTCTTCGACGCTGCAGCTACGTCTTCTTCCTCTGTCGTTCTCCTAAACAAGTCCAAAACAAGATCGGTATCCATGGAACTTAATCCAGAGTTTTGTTGAGTGACGACAGAGTTCGCGATATTCAACTTGAATCGTTGCAAGCTGTAACGAAGACAAAATGAGGATCAGCTCCTTGTGAATCCATGTTCAGCACGTACCCCATGATCTTCTCTTCCAATGTACCCTTGGTAATAAGACGATAGACATTCACGACCTTCTTCTGACCAATACGGTGGGCACGATCCATCGCTTGCAGGTCCTTCATGGGATTCCAATCATGCTCAACAAAGATGACAGTATCTGCACCTGTTAAAGTGAGACCCAAGCCGCCCACGTGAGTGGTAAGAAGCAGACAGTCGATACTGGGGTCGGAGTTGAAGGTTTGCACAATAGGCGTGCCGTTTGTTCGCATCGGTGGCACCATCCAGCCGCATGTAAGTCACAGATGGCATGTGTTGCTTGAAGAGATCGTTTTCAATGATATTGATCATTTGCTTCATTTGGCAGAAGATGAGAACTCGATGCTGAGAGAAAGCACCACTCGATGTGGTTTCGGAGTCCGCGAGCTCGCTCTTTGCATTAGTATCTGAACCGACACCAGGTGCAACGCCCACACCGCAGTCAAGGAGAAGTTGCCTAGCAAGAAAGTCAAGTTCGGTCCTGGAAACTGTGTTTAGTTTACTCACCTTAGTGCTAACAGCTTCGGCGCATGATGGATATCACTGAGCGCCGATTGGCTATTGAGGCCAGCATTGGCGAAGGCTTCCTTGGTCGCTTGCTTATCGTCTTTGAGAACAAGAGCCGGGTGGTTACATAGCTTGCGAAGGTACTGGAGCGACTGGAAGACATGCTGATGGGCAGGTGACTTGGTTGGCTCGGCGCCGGCGCGAACGACATCTTCTGCTTCTGCTCTAGCCCGCGACTTGGAGAAATCGTCATACATGTACTTCTGTACCTCTGACAGCTCACAATAGTAGTCTTGGATGATCTTGGGAGGTAAGTCGTTGAGGACATCTTCTTTCAAGCGACGGAGCAAGAAAGGAAGGACTTGTTTGTGAAGAGCTTCTAGGGCAAGGGCAGCTACAAAGGAACCAGTAAGTCCACAATTCAGTGGTCATATGGATCGGAGACTTCACGTACCCGCTTCACCGGTCTTCGCTTTGCCGTCGCGGTTTGATAGAATGGGCTTACTAAACCGTTCATTGAATGTCGATTCGGTACCAAGGAAGCCAGGCATCAAGAAGTCAAACAAGCTCCATAGTTCCAGGACGTTGTTTTGGATCGGAGTTCCGGAAAGAATGAGACGATGGTTGGCACGGACGCTCTTCACGGCTTTCGTCAGTTTCGTCTTCGCATTCTTGATGATATGACCTTCATCCAGAATACAGAAATGCCAGATCATATCTTGCAATTGGGCGATGTCATTGCGTACCACCTCATACGATGTGATAACTATGTCGTGGTTCTTGAACTTTGGTATTAACCTGCCACGCTCCCTCGAGTTACCAGTATATAGCATCGGTCTCAGGTTCTCGGTATACTTCAGAATCTCGTAATACCAATGACCAGTCAGGGTTGGCGGACAGATAATGAGTGAGGGAAGGTGAACTGAGTCCGGTGATTTTGTCTGCTTGTATCGTTCGGCCCGTTCATGATGCTTACTAGCCAATATACAAATGGATTGTAGAGTCTTACCGAGACCCATGTCTATGATGAAATAATGAGGATGAGTAAGGACAGTGATTGAACGACAACGTACCATCACAAAGAATTCCGTGGAGCTGGTATTTCGCAAGGAAAGCCAGCCAGTTGACACCTTCTTGTTGGTATTTCCGTAGCTCAGCTTTGATTGGTATTGGGATCTGATACTCTTGAACTTTGCTACCGTCGAGAAGTTGAGTCAGGAATTGACGTTCTTCGTCTCGACGTTTCAATAGATCTTCAGAGAAACTAGGTGGGTCTGGCAGTCCAGCCTACATTGTGTCAGTCAGTATTTGCTTGTGGCGCGAGTTATCGAAATACGTACTTCGAGGGGCACCATCTTCACCAACGAGGCAAAGGTGTTCGTCGCAGTTGAACGGATATCGTCGTCAGGATCGCTCATTCTTCCCAAAACCGGTACAATCATAAAGATGACATAGGGAAGTGCTTTGATGTCTAACTTTTGGACAATATCTAGACAAGCAGGTTCAGCAGATGGAGACATCTTATCTAGGACAGTACTCACGATAGATGAGCTCAGTTGCACCTTGTCGATTGGACAAATTGGATGTATCGCCCAAGAAGGGGACGACTTTTTCGATAACGAACTGCATGGCCTCTGTCGTCATCACATCACACATCGTAGCGAAGCACCGTGAAGCACACTGCCGTATGATTGCAAATTTGCTACGGAGAGCGAGTGAGATCAACGGGAAGAGCTGGGAGCAGGTAGACCAAAGATCCTGATGGAAAGTAGGGATGGCAGCCTCGAGGACGCTCAAGGAGTCGATCACATCTTGACCGCATTGCTTGTCAAGAAGACTATCCATCTTAGTCAGAGATTCTGTGGACACAGTTAGTCTAAGTACATAGTTGACCGTTGGACAACGTACCTCCTGCGCAAGCAGATAAAAGACCGCTGGCCATGGATTGCCACATGCGAGGAACAACGTCGAGCATACGAGGACCAAATTTGCGAGATAATTCTACGAAAGCAAATGCAGCACCTCTGCGAGACAGTCTTGCCTTGGCAGCCTCTTCGGCACTGAGGGTACTACCGTTCTCTTTTCCATTGGCCGATGTCGATGTCTTGGAAAACGAAAGGATACCGGCTTGGAACTTGCGAGAGAATGCAAAAGTAGGTGTCTGCTCAACATCTTGGCATATGAAGGTGCAGAGGTTCTTGACGATCTTGTCTGGGGGTTGCACAAGGTTGCGGTCGACACAAAACTCTACGAATGCAGAAACGGCGACAGCAGAGCGAACCTGAAGATGAATATCTTCTTCGCTCTACCAAACGACATTAGCATCCAATGTAGAAGATTGTCTAGAAATATAACATCAAACATACCTTGATGCCGTTCATGATTCCCTTCACAATGGGGCTGACCTTGTCAGGTGTGGCCTTCAGTGCAACATACGCGGCAGCGAAAGCAGCAGATACTCGAATATCGTATTGTGCCTTGATGTCGACATAGCGTTCGATACTGGCAACAACCTTGACACGCTTCTCCTTGATAATCGCCAACTCCCGCTTTTTGGTCCTGCCTAGACCATCCCTCAACTTATCGAACATCTGACCGACGGCCGCTTGAGCAGTATCGATGGTGAAGCAGCCCTCCCGTGTAGCAGTGATGTCGATTTCTGTGCCAAGGGAAGGAATAGAACCTTGTGCAACCTTGCATTCGTACGCGAACGACTGAAGGAGATTGTAACATTCACCGTGAATACGAGCGAGGGTGTACGCCATTTCGTGATAGGCGGCCGGGGGATCAGCCTGTAGGAAAGTTAGAGTACGATCACTGATGTCCTTCGCAAGTGGTTGTGCCTCAATAAGCACTGGGTCGTTAGGTGTGGCTTGGTTATCGTAGCCATGTGCCCACTCCTCCGAAATAATGGCAGCGAGGAATTTCTGGAGCATACTGGTGGAGTCAATGTAGTGTATCAGGAGAGGCCTAAACATGTCTTCCAACGCCTGACCCTAAAATAACGATGTTAATGTAATCTGAACTCAAAAAAGTAGAGAAATCTTACTGAGTACGGCCAGAAAGTGATGAGGGCAGCCATAGCCTTCGAACCTGCCACTCTGGCTTGAAGAACAACTCCTGTTGAGATGAGAGACAAATCCTGCGCTAACATGTTCTTGTCCACATTGTGCCTTTCAGTGGCGGCGTCCATTCCGTTCGCTACGGATAGCGGATCATAGAAAGTTGATACCTCTAACGGCATACCAAGCGGGGTCATGAGAACAGCATACCACTCTAGGAGAAGTTGCTGTGTGATAGCAGCCTCCATCCAACCGTCGGTGGAACGAAGAATGGTCAAAACCATGTTCCAAGTGGAAAGTGTAGCATCGCGAACGTCGGAACGTTCCTCGACAATAAGGTTCTGAAATAGTAACCGAAGGAAAGGTCCTGAGATCCAGTCTTTAGGGAGGGTGGGAACAGTCATAAACGAGTGAAGAGTTTTGACAACAGCTAGACGGACGCCTGCAATCGTGTGACGGAAGAAGGGGAACAATGTCGGTGCAAGGACCGAGAGTGCTTGTCTATACGATGTGTGAGTTAAAAGTATTCGCGATTCTATTGATACAAAGAACCTCACGATTGTAATGGGTCTGCAATGATGCGAATCACTTGGTCATACATGACAAGTTTACCTAGTAAGTTTTTAGTGTCAGAAAATGAAAAAAGATAAATGGACCGGGGACATACCGAGCAGATCCATAACTGCTCCTACACTCGAACTCAAGTCATCCTTCATATCTCTCAAACAACTCCATAGCACAGCTAGTACTCGACTGAGCTCCTCTGGAAGCTGTTCGACCAAATGCGCTGCTACAGGGAGCAAACCTGTGGCAGCAACTGACCTGACATCATCATCACTATCTCCCAGTCTACCGGTAGCCAAGTTAAAATTAGGAACCTTCAACAAATTCAAGAACTATACGTACCCAAGGACGGTAGCATCAACAATTCCTCTCAAGACCTCCTTGCTTTCTTGTACCGACTGCTCGGTCACGTCCGCAGCGGGAGTCTCTACTAGGTCCTTTCTCACAGCGACCTCGTACTTTATCCCAAGAAGACCAGCGTGGCGGACTTCCCAGACGTGACCGGTCTCAGTTCTCTTGCCCATAGGCTTGAGTTTTTCTTGCTTGATCGGAGGTGAGAAATCCTGTCGGATCATCTCCAAAAGGATGGAGTGAACACGAAGTACCGATCGACGAGGCATGTGCAGAAGGAGAGAAGCTAGGGTTTGTGATACTGTTTCCCGGACGGGTGCGACGACTTGATCAGAAACAAAGTCTCCGAATCTGTCGAGGACAAAGATGCAAAGGAACTTGACGGCAAGATCATTGCACCATCGCTCGTGAGCGATTTCGTTTACTTCCCATGGAAGATCAGCTATAACTACTAGTCAATTTCCGCACCTCAAATACTATCCCATGAGATCAAGAAAACATACCTTGCATCCCACCAAATTTTCCTTGGTGCTTGAGAAGTTCTCTTAGAGCCATCGCAGCACCATGTCTTACTTCCCAGGCTGCGCTGAAAAGATCGACTTCAAGGATCTTCGCCAAACCGTCCCATACCCATACACCCTGTTTGACTTCGAGTGCTTTGGATTGTTTCTCACCCTTAGGTGAGACGGCACCTCCTTTGGTGGGATCCACCACAACTTTGTCTGTGGAGCTATCCACGGGAGACTTTGGGCTATCTGAACGCTTTGGCTGGTCCGTAGCTATGAGACGAGCCCTTGAATGATGTTAATGGTGGAACGGATTGGCCACAGAGACAAACTTACTTATTGGAAGGGCCAGCAGGAGTTGTCGCGTACTTCGAATTTGAGCTCTGCGGAGGTGCAGCGACGAATGCACTATTTCCACCCTTTCGTTTACGTTTGAGCCTGTTTCGCTCTCGAGCTGAAAGCTGACTCAGATCAACGTCGTCTGCAGGTTCAGGCGGAGCTGGAGATAGTGCAGCTGGTGTAGGAGACTTCGAAGGTGCGGTGAGTGGCGAATCTTTCATTTTAATATCTTCTTCCACAGGGGAAAGAGGTTTGGTGTTTTCTTCGATCTTGACGCCATTCTCCATCTCGACATCCCCGTCTTCATCTATGAGTTCTTTTTCGATGTCAATGTCATCAGCGCCCCCAACGCTTTCAAGAAAATCGAGCCCCAAGCGACCCATAGCCTCTTTACGAGCTTTCTTGACTTCCATGGAGGACGCCAAGATACGGGTGGGTTTCGTGAATTCTTTCCCCGACGAAGCGAGGAGAAGGGTACCCCTTTCCATTAGCTCGCGAACGGAAAAGGTGGGAAAATCGGGAGTAGGTAGTGATTGTGCCTCTCCCGGAACTTTGTCTTGACAATCCGGAGACGGTACCCACAACGGGACCAAGGTAAATATCTGAGACAATGCAACAGATGCTGCTGTACGGGTATCATGTGACTTAGAATGCAAGTAAGGTAAAATCTGTGCAAAGTGTTAGCATGGTGAAGATCGAGCATTATTCCTACTGACCCTGGCAAGTACGGCCATGAGCTCTGACCAATTTGAAGAGTCTCCAAGGTCCGCATGCTGTCTATGTTGCTTCACGTCTTCTTCGACGATGGCAACATCACTAATGACGCTCTTTGCTGCAAGCTGGGCAAGTTGCTTTGCAGCAGTAGTTCGTACAGATGTAGATGATCCTGTATCAAGTAACAGAAGGAGACGGTCCAGCCTTCATGTATCCCATTTTCAGCCGAATACCTTGACTGCCTAATCAAGCGTACGCACCTCGAAGTCATGGTGGTTGTGGCCGGCACGAACCGGACCGGTAAAACCGCGTGTTGTTATTCTGGCAGGAAACCCGGGGGAGGTTCTCACGGTCCTTCTGCCACAACCGCACCTTTTATCACTCTCGCCGTGTGTGACAGAAAAATGCCCCCGTCACGCGTGATGGCGCCTATATCTTCAAAGCGCTCCTCTAACAAAGAATGGAATGGACTGCGAGTCCACAAAGATGACACAGAGACCCTCATGATGACCGATAATGACTTGTACATTGATCTGCCCAATTTTTTCTGTATGGGATGCTACCTTGAATCGTGAGCTGGGCAAACCCTCCTGTCCCTCGAACGTGACAGAAGCAACCACTTGTCTCGATCAACATTTACGTACTCCGCCGGGTTGATGCGAAGTGATTGACGTTTTGTACCTTCCTAAACTTGGAGCGGTTAATTCAACCTCAAGCTCCCTTGCTTGTTCTCTTTGAACTTATACCACCACCCTAGACAAGAGTAAGAACGCGCTGGCTCACCGTTATTGTCTGTTTCCCATAGTCACCTCCATTGCAAATTCACGCTGTCCAATACCTTGTCATCTTCTGCATCGAGTGGCTAAATGGCTGTGGGTATGACGCTCACAGCGCATAGACCGTCCACTGCTTGGATATTGAGAGAATGTTCCATCAGATCTTCCTTCAGCGGCAGTTTCCTTCAACAAAAGGCATGGTTCGTTGTTGTTGAATCCCAGATGACTAGCAAAATGGATGCCACCTGGTACCTCGTTCATCCATAGTTACGAGACGTGCTATGAGTATGGGGCAATTAGAAGTCTGTAATGCAAAGACACATTCTACCGGAACGATGAGCAAGCGCACTCGACGACAGAAATTCCAAAGTTATCGAGTGTCGACGCAAGTGCTGGTGCTTTGATTTGAAAACGAAGCGTGATATGTTGACAGACTGCCTTATATAGAAAACTTGAACTTACTCAGCGCCACGCTGTTACCGCAAGCTTGTCTCTTCCCCTCGTCATCGGGCATCATACATCTTTAAGTTACGGCGATTCCAAAATATTCTCATTCTGTCCGGTAAGAGAATACGCTATGCCATTTTCGAGCAGCATTTATGTAACTTCTTTATTAACCACATCAAAATCGTCTAGCGGTCATCATAACTGTCATATATTGATACACTAGTCCAGAAAACCTCAATGCCGACCGAATGGGCATATGCCTGTGCTCGTCAATTGCTCGAAGAGTTGCATGATAATTCAAACTCGACTACTGCAGGTAAGTGTATGCCTTTCAAGTCTCGCGTTGTCTGAAAGATGTTCAACCAGGAGCAAAGACCTATTGCCTTGTGGTGAAGAGGTCGTCAGTTCATTTCTGCGTATAGCTACAGCTACCCTCGAACGAGAACTATTGCATGAAAATGCATCTGCCGAGCTAGAAAAGCTTATCAACGATGCGTATACTCGACTCTCCGACTTGGGCACACCGTCGCTATGTTGGAGCCGACTGTTCACTGATGCATGCATATGGCGTACAATTGCGGATATCCTTTTCATCGACGAGCTTCTCGAAGACACTGCATTATCCTGTGTGGCACGTCTCGATCGTGCAATAATTGTTGCTGGTCCTTCTGGACAAGGTCGTCTGGAGCTCATCCACGACCTGATTTACCTAATTCAGTCAACATTCCTAGGCTTTGTTCCCTCGCTCGATCGAAGCTTTCAATCACCTCGGTTGATAAATCTCACCATACCGGATATTACTCTGCCCAAAACCTTTGCAAAGCCTATTCCTCGACTTGATACCCTTCCCTCCCTCGCTTCGTTCGTGTCGAAATACTCAAAAGCGCCTTTCATTATCCCCGGTTATACCAAAGATTGGCCTGCGATGAACGAACACCCGTGGCTATCTCCAGACTATCTTCGCGCAGTCACGGGGCCAGGTCGTATTGTCCCTGTTGAGGTCGGCGTGGATTACCGAAGTGATGATTGGACTCAGGCGATGATGAACTGGGATGACTTCCTCTCTGCCATATTTGCGTCAGACAATAGTTGTCAAAAGAAACCAGTACTATATCTGGCACAGCATAATCTGTTTAGACAATTTCCTGCCCTCAGACATGACATGTTCGTCCCAGATTATGTCTATGCCTCATTACCCCCTACAGAAGACTACCCTGGGTATCGTCCACCCGGCAACGAGGAGCAGTTAGTCGTCAACGCCTGGTTTGGTCCGAAAGGCACCGTCTCACCAGCGCACATTGTGAGTAAACAGTGGTTTATTTGTATTTGTACACCTCACTAACTATAACTTGACAGGATCCATTCCACAACTTTTTCGGTAATTATCTTAACCCTTCACTTTCCCAGATAACATACTGACCGAGTAATCCGATCTTAGCCCAAGTGGAAGGTCGCAAAGTTGCCTGGCTAGCACCACCTAGTATCTCGTCGTCCATTTATACTTACCCTACACGAAGTTCCTCACCCGAGTCGGACTCCGAATCCGCCAAGGCCTATCCTCATCGTAACCACCCCGCCACCAATAATGTTGAACCCTCTCTGAGCAACACTTCGCGAGTCGATGTGTTCTCTGACGACCAGTCAGCATTTCCCTTGTTCGAGAAAAATGTAATCCCTGAAGCCATGTGCTCGGTGGTGGAACCCGGCGATTTGTTGTATTTCCCTGCCGGCTGGTGGCATGCGATGAGGGGTGAGAGCGTTAGTTTTTCGGTGACGATGTGGTTCTAGGTCTGTTCTACGAGCTTTCTATTATCGGCGATAGAAAACCAATCTTCGTATGAATGGAAAGCACCGATGTCTTTGTTTAGGCAACCTTTGTAGTCTTGTACTACGATGACTTGGTGATTCCTTGGTGATTTATTCTGTCAGGGACTGTTGGCATCTTGTACAATTTTGTATCTCACATCAACATCTTGTTCTCATCTGACATGACACTCGATTGTTCTGATTGTTCTCGTTGTCGAATATATCATAGAGTGACATTTCGTGGTGACACAGACGGATATGAAACTCAAGCATTGAGTGCTGCGAGCGTCTCAGACTAAGTTCACCCACAACACCCATCACTGGCATCGTACCTATACTCCAACACACTCCCATCTTCCATATGCTCATCTGTTAATCATTCACATTCTTCAAGTCTGATATAAAGTGACAAATACATTCACAACAATGTCCACCGAACCGAGAACTCGGCCCATAGTGAAGGAGATCAAGTCGGTCTTCCCTAGCTTGAGACTTGGGTTTAATTCGATTCAAGCATTGCTAGCTTAGGGATGCATATGACTACCTTTTCAACTCATCTACATCTTTATCCAAGATAAAGGATGCCGCTTTAGGAGGAAGATTGTTTGCCTCTCTCGCCCAGGAGCCCAGTATCTCGAGTGAGGAAGAAGCCGCAGTAGCTGGGAGGAGCTTAGCTTGGAAGGTATGTATCTCAATCGCATTCAAACCTATCCTCATTCTATGGTGTTGCGATGTGAACCGGGTACTCATTGATATATTTCAAGTTATTCTTGATACCAAGTGAACCATTGAAAGGGACCGCTACAGACGATATACCGTCGCCACCAATTCACACGATTCGGAAAGCTCGCGATGAGTATAAGTCGTTATTGCTTCAGTTGATGCGTGCTCCCGATGGGAGCTACGCGGAGGGTCTGATTATTCCTGGTACTACTGAATCTCCTGCAAGGACAACGCGGACAAGCAACAACCTTGATACGAATAACCCTCTAAGCTTGCATGACGAGGTATGTGATTCTGGAATTTCGATCGAAGTATTGCTCCTGTTTTCTGATGATCTTCACGTAGAACCCTTGGACTGAGTGGTTCGCGTTGATGGACCTTCGGAAGACGATCCTACAGGATGTCGAGAGGACGTACGTTCAAGCTTAACATCTACGTTACTCATTCCCCCATCCTTACATACACATCTGAAGCTTTCCAGATATGGTTTACTTCCGAGACCCCGAAGTTCAAGCTCAACTAACCAACATCCTCTTCGTATACTCCGTTTCTCATCCCGACATAGGCTATCGACAAGGGATGCATGAACTCCTGGCGCCACTCTACTACGCTGTCGATTATGATTCCATCTCCTCCTACAAACTTGACAGCGAGCCTCCCTTAGACTCTCCCCTCATTGAGTTCTGTGCCCGCCTTTGGGTAGCAGCAGATGCATGGACGCTCTTCGATGCAGTCATGCAAGGCGCTGGTCGTTGGTACGAATGGCGCGAACGTCATACTCGAGAACCCTCCGCTTCGACCGAGAAATCTGGTTTGTCAAGTCATGTTCAATTGAATGTGTCAGGAGATCATAGCATCAAACCCTACGTTGCCCCAATTGTGCAAGCCTGTAATCGAATTCAGAGTACTTATTTGAAATCGGTGGATCCGGAGCTGTGGAGGAAGATGCAAAATGCAGGGATTGAGCCTCAGATCTATGGAATGTAAGTGATGCGAACAATGATTCAGCTATTTTGGGACATATTCTGATATACTTAAACTTGTACCTCCCTCTCCATAGACGATGGCTACGACTGTTATTTACACGGGAGTGCACTATGAGCAATGCCATGACTCTGTGGGATGGTTTATTCGCATGCGATCCATCGCTAGACTTGGCCCAATGGATCTGCGTAGCAATGCTCATTCGGATTCGTAACCAACGTCAGTCATACTTCATATTATGATCCTATTTCAACCGTTCTAAATGAAATACATATCCTCAATTTCAGTCATCCCTTCTGACTATAGCGGACAACTGACATTTCTCCTCCACTACCCTCCCCAACCTCCCTCATCCTCAATCAACCCATCGTCACTACTCATTCGACAAGCTTTGACTCTTCAAATGTCGCCCATAATATCGACAGGGATTTCTATTATACACGAGAACCGGAATCTCTTAGGTATTCCTATCGAAGTACCTGAACCTCCACCGCCACCTATGCGCACTAGACGGCCCAAAGTTGGAGACCGAGTCCAGTCCGATGGAAGAGTACTCGGAGCCGACCCTAATGCAAATAGACTACATACAAGGCAAAGCTCGACGCCCATGGGCTTACCTGAGATGATTGCTAGGGGACTATTGGAGAGGGGAGAAAGTCTGGGAATCAATAAGACAGTCATGAATGCCGTCTCGGAGTTGAAGGTAAATCCTATTCTTTCAACCTTAACACACACAACTTATCACTTTTGTTTAGAAAAACCTGCCTGATCTCGCCAATTCTTTGGCTCGTTTGCCAACCTCGCCGACTACATCTTCTCATGCAGATTATCCTCTCCCTCTCACTGACGAGAGACCGCAAGCTGAGCGTCCCCCTTGGGAACCTCGGACCAGGTTCGAGATGGAACGTGAAGCCGCAGATTTACGAATTCTTCAACGTAAACTTGGAGATTCAGTCACTTGGATTGTTGATACACTCTTGCTGGACGAGAGTGATGTCAAAGAGGAGGAAGCCAAGTCTATCAAGAACCGGAAACGTGAAGCTTTAGAATCGTTGTCGTATGTGCGGGATGTGTTGAAGGGTGTTGTACACTCGGGAGCATTAGAGGAAGAGCGCTTACTCAACGAAGAGCAGTTGAAAGCGAGGAAAGCACAAATTGCTGAGGAGAAACAGAAGAGCATAGAAACTGGCCAACGAAGTGCACCCGTCACAATATCCCAACGTTCCTCTCAGGATCGTACACCTCTTTCTCCCCCTCCGTTGCCTGTAGCAGCAGCTTCCCCTCCCAAGATTGATCCTCGTGCACGACCGATTATTAATCGAAGTCTCGTTACAAGGGATTCACCTACGGTGCCACCTCTCACAACAGGACCGACAACGTCGTTCTCAACCAAACCACCATTACAAATCGCACGAGAGGTATCTTCACCGGCACAGTCACCGTCCGTCCTTACACCAAACAGCAACTCGACCGCATTGGCACCTTGGAATCATACCAAGTCGAGTTTTGCTGCCTCGCAAATCCCTATAAATGCGACGCTTCCTCGAATACCTCCCAAGTCATCTACCATCTTGCGGAACGGCTCAGGGCGTACGCCAATAAATATTCCATCATTCCAAAGTCCACCGGAGGCGAATGTTTCACGCGATCAAGCTCCGCGCAAGCAGGGTGTTCAGTATGACCCGCTAGGAGCAATACCATAGAAGGATTGCATGTTGTGTATCTAGTAGTTTACCCTGTATATTGTGTATGATACTATATGTGATTGTAACCCCACATCCCCGCAAAAGCTGGATAAATGCACATGAAAGAGTGGATGGCGTTCGGGGAGGTCGGGAAAAGTCGCGAATGGAGGCAGGTGATTGCGCGGAAGAAATCGCCCGCGCATGATTGGCAGACAGTTCGGCCTACACTTTCGGCCAGCTGCCCGACCAACGCCGTCTTCGTCACTTCAAGTTTACTCTATCCTTCTTTCCCTCAATCATCGTCGTCGACAACCTATACGTTCTCGACGATGTTCAGGAAAACATTGCCAAAGGCTCTCAGGTCTGCTAAGCGGTCGTTCCACACTACAGCACCCGCGAGGAAGGTGGTCGCGACGAACCCCGTCAAGGCCCAGGAGGTCCCAGTAGGTTGCAATCAAAATGTTTAGACCCAGCTTCTAATAACCTGGGGTACGCAGTCATGGTCGTCAGGAAAGTACCCTCTAATTGAACACGAATATGATGCCATTGTTGTGTGCGTATGTTATAGTTCCGTCACAAAGTCAGGCTCCTAACATGTTCTTAACAGCGGTGCCGGAGGTGCTGGTTTGCGAGCAGCGTTCGGTCTTGCTGAAGCTGGATTCAACACTGCTTGTATCACCAAGTTGTTCCCCACACGAAGTCACACTGTTGCTGCTCAGGTATGTTGTTCTCGTAACCACATTGTGTCAAGCAACTTAAAAAGTTTCATTAGGGTGGTATCAATGCTGCACTTGGTGTACGTCTCGTTTCTTTACTGGAGGGAACCCGTGTTTAAGCTATGAATATCTTGTAGAACATGACTGAGGACGACTGGAGGTGGCACATGTACGACACGGTGAGTTACGGTTTTGCTTGCTATAGGAATTTCACTAACAGCTGCTCAGGTCAAAGGTTCTGATTGGCTTGGTGACCAAGACGCTATTCACTATATGTGTCGAGAAGCACCAAGCACTGTGATCGAAGTAAGTATTCAGTTACTTCGTACTAAATAAATGCCTCAACTACGTCACAGCTTGAACACTTCGGTGTTCCCTTCTCACGAACAAAAGAGGGCAAAATCTACCAACGTGCTTTCGGTGGTCAATCACTGAAGTTCGGTAAGGGTGGTCAAGCATACCGATGCGCTGCTGCCGCAGATCGTACTGGACACGCACTTTTGCATACACTCTATGGTCAATCCCTCCGACACAACACCAACTTCTTCATTGAATATTTCGCCCTTGATTTGATTATGCAAGATGGCGAGTGTGTTGGTGTAATTGCGTTGAACATGGAGGACGGTACCCTCCATCGTTTCAGGGCACACAAGACTGTTCTCGCGACTGGCGGCTACGGACGAGCTTACTTCTCTTGCACGAGTGCACACACATGTACTGGTGATGGTAACGCTATGGTTGCACGAGCCGGTCTTCCTCTACAGGATCTGGAATTCGTTCAGTTCCACCCTACTGGTATCTATGGTGCTGGCTGTCTCATTACTGAAGGTCTGTTTATTTCGAGTCCTTTCTCGATGTATGTGGTGCTCAAGTTCTAACATACAGGTTCGCGTGGTGAGGGAGGATACCTCTTGAACTCTGAGGGTGAACGTTTCATGGAACGTTATGCTCCTACTGCCAAGGATCTTGCTTCACGTGATGTCGTTTCGCGAAGTATGACTATCGAAATTCGTGAGGGACGTGGTGTTGGCCCAGAGAAAGATCACATTTACCTCCAACTCAGCCATCTTCCCCCTGAGATTCTCCACGAGCGACTTCCTGGTATTTCTGAGACCGCTGCCATTTTCTCTGGTGTTGATGTCACCAAGGATCCCATTCCCGTCTTGCCTACCGTCCACTACAACAGTACGTGTTCAATACTCGCGTTCGGTGGATCGTTTTAACTAATTTTGGATTTTCGTAGTGGGTGGTATTCCTACAAGATACACTGGTGAAGTCATCACACTCGATAAGGATGGCAAGGACAAGGTCGTACCTGGTCTCTATGCTGCTGGTGAAGCCGCTTGTGTCTCTGTTCACGGTGCCAACCGTCTCGGAGCAAACTCACTTTTGGATATTGTTGTGTTCGGTCGTGCTTGTGCTCACCACATCCAAGAGACTCTCACCCCTGGCAAGCCTCACAAGAAGATCCCTGATGAGACTGGTTTGGAGGCAATTGAGTTCCTTGACCAAATCAGGAATGCCGACGGCGAGCTCTCAACTGCTAAGATTCGCTTGGACCTGCAGAAGGCTATGCAAACTGATGCCGCTGTCTTCCGGTACGTAACCCCTCTTCTGAATTGACTGGCTATATGTATCAAGTACTGACTATTACATTAGTACCCAAGAGTCTTTGGATGAGGGTGTTGAAAAGGTCCGCAAGATCTATGACAGCTTCACTAAAGTTGGTATCAAAGACCGAAGCATGATCTGGAACTCTGACCTTGTTGAGACGCTTGAGCTGCGCAACCTTCTCCAATGCGCCATCCAAACAATTATCTCTGCTGCTGCTCGTAAGGAGTCTCGTGGTGCTCACGCTCGTGAAGATTTCCCTGACGTACGTCTTTTTCGTTCATCGCCGAGATATGAATCCAACTTATACACCTTGACTTTTTTTTAGCGTGATGATGAGACCTGGATGAAGCACTCCCTCACCTTCCAAACGGACTACACCAAGCCCGATGTTGATCTCACCTACCGCAGTGTTATCGCCACCACCCTCGATGAGAACGAGTGCAAGGCCGTACCTCCGTTCAAACGTGTCTATTAGACAAGCATCTCTTCCTTATCCCGGGTCATTTGGTTGTGATGTTTGTGTCTCCCTTCACGTAGCTTGTAGCATATCATTGTTAGTTCGTCAACAAATTTTCTCTAATGCATCTTCCTTTTGCCATGTAGCCTGGGGGGTGAGGTCGGGATTGGCAGGAAAGGTTCCGTTTGTGAATGCTATCTCTGTTCAGGCACCCGTGGCTAGGTGTGTCTATGCTGATGAACGTGATGAACGTTGTTTAGAGTTTGTTTATCGTAGTTGCCGCGGCCCCCTTCAAAACCCGCACTGACGTGAGTCAATCTTTCGTTGTATCAGTGAAGCATGATAATACTACAACTGATGTCAATAGCGAAGTTCTTATCTCCTTTGGTGCAAGGTGCATTGGGAAACAAACGATACCAAGACAAATTTTCGCGAATCTAACATGCTGATTTACTAATGAGAACATCTATCTCTTCTTCCTAGGACGATATCTTCGGACAGTTACACTATACGGTATCATCTTCCATCGTCATCTAAGACGTACAGTTTGCAGACTTCTCAAATCACCGAGGACTATTCGATCTCTGTATTAACGTTCACCGGTGACACTTCCTGTCTCATGACAAAACATTCCAAGGGTCAATCTACGCTTGATTCGCTGCAAGATGACAAACCGTAGTCTTCAGACAGGGTCATCGTGTGTGTACCATTCGGTGACCCTGCATTGAAAACACAGCGATAGATTCTATTCTGGTTTTGGGGTGTGAACGGCTCGAGCCACATGAGTACAATGTGCTGACCTCACTGAAAGGTATTTTGGGCAATCCTTCGGGGTCCTCCTGCTTCTGTTGACATGCAGTCTTTCCGTCTATTTTTTTCATCATCCTAGATCATTGTTTTCGCAATCTCAAGTGAGGTGATCAACAAGTAACCCACTCCACTTTGTTAAAATACAAAGGGCTCTATTCTAACATTTTTAAACACAACCGGCATTAATCTCCGCTGATGAAGGGAACCCTGAGACAGCGGCACCGAGAACCTCTTCTTCAGGGTTAACGTTCAACACTCAATGTTCAGGTACCATCGCAAGAAACGCAGATGCGGCGAACTTGAGATTGTTCAATTGCATACAGGAGTTCACTGTCATGGAAATTTGCAGCACAAGAACGCAGTGCAAAGGATCTTCAATGCACGTACTACTTGTATGTACCATATGGGAGTATCAACGGCTACTAACATCAGAGATACCATGAGTGGTGACGCTCGATGTGCGGGTCGTTGTTGCCCTGCTAATGAAGATTATATGTTCTTAGGTTCTGTCGAGACCCAAACGTATTCGGATAATATCATGTCGAGGTACTTGATCCATAATCAAGGGCCCTAACTCAATTCGAGAAGTGGGCTAGTCATGTTGCTAATAGAGGAAGGAGCGTCTGGGAATGGCTACAAATAGAACAGGTCAATCAAGAAAGATCTGTGCATCTGTGCTCCTGAATCCAAGCTGAGAACGGAGTATGGTTTCCGCTGTTCATCTGTAAGCCCTTCAGTATGTCGCTATCCTGACATTAAGCAGGCTGAAGTCATCATTAAGCTTTAGAAAGTATGCTACTATGCCCAATAGCGTTGCAGCTTGATTAATCTCGTGGGTGCAATCCTGAGACTTGGGTTATTTTTGTAACTGATTCTATCTATCAAGGTTGGAGCTAATCCGAGAGCCTTGATTCATTGATCTTCTTGGTGGCGAGATTTCCGTGCAGTTGCAGGGTCCTGTTCCGAAGCTCTAGCGGAATATATGCATTGCTTATCGGAATGTCAGCTGCCATAATTGCATAATTGCGTATAAGGTTCCGGAATCAAGACTATATAAAAGCAGATATGACACTAACAGAAAGACAGAGCCCCGCCTCTCCCCTCTCCCGAAAACCATACGCAGACCATCTACCTTCTCTTCTCATTCAACCATGTCAAGTCCAACTAGCACGGCACCTCCTTTCCGGGTCTCCGAATTCATGGGACCATATTTGGTGGAAATGTGTGTCGCTCTTGTGTAAGCTATTGTCGCTTAGCTTCCAAGAAGTCGCAGCTCATGGCATACAACGCAGACTGTATGGCATCACAACGGCACAGACATACGTCTACATGCTCAACTATAAAACTGACGTTATAACACTGAAGACAACGGTTGCTGCGGTCTGGTATGGCTTTCCAGGGAATCGTATCTTACATGTGACTTATCATTATTATTAGGATTATAGAGACCATCCATACAGTATTTTTATTCCGCCAGGTATGGTTTTGTGCCATCATGGGCTTCGGTGACTACAATGCAATCGGGTCAATTGAATGGTGGGTATATCTTTTGTTGATATTACTTGATTCGCATCGCTGATCCTTTCTCTCCTTTTTGTAAATAGGAGCATCATCGTGAGCTTCCCTCGTTGAAACCATCTTCACAAGCTGACTATCAGGAAGGCGGTGATATTTGCAGAAGTAAGTGTAACGTCATGATGTGTCTAGGAAGATTGGTTTGAGCTTACGGGTACAATCATTGCGTAGAACGGGATCATTGCTTTAGTGCAAGGGTATGTTGAATCTTCTCTAACCATGTCCGAGATCAGACCTATCTAACCTTTGTGATGACACCAAAGATTCTATATCCGAAGAATATGGTTGTGTAAGCCGAGCGTTGCTTTTGCATTTACCACATCCAAGCTTGCTAAACAAATCCTTTAGTGAACGGAAGGCGTATCATCTTGCCTGGTATACTAGTAAGAGATGCAAGACGATACGATATCTCATGATGCTGATGTCCCCCAACAGTTGTTTGTCCTTGCCGCTCGCTTGGGTCTACATACGAGTGAGTATTCTTGTAACATCAATACGAAGGATATAAGTGCTCATAGCCAATTATTTAGCTATTGCCGCTTATGCGTAAGATAATCTCTTCGGATGACTCGTCGTCATCATCATTGACCGATCCTTTAGAGCCATATCCGACTCATGGATGACTTTTGCTCAACATATCGCTGCAACTGTAAGTGTCTATATATCGTTGGCTACCAGTACCGCTCACCTCACCGCCGATATTAGATGTGTCTCAAGGTGTCCAACGTTACGGCCGCGGCTTTGGACGGTGTCATTGCATTGTGTATTATATACTTCCTGGGTCGCGACCATAGCCAATATAAAAGGTGTCGTGAGACCGGTCAGTACACTGTCGACCTCCTACTGATATGCCGATATTTAGCACCAACGGGATGCTTCGGTGGCTTATGATGTACACAGTCAATACTGGAGCTCTCTCGATGTAAGTTACTCTGAATGTCGTGCAGGAAGTCGATTTAACTTTTAATTACAGGGCGGCGTCGATTTGTGTTGCGATCACTGTCAGTTATTAAATACTTCTCTCGATTGGTATCTGACTCGTGTCAATACAGTACAGCTGCCTCCCCAACACCCTGACATTTGTCGGCGTAGCGGCCATGGTTACTAAATGTGGGTTGCATAGAATCAATACCATTCATGATGATAAACTGAATACATAAATACAGTGTACTCCAACTCATTCCTTGGAGCGTAAGTTTATTCGGCATAGTCCCATCTCCTCTCACTCACTCGCCTTGACCGTATTGGTTAGATTAAATGCCCGTGAAATTATGCGCGACAAGCTGCAAAGCCATCCTGTCGTGTTTGGTTCTTCTGGAACTAAATCCCAAAAGGGAAGTACGGAAAAGGTGAGTATTTATAACATGTCTTAGGCTCACATGTTCATGGTGTATGATAGAATCACGTATCCTTCTCACCTTCAAAGGCAGAAACGGATAGTGTACGTTTCTATTTCTTGACTCTACGATCAATCAGTTTTACTGAGAGCCTTTTGTTCTTCCAATTTCAGTCTGCGACGTATGGCAATGAGGACGGTATCAAGGTTGTTAGCATCACCAACAATCAGGACCAGGGTGCCAAAATGGTATAGAAGCATCAAAAACGAGAAACTCATGACCCTATATATGACGTCCACTCGACTTTACGAAAGGAAAGGATATGGTTGTATTATCTAACCGTCTTCAGATATTTTTCATGTATGTACCATATAGTATGAGGATTTCGGCGGTAGCACATGTATTTGACAATGTTTCGAGGTCTATAAATCTAAAATCGGAAGTTCCTTGTGCTCATCTATCTAATTCGAGGTTTCAAGGTCTAAGGTATCTACATGCTATTATGAGCCCGTGATTCTTTCTTCTGAGTGGAAAGGTTAAGAGTGCGGTTCTGCTTTACAACCTCGCCCTCTGTACCAAAGTAGCGTTTGCATGCGAAACTCCAATACAAGGAACCGACGATCCACTCCTGTAACCCCTGGACGTAGACCTTGACTTGGCGGTCGATCTCCGGACCCCAGGAAGGCAATGCTGCGCGGTCCCTCTCTAAGTCCTGGATACACTTCATACAAAGCTCTTCGGCAACTTTCATTGCGGGTTGCAATTCGAGATCACGCTCTTTCATGATCACACAAATCAGGTTGTGTGTATCACCAAGAGCATGCTCTTTCTTGTAGGAAAAAATATCCTACCGTCATAGGTTCCGGGTTAGCATGTTGGTGATTTATCTTGTGTATGGACTTTACTCACGTTGGTCCAGCTAGCCCAGTCATTTATGGCGTGCTCCATAGAGCGAATGAGAGGGTGCTCGATGACCTCGTCCGGTAGATCAATCCTGTTAGCGTATTCAATGAGAACGTAGCAGGGACGAGATGCGCTGGAGTCCCTGCGCAAAGAGATATAGGATTCCATGTCAGGGGTATGTCCCTTTTGACGGTGGGCAGCTTGCTCAGTGACGGCCTTCAAAAACAGGTCCATTGCCTCGACGAAACGCCGAGCACAATTGGGCTTGCTATCTTCAAGAAAACGAGCGGAGTAGCTACATTCAGGCTGAATGTCAGTATACATGCTAAAGTAAGGTAATTCATTGACATACTCTTTTATCAATCGGCCGGCAGCTTTGTCGGTTTGATAACCATGAGGGTCGCGAAGGCAGTTCATGATACAACTACCAAGAGACTCAGTCTCTTTCTCGTCAAATTCGTCGGTCCAATCATCGATGCAAATGACCCACTCCATCCAGTCAGAGATGACTTGGAGACGAGAGTAGTCGGCATCGGGGTAGCAATAGGCGGTAAGAACACCAGCCTCGGTTTGGAGAAATTTAGCTTGTCTCTCCGGAGAAAGCTTTGCTTGGCTGAGGATCCATTCCTGAGATTTCCGAGTCAAGGTGTCACGGTGAGGGCTGACACGAAGTGTGTATGGGCACTTGGCGAAGAAAGTCGGGTAGAACGAAAGACGAGGCCATTGTGAGTGAGGTAGGCTGGTTTGTTCCTCTCGCTCTGAAGTCCAGGGCATTTTATATCTTGTACAAGGCATGCCGACGACTGCTAGTATAGGTCCCTTGCAATTCCTACAAAACGGGGAAACAACAAGGTTAGACATCTTCATGGGGATAGTTAATGCTCCAAGCACGTTCGAACCCTACAAATCGACAGATTAGTGGTATACTCAGGGAATTTTAAAATGACATGGGTAACGAAGCTACCTGAAGCAAAAGCTATACCTTCTACAGTAGTCATTCAGCAGCGGCTACGGGGCGTACGACAGCTCACTGGGTCAGGAGTAGCAAGGTGATCGGTGAGGAATGGGGAAGTTAGTAATGATAGATGATGAATATTGGCCTCTGACCGTAAGGGCTATAGCTTCTGGAAGATAGCACTTCGGTTTCTGTGGGAAGGAACCTCAAGAATTCGCAAACCTGCAAGGTTAGACACTCATGAAGAGACTTCAATGATGGAGAAAAGGGATACTAGCTTTTAGGGTAGAAATATCGTCGCACATTGTGGCTAACGCTGTGGAGTGTGTAATTATATGTTTCGTAAATCAGAAACCCAAGCTCGATACTTACCCGTCGAAGTTTGTATCGAATCGCAAAGGTGAGATACTTCTGCAAAAGCAACTTCTCACCTCAGCTAAGCAGCTCCACCGCTTTATGGACATATCATGATAGCGTATGTAAAATACTGCGGAGTCAGTCAGTTAATGTTCATGATGAGTATATTTTTAGGGTGCGTCTATGTTCATAGTCGTAAGCTAGTATCCATCTCAGGTTGCACCGGCGGCGGACTGTGGCAATATAGAGACTAATAGAGTCGTTGAGTCAATATGAATATTTGGGACACTATGAGAGCTGTTTCTTCTAGAAAACGGGCGTAACTCTAGCACAAGCCGAACTGTCGAATAGAGGTGACGAGGAAACCGAGAGTATGAAGCGACTGCTTGAAGCAGTCACTTGGACTTGCTTTTACGTAACCAAACACTTGATCATAATCAAATTCGAAACGGACACCAAATGAAGTCCTATCTCAGCGGACAGAAATAGAACATCTTCCGCCAAATTCAAGTTACCGGTCTTCAGCAACGACCCTGAGTCAGCAACTCACAAGCTCAAACAGATGACCTTCCACTAAAAACTTTCACACCAGGGAACAGAGATATGAGACAATGAATGGTATACAATGCTCTACAAGCAAAGTCAGAGAAAAAAAACTCCGAAATGTACATACATACAAATCATCCAGTTAGTGTTGTATTAATTAAAACTTGACCAATATATAACAAATGCATTTTTCGTCATGGGCAAGAGAATAAAGAGAGAGCGTGTGTGCGTGTGTAAAACGATTATTTGAGGGTGGCGAAACCGACGGAGTTGGTGTCAAAGTTGAAAGCGGTGTAGACGTTCTTCATGAAGCTGGTGGTACAGGAGTGATTAGTATTTTGTCATGAAGAGGGGAGTGAGGGAAGGGAGCGTACCTGTCACCGAGGAGCCAGACGTTGCTGCCGAGACCGAGATCCTGGCCAGCGAGAGCACCAACACACTGGGTAGAACCAGTAGTGGTCTGACCAAGGTTGAAGCTAAATATAACAGTCAGCACAAGTCCAACACCCAAAATCAACAAGACGACATACTTAGTAGACGAGATAGCCCAGGTCTTACCACCCCAGCTGAAGCCAACAGTGGGGGGAGTAGAGCAAGGGTACGAGTAGTAACCGTTGGAAGAGTCGTAGACCTTTGAGCCGGGGATGGCAGCGTAGAAGGTCTTGACGGCAGCGGGAGGACCGTACATGATGGTGGTTCCAGAGTCGATGATAGTATCGAATCCGGAGACGACGGCCTTGGTGCCAACGAGAGCTTTGGCACCGGTAGCCTGCCAGAAACCACTGCTGGTGACAGTGTGGTATTCGATGGCGCCGGTGTAGAGAGCGGTGTTGGTTCCACCGAGGTAGAGCTCAGAGCCGGAGGAGGCGAGCTTGAAGGCGAAGACGTTCGAGGGGACAGCGCCTTCGGCGAATGCGTTCTGGAAGAAGGGAGCCTGGAAAGAGAAGTGAGTAAACGGAGATAATTAGGGGATGTTAATAAGGGTGGACATACAGCGTTCAAGTTGGAAATGTCTTGGAAAGCCAAGCCGAGGATACCGTCAATGGGATCGTCGTTGAAGAGGCTGGAAAGGCTGGTGACAGCGGAGAAGGACTGGCTAGTGGCCTTGATACCGGCAACAGTAACTAGAATGCTGCGATGAGCGATTGGGATAATATAGTATTAAATTAAAACATACCGGTATCCTTGAAGATAGGGCCAGAGACGGTCGAGCCATCACCGTATTGAATGGAGAAAGAACCACTCTGGGACTTGGAAGTGGTAGAAGCAGTAGAAGTGTAGGTGTGCTTTCCTGAACATCCGGTGCACTTGGATGCGTTAGGGACCCAGAGATCAGAAGAACCAGTGTCGAAGTCGATGACGAAGGACTGACTGTTGGAACCGATGGTGACGGTACCGGTCCATTCAGTGTCGGATTCCTGGTCGACGAGAGACTCCTTCTGACGCTTCTGGATGCTGGCGGGGATGCTGGCGGGGACAACAGCGAGAGGCTTGATCTCGGCACCCTCGTTGAAGGCCTCGAGTCCCTTGTTCTGTTGAAGGTTGATCAAGTTCTGGCGGTACTTGCTATTTGAAGCGTCAAAGTGGTAAGTAAACGGTGATTAAGGGATGTCAAAGAAGGAAGGGAAGGGAAAGCTTACTTCTGAATCTTGACATTGTGGAGAACAGCCTTGTCGTGGTTGAAGGTACCATCCTCCTTGGTCAAGGAGGAACGCTTAGCAAGGGGAATGCTAATGGGCTCGCTGCGTTGCTCGACGAGGGGACCCGCAGAAGCAAGGAGAGCAAGGGCGACGGTAACAAGAGTTGCTTTGCAGAACATCTTTGACGACGAAGGTAAAACCGCTTGGAGACAAGTGAATGAACCAAGAACTGAGGAGAGCAGATGAGCCTGTTGGGGATTGGAGACGAACTCCTGGAGCAATAAATACTGGAGCGAAAGGAAGCGTGCCGCATGCAACGCCAAGCCTCCATGTGCATATCGTCAACAGCCCCGTATGACTTCTTGAATCCTATCTCTGGAGTTGGTCAGACCAACGACCGTACCACGTTCTTCTCCCGTAGAGCATCGCTGTTTTGCCATGCGAATGCAATCAGGATTGGAGGCACAGGGCAGCTACATTGAGCTGTATGAGTATGGGGGCCATATGGAAATGACATATGCAATCTGCGTCGGCTCTCGATTGCGGTGTCATTACGACGAGGAGAGACGATCACTGGGTGTATCTTCGCAGTTGCTGCCAGTCCCGCTCCTCTCTTTCCATCTAGCAACCACATGCCCAAATCAATTTCCCCACTAGCGCCCCGCTAAAAATAGCTCTCAATAATGAGCCCGATCGTATAGTGCAGCCTTGAACATACAAGCGCTGCGCATAACATATGGACTCCACCTTGTTTGCGGAGCTCTCCTTCTAAACAATACAAGCCTTTAGCACCCCCACATCTCTGCTTCAGGCTGCGTCAACGTAGTCGAACGAGTTCGGGGCTCGGAGACATTGCATTTCTCGGTTCCGAACCGCCATCAACAACTGGATGATGCTACAAAAAAGTCCTGCATATGGTCCACAAACACTATCTCGTCCCGAGGGACACTCATGCTGCCCCGAGTTAAAAATAGAATAAGGTTGCTACAATACCATGCTCAGAGCAGCGATACTACGCACACCCAAACAATCCTCCAGGCTCCGAGCACTGGCAGTTGACCCCCGACGATGAGTCTTAGCAACCAAAAGCTACAAATCGTCGGGAGAATACCGCGCTCGTAGATACCCCGAAGCCAATGTCATACCGCTACATTCTTCGCGAGTGAATAGTGCATTGGGCAGTAGATCGAGGTCATTAGCCGACAATAGTGCGATGACGCAGTGCTTTACGGAGTTCCAACTTAACAATTAAAGGATCAGTTCATCCATATGGTGCACGGTAGGACCAGTGCCTATTGTCGTCGTACAGAATGTTGAGACACATGCTCAGATGGCCAATCATACCCGGAGGCGAGACTAGATTGCGACATACCTCATATACACACCATCCTGTCCTCCGAATTTCAGCATGGTTCGCAAAGGGGGAAGTGAGCCGAGGTGAGCGAGAGCTGCTCTATTCTTAGTTCCGCTCATGTGATAAAATAAATGGTATCGTGAACAATCCTAAAGCTACAAGCATGGGCAAGGTATATCTTGAGAGTATCATGGAACTAGAAGTAAAAGCGTAATATACTATATCTCGTTTAGATCGTTCAAGGGCCATAAAACCACACTCTCCCCTCCGGAACACGCAATGATCATCAGGCACGGCGTTGACAAGGAACCATTGAGGTCCTCATATCGTGCAACATGCTCGCAAGAGGAACTGACAATCACGAGAATGAAACCTGCGCGGTTCATAAAATGAGATACCAAGAATTGCGCAATGGACAGGCACGTACGGTTTGTGTCCGGGAGGTCGATATCGATATCGTCGTCGACGTTGGTGCGTAAAATGCAGAGCTGAAAACCATCGTCGTCCCGGTTGTATTCCCTCTCCGTGGTATCGGTCGGGAAGCCAGTCTGCAAACGGTACTCGGTTAGGCATTGCATCGTTAACATCTAGTGATATCCTTACAATCCAAGAAAGGTATTCGCATATACTGAACAAGACAGTCAGTAGTGTTCTGGAGGGAAGTGCTATTACTTACAATGGTTTTCGATCGCACTGAGACCAATGAATAACAGTGAGTTTTTTACCCGAAGGAACTGTGACGTAGCGATAGTCAGACCAAAAAGGTGATTATCGGAAGGTTAGCTTCTTAGACTCACCGTGGCCAACACCGCAATCGATACCAACGATAATAGCGCGCCCGTGTTCAGCAAGTACATTACTATCTTGAGCTCTCTGGCAGTAGAGCGTTGCCTGTCAATGTCCGTTAGCTTACCGGGTCATCCTGAAACATATGGACAAAAAAAATGACACGTACTTTGGTTGGGGAAGGTGTCCATCGCCTCGCCTCAGGTAGTAAATCGAGACCAAAGCGATCGTAGTATTCACTAACACAGCCGCTGCAAAAGATAGTCGGATGGACACCTACCGTAGACAATTTTAGCTCGTGCCACATCGTATGGGATGCCGGATATGGTACTGTACTTACCTTGTACTGCTGCTGGAAACCTATCCAATTTGGCACGTGAATACTACCGAAAAAAATAGCAGTTAAAATCTTCGAACGCCCAGGAGATTTATCCACAACTTACGATTCCCCTGCCACGACTATGTTGAAACACATTACATCAGTACCGATAGCACACGGGAAATAGACCGAACAAAAACGAACCGAACAAGAGCACTAGAATTTTAATCGTAAACGCCATTTCCTGAGAACACGAGACGGTAGAGTGCTTACCAACTCGGAGTAGTGTGACCACCGACTACAGTATTGTCATGAGATCAGTGATAGCTCACAGCTTCCCTCCCTTCTAGACTCACCGCGCACAATGCCAGTATGACGGAAGACTTGCTCACTGTGTGATGGGGAATGTCAGGGTTTCGGCGGCCCGTGTTAGAGAGAAGAAGAACTCACGAAGCCAGAGTCGTAGAGCATAGAAACTGTCAGATGATACGTGTTCGAAGAAGTGTTATTGAGTGATTTATGATGCTTGGAGGAGACGTACCCTTGGACTAATCCTACAATCAACGCCTTTCAAATTCGGATGCGGTTAGAGACTGCGAGGATGGCTGTAGTTGATGCTGCGAACATACCTGACAAATGATTCCGAGCTTGAGGGGGATCAGCGGGTGAGGGAAATGGAATATCGGAAGCAAAAGACCCCACTCACAGGTATACTCCTGCGCGACGAATACCCAATGTAAATTGAAATGACTATTGAAATTACTCCAAAACGTACTCACCAATCAATTCTCTCAAGCAGACTACTGTCCTCCCTCGCCTGAGTTATAATCGTGCTAAAGTAGACCAGCCGTATCGAAGACGCTATATGTACTGTTTCAAACAAACTAGGATCACGGGGTGAAATTCCGGTATGAGCATAATGTCTCAGACCCCCATCTCCCGAACGGAACCGTGTTGAACGCCTTACCATACAGCTACCACAAGACTTTTCGTCCACCTGGGATCCCCCGAGCATCTAAGAAAGTAGACATAGGTTTGCACTATCGTGACACCAAACAGCCTGATGAAAGCCAAAGAAAAGGTTAATCTAACTTGATTTGCAGAGACGTAGAGGAATACCCGCGGCACGTACATAAGCGCGATAAAGACTCCGATAAGCAATCCCCCGAGCATGTCACTGGCTGGGGGAGCCTCTGAAAAGCTATCGAGGTTGCTCATGAGATCATGTGTGAATTCGCTCTGACAATATATGTCTTCAAGCGAAGGGTGGGCAGGTGATGGTTGTGGACAGAGGGGGACAGAGAGGGCGACGTAAAAAGCACCTCTAGGTCCGAAAGCCGTCGCAGCGAGGTCGAAGGTTAAGTCGTGGCCTGGGAAGGGGTTTGACTGAACTTTCAGTCACGGCATCGGGAACAGATCCCTGGATATGGTAGATGGAGAAGGAGATGCACCATAAGCGAGACGCCACTCGAAGGCTGCCGCCACCCACCCAATTGAATTGTTTCCAGATTTACGATGAGCTAGCCTCCCCACCCCGCTATGGCGCCAATCTCCGCGAGAGTAAACGCTAAGTATCTTCCGTTCACGAGTGGGGAAATGCGTATGCACGCTGCTGCGAGGGGACAACCGGCATCTACGATGATCCATGTGGCCGAGAGTGAATTCGTTTTCTATTTCAAGAAACGTGGCTGGGAGTCTCTCGAGTCTTTGTATTCAATACGTTGGTTACGTTACACTTCTACTTCCTTACCCCGGCCGCAACTCTTACAAGCACCTAACTCCATATATGATACAGAACCCCTTTCCGGCACCTGCCGCTGAGGGAGTCAAATTTCGAAAAAGGCTGATGGTGTATTAAGGTTTGTGAGCAACCATTGATTGGCGGTGCGGTACACCGTCTGGTTCGGAGGGGATACTTCCGGGATCTCGACATTCAGACATCTGCTATGTCTTGCGAGGGTCATAAACTTTAAGGGATTTCGGTGGGTTGTTGTTCCTTCTTACTTGGGATTATTGAAGACAAATCCCATGTCTCTACGAACCCATGAACCTGACAGAATCGGAGTGTCTTTTTTACTTGTACTAAGTCAGTCGTGATGTGAGCGGATGAGCATGCAGTGATATCATTTCTCCCGAGATGTTGTATACCAAGAATTGTTGGGCCGAGGTACATAGGGCGCCGGTTGTATTGCAGAGTAATAAGAGGTACTGCGGTGTACAACGGTTCGGACTTTTAGAGTGGATGTTGGTGTTACTTTCAGATCGAAACTATTAGTTTGTGTTGTAGTAAAGCACGATCGTCCGTAAGTCAGAGGACGATATTAGTAGGAGGCAGGCACAGTACAACAACAATATAGATCATCCCACTAGACAACTAAGACGCGTCAATAAAATAACCTAGGAGATTGTCTTGAGTGTACATTGATAAATAATAGAATATGTAGATCTCAGTAGTACTTACGCTACCTTACCTTCAATAGGTTTCTATCGAGTCGTAAGCATTCATCGAGACCAAGTACTAATAAGTGCGATGCTTGGCTTTCTTTTTCTTTTTTCATAAAATACGTTATAAAAAAAAAAAAAGAAGACCAGCATCGCAATGGAGCAAGCTCACTTACACCACATACCGAGCCCAGAAAGAAAAACAAACATACGTCCATTACAAATGTACTTTTGAACACTACTTAAAAACGCAATTACCATTCATCTTCAGCGAGAGGCCTCGCATCTTGCACCCGTTCCATCGACTCCTTCAACTCCGCCTCAGCAAACACCGCCGCCTCCTTAGCCACCACCAACTTCTCCTCCAACTCGTCTCCAATCATCGCCCTCATGACCCCATCTTCCTCTATCAATCCCAGTTGATCGAAACGTGCTAGAGAGTTGCCTTGCTTATGCGAGACTCCACGACGGTCCCAGCCATTATCGTTGAACGAGAATACAGCACGGACTGCAGCGGTATTGATATCCCGATGGAGTTCTTCCAACTTGGATAATTGGACCTCCATCCACCGAGCACGCCGTTCCAGGGCCATCGTCAGGGCAGCGACTTCATCCTCCTTACCCTGCTGGTTCTGATCATCACCGCCATCGTCCAAGAAATCGTCGCCTTTGAGCATGTCGCGAAGCACACCATCAAAAGATGAACTATCATCCCAGGTTGCACGAGGAAGGAGACGCAATAAATCGGAAATAGTCTGAGTCAAGGTCTCTAACAGTTGTTGGAACGATGACACAGCGTTGTCAATCGAACCCGAGGGCATATTATTGGCAAAAGAACCACCACCGACTGACAAGGCAGACAAGGCATGAACCAAGGGAGCATATTCGAGAGGCATCTTCGGCGTAGGGTTGATCTTGGTCGCATCGAAAATGACATGATGAGGAAGGTCCATCCACGGAACCTGCAGGTCAATGTCGCAGAAAAGATCTATGAGACTACTCGGTCCACTATGGGGTTGAATATCCATGGACTGGGCGCGAGAATCATTCGAGTTGGAGCGTGTTTCAACAGTGTTTGCTTCAGGAAGTTGAGGCGCATCGGATGTAGCAGCAGACGCAAGGGCAGAACGATCGGCGGCATGATCCTCTCTGGGGATCTTGATGGGCTTCGTATTTGGCTTATTCTTCTTGGGCATTTTGGCAAGAATGGGAGCCTGAACCTCAGGTTCAGGAGGTGAGGCGGACGTGGTCGGTTTTTGATTCTTGCGACCTTTGGCTTGGGTTGCGACCGCAGATGCGATCGAACCTGCTGAAGTACTGGCCTGTACCTTTGGAGCACGAGCTCTCGCCTCCTGTTCCTTCTTCGTCTTCTCAGCTCTCTCCTTCTCCAGCCGTTCCTTATCAGCCTCAGCCTTCGCTCTAGCCTCCTTGTCCCTAACCGCCCTCTCCGCTGCCAACCTCTCCCTCTCCACCCGTTCTTCCTCAGCTTTCTCCTTAGCAATCACCTCCTTCTCAGCTTTCTCTTTCGCCAACCTCTCCTTCTCCGCCGCTCTCTCCAACGCAATTCGTTCCTTCTCCACCGCCTTAGCTGCCGCCTTCTCCTGAGCCAATCGTTGTCGCTCAGCAGCTCGTTCAGCGTAAGCCGCTTGCTTGGCCGCCTTGCGCTCCGCTTTGGCTTGCTGTTTTGCATCTAAAGCGGTTGTGGCCGAAGTCGCAGTCGTCGAACTGTCATCAAGAGCGGCGATAGGTTCGTTAGACTGTTGTTTCTCTGCATTCAAGTGTGTGGTAGAGGTAGAAGTGGTCTCCGGCAAAGCCGGGAAGTCCGAAGACGACAAGGCTGGCGAAGGTACAGCCGAAGTGGATGCCGACACTTCATTTGTGATGAGACGAATATAGTGGGAAGAAATAGGATAGGATGAGAGGGAGTAGGAGAGACGACGATAGATAGATAGAATGAAGAGGAACATATGAAAGGGGGCAGCGTCAGCAATCAGAGCTTACCGGGGGAGTAGGAGGAGGAATGTCATAGTGCAGGAGAGAACGTTCGGGAGAGGTAGAGGGGGGAGAGAACGTGTGTAGACATATAGAGGGGTGAAGAAATAGGAATAGAGAGACAGAGAGAGGACCGGGTAGCAGCGATGCATGGCCAAATCGCGGATTTCCGTGTCTTAATAATTTCATGGCCTATTATACAGTTTCCGCACTGAAACCACGGCACTCGGTACTCTGACCTGGGACAGCTTCCCCTGATAGAAAGGAACATGGAACTCACCATGAGCTGATCCAGTCGTCTGCGAGAGATCGTATCCTCGCCCTCCCGGTTGTCCTTGCATTCCCGGACCTGTCGTTAACCCTGGCGGGTAGGCAAGGCCTGGTGGAGGTCCGAAAGCGAGATGGTCCATTGCCTGCGAGTTGACGAACCCGTTATCATGCCCTTGAGTTTGTTGCGCCATCATAGAAGAAGAAGCCATTTGTGCTGACATAATGGCTGGGTCGCTGAAGGGCTGGCCTGCATAGTACCTGTATCTTTGGCCGTCTAGACACCGATGATGAATGGTTGACGTTGATACTGGAAATGAATAACACCTACCATTAACCCTCGAGGTAGGAGCAATTCTATCACGGCTTTGGGAAATGAAATCCCTTAACTGAGCTTCACTGACACTCGCCTCGAATGGCTGGAATCTCGACGCTTGTGCTTGCTGCTGTTGGTGCTGCTGAAGTTGTTGATGGAGCTCCTGTTGCTGTTGCAACTGCTGTTGATGATGTTGATGATTCTGGTACATCGAATTCGCCTGAGCCTGAGGGACCAGCGGACTGCTCATAGTTGATGCCGCATTCGAGTGAATATAATCCACTTGCGACGTGTGGTGTCTATTACCAAGACCCCACTGGTTGAAATTCTGGCTAGCGGAGTGCGAGACATCATTCGTTGAGGTCGCAGTATAGAAAGAACTTGCAATGCTTTCTGAGTGACTGAGAGGAGAGGCTGTAGCCAAAGGTGAAGACGATGATCCCTGTCTCCCTCTTGCGAAACCAAATCTGGACATCTTCCTTTCGTCATCGAGGGGGGAAAACCTCCTCGTAGGAGCAGCAGGAGCATCATCTGGCGACTCTGCAAACGGATTAAATGACCCTGTATAGCTCGACCCGCTAGACTGACGTTCCGGCTGAGGAGCCGTCTTATATACAGGATGGGAAGGAACCTGTCCAAGACCAGGAGGTGGTGCAGTCGCGAACGACGAGGTGTAGCCGGACTGTCTGAGAGCAGGGAAAGCATCGACAAACGTTCCAATGAACGGTTTGTTCGCTTCAGCTTCAGCTTCGGCAGAAAACGAAGCCTCTGCATCATCATTACCAGCCAGCTTAGGATCCAGATTGAAACTGAAACCGTTGTCGCCATCAGTGAGGTTCTTGAGCATACGGTCAAAGTCGGGGAAAGGATTTTGAGATAAGGGGGTGGTGAAGAAAGCAGATTCTCGACGAGCTCGGACATCTTCCAACAGCTGTTGAGCTTGAGCTGAAATTTGATATGAGCTTTGTGAATGAGATTGTGCTGTAAGCTGAGGTAGTTGACGGGATGGAGGAGGAAGTCCTGGTGGCGGAGTCAGGCCCGGTGGCGGAGCAGACGACGCTGGGGATGCAGGCAAGGCAGAAGGGGGAGGCAAGCCAGGAGGTGCAGCAGGAATACCTGGCGGTACTGCTGGGGGAGCGGTCGTTACAGGTTCTGGGGTAGGCTTTACTGCTTTAGTTTGTGGTGGTGAAGGTGCCGGTGAAGACTCTTGAGTTCTTGAACCAATGTCTGATGTAACAGCAGTAGACAATGCAGGCGACTGAGTGACTGGTGGCGGTACAGGGGGGGTCTCCTTCGACTTGCTTGGCTTTGTACTTGCTGGAGTGACAGGCCTGTTCGGCAGAGTGGCGCTTGCAGGCGTAGCGGGTCGAGAAGAAGATGCAATGGAAGGTGTCTTTTCCTTTTCCTTCTTGCGCACTGTCGTCAATTTCAGTTCTGCCAACGCTCCAGTACTTGAACCCGGTCGTCCAGTACGAGTTGTAGTGCTGACGATGGGACGTTTGATTGGTCGCCCCGGAGCAGACGAGCTCGTCGAAGAGTGCGAGGTACTCGTGTTGTTATGAAGAGCCGTGCTTGCCAAAGTCTCCCTAGGTTTATTTGCCCAAGACGCAGCTCTGGGAAGACCTTCACTCTCATCACCCTTTCGAACAGTAGTGATTCTCGTCCGAGTTTCTGTGTCCTTCATGGTATGTTTGCTACAACAATCCCAGTCAGTTTGTCAAGAAATCACAGAAGGAAATGATAGAACGCACAGTGTCGTAAGATCCTCCTTCGTAAAACAATCAGTTTCATCACCCCATTCATGCAAATTCATGCAACTGTGGTCTGTACAACTCGCTCCCCTCAAGAACGTCATACAGTACTTCGTTGTCCCGTAACTTGCCCTCATCACCTCTCCTCCACCACCTGGCGAGTTCGCTCCATCGATGGCCGAGATACAACGCGCAGCGTCTTCTCGCCGATGGTACGTGATGTAGAGTCCCACTACAGGACCACGTCCGCCTGGAGGTGTGCGTTTGACAATGACGATTTTGGATATCTTGCCATATTGACCAAAATATTCGTTGGAACGTAGCGTCGGAATGAGCTATGTATGCGATGAATTAACAGGAAGGATCAATATAAAAATGCGTAACATCAGGACGATCAGCTGGAAAATCCACACGGAAAGAAGTAGTAAACGGACCTCTTCCTTAGCAAAACGCGGGCCGAGACCAACAACATACACAACATTGCGCTGCACGACCCGAACATTGGCAAGATGCTTCCTATTCAGAGCTTCAAGCTCTTTCCGTTCACGCTCCCTCTGTTTCTTCTGTTGTGTGAGGCGCTTATGACTAAGCAAACGGCGGAGAAGGATAATTGAGAAGGTTTGATAGACGTAAGTATTGGTTTTGGAAAGATGAAGGTATGGACGGGGCCTCACTCTTCCTTGTTAATAGGTTTGAACTGAACTGCCTCATCGGTATACTCTCTTCGGCAGGCGGGACATCGACCGTTGAGGTTTTCCTTGATGTGGTGCCAGCAGAAACGACAGATCTACACAGTGTGGTTAGCTCAAAGAGGAAGCAATGAATAGTGGTTGTATGCTGACCTGGTAACCGCAAGGGCACGGTTTGAAGTTGAGATCTGAGATGTCGAACTCTTCAAGACAGAGTGGGCATTCTGCGTCATCCTGCATGGTTTCATCTTATTCAGCATAGCACTACAGGATAGACTAGTAAATAAATCCATCTCACCGCCTCGTCATCGCTCCAGTACGCGTCCTGCACGCCTGCAAGAACATGAGACTTTGACTGGTTAGAAACTAAGGTAGAATGGAGCGCTGGTGCTGGCAGAGGAGAGTGTGGGTGAATCCTTGAAGCCATCGGGAAAGTTGGTAGCTTTAGCTGTGTTCTGTAAGCTGAAAACAGAGAGCAAGAGTAGAGAGAAAGGCAGCGGGGTATGAGGAAGAAACGCGACAATTGAGGAACAGTCTGTATCCCTTCACTGGCAGCTCTCCAGTGGTTTTACCACGCTTTGCAAACAGACGCAAACAATCGCTATTCTCCATTTTCCCGCTCTCTTTCTCAATATCCCTCCGTAGTACAACAAGAAACAAAAAGAAAGATGGCATCCACTGCATACTATCATATCACTCAAATGTTTTCTTTGTGTAATGCTGGGGTGCTACTGTTGTCAACACCACCCCTTGTATTATCGTGTTACCCTCTCCGCCACCAGACGGGACGCCCACAGCTTAGCGTATCATCCAGAATTGCACTGGTGCGCCTGAGGCACTGGACGGAACTGAGTATTGAGTACAATAACAAAACAACTGAAAGCAAAGAATATATGTCACATATACACTACATATCAAAAATCGTCATCGTCATCAAAGCCTCCTTTCCTACGTTGAAACTACACGCATACACACAGTCCTATCAGCCTAAACGTCGGAAACAGGAAAAGAGCACCACATACCACTATCGTGCCCTTCTTGGGAGCATTCTTTGACTGAGCTTCCTCAGCCTGGGATCCGCAGTTCAGTCGTGCACACAACTTCGGTGAAAGCGAAGACATACCTGCTCCAGGAGGTCGATCAGCTGTTCTTCGGTTACTCGACCACGCAGTTGTCCCGTTTGTGCCATTCTCAGGAGAATGCCTTCGATCTGCTGTGATCGCTGAGGACTGACGAGGGCAATGCGCGACACTATTCGTTTGTGGCACACGAACACAAGCGGTGCATGATGTAAGAATGGTAGGACCAATTCAAATGTTCATGAATATTATAGAGTACAAATAATGTGTATAAGTAGCAGGGTGAATAGTACAAGCTAAGATCAAGACATACGTCGCTCTCTTGCTGCAGAATCAAGCACAGTTGCGAGTAGATCTCTCCGCATCTGTTCTTCGGCGACACGTTTACCATCGTCTTCGCCACCGGCTGGGGCACCTGCTGCTGGTGCTTGTTGCTTGAGTTGATTCATCCTGGCAGCACGGATCGCAGCGAGCTCTGGGTCTTCCATCGTGAATCCAATAAGCAAGTAAAGGTAAAGATATGAGGTCAAGCAACGTGTGATATGAATGACCGATGTATCTGTGTGACTGTCACAGTCATGTGATCAATTAAGCGCGACGCGACGCGCCTGCCTTGAAGACACGGCGTGACAGAGACATTTTGCTTCCGATCCTGTGAAACCTCTCAGCACTCCGCGGCACCTTGATATGTCTAACAAAATAACAGAAACAGATATGGAGGATGTCCCCGACCCAACCGACTTTCCCCCGAATGACATTGCTCCTGGTTTACGAGAACTTGACGAGGCTTTGCGATGCACGATTTGTGGAGACTTGTTCTCCGGACCACTTTCCGTAGCGTGTGGACATTGCTTTTGTTCACTGGTGGGTCTCATTCGTGAAACATTTCGATGGGGGTTCTGACGTTGGTCTGCTAGTGTATCAGAACACAGCTTAACGTAAAAGCAGAATGCCCACTATGTCGAAAGTCGACTACCGAGTTCCATCTTCGTAAAGTGCAGAGCATAGAAGACGCTGTGCAGGCTTGGAAAATTGCGAGGTGAAGCATATGCCATTTTCTGGTATTGGTTGGTAGACTGTGGCTTCTGTGCTAAACGTCACACAGACCATACATTCTACAACTCTCTCGAGACGAAGTTCAGCGCAGATTACAGTTTGCAGAGGCGAGGGCAGCCCTCCAAGACGTCAGTACGCGCAGTCCCAAGAAAAGGAGACGAAACCCATCTCTTAATGACGACGACGAAGTTATCGAAATAATCAAACCGACATCCAAGATGAATGGTCAAAGAAGTGGTCTCTCGCCAGCTGATAGCTCAGGCTCTTCCAGTAAGCAGAACATGACCATACCTTTATGTATAACACAGCCATACTAAACACAACACAGCCCCCCAATCCGTCTCATGTCCAGTCTGTCAGAAACAAGTGCCTATGGCGAAGATCAACCAACACCTGGATGACGGTTGTAAATCGCCCACACCAATCGAATTCGAAGTCGGCTCCTCTACCACAAATAATAAAGGAAAACAGAAACAAGATTGGCAGAAATTATTCGGCGCCGCCGAGAGTTCCACTGGGAGTAAAGGGAAGGGGAAAGCAAAGTATGTGCTATTATCCGCCATCACACTCCCTCATTCCCATTGAACCAAACACCGACAGATCTAATTCAAAGTCCAAACTCGAGCCCTCAGCCACTCCAATACCAAAAGTAGCGTACCACACCCTCAAAGAAAAACGTCTACGAGAAATGCTCTCAGACCATGACCTCCCCACCACAGGAGACAAAGATACTTTAATACGAAGGCATGAACGTTGGGTGTTAGTGTACAACGCGAATTTAGATCGGAATCCACGGGACAGAGAGACGTTGGAAGAACTTATACGAAAACTGAAGAAATGGGAAGACACTAGAGGTGGAAAGAAGATTGGGGTGGGCGATGTAAAAGCATATGAGGTACGATGCTTTGATATTTTCGAATTCGTGGTCGTGGGTGGTGATACTGAATCATATACGTTGTCCCTTGTAGAAGGCAAATAAGGTGGTATTCGCAGGTCTTATCGAGGCGGCTCGGCCAAAGAAACCTCCACCGAAGCCACAGCAAGATGACCCTGAACATGATAATATCGAACAACAACGGATAACTGAGGCTACAGATGATCCCAGTGAAATCCAGGTCCCTATATCTTCGTCCCCTGGTAGCTCAGTGCCTCCGGTGACCGAAGACGAACAAACGGGCATGCCTGTAGATGGCTAAGCATTGTACTGTTCTCATAATACGTCCCCTGGCTTTTAATATATGTTACTCGCTATATCTAATGGTTAGTATAGAATATACGTTTCTTTCTCTGACACATGGCTGATAGGTGAATAGACGGACATGCTTCGAATCATGCATGCTGGGGTAACTAAATATATATCCACCCATTGAAATGATCGACAAGCTCCATGATATTGGCTTCGTCTTAAAATTACTCACCTCCATAGCTCACAGT
Source organism: Cerrena zonata (assembly GCA_038087015.1). Lineage (NCBI taxonomy): Eukaryota > Fungi > Basidiomycota > Agaricomycetes > Polyporales > Cerrenaceae > Cerrena > Cerrena zonata. The sequence goes on from JASBNA010000009.1 coordinate 584,839, forward strand.
CTCAATGGTCTTACCAAGCAACAAGTCAACGCATCTCAAGTTTCAATCCAAGCTAAGTATGATACCTATATTTGACCCATTTCACTGATCCTCATACCAAGCTTAATTAAACGAGAAGAGTCGTGACCATGCTTCCATGTGGTAGTTATTTCTAGGCTTCACTATAATCTGAACGTTGCGAGTATCAGTGGCCACGATTAAGATATGGCAGTGTAAAGCAATATCCATTTCTGCAAATATAAGGTCCCAAAGTACGCGCAGGCTCCCTGCTGTATGGATGTCATGCGTATTGGGAAGCATTAGATGGTAAACTGAAGAGCATGAAGTTGTCGAACTACTACCCTAGTGATGACGAGGATGACGACACAATATCGGACCACCATCTCCAGAGGAATTGGCATGGAGACTCCATGAATATGAGATTGAGGTCAGGGAAAAAATAGGCCGTTCTGGTCCAGTAGTAAAGTTGACAGCCTGACAAAGGTGAACAATGCGGACTGGCAAGCGTGCTTACCTTGACTCCAACGGGATCACTCCACAGTCTTGTAAGGGGATGACAGGATCCTTCGCAGAAACAGAGAGCACAGCAACTTCTATACGTGTTTACCTGAGTCACACGTAGGCGATTAGTAGTATCATATAGGTATAATAATGAGGAAGGGAAGAGAGGGCGGAAGCAGCGAAGATCTAGTAAAGGCTGTCAGCCACCCTTCAGTCTCATTGACTAAATGCTGGAGCTTCTAATATTAACATCAAAATCCTTCCATGATTCAATGTAAAAATATTTGGTTTGAAATCGCATGTTGAGTAGGTTTGGCAGTGTCAATTTGAACGTCAGAGGGGATTACCATTTTTGGAATGTAAGCATCCCAATTGGGCGATGATGTTGATCACAGCCCAGGCCATTGCCAACACGGGTGTAGCCTGAGGGTACGGATGATACCTGCGATACATCGCTGCGTCAATCATTTTCGCCTCGCAAATAACCCTCTGTACTACTTCAATCCGATCCAACGCTAAGATCTGAAATAAACACTTCATATGCAGTTAACTAAACATTCGATGAAATGCTTTCATTGTGAACAGGATATATATATAAGCTCTGAGACAGACTGACCTCGTCTCAACACTCAGAAAAGCAAGAACCTTCCACCGATGTCTCTTCAAGACGGTTATTATCAGATTGCGTCTGTTACCAGCTTGCAACCGATCATTGGTCGCAACCCCATCGAGGACCGAAGTATGCAACCGAAAGGTGTCTTTGCTCTCCCTTCGGGTACACTCCCTCTTTTAGTGAGTTTCCTAGATGTACTGGTCCTGAGCACTAATACTGAGATGACTTCAACAGCCCTGGATCGTGAAGACGCCCTTGGGTGGTCAAGGACTCGTCTTTGAGGCTGGCGGCGCACCCACAGCCCCTATTAGTGACAAGTTGTACGCAATTTTGCAGAACAATATCCCTCCGATGGAATGGGTTGTTACACCGGCGCCGGCTTTCGGCCCATTTGCATACTCGTAAGTGACATGAACGTCATCGCCTGTTTCATTTCAAGTTGTTCGACCTGTAATTGCTCTAGTGTCCAAACTTCTGACCGCGAAAGAGGTTGGATCGCCCTATCTGATGAACCCTTGACTCAGGTGAGGCTATGATGCAATGCCCTATGTATGGCTTAGCAGAGCTGATTCTTACCATGAAATGTAGGTCTCTGTGAAACCCCTGACTAGTCCGAATGGAGGCGCTTTGACTCCAAACGAAGTGTTCATTTTTGAGAAAGTACCGGGTGTTTAGGCTTCTCTCGCGATGTCGCGTTCGAAAGATGTTCCATGGGATTGAGCTTTAGTTGTTATTCGTAGCGGTGGGCGTCATATGGTCATAAGGAGCGAGAAACTTGTGTATAATCTCAATATACTGCAATCTCCATATAAGCGTTGTGTGGATGTGATCATCGTGGGCTCGGGAGTGGGGGAAGACGTGTCTCTATTAGAAATCGCTCGGGGATGTAGAGTCAGTTGGATTGTTAGACCGCGAATCAAGAAACGGTTGAATGGAAACATCTTGTTCCATCTCTCGGTTTATGGAGACTATTGTGAGCTCTATAAATAGGGCGGTGTGACCAAGGATGTTCGTCAAGTACCCTACCTAAATGAACGAAGTCGAGAACTCAGAAAGGATCCGTCTGCAAGTAGCGGCCGCAGCCATCAGTTAGTAGTGGAGAGTCCTAGAGAGCAAGGCCTCCTGCGCTCACACCCAGAGTTACAACTTGATAGCCTCCGTCTCAAAGTTGCAGGCAATGATAGTCAATGAAATAGTAACTTGCAAAGGTCCATTAGACGGATATATATGACAGAAACCTTGCGAGGTGGAAACGAAGTCCCGTCACATCGTAGTACCACATGATATCTCCCCAGTAAAGCTCTACTGGTTCTTCTTCTCCGCAGCATTGAATTTGGCGTTGTCCACACGAATAGGGTTCTTGATGCTCGCCAATGCATTGATACCACCAAGGATGATGGGGACCAGTACGAAGAAGGCAACGAGCAAAGAGAGGATGAGGCCGGGGGTCAAGAGTTGGTAACGCTTGAGGATACCTCCTTCTGGGAGAGCGGTACCATTGTGTGGTGCAGACTCTGGGTGGTCCTGGCGGGAGTACAAAGAGTGGGTGTATGGTCTGCCGGCGTAGACGACAAGGTGGTTAGGGAAGATGAACGAAAGTGCTTCGAAATCAGCTGAAAGTTGGCTTTCTGTAGATGAAATGTGACATCAGAAGCCGAAATAAGAAATCAAAGGCTGCAACGCACCATGTTCACTCAAGAGGTTTTTCCTGTCACTTCCCTTATGCTCCGACAACGGTGGCATGTTCATGCATACTACATGTTTACCACCATTCTGTTCTACGCTCCCACTCAAGCCTCCTGGTGTAGTGTGAACTATCTTGGAACCACACTTTCGCGAGATAACCTCAGCAAAGTCCGGGAAGGGGTTCTCCCTCTTCATTGGGACATATGGTAGTTGGATGGATGAGGGAGCCGAATTAATGCTTGACGAGAGGGAGGAATAGGGAGAGAGAACGCGTAAGTCGGATGCGTATAACTGAAGGGAACATCACTTTAGAACGAGATACACAGGGAAAGTAAGGACTTGACTCACTCCGGGCTGATCTACTAGCACAATAGCGTCATGATTGCAAGCGTCGTCCGAAAGCAAGATTTTCTCGAGAATGTCGCTTGATGGTGCGGCTTGGAGTGAAGGGTTGCTATACCATTACTGCCATTAGCGATTCAACTGAAAGACCTATAGAGATATACACATACTGGTGTGAGGCCCAAGCGATCACAGGATGCGTATTTGAGTACGCAAATGCCACTGGTAGCAACGAGGACAGCAAAAGGACATTTACTCGCATGATAGTTGTGTGCAGAGTGACTATTACGGTAGACGCCCGACATTGCTGTCTGGTTCTTGCGCGTCTAGATGCGTCACGTCTTGGATTTCAAATTTACAAGTTGACAAGTTCTGCTCAGGACATGATCATCGTCGCACCATAAATCCTTGTTCGTCATCTATGCTGCACCGAAAACACACAAATAATCAATGTATCATATCGTCTTCTTTTTCTTATGGAAGCCGCGCGAACCTAAACACACTGGTTCTCTGCCGCCACTATAAATAATCTGACAAGAAATAGAACTTGAACTTGGCTACTTACTGGGCTTTACTTCGGCCAAATTTAACAATAGATGCTTCTGTTTACACAAATCGCAGCTGCGTAGAATCGACCTAAACACCATTGGACAGTAACGACGTAGCCGGTCTGTTAACTTATCGCCAGATATGTATCGAACAACAACCGAGAAGTTCTGTAAGTTCTATCTGAACCCCTACCTTGGGAACGGGCGAACGATGTGCAGGGTAGATCCTCAATTTTAGAACACAACTCACACACATGGTCCGGCATACTTGGAAACATGGCTAACACGCTTTCTGTCTTCGCATAAGGCTTCTCAAAGTGGGGTCATGCCAGTGCCCTCATCTCACAGCCCTCCAAAGCAGGGATCGTGTCTTTGCGTCCGGCAATAACACTGTATCCGATGATCATGAATAAGCTGACCCTGCAAGGCAAACATATATGCTTGAGGTAGATCTCTAAGCTTCCTCTGTCTCATTTTACCGATGCTCATATCATGTCAGCTTTACTCATTTCTTCCCCTCCTTTCGATGCGGCTACTTTTCTTGGGGGCTATATCATGGCCCTTTGTATCGCGTTTATGTGAGCTGTGTTATTAATTTTTCTACACCTATTTTAACCTCAGTGTTCCAGTCTATACGGCATCACGATAGGACAAACATACTTATTCATGATTAACAGCAAAAAGGACACTGTTATATTGAGAACGACAGTCACTATAGTCGCGTACGTCTCTTCGAATCTTTGACACGTCAATAATAATACTCTTACTCAGCATCTTGGAGACTATTCATACCATATTTATTATCCGTCAAATGTATTATTTGACGGTCATTGGATTTGGAGATAGTTCGATCGTCCAGACATTCGATTGGTGAGTTAATGCTCATGTTCTTGTGTTAATTCCTCGCTTCATATACATTCATCCATCAGGAGTACGGGAGTATGTCTATTCCACTACTCGGTGTGGGATCAGATTGACTCATGATACGACAGGGGTTCTTTTTTGCAGAGGTAAGCTGACAGCACGGAGAAGGCAACATGAAACGATGATCATGATCGAGTAGAATGGCATCGTTTTGCTGGTTGATGGGTATCAACATCTTTCTCAGCCTCCCCTACATCATTCTCACATATACCTAGATTCTACATACGTAGGATTTGGATCTGTAAGTTTTCCAGCACTTCAATTTTAATTTTCTGCTGATATACAACAGTATCCGGCCAACGCCTCCTTCCGACTATCGGTCTAGTATGCTCAATAAATGCAACAGTCAACCATGTATATATTCTCAAGTCATTTTTGTGTATAGGCAACGTTGCTTGTGCTTTGCTTTGGGTTTCATATGGGTATGTAATTTACATTTCGAAAGGTTGAGACTAATGTAACACGCTTTTTGAATACCACAGCGGCAGCAAGCTACACGTACGGATGGTGTCTCGCTTCTCGATCCATCCTTTAACTTTTTGACAGGTTTATTATACCCACATGGCCGAGATTCTATCAAAAGTTTGGCTCTAGTGTTCGTCCTTCACCCTGCTGTTCGCTCATGTTATTCTGAAGCCTATTTTCCAGCTGTCTGTGGAGGTTGCCAATACAACTTCTGCTGCATTGGACGGACTAATCGCGGCAAGTATGATCTTTCTGCTTAATCGCAGCCAGACCGGATACAGGAGGTAAGTCACATTATCTAAACTCATTTTCTGTTATTCATTGAGTGTAGGACGGACGGCATATTACGTTGGATCATAGCCTATTCAGTCAACACCGGTCTTCTTACCATGTAGGTGCTATGTCTTCGACTATTGAAGAAGATCAACTCATCTATGCGTCCGAACCAGGGTTGTTTCCATCTCAATTTGCATAACAGTGAGTGCCTCTGTCCGTGCTGTACACGGATATAACAACGACGAACACAGTACTCTCGACTCAAAGGTAGTATTTTGGCGAGTGGGTTGTCAACAATCGTAAGCAAGCGTATGTATCCGGTGTCTCATCTTCCGCATGATAAAATAAAACTCTAACTATACCACCAGTATACGCCAACTCGTTTCTTGGACTGTAAGTCCTCCATTTCTTAGCCATTCTAGCTCGTTTAACACATTTTCCCAATCGTCAACAGCCTGAACGCACGTCAATTTATGCGTTCGAGAAGGCACCCAACGTCGATGTTCAGCACAATTGAATTCGACCGGCCTCATTACGAACTACCCCGTCTCAGCTCCGAGAATGAGGTGAATCGGTGTGATGATATCCCCAAATGATCCACACTCATCCCCCTGCAGCGTCGCATTCCTTTTCCTCCGCCAACGAAACTTATAGATAGGATGGAAAATGTAAGCTAGTACCAACATGTCTGGCTTTCCTTGATTGACGTTCCAATCCCAGTTTACTCCAACGTTGGGATCAAGCCTAGGAGAGATTCGTAAACTCTAATCACAAACATTCTCAACCTTGACTGGATAAGAATTTCTTGCGTGGGGTCACGGTGACTCGGCGTGGTTCTGATATCGGAGTCGCTGGCTAACATGATAGTCGTCTAGCTAAGTTGAGCTTATGTAAATGACTCGTGCTATCATGACGAATATATAGACTCATCGTACCTACATATTGTGCATATGTAGCAGATCCTTTGTTGTTCCCCAATTGCCCTTCATTGTTCTCTCAGCCGAGTCGAGACTCGGTTACCCATTGCGGTGCCGCCACTCACTTCGGAAGTTGCCGGTCCAAAAGTGAAATACACGGCCACTCCGAGAGAGCACTGCAGGCCTCGCTGCACTGGCCCACCACAGCTTGTGTAGCACTTCGAGTCAAGACAAGCTTATCTGCCATATGGAAGCAGCCCATACTACCTGAGAACACGCATGATACACAGCTCGAATAAGGTTGCATGACTCGCGGTGAGAATTATTTCCTTTTGCTGTAACACAGGCTGGACTCGGAGCTAAAGACCCGGACGTGATGCTGTTCCCCCTCATTATATAGGTTGTCATAATACGCACATTCTATGATACGCTGATTGTACCCCAGGATGCCTCTCTTAACCAACCTCATTCAAAGTCTCAAGGGACATGTGCAAAAGGTGCCTGAAGCTATCGAGGAAGAGGTAAACAAACTAGAGGGTCGATTCGGTACTGTGACCTTGACAGAAGCGCCTGCGCATAAACCGACTACTCAGTCTACACCACAATTTCCTGGAGGATTTCATCCTGCGTACTCTGCAAGCCCACCAAACCAATCACATATCAATACCCATGCATATAACGGACCAAGACCTACACCCCCGCCTCCTGCTCAGGCACCCTCATTCCCTGTTCCCGTACAATATCCCACTAAGCCTGGTCCGCTTCCAAGACCACCATCAATGTCTTCATCGCACAAACGACGAGACTCTGGAACACAAGATGTCTCTAATACACTTAGGTATGCCATGGAGGGTATAATGGACACTTCATACCCTAGCTTTGTTGGTCACGCGACTGTAGCGACACCCCCAGATAGATTACAAGCACCTCATCACCCTTCGCGCCCCTACTCCGACCCCTGCGGTACCTAGATATCAAGAAGCTCAAGCATCATCTACTTCTCCACCTCCGTCTACTCCCCATCGTACTCATCTCCAAGCGCCCCCTCCCGCAACTGCTCCCTCTAAATCCGGTGGTTCAACAAAGACAAACGATAGTTCGAACTCACCTTCCCGGGGGCGTAGAAGAAACTCTTCGACATCATCCCTTCCTTCCACTCTGACTGCCAAGAGTGGCGCTGCTCAGTGCAGTGGTATTACGAAAAGCGGTAGCCAATGTAGGAATATGGTAAAGGATTCTGCTGCCCTCGGGACACTCGATCCAGTTGTGCTGCAGACAATGAAGCGGTATTGTCACATACACACGGACCAGATCAAGAAGAGTGCTGGGTATCTCAGTAATAACGTAGTAGCCCCTTTCGAAAGTAAGTGAGAACCGAAACATGCAGAACCATTTCTGATGTCGGCTTTTAGCTTTTATACCGGAAACGTTGGATTCTCAAACTCAAGTCCAGCTGAAGACGGCAATGGTCGAAAAACTAAGTGACGCAGACAAAGCAGGATATATCTACATATACGAAGTTAACGGTACGAATATTCATATGTTCATTCATACGCGTGTTTTGCTAACATATAGTATCAGATCCAAGTAAACTCCATCCTGAAATCCTTGAATATAAAGTGGGTCGATCCTATAAGCCCATTCAACGTGTTGGCCAGTGGGAGAACTCGTGTCGTTCACAACGACATGTGGTTCGTTACATCTTCCCGGGGCCGCCTGACCAAATTATGCTCACTGGTATGATGAGACAAGGAAAGCCTGCCAAGTTCTGCCATCGTCTTGAACGTCTGATCCACTTGGAGCTTGCGGACTTGTCTTTGAATGCTCCGTACTTGGATCCGGAGGAGAAAGACGCAGTCCATAAGATGGCCACCCAACCAAGAAAACAATGTATAGATTGTGAGTTACCAAAATCTCAGCCCATGCATTTCGCACATATTCATTCATCGCTTAAAGGTAAGAAATTGCATCAAGAAATATTTTCTTTCCGCCAAGCGAAGAGCGGCCCACACCAGGGTAAGGAATATGAGATGGTCAAGGAGGTGGTGGATAGGTGGGGATTATTTGTGAATGAATTCTTGTCTCGATCGACGTGACAACACTGTATCTAGTTCGTAAGTCCCGTTGTCCCTCATTGTATGTTTCTCACCGTTTCTTCCGTTGTAGCGTTGAATGTTCAAAGGACGATCTTGTATTACCCCCAGCACTAACCTAATGTATTTTCTGGATAGGACACTTCCCATCAGCAACCCAAACTAGCCGGGCGTGTGTCTTGATATGATTTTGTAGGTTATCCCGCAATGAATATAAGCCTGCCCAAAATGGGTGTGGCGTTGACGAATTAGGCAAGGCGGAAGCCAAACTGGGACAGACACAAAGTTGACCTGAAATCGACCATTTGATGTCGCACGCGTCGTGCCTATCATCTCCGCTGCCTATGAATCGCTACGGATGCTGGGTAACAGAGAACATAATCGCATTGGTCTATTTCACATGGTCGCACTATCCATGTGCCCAAAGCACTTGCATGACGTCGAGGGGGGATTGCAGTAGCTCGTTCTCGAGGGGTGACGAAGAAGAGATGATCATATCAGACAAGTTTCCACGTTTCGTTGCATTCTTAACCATCTCAGGCACAATAGATGACCGGAACAAGTCATGATACGCCACATCCGTGACAGGTCCGTTGAGCCACTCCAGCGTCAGTGGCTCAATGCTTTGTTCCTAAGCTGCAAGCACGGAATTCAAGCTGGGATCGCATCCGAATTCGATTGTTTCCAACGAGCGACTGTAGAGCTGCGTTTCATCGATCTTCGTCAGTCGGTGTGTGGCATCCTTCTAGTCTCGGCGTTTTGCAGTCGTGAGACTCGTGAATCAATCGCCCGGGAAAGATGCCGTCAAGCAAATTTCTTGACTTGACTCCCCTGGAAGGGTAAGCGAAAGTGTTTGATTGAACTCTTTGCTCCTTGTATTATGTTACAGACAATGTGTTTTAGGCTATATGACAGCTTACTGCCGGGATATGATGACCGAGTCTGCCCTGAGGTTGTCTTCAAACCCATTGTAATTCTCGCGACCTCGGAGTGGCACCAGCTCCAAGCTGTCTGGTATCATCGATGTGATAGTGGCGGGTTGAATGGACGCATCTCAGTGGCTTAGGGACCTGGATAGTATAAAACAGCTTGGTGCAGGAGCGTTCGGGGCTACATCTGTCAACTCACCACACCGACACTTCCTACCATGACGACTCAGATGTAGGCTGTGTGCATTCACTCAAAGAACCAACAAGCCACTAACTACTTACAGTAGTAGGAGAGGCACTCGCGTTCAGGATCATGACATCAAACCGTCACTACCACGACCAAACGTAAGTGGTGCAACGAAGTTGAACAGCCCATCACGGCAGACCGAGGACCAACTTATCGTATACAATCCAACATTACGGTCCTTTGCCACACAATTATCACTTGAAAGTGTAGACCATTTGCGCTCGATTATTGTCATCAACGAGACCCCTGTGGCGGATTGGTTTGGTGTTTTTCAAACCCTAGCACAAAACGCGACCGGATTGGAAGTGCTTGTTATAAGCGGCATCACTTTTGTCGTAAACATCACCTCGGCTATGAAATTGCTGATTAGTCTCAACAGTTTCCTGTTGGTGAGCCTCCCGGTACATTTCTAGATATCCGCGTAAACTTAACTTTTCTTAGAAACCTATGATAAGGGAAACATTAACAACCCTGTCGTTAGACGTCAGGTTGGTGGATTCATGCTTACCCGACTTAACATATGCGCTTGCACAAAGCCGGATCAAGCAACTTCGTCTTGTAATTAGTATCCAGGACGAATTTTACTTGTCAAATTTTGGATTGGACGTAATCGGGAGTATTGCGTCTCGGATTCCAGAGTTGGAGGAATTGGTTTTGGACCAGGTTGAAACACGGAGGCATGTTCCACTCCTCGAGGATGCTTTCGTACGTTCACAATTTTATTTGACCACATATCGTGACACTGAGCGTTCTTAGGAGGATTGGATAAGAGTTATTCAAGCCTGCCCGAGACTGCAGATTCTTACTATGCCTGCAATTTTCATCGACCGTTCGATTGGGATTCTAGGAGAACCTCAAGAAGATGAAACATATTTGGATAGGGAAGAGGTGATTACCGTCTTGGACGACTGGGCGACAGAGATCATGGAGGGAGTTGTCGGGCAGTATGAATTCCGAGAGTTTCGATTTCTCTTTTACGAAGAACAAAGGATCAGGGTACTGCGCATACGACAGTACATGGAAGTTATCGAACAGCTTGGAGAACGAGATAATTGTTTGTTTTGGTTACCGAAGGACACCGGAATATGACTGCTTTCAATATATATCCTTGCGCTTGAGAACGAGTTGAGGGGGGTGATTTAAGCAAGAGACCTACAATGACTGGATGCTCACCAGCACTGACATAACCGGCACGCCGTTGAACACGGGATGCTCACGTGAGTGTGCACGTTATGTGTGCGCGTCGCGACTCACGACGCGTCGACCTACTTTATTAACGTACACCCATCTCAAGACATGGACGGCATTCTGAGCGGATTGAATCCCGCCCAATTGAAAGGTATTTCCTGAGTACTTCTCGTCAACATCTTGATACTAACATATTCAAGCCGTTACACACGACCCTAAAATACCTCTGCAAATCCTAGCAGGTCCAGGAAGCGGGAAGACGAAGGTTCTGACCTCGAGGATAGTTCAACTGATCCTGTCTCACTCCTTGCCCCCACAATCAATATGTGCTGTTACATTTACGAACAAGGCGGCCAATGAGATGCGTGAGCGACTCAAAAAGCTGCTTGGTCCCGATATTACCTCGCAGATCCGGATGGGAACATTCCACTCTCTTTGTGTTATGTTTCTACGCCGATATGCGAAGCTTGTCGGGTTAAACGGAGACTTTACCATATGTGATAGTGACGACAGGTACGTCTTGTTATTCTTACCCTCAAAGTGATCGACACTAAGTCATCTCACATATAGCAAGAAGGTCATGATCAAATTGCTCAAAAATCACAAGCCGGTCCTTCAAGGCAAAGGCATTGCCTTGAAAGAAGAAGCCGTTCTGTCATTCATTTCGAAAGCTAAGGCAAAGGGGCTCTCGCCAAACGATATAAAGTCTCATTTACTCGCCGAAGCAAATGCGAAGAAGCCTAATAAGATGGGAAAGCAGTCTATGATTTCCTTCATTGACGAAGTGCAAATCGAGCTTTATCGAGAATACGAAGATGCTCTCATGACCAACAATTGTCTCGACTTCGATGATCTTTTGGTCTTTGGAGTGAGGCTATTTCAGTATCACCCAAAGGTTCGAACTTGGTGTAAACATATCTTGGTAGATGAATTGTGAGTCATGTGTGGCTTATTACCCATTGTCACGGGACTCTATTGACAACGATACCAGTCAGGATACAAATACCATGCAATACAACCTGATGCAGTACATTGCTTCCGCGAAAGATGCTTAACCATTGTTGGGGATCCGGACCAGTCAAGTAAGTGCTTTCAATGTCTCACAGCACTTGTCTAACGTAACGCGGTCAGTATATGGATGGCGCTCTGCAGAAGTGGAGAACCTCGCTAGAATGCAGAAAGGTTGGCTTATTCATATTGAAATGTGATTCTTGTTAATGGAGAATTTGGTAGATTTCCCCTCGACTGTTCAAATCCTGTTGGAACATAATTATCGCTCGACGGGTGCAATATTAGAGGTTAGCGCAGCCATCATTGCACAAGGTATGACAAGACGAATCTCTCCAAGTCACAGTTGTTGATGTTTGTCAGATGCTTCTCGAATTCCGAAAACTCTTCAAACCCAACACGCCCCCGGACCCATCCCATGTCTACAGTCATTCTCATCCTCTTACGGTGAGGCTGACTTCATAGCTCAAGAAATAAAGAAGTTGGTTGCCGATACTGGGGGCATGCTGGAATGGAAGGATTTCGTCGTATTGCGTAAGGATTCAATTGAGTCTGTTTGGACAATCACTAATTCTTGCCTGATAGTTCGATACAATTCCTTATCTCGTACCATCGAGAGTGCGCTACAGAAGCAGGGTATCCCAAACCGTGTATTAGCTGGTCATAAGTTTTTCGAGAGAGCAGAGGTGAGTCAACCATCTTCCCCATGGAACGAGCTATTGATCGAATCGGTTTCAGGTTAAGGATGTTCTCTCGTATCTTCAAGTAATTGATAACCCTCAGTTCATACCAGCATTCTCCCGTGCTGTGAATATACCCTCGCGTGGGATAGGAGACAAGGTATATCGCTTTGACACTCATAATGCGCTAGACTGACATTTTCTAAGAGCATTTCTGAAATACTATCAAGGGCTGCTTCTCTGAATAAATCACCGCTGGAAGTTGTAGAAGGGATTTACGAAGGGCGCATGGCTGATATAAAGCCCTCTGTAAAGCGAAAGCTGAAGTCATTCGTCGAACCCGTGCAGGAACTCAGAACGCTGGCTAATGATGTGGGTGCACACAATTTCAGTTCCTACTCTCCCCCCGAAGTGACATATAAATTAGGGAGAGTCACCATCCAGTCTTATCCGCAGGTTGCTTGAACTCATCCACTACCAAGCGCATCTCAAGAAGACACAACCTGACGCAGACAGTCGCTGGGACAACGTCCAAGAACTTATAACCTTTGCTAGGGAATCGGAGGCCAATGGATCTTGCAATCAGGTTCTTACAAAACACGACGGAGACCAGGAATGGGATGACCAACGAGAAGACTTTGATCATGCTGCCTTTGAAGAGGATGGAATAGTCGAAGTCGCGGGCACAGACGATGCACCATCGGAACCGTAAGAATTTTCGCCCCTAAAATGCGCTGAGCTAACGTATAGACATAGAGAAACGCCACTAAGACTGTTTTTGCAAGCGTCTATGCTCTCCACGGATGTACAGACACAAGATGGTCAAGCGAGTAATAATGTAAGTAAACCTACTAATGATGCTAAATGGATTCTCACTCTATCACAGAAAGTCACCATTTCCACCTGTCATACGGCGAAAGGATTGGAGTGGCCCGTGGTATTCCTACCTGCCGGTATGTCATTTACCATCAATATCTTGCGATATCGCATCTAATATTCTCCCTTCGCAGTCGAGACAGGTACATTTCCCTCTGCGCGTGCTGAAGATGTCGAAGAAGAAAGGTATGCACTCTCGATGGAATATAAAAGATATTGAATTCATCTTATCCTTAGGCGATTGTTGTATGTTGCCTGCACCCGTGCGCAAGGGCTTCTTTACTTCAGCTATGCAAATTCACGTATGGTCTCCGGAGAAACCAAAGACCAGGAAATATCTGAATTTCTGAGGGCAGTAAGGACAACTAAAGCGGTAAGTTGCTGGAGATATGATCATAGTAGACGAGACAGTTGACACGTTATTTTGCAGAGACTTTTCTCTGACTTACCGCCACAACTGACTCGGGAAGACAGAGCTTTACTCGCCACCGTTCTACACAGACCAGTACCAGATGAAGCAGGGGTCGCTCGAAGACGGGATGAATAGTAAGTCTTTTGCGAAACTTGGGACATGTCGGTGCTTAGCTCTTTCCTAGTCATACATTAGTGCAGCAAGCGCAGCAGACACGATGGAACAATCATGGTAGCACCTCATCGTATACCAATCAATCATCCTACCCTCCATCCTACAACGACACAGCTCCAACACTCGATCCCTCAAGCTCATTCCAACGTAAGGTTCTTGTTTCGTCCGAGATAACTTATTGCTTAATGATTTACAGCCACCTTTGCATCTGTACGAACTATGCAATTCAGCGCTGGGCCTTCGTCCACGGCACCCCGTGTTCCGCTATCCCCGTCAAGACCATCTGTGTTAAACACCGTCCCCACACAGATGGTATCTAGTAAACCTCATTCTGCAGGACGGAAGCCCGTTTCTTCTCAAGCCCCTGCTCCCCGTCCTGTGTCCCGTCAAGCACCCCTGACCTCCTTCTTGGAGCCGTCCAGCTCTACACTTCAGCCACCTGGTCAGACTATTATCCCCCCAGTTACAAAGGTTTCCGTTCCACCACTGTCTTCCGCGACGTCGAATGCTGAATCCCAACCCACCATTATCCCCCCTAAGACGAATGGCGTCAAACGGCGATTAGGTATGGGTGGCGGTACATCAGGCTATTCGAACAAGAAATACAAGCCACCTACTTAGATTTATTTCCACCTTATACCAGCCCACGTTCTATTTATTCCGCACCTGCTTCATGTTCTCCACCACACTCTATCCTGTCGTGTAACTCGTATACTTTTGACTCGTTGATCTACCCGCCCACTGTGGATTTACGCAAAGACAATTATGTTTCATCGTGTATTATAATGTAACCATCCCGAGTCCCGAATTCATATAAATATAATGTTGTATACTAAATCTTTTCGATATTACTGTTCTCAGGCCAGAGCATCAGACCATGTCCTGTAATGGTCTCGACCAATACGCCTTCTTCGTTAGGGATATCAAATTTCATCATCCCTGGAGCTCGGGCTCGCATGTAGATACAACGGGTCACATCGGTCATTGCATATCCATCACCGATGAGATACTGATGAAGAGTCGTCTGATTGGTGGTGGTGATCCATTCCGACCATGGACTGGAGTGACCGAGTGGTTTCTTGTCGTTGCCGACGAGCTGAATACGGTAAGAAAGACGTGTGCCGATAGCGACGACGCTCTTGGTCGCCATCTGAACAAATCCCTACAATCGAATATGAATATGTTAGCAGGGTGATGCCTGAGGCATAAATGGGCGAAGACTTACAATATGAACAGGACCAAACTTCGGTGACCCTGGTTGAGACTTCTTCACGAAGTCGTTG